>JARFIW010001690.1:4800000-6000000 GCA_036346225.1 Platerodrilus igneus
TATAAATAGTGCTGAGACAAAAATAGTGTCGAGGTTTCAACTTAGGTTAGTAGTCGTAATGTTTTACTACTAAGACAAAATAATCGAACGGGTGTATGAACGGAAATAGTGTTGAGGCATAAATAGTGCTGAAGTGAAAATAGTGTTGAGGTTTCAACTTACCTTAATGGTCGAAATTTTTCACTACTAAGACAAAATAATCGAACAGGTGTATGAACGGAAATAGTGTTGAGGTTTAAATAGTGTTGAGGCAAAAATAGTGTTGAGCTTTCAACTTAGGTAGTCGTAATGTTTTACTACTAAGACAAAATAATCGAACGGGTGTATGAACGGAAATAGTGTTGAGGTATAAATAGTGCTGATGCGAAAATAGAGTTGAGGTTTCAACTTAGGTTAGTAGTCGTAATGTTTTACTACAAGACAAAATAATCGAACAGGTGCATGAGCGAGTACAGTGTTGAGGCATAAATAGTGCCGAGGCGAAAACAGTGGAGGTTTCTACTTAGTTTACTAGTCGTAACGTTGTACTACTAAGATAAAATAATCGATTGGGGACATGTGTGAAAATACTGTTGTGATTTCATTGTGTATTACAAAGTGGAACATTTTACTACAAGGCAAAATAATCGAAGATTGGTTCAACACTAACTGCATGGGACCGCAGCTCATCCTAGCAATACATCTACGATTATGCTGTATAAAGCCATGTGGTTGCAAGTCCTATATATATATATATATATATATATATATATATATATATATATATAT
Organism: Platerodrilus igneus; assembly: GCA_036346225.1. Classification (NCBI taxonomy): domain Eukaryota; kingdom Metazoa; phylum Arthropoda; class Insecta; order Coleoptera; family Lycidae; genus Platerodrilus; species Platerodrilus igneus. The sequence goes on from JARFIW010001690.1 coordinate 4,800,769, forward strand.
ATATATTGCTATGATACTGGCGGATTATCGAGCCCCGACGTTGGGCCGCATATTTATTTGCTATGGTATTCGAAGAAGTATCATGCCCCTACGTTGAGCTGCATTATTTATTTTGCTATGAATTCTAAATTATTGGACCACCATTTTAATATTCACGATTAAGTGTAATTATCTCCTCCTCCAGCTGTTTTCTTAATATTGCAATCAACTGGACTTTATCTTTAAACAACTCTATCTACCAATGGCAAAATTCGATACGTTACCGCCTTGCGGGTTATCACTTTCCTATTCAACTTGTGGCTCCGCCTTTGTACTATTTAAATCTGACCTGGTTTTATCTTTTTCACATCGACGCTTCCAATAAAAATGATCTTCCCCAATTCTGGATTCCATTCAAATTATTACACTATGGACCACCACCATTAAATTATATACCCCAATTTATTTCAATTCTTCAAACTTGTCATTCTTGCCCCAGACTTAAAATTGTAGTTTGTTTCACCCCTGTACTTCAAGATTGTATTATTCTTCTTTTCCCTTTGACATTTAAATTGCATTACTGTATTTTTTTCTTAACATCAGAATCCTATTCTATTTCCCTCAGACCTCGAAACCCTATTATTTTTATGTCTTAGTTTACAATAAATTCATTAAAAACGTACTTACGTTTAAACGGCAATTGTAATCTTCATATTCGCACTCATTTTATTTTTCACTTTTATACTTATTACGTAATACTTTGTTTAATGGCAATGCACTTCGGCCTTCATTGAGTTCAAAACTGACTTTCTTATCAAGGTGTTTGCTAATATAATCTCGAATTCCCACTCCATCCGTGGGTTTGGTCTAGAACTCGTCGCTTGTCTCTGACCAATCAAATAATTTTATTTGGATCAGTTTCTGATGTAATGCTCCACGTTTTCCCATAATCACAACCTGCCCGCAGCTGTCTTTTATTATCAACATGCTGTATTTTGATAGATTACTTGCTTTTCTATAAACAACTGATGCAACCGGACTTTAAATTTCCATGTTTACATGCGATTCACGCAATTTTTAATCATTTCTCTTATCAAAATGGTTAGATCTTTGCACGCATTTATATTAACTACCTGAAACTCTATTTCTATATCCGTATGAATTTAATCGTCTGGAACTCTTCTTCTTAATGCGTGTCTAATTACACTTTATCATTCATTTCCCAATATACGCGTGCCTCCACTGAAAAATATCCTTATTTGTTTTACCTAAATTAACTAAACTTTATCTACAGTGTATTTAATATTTACTATCTACTTAATACATGTATTTCTCATTCCTACGTTTACCTGCGTCGCCCAAAAACTATCTCTACTCTATATACAGGGTGTTGACTACTTACTATCTACAAACTATGTCTATTTCTTAATTATTTCCTTAAATAAGTGTAGTTTTCTGCCGACTATTCTAATTACTCATTCCCGAACGACCTTTACTATAACGTGCACCCTTAAGCAACCCCTTATCACAGCATAATTCCCCCAAATTAAAATATAAAATTTCATATCAATGTCCTTTTTGGGGCCCAACGTGAACTTAAACTCACATTGGTATGAAATTATTATATTTTTATTTCCATTCTGAAATCCAACTTTTTCTTTATTAAACTCATATTTACATTTTATCTATCTCATGCCATACTCTACTATTTATACCTATACCTATTCTTATATTCAAATCCTATTCTATTTTTCTATGTATACCTATTCATAATTTATTTTACATTTCCTTTTATCTATTCATCTGTCTTTGCATGTGTCAATTAAGCTTATTTATTTCTAGCCTCCCCTTTTCTATTCTTAAATCTGGGTCCTTTTAATCTATATTTCTCAATCATATTTTTATCTATAAATATGCCCTCCGTGCTGATTTGATATCCCAGAAATTTAACTTTATCTTGAAAGAACTCGCACTTCTTTAAATTTAACCTTAAACCTGCTATATTTAATTCTAATAATATTCTTTCTAAATGAACAAAGTGTTGTTCCACACTATCACTAAATATTAACACGTCATCCACGTAGTGGATACAAAATTCCTCATACGGTCCCAAAATATTCTGCATCGCCTTCACCAATGCAGCCGTACTCGAGGACAAACCCAACGGGACCACCCTAAATTGATATATTCTTCCTTCTACAGAAAAACCCGTATATTTCCTTGATTCTCGCTAATGGAATCAACCAAAATGAATTCTTTAAGTCTAATTTGCTATAGATTTTCTTATTACCTATTCTTGCTAATATGCTCTCCATCGTTGGTGGACAATTGTATTGCGCTTCGTTCGCTTATTTATCTTTCTTGCATCCAAACATAACCTAATGCTATCATCATTTTTCTTCACGACGACTAATGGATTCACAAAATGTGTACTGGAGTTTTCTATAATACCTTCACGTAACATTTCCTCAATTTCTTCCTTCACTCTATTCCTATATGCTACTGGAATAGGATATATTTTATTGTTAAACGGTTCTGTATTCGTTACTTCCAACTTGTGCACATAACCCGTGGCAATTCTCGACTTCGACCCAATTAATTCTGAATGCTTATTCAATAATATATTCACCCTATTTCTTAAATCATCTGGACACTTAATATCTTCCCTTTTCATTACACCCATTATTTATCTCTTCACTAAACTGATTAATATTTACGCAGTCGTCTTCTATTACTATATTCCCCTCTACATACCATTTAATATATTTCCCATTACACTCAATCTCTTTGCATTCCGCATTTATCTTCAACCCCAACTTATCTATCATATTCATCCCAAATATAACATCTATCTTCAGTCCAGGTACTACCATAAACTCATTTTCCCATATTTTATCCCCCATTTCACATCTCAGAATTACCATTTCATTTATTACACTAAATCTCTTATTATTTGGTGCCACTAAATTACACCTCGCTATAGCTATCGCTTTATCCCCCAATTTTTCTCGTTTAACAAACTCTTCCGCAACAAGTGATGCCTCTGCTCCAGTATCAATTAACACTTTAACTATTCTATCTTCCACCTTTAAATTAATTATTGGTAATAAGTTTCTTTCAAATCTTCCTAATTCATTATCCATTTCATATTTAATAAACTCGCGCTGGTGTTCATATACGTTAATTCGTAGAATTTTCCTTGGTTCGTCCGTACTCAAAAATCCTGATTTCGCATCGAAGGTCCTGCCTGACTCATTATCCCTGTAGCTGTGCAATTCGTATTTCTTATTTCCATACTATTAATATTTCTTGCTTGTGTTCGTCGATCATCATTTTCCTGTCTATTTATTACTCTATTATTTCCCTCATGATTCGTTCTGTCCATTCGTTGCCTTGGTATCTGACCATTATTCCTGTTTTGCCTAAAATCATCATTAAAGTTTCCATAGTTCCCCCTATTAAAATTTCTTCCGCGATCATAATTATAATTGTTCCTTCGATAATTATTCCGAGTCTCCGTATTCCTTATAAAATTCGTGCGTCGATCCCTAACATTATTTTCAATTTCATAATCATTTTCCAAATCATCATATCTCTGCAAATAATCAATAAACGTATCTCTATCCACTATATTTTGCGTCGTTATGTATCGCTTTACTTCAGCGTTAAAATGACTTGCTAAATACCTCATAATAATTTTATCTTCTAAAGGAGGATCCAATTGCTTCGCTACAGTAAATTTCTCAATCGCATATGATTCTCGCGTTATCCCTTTCGCCGAATCGTATCTTCCAATAATTAAGTTACTTCGAATTCGATTTTGCTGATTGTCATTCCAGAATCGACGTAAAAATTTGCTTTCAAACTGTTCAAACGTTTCTATTTCACTCTCAACTAAATTGTACCATCTTTCAGCATTCCTTTTAATATTGCCCTAATTAAATTTAATTTCAATAATTCATCTGTAGATCCCTGTATCAACATTTTAAAATTTTTCAGAAATATCTTAGGATTTAATCTTCCGTCCCCGTCAAATTTCGTAAACTGTTCAATTGAAAGATTCGTTTGAATTAACCTATTTGATTCTCTATTAAAATTTATTGGATTACCTTTTAAATTATTTATTTCTTGATTTATTGTTCTGAATTCCGTTTCGCAATTTTCTTCCATTTCTCCTAATTTAATATTTAAATTCGTAATTTTATTGTTGGACTCGCTTTCGTACTCTTCTCGTTTCGTTTTGATTAAAGAAATATGATCCCATAAACCGTCTATTTCCTCAGAAACTCTCCCAATTTTTCCATTCAACTGTGCTTTGATCTCAGCGACAGTGTGGTTCGTCTCTTGCAACCCATTACTAAGAATCTTAATTTCACTCTCCAATTTCTCGCTGTATTCCTCCATTTTTGTTTTAACTGTATTTATGGCTTGTTCACTTCTGTCCATTTTATCATTTAATGCCATTAAGATATCCAACATTTTGGTTTCTTGTGAAATTCGCCTTTCTTCACTGGAACTGGTTTCCTGAATTATCACGCTCTCCTGGGATCCTATCTCCATTTTGAAATTACTATTTTACTCTAAACTTTTAAATACTAAATAAATCTACCTAACTTTAAATACTGTACAAATTTCTCTATTTTTCCTTTAATTGAAACTTTTCAAATCCCCGGTTTAGTTTAATTGATTTATCTGAAATCTCGCAATTGTTTTTTAAAATTTATTTTAATTTAATTCGCGCCTCCTAATCTCAGGTTATTTTATTGTGGTTTAATTCATGCCCCAACTTGGGTAGCCATATTTATTTGCTATGGTACTGACGGATTATCGAGCCCCGTACGTTGGGCCGCATATTTATTTGCTATGGTATTCGAAGAATTATCATGCCCCTACGTTGAGCTGCATTATTTATTTTGCTATGAATTCTAAATTATTGGACCACCATTTTAATATTCACGATTAAGTGTAATTATCTCCTCCTCCAGCTGTTTTCTTAATATTGCTATCAACTGGACTTTATCTTTAAACAACTCTATCTACCAATGGCAAAATTCGATACGTTACCGCCTTGCGGGTTATCACTTTCCTATTCAACTTGTGGCTCCGCCTTTGTACTATTTAAATCTTATGACCTCGGCTAGCATTTATTTGCAATTATAAAATTCAGTAAATTTAGATTCTATATAATGAAACCAATATGTTATGTACAGCTTTTGAAATTATTTGTAATACATTTCTTATAAATTTCATTTATTAACAACCATTTAGTATGTACTCAAAACCCAAAGTCACCAAAGAAAATTTATTATCTTTACCAACAAAGTGTAGAATATTCTAAACCTGTTTTCATATTACTCATTCAATGCGTATGCAACCTCTTTTGTTGACTTCTTCACAAGCATATCATATTTAGCAAATTCAATATTAAAAATAAAATAAAAATTCATATAGAAAACAAATATCTTATAACTAAAAATCTGACCTGGTTTTATCTTTTTACATCGACGCTTCCAATAAAATGATCTTCCCAATTCTGGATTCCATTCAAATTATTACACTATGGACCACCACCATTAAATTATATACCCCAATTTATTTCAATTCTTCAAACTTGTCATTCTTGCCCCAGACTTAAAATTGTAGTTTGTTTCACCCCTGTACTTCAAGATTGTATTATTCTTCTTTTCCTTTGACATTTAAATTGCATTACTGTATTTTTTCTTAACATCAGAATCCTATTCTATTTCCTCAGACCTCGAAACCCTATTATTTTTATGTCTTAGTTTACAATAAATTCATTAAAAACGTACTTACGTTTAAACGGCAATTGTAATCTTCATATTCGCACTCATTTTATTTTTCACTTTTATACTTATTACGTAATACTTTGTTTAATGGCAATGCACTTCGGCCTTCATTGAGTTCAAAACTGACTTTCTTATCAAGGTGTTTGCTAATATAATCTCGAATTCCCACTCCATCCGTGGGTTTGGTCTAGAACTCGTCGCTTGTATCTGACCAATCAAATAAATTTATTTGGATCAGTTTCTGATGTAATGCTCCACGTTTTCCCATAATCACAACCTGCCCGCAGCTGTCTTTTATTATCAACATGCTGTATTTTGATAGATTACTTGCTTTTCTATAAACAACTGATGCAACCCGACTTTAAATTTCCATGTTTACATGCGATTCACGCAATTTTTAATCATTTCTCTTATCAAAATGGTTAGATCTTTGCACGCATTTATATTAACTACCTGAAACTCTATTTCTATATCCGTATTAATTTAATCGTCTGGAACTCTTCTTCTTAATGCGTGTCTAATTACACTTTATCATTCATTTCCCAATATACGCGTGCCTCCACTGAAAAATATCCTTATTTGTTTTACCTAAATTAACTAAACTTTATCTACAGGGTATTTAATATTTACTATCTACTTAATACATGTATTTCTCATTCCTACGTTTACCTGCGTCGCCCAAAAACTATCTCTACTCTATATACAGGGTGTTGACTACTTACTATCTACAAACTATGTCTATTTCTTAATTATTTCCTTAAATAAGTGTAGTTTTCTGCTGACTATTCTAATTACTCATTCCCGAACGACCTTTACTATAACGTGCACCCTTAAGCAACCCCTTATCACAGCAATATATATATATATATATATATATATTGCTGTGAAATACTCCTTTGAATGCGGGAACTGGGTCCTTTCAACAAAAAAAATTCTAGTCCCACAGATTGGGCGTCATAAACGGCTGTGATCCTCTTTTCGCCTCGGCTGCTCACCTAATGTTATAAACCTCCTCATTCATAAAAAAAAACAACACATTCCTACCACAAACATCAACGTTAACTCTATTTACATCAATATTCAGAATACATTAAATTTTCAAATTAAATTTCAGCATAAAATTCAGTTTTAAAAAGAATTTCCGGATTAATTTTATTGTCATTTTACTGTGCATCCAAAATTAAAGTCCTTATTGGATGCCTACTAATTAATATAACAATATAAGCAGACCGAGTCTGAGTATAAAGGAGCATCTACCACCCCTTTACGTTAATTAACCAGGTTTGTCTAATTGAGCTCAAAGACCTACCCAAAGTTTCATCATATTCCGAACATCAAAACAAAATACCCTTTTACTTAAACAAGCAAATTTCATCTTAAAATTAAACTTTTATGGTTAGAAAAATTCCACTAATGTCCATTTAAAGTAAATCAATTATAAAGTCATTCAATACACACAAAAATGTCAAACAAAATAGCATAATTTACCTGAAGGTTACTGTCCTCGTAGTTTCAAAGTATCGTTTCTTTAGTTAATCACACCATTCAACAGGATTATATTTACGGCTTCTGATTCTCTACGCTTTTAAAATTTTCTCCATCACCATCCATTCAAAGTCGTTTCTGGGCCTTTCCGGAACTCATCTGTGTTTATCTGACCCTTGTTTCATGGATCCAGACACGTATTTGAACCATTTAATTATTAACACCCCCGAACAATAGCAAAGAAATTCATGCGTCTGTCACCAATATACGCCAAAACTGCCTACTTTTGTGTATACATTCGTCGTTGTAAATTTTGCTAATTGGTACAGTGAAACTAAATTTTATTACCTTGTATCTAAGTGCACTGAAGTACATTCATGTTAGCACGTAAATAACAAGCTATTTTGAATCACTAAAATATACGAGCAAACTTTAAATTATTTAATCAAACTAAAATGCACGGTTTAACATCTTCAATCAAGTCGCGTATGTACGAGCTTTTAACGCATCGAATCGTCAAAAGTCTAAGAGGGCTTGTTTATATTCATCTCGGTATATATAGCAAAAGCCTGTCTGTCGGTCTGTTTCCCAAAACGGGTAATTCTAAAGAATTTCTCATGCCATGTTCCCAGTCTGTCGCTCGCACATCGATTTTTACGAATTTTCACTCGCCCTATTTAAATCTCAGAAAATTTCCACACGGCACTCAAGCATGTCCGAGAAAAACTAATTAATTTTGTACAGAAATTGTTGTTCTACCTCTGATATTTGCATCTTATTTTCAACCAATTGTGACCCTCGTGACGTTGTTTAAATCCCGCCTTTTACAATATGTGTCTTTGCTTGACGCATTTCTCTTTCCTTCTCTAACCTGTTCGTATTGGTGCAAATTGATACTCTTCATTATCGATTATATCAGTCCACGCGGACTGTTATCTGGGTTTAATAACTCCGTATCGCACATTCTCGTGAATACTAAGCCCGGTTTCTCCAAGATTCTTTGTAAACATTAATTATCTGCAAACTTTTCGCCGAATGTGATATTTAAACTACGCAGGTGTTCAAAATAATATTAATTCTCAGAGCTTTTTTAAATAAACCCTGTTTTGTATTTCGTGCTAAAGCATCTGATCGTTTCCAATATCCTTAGAATCGACATGTTTATCCAAACAAATTAAACTGAAATTGCCTTTTAAAAACACGCAGGGGTGTTCAAACGTAACATTTTAAATAACCTTCCTACGATTTGACTATTATTGGGTTTTTACAAGTTTTATGCTTATTATTAATAATGGTTCAATTAACTCCAACTAAAATTGATTTCTATCCTTTTTATTTTTAGCGAATACAACTTAAATATTAATTATTATACGTACACTTTGTTTAATACCAGTCACTTAAAATAGAGTTCATTAATATAAATTTTGCACGTAATTTCCATTTGTTTATTTCTTAGGAATAATTAAATTACACGCAGAGCTTGTTAATACTGTTTCTTTTGATATAAAGCGTCTTGTACCTGATTTAAATCTTTTATTTTTACTGAAACGAATGACTTTTTATTCTCCACGGTGTTTTAATAAAGCGTATTATTTAATAAAATTCCTTATACACGGTGATTAAAATTATTTGATGTGATTATTAAATTTTCTACCCTGGTCTAAATATGAGTAATATATATATATCAATGTTGATGAGAACTTGCACAATGCACACATGCACAAAAATAGTGTTCGGTAATTGATTTGTTTTGTAAAACAGTTCGGAATAGTTAATAAAATAAGTGAATATTAAATGAAAACATGTAAACAAGCAATTGCAAAAGATACATCATTATAACAGAACAATTACAACACAATTAGGAAGCAGCGCGAATTTGCATGTTTGACATTTAATTACTGTGAAGTTTGTTATATTCGTATGGTAATTGTTAGTGGGAGGGCTTGGCGTTACAATAGTAACACTATTGTTCGATTAAGAGTACGGATTTATTTTAAAGAAGAAACCATACATGTATAAAATCTGCAAAAACCCTGTTTTTAAATAACATTTCATTTTATGGTATGCTGAATTAGTTTTCAACTTATAAGCGTTGTCTGTGTTTCCACTCGATAACCCGTGAAACTTCTATCATATTATCAATAGCGAAATAAGTTCGACGATGTCGGAAGGAAAGATTGAACTTAATGCAGCCATTTTTTTTAACAAATTATGCTATGTCAATGACCTGTTTGAAAACTTACAATTTGTGTTTAAAGGTTATAAAATGTTCTATGGGTGTTTATGAATCAATCTTTGAGAGCCTTCGTTGTTGTGGCGTGCATTGATATCTAAATTACAATTTCGTACTGCAAGAAATGTTATTGTTGACTCAAATAGTGTCAAAAGCTCTTCCAACTGTCAAATATTACACAGGGCAAGGTTATTGTTTTAATAGTATTGAGAGTGCTTGTATATTCATCCGCGATCTAGGGTCACGTGACATTTCAGCCAGTAGTTCCAGATTTTGGAATTTAATTAAACCAAATTTACTGAAAAACCCGCAAATTTTTCATTAGAATTTGAAAATATACGTGATTTTGTATGATTTTTAACTATTTTTGACAGGTCATGTAATGTACACCGGTCTCTAGAAATGTACTGTAACTATGTACTTGTGTAATCAATATAACTTTAATTTATACAGGAAATCAAAGCATAACAAGTACAAGAATATAAACCCAATTTATTTAACCCTTATATACACACCTAGATACCCACCCGTCATATTTTCCTTATAACTTGAATTAAAAATAATCTCTACCTGTCTTCAAATCTTCATTATTTAACTCTCTTAAAAGCTAAAAACATACTGGTAACTTAAATTTTTTGAACCTAAACTAAATGACATGTGCTTAGCCCGAAAATCCCCTACATGAAAAATGACGTTTTAACTCAGGAATTAATTCATCATTAATGACTACGTTTATTTCAGTTATTTCGATCCCGATTGAAGTCGAGCGGCTTCAATTGTCAATCCCAATCCCAAGCGTTTATATGTAAAGGGTTTGAAAAAGAAGAAGGAGTAATTTCAATCCCTATTCAATCCAGTTATTGCGCATACGCATTCATAAAGCGAAGTTAGGTACGAATTTGCACTTGAAGTGTCATTTCAGGTAAGTTCAAGTGTTTACCCGTTTATATAGGTAGTTTGAAGCCGCTTCAGTCAAGTCAAGCTGTAAATTTTTGGGATTGACTTGAACTGTTCAAGCCGCTTGAAATCATATTCTTGCGTGTTTAAATCCAAGCTTGAAAGTGGATTACTCGAGCAGCTTGATTTCAAACCGGATTGAAGTAACCGAAATAAACGTAGTCATTGATATATATTTCATTGAGGTAACAGTGGTTAATAAATAAACAATTACAATAATTTTCAAGGTAATTTAGAATATATTCACATTTATTTAGGGCAATCAATATATTTAATTGTCCATACACAGTGTGCATCATCATTTTCATGTTTTCTTGCATCATTTGATTGTTTATTTGTAGTAAACATGACAAGACCTGCAATTTTTTCCCTACCAGTACTGTCTCGAGGTTGAGTTTGTTCTTCAGAAACAGCGGAAGGAGCAAACGCTCTCAATCATAATTTTTGTGTTATAGTTGTGCATTATTTGGCCATTCATAGAATAATCTTCAATAAAAGATTTTGTCAGTTCCTCACTCGGTTGACGTAAGAATATAAGTCGCTGATTAGTTTTCTTTTCAATCATTTTGTTATTCTCATAATAAATTATATATGAATCCAGAGCACCTACATCTTATATATTGAAAAACATAGCAAGAGGTCATCTCTCAATGCGCCTGTATGTGGTATATTGCTTTACCATTTAATCCATTGTATCTATGCCAGTTTTGTATTTATTATAATAAATCATCATGTGAGGCTTTACGCATGTAAATCGAACTTAACATGTAAACATTGTTCTGTTAGACACAACTCCCTGTTACATTTGGACAGTAAACCCATTCCTAGCGCACCGCCCAAAGAATGTGTAGCACAACAAAATTCTTTTACCTCAATTAGTCATACCAATTCGCAGTCCGCACTTACGGTACTGTTAGCCACTGTTGTCTTTGAAATTAAAACAAGTGGGGTAATTATAAATCAATAAGGGCTCTTTGTGACTGTGAGTCAGTCAAGTTTCATTACTGATTGTTGCCGCAAAATATTGGGCCTACCTATATGGTAGGCTGCTGCTCCTATTCAGGGTTTAGGACAAGCAGCTACTGGTTCTTCGCACGGAACTACAGAGTGTCATATATGCACAATTGGATCTTCAGAATTTTCATTGAGCTTCCATGCAATGGTGTTGCCTAACATATGTTCTGATCTTCCAAACGTTCAATTACCCAATTCGCAATCATTTTCAAATTTGAAATTTGCAGATACAGATACAGCCTCTATCCAACTAGTATTAGGTACAGATGTTTACGCAAGCATTGTCAGAGAAGGTAACATCTCTGTTGATGGTGTTTGTCCTACAGCGATTAACACTGTTTTTGGTTGGACCTTACTTGGCACAATCTCAACGTCAACCCCAATTCACTCCTTTTTTGTGTCTACGCAGCCATGTTTCGATAGCACTTTGAGGAAGTTTTGGGAAGTAGAAGAAATTTATTTAAAATCAGCTACTTCTCCTGAGGATTAACAAGCTGAAGAGTTATTTGTCAGTACTCATTATCACACACGGTCAGGACGGTTTGGCATTAGATTATCTTTTAAAAATATTAAATCTATTCCCGCGTTTGATGATTCACTTGAAATTGCTGATCGTCGTTTTTTGTGACTGTAGATTGATTAATCAACCAGTAGTTCACTGCATGTATATGGAATTTATGCAGGATTATCTTGATTCAGGACACGTCGAAATTATCAAAATCTCCTGTAGATTTGCATGCATATTTTATACCACATTATTGCATATTTAAGTCGAATGATTACTCCAAAGCGGACCTAAGCTACAATCACACATTTCCGCAATTTTATTAAATTTCCATGTGCATAATTGTTTTTACATGTAACATTCATCAGGTATTTCATTAAATTTTCATTTGGGAACCGCACCACATTTTTCAACTAATCCATTGAAGATTCTCACCGCAAGATCCTATTGAGACGTACACTCTCAATATAGTGACTTGTAAGGTTTCTTCAAGTAGGTTTGTTGTAATTCGTTGTTTTCTTCAATTGGTCGAAGAAGGTAGGGGTCAATTCCCTCTCACATCCCAAGTGTATGTCGACGATTTGGCTTGTCGTGCCAACGATCTCTCTACTACTATGGTGCTATGCAGATGACTTGTCGATTTATTACACCTACGTTGTTTTGAACTTAGAAAATGGGCGTCCAGTCACAATTCAATTTTAGAAGGCATTCAGCCGAACATACTCAAACTAATCCGGCAAACTTTGAAATCGATTCAGTTGTCAAAATTTTAGGCCTTCAGTGGCACTCATTTCAAGTCAAAGCTGACGACCTCTCATGCACAAAGCGCTCTATCCTTTCGGCAGTAGCACAAATTTACGATCCCTTGGGTTTCTTAGCACTTGACATTTTTTGCAAAGCATCTCATTCAACATTTATGGACCTTAGGGTTAGGATGGGATACAGTACCATCCGACGATGTTTGCTCACAGTGGCAACAATTCAAGGACTCTCTTGTCAAGATGGCTCGGGTTAATGTATCTTGCTGTTTCAAACCGACCACATTCGTTTCATGTCAACTTAACGCATTTTGCGACGCTTCTGAGTTGTGAAACGCTTGCGTTGTTTACTTCAGATTTTTGCTGATGATGGCAACATATCTACCACATTTGTCTTGACAGGTCAAAAGTCGCACCTCTCAAATGACTTTTGTCAAAAGCATTTTCTCTAGTGTTGCTCTATCTTGGATTTGCTCATCACCAAAGTTGAAAACATTTGTTGCAAACAAAGTTGCTCACATTCAGGAAATAATTCCTCCTAGCAATTGGCATCACATTCGTTTTGTAGACAACCCTGCAGACCCGCCGTCTTGAGAGTTGCTTCCAGAGGAACTTCTCGCACGTAGCCTTTGGTGGGTGAGACCGCCTTGATTTCAACTTTCCACAGACTAATGGCCATGCAAGCTATCTTACTTCCATGTAAGTACTGACCTCTCTGGAGAAGAGTACTAAGCCTAAACTGAAACGAGGTGTATGCAAAGCTCTCGAAAGTTCTAAAGGTCTAGTGGCTCTGAAGTGGAGAGATAAACGAGACGTTTATTGTATATCCTCAATATTTTATCCTGGCACCAATGGGAAGTAAATGTGTCTACCTGATTGGATGGACATGGCAGTTAACCTGTTAAACAGCATGTAGAGGAGTGTATACATGTTACAAACAACAATAAATTCTTGATTGATTTAGTTATAGCTGATATAAGAACAAATGGATGTCATGCTAAAAAAAGTTTTTTTTTATATATTAATAAAGTTCTTTGAGTCGTTTCTTGTAGCTATTTTGTATGTACGGTGTATACATCACATTTGGCGACGAGGAATAAAAGTGTTGCAATGGCTGAACAAAAAAACGCAGTATTTCGAACAAGTTTGGGGGTAGCTCCTATTTATAATTTTGGAGAAGATTGGTGTTTGTACGAAGACAGACTAGAACAGTTTTTTATGACAAACTATGTAGAAGAAGAAAGATAGGTGGTAGTATTGCTAACTGTTATTGGTGAAAAGGTGTATAAAGTTTTACACGATTTATGTGACCCATGCAAGCCTAAAGAAAAAACCTTTGACGAAATATGTGAATTGTTAAGGCGACAGTTTTCGAAGTATCGGTGTTTAAAGAACGTAATACATTTTATGACGTAAGACAAGGAGACAGCGAGGGTATCAGAGAGTGGTTTGCTCGTGTCAAAAATGTGTCAATCAACTGTAAGTTTGGGTCATTATTAAATGAAAAAATTAAGGACAAATTTGTACATGGGTTACAAAAAGGTCCAATATTAGACAAAATGTACGAATGTAACCAAGAAACAACGCTGGAACAAATATTGGATGCAACCATTAATAAAGAAGCTTCGTTAGGGCAAAGTACTGTAGTTCATGTCAACAGAATCAGTGCTAATTATTTTAAAGGCAAACCAAAAGATGCAAAAAAGGAAGGAAGTACATTAGAAGCAAAAGGAAAGGGATTGGCTTGTTTTGCATGTGGTGAAACTAATCATAAATTTAGCATTTGTCGTTATAAAGAATATATTTGCAAGGTGTGTAAAAAAAAAGGGGACATCTAGCAAAGGTATGCGAGTTTAAGGAAAAAAGATCAAAAGATGAGTGTTCATTCTAACAATCTAATTCCAGAAGTAAACGAAGAAGGTTCCTTAGATTTTGTTGAGATGTTTCATACAGACGCTAGTGGTGGTTTGATGGGGATAGCCATTCCGGTAAAGATCAATAATGTGATTATTGAAGTGGAATTGGATTCTAATTCCAGAAGAACTATTTAAATCTAATGTTGCTTTTGCAAGCGTTAAGTTAAAGGAAACTTTTGTTCGTCTTAAAACCTACGACGGATCAAATATAGTACCACAGGGTGAAATATCAGTACATCCTAGTTATAAGAAAGTGGCCACAGGGTGCAGGTTTGTGGTAGTCAAGAATGGTAGCAAACCATTGTTGGGCAGAGACATTATGTCCGTATTAAAATTTAAAATTAATGATTCTTCTAGGGTTGATATAAATTTTGTAGAAGATGAGGACCTGTAGCTTTAATAACGAAATATGAGCAACTGTTTAAATCACAATTAGGGGTTTACAAATATAAAAAGGCAACATTAAGATTAAAGGAAACGGTAAAACCTATTTTTGTAAAACCTAGAGCTATTGCATTTGCTTTTAAAGAGTCAATTAGTGACGAATTAGACAGATTAGAAAGGGAAGGGATTATATCAAAAGTTGACAATTCCAAGTGGGGGACACCGTTAGTTTCAGTTGTCAGAGGAGAAAATATAGAGAAACATTTACGGAATTTAGAAGTAGTATTTGCGAGATTACAGGGGGCAGGTTTTCGATTAAACTTTGAAAAGTGCAAATTTTTCGAAAAAGAAATTAAATATTTAGGCCATGTAATAAATAATAAGGCCTAGAAAAGGACGATGAAAAAATTAAAGCAAAGTCGAAAAAAGTAACCGAAGTTAAAGCATTTATAGGGATGATAAATTATTATGCGAAATTTATCAATAAATTAGCAGATACCTTGGGTCCTTTGTATAATTTACTGAAAACAAATGTAAAATTTGACTGGTCAGATACGTGCGAATGGGCATTTCAAAAGGCTAAACAACAAATTGTGGCAGATCAAAATTTAACACATTTAAATCCAAAGAAAATATTAAATCTAATTGTGATGCATCAGACATTGCAATAGGTGCTGTTCTATCACATGTTTATGCGGATGGTAGAGAAAAACCGGTATGTTTTGCATCTCGAGTGTTAAATGAAGCTGAGAGAAAATATTCAGCGATACATAAAGAAGCTTTAGCTATTTATTGGGGGGTGATAAATTTTGTCACATCAAAGGTAAATGTAATGGAGGAGCTGATGGTTTATCAAGATTGCCTTTAGTAAATGAAATTAATGAACTGGAGTATGAAACTGATTATTTTAACTTTTTAATAGACAATGAGTTTCCGATTACATCTGCAAGAATCAAACGTGAAATAATGAAGAATGTTATTTTAGTAGAGTACATTTGTTTGTAAGAAATGGTTGGCCAGAGAAAGTGGAACAACCAGCAGAGCTTAAAAGTTACAAATTAAAGGAAAAAAAATTGAGCATTGAGAGTGGCATTTTAACTTGGGGATACTGAATAATAATTCCTAAGACATTGCGAGCTCAAATGCTTAGAGAGGTGCATGGAGCACATGTGGGGGTAGTAAAGATGAAGGCGTAGGCAAGACAATATTTTTGGTGGCCACAGCTTGATGCGGATATGGAGAAATTTGTAAAAGGCTGCGATCCTTGTTTAAGAAATTCAAGTTCACCCCACAAGGCCAAACTTTTTAAATTTCCCGTTACCAATAAAGTGTTTGAATAAATTCATTTAGATTTTGCAGCACCATTTAAAGGTCCTACTTACCTGATTATCACAGATTCTTACTCTAAGTAGGTAGAAGTATATACAATGGAACGAACAAATACGGCAGCGACTCTAGAGAAAATAAGGGACTGTGTTGCAAGATTTGGATTGCCTGACCTTATTTTTACGGATAACGGTACTCAATTTACGTCAGAAGAATTTTCCACTTTCCGTATGAATAATGGTATACGGTAGCAAACTTCACCACTTCATCCTGAAACGAGCTGCGGAAAATTCTGTTAAAACGTTTAAGCACACGTTGTCAGAATTGCTGTCTGATACAAATTGTCAAGGCGCCCTGATTTCAAAATTTCTTTTCTTATATAGAAACACGCCTCATTGTGTAACAGGGGAGGCTCCTTCCAAATTAATGTCTAACAAACATGTGAAGACCAGGCTTGATTTTATGACAATAAATAAACGAGAGGAAGTCATGAAGAAACAGGTAGAATTTTTCAGAGGGGATAGGTCGGGAGAATTTGAAGAAGGGGATATAGTTTATACAAGGGACGACAGAGAGAAGGACAGTAGTTGGAGCAAAGCAAGAATAGGTTCGAAATTGGGAGACAGGACTTACAGTTCGTGCCGGAAGATGATACTAGATTGAATTGGAAAACACATACAGATCAAATCATAAGTACCAGTCTAGAGAAGGACATGAAGGATGTTGGAGTGGGGTTGCAAAGGACCACACCCCGTATTGAAAAGGCTGAATCTATAATTACCTTTTATACCTGCGAGTCAGAATAGATTAGACGATAGAGTAATTGAAGATACTACAGTAGTTAATGAAAAAATAGTAATCGGCCAACAACAAGCCAATACGTGGAAAGAGAATGTAGTAACGAATCAACCAAAATTAAATATTTCTCCTAACTTCCTTACTAGGCCTAAGAAGAATATTAATGCGCTGGACCGGTTGAACCTCTAAGCTAGGTAGGAAGGATTGTGATGTATTTAGATTATCTATAGTTGTATACTCAATAAATCAAGTAAGCAAAGAAATAGTATGGTCTGTCATAATAAAAAAAATGGATCTGTCATGCTAAAAAAAGTTGTTTTTTTTATATATTAATAAAGCTCTTTGAGTCGTTTCTTGTAGTTATTTTGTATGCACAGTGTATACATCACACTTACTATAGATTAGTTAAGGTAGAGCTTCAAGCAATATTATTTGAGCAAAAAAATAATAAAAAAATTCACATTATAAAGCAAATAATGGATGGTTTAATGAAATGGTTTTGAATGTCATTAGAAATAGGGATAAAGCATACAAAAAGTATCTTTTACTAATAAACAAGAGGATTGGTAAATTTATAAATTATATAAAAATATGGCAACTCAAACAGTTAAACAAGAGAAATGAATATATGTGGAGAATAGAATTGATTAGTGCAAATATGACAGCAAATGAATGTAAAAAACTTAAAAAAATTGTATCAAAGAAAGCTGAAAATAAGTACAGGAGTAAAATTTGGAACTGTTACTTCTACAACTACTTCGAATCAGCGAATTTATATACTGAATATTATATTAAGTCATGGATATTATTGAGAATATCCTGCAGGTTATTCTAGAATATGAGATACCACGAGCGGATACTCGGATTAGAGAGTTGTATTTAGTCAGCATGGAAGAACTATGGAAACTTGTTTTTGGTATGTCAAGCAAACCTATTTCAGACAAAATAGACGTCTTTTATTAAAACTTACTGGAATTTTCTATCACAACAGTTATTGCATATAGTTATTTTATTGGAAACTGGTATTAGTACCAGATGATTTAAAAAATCTCTACTATCATACATATACGAAAGATTAGCAACACAACAAGATGTATTAATATGTAGCCTGCCATCGATAAAATTATTGAAACTGTTGTCTATAACCAGTTTCTCAAATATATAACAAATACCTACTAGATGTGTGCCAGTAAGGGTTTAGTGCTAACCACAGTTGTGAAGCTGCTTTCCATTACATAATTGGAAAGAAAGTTTAGGAAAAACAAATGTGATAGTAATTTTTTTAGATATTAAGCGGGTGTTTGAAACTATCCATAGGGAACACCTGCTAAATAAACTACAGAAATTAGGTATGCAGGGAGTTGCGCATAAATGGTTGACTAATTATCTGTGTAATCATCAACACAAAATCAATTGTGGCGAATAAGCATCGTTACTTAAATCAATTAAGATCGGCGTTCCTCGGGGAAGCATATTGGGACCTTTGCGTTTTGTCCTTTATATTAATGATCATGTCAATGTATATTGGAGGTACCAGTTATCACTTATTTGCAGATGATATGACTTTTTCATACAACAGGAAACTGTGTTACAGAAATGTGAGATGTCGTCTGACTTACACAAGGTCAGTGAATGGTTTAAGGCACATAAATTCATCATCATTAGGTCTTCAGTCCTGGAACTGGTTAGACACGTACCCTCATTTTTTCCTATTCTGAACTAACCTAACATTTCCCTGAAATTTGCACAGTCTGCATCTATCACTATCCGATCTAGGTCTACATCTACCTCCTTTTTCCTATCTCTGCTTGTAATATATCCCATACTATTCCCCAAAAATGCTTTAGAACGTGTTAAACTTTATATCACATTTGTAGGCGCTTGCGCCTCTAGCATCAATAGGTTTACATCTCTATTTTGAAACTGCCGTGCTAGAGCGAAGTTTATCGTGAACCACAGAACGTTATGTTTGTATCAAACCTAATACTTGTAAATAAATGTGTTTACTGAGTTATTCGTTCATGTTTTCTTAATCAAATCTCTACAAAATTGTTGGTCTTTCGAGCCAGATATGATAACCGCTACGGATATACAGCACGCTAAGTAATCAAAACGAATCAAGGTCGTTAAGAAAATTATTTTCAGCATTAATGGCATTTTGTTAACAAAGCGGAGCTACAATCATCCAGTCAAGCAGTCGATGTAGTTTATCAAGCACATATCAAGTTAAGAATCAGTGCAGCTGCTATTCGAAACAAACAACCATCAAAGTGATGCTTACAACAAAGTGGACAAAAGCTATCACATATATCTGGTAAACAGGAACACATAAACGAAAACTAAAACAGGTCCTATACCTATCTTTATTTATCCTTATACATATTTGAACTCTTCTAACCTTGACCACATGGTGTTTTCTCTAAAGGAACTCATGTTAAATAACCCTCTTTAATACTTTTAAAGGGAAACTACTTACATTCTATCTTTGTTATACAACATTGCCCTTTACTACCTTTAAGCATTTGAATATTTAGCATTTCGCTTATGCTTTGTTTACAATGTCACAAAAAATTCTCGGAACTTTATTACGTAAGTGAGCAGGTTTAAAGGGAAAATTAATTTCCTTTAAGAACTTTTTGCAACCATTAATTGAAAAGGCAACTCAAAGTTCACCCGATATTCACAAATTTACGCAAAAGCTTGCTGAATTTGAAATTTTTCTTCTACTAGCTCGTTTAACCTCATTTGAGGAATTACTAACGAAAAATGACGCAATTCATTTGGAAGTCATAGAAACAGACACGGAAGCTAATTTACAAAACTATTGTGATGATTATAGCGCTTTTGAAAATGATTATTTTGAAATCTTAACTAATGCTAGATCTTTGTTATTGTACAATCAGTCCCCGGTTCGAGAAATGTCATCCGCTTCAAGCCGTGCGTCTGATTCTGAACATTCTATGCCAATTTTATCTCCTAACATAATGGAATCAAACAATACGGCGCCGCCAGCGCCAGTAAAGGTGACTCAAATTTCAGCGTCAGTAAATTTAAATTATAATCCTGTTATTAAAGAAACCATAGTTTCACAAAACAATTTGATTCAACAACCCATTTTCGAAACTCGCTCAAGTTTAGTTAAACTGCCTACTTTACAAATGAAAATTTACAAAGGAGATCCGCAATCTTTTTTAAGTTTCTTCGAAGGTTTTAAATCTCTTGTGCACAATAATGAAGCATTTGACGATGTTACACGCTTTTTATATTTAAAATCTGTTCTAGGCACTAAACCATCAAAGGTCATAGAATCATTAGATGTCATTCCCACTAATTATCACGTTGCATTGACTTTATTAGAAAGACGTTATAAAAACACTAGATTTCTAATACATTCTCACATTAAAGGTATAATCGAATTCCCTAAAATTGTTAAGGAATCAGTAACATCTATAAGACAACTTGCAGACTCGATTCAAGCACACCTTAGAGCACTAGCATCTTTAGGCGAACCCATAAATTTATGTGCTAGTTCTATTCAATATTTAATCACCGATAAACTTAACTACAATACCAAACGGAAGTGGGAAACTGAAATCATTAAACTAGATAATATTCCTCCCACTTCTACCTTGATTGAATTCATTGAAAAAAGAGCTAGATTACTTGAAAAAATAGAAAACCCTTTAAAACAGTTTGATAACGTGCAATCTAATCAACCATATAACACTAAATAAACTAAATTTCAATATAAAAAGCAATCGTACACACACTTTTCCTCCAAACTTCACCAAGTTAAAGAGAATTGTCTCAATTGTAAGGAAAATCACAGAATTGTTAATTGTAAGACATTTCTAGACATGGCACCTCGAGATAGGCTTATTAAAATTAAGGAGTTGAATTTGTGCACGAACTGTTTACATGGCAATCATTTTGTATCCAACTGTAAAGCCGGAAACTGCAAAAAATGTGGCAAACGACACTCTACTCTTCTTCACAATCCTGAAGCGAAATTGACTAACCCTAATCAAAGCATATCAAATGTACAAGCCAACGGTAATAATCCGCAAACCTCAACTTCAAGTTTCACTTCTCACCTGAAGTCAGAATATAACTTCATTCAACTTTTACCGACAGCCACTGTTTATATTGAAGATTCTGATAGAAAACAATACCAATGTATTGCACTTCTTGACTCTGCTTCGATGAGGTCATACATGACCATTTCACTGTGCTCAAAATTAAAATTGCCTACTGCAAAGGCAAATGTCTCTATTTCTGGCGTTGGTCAATCCAAAACCAAAGTTTCTGATGCTGCACTAGCTAAATGAATTCAATACACAGTGACTTTACTGCAATGCTATCTTTCTTACTCTTTCAAAACATTTCGGGCGAATTTCCTCCTGTGCCGTCAAACACAAACAGCTTACAAATACTTGAAGGCTTAAATTTAGCTAACTCACACTATCGAAACAAAACAAAAATCGACTTGCTCTTAGGCATCGACATTTTTTGGCAAATATTATTACCCAATCAACCACAAATTACCAAATACCCATATTCACGGAATACTCAGTTTGGATATGTCGTTAGAGGACAATCTGCATTTGACGATCGGTCATTCAGCACCTCTTGTTATCTCACCACACTCAATTTATCTCGTCAGTTGTCCAAGTTTTGGGAACTTGAAACCCTTACTCCTTCTAAATTTGTGTCTTAGAAGAAAAGCAATGTGAATCGCACTTCACTAAAACTTATACACGTGATGAACAAGGTCGCTTTACTGTGTCGATACCTTTAAATTCATGCCCAGCATTTTGGGCGATTCAAAACAAAATGCATTTAAATAACTCATGTCTTTAGAAGGCAGACTTGAATGCAGTCCTAAACTTAAAGCGATGTATGTGGACTTTATGGTAGAGTACAAAAACTTAGGACATATGAAAAAGGTGAAGAGTCCAGACCATGCTGAACATCAATACTTTATCCCACATCATGCAGTCTATAAAGAGCATAGCATTACAACGAAGCTACGAGTTGTCTTCAATTCTAATTGTCCGACCTCCACAGACATTTCATTCAATGACATCCAACTCAATAATCCCGTGTTGCAAGATGAACTTTTTTCAATTCTATTAAAATTTAGGCGTCACAAATATATTCTCACGAGCGACTGTGCAAAAATGTATCGTTCAGTTTTTATTGAAGCAAGTCAACGTCCACTTCAAAGAATATTTTGGCGAACAGACCCATCGTTACCTTTAGAAGTTTACGAACTTTGTACTGTCACTTATGGCGAAAAGGCTTCTAGCTTTCTTGCCATTAGATGCTTGTTTAAACTCGCTAACAAATATGAACAATACTATCCTGAAATCGCAAAAATAATTCGAAGCAATATGTATTGCGACGACGTACTTATTAGTTGTGAAAGCATAGAAAATGCAAAATATATTTGTTTCAACATTACTAAAATTCTACAATCGGGAGGTTTCACGCTGGGCAAATGGAACTTTAACTTTTGCGAAGTTCTCAATTGTATTCAATCAGCCGATATCCCTAATATTCTTGAATTTGGTCCTACCAAAAACCAAAAAACTCTGGGATTGTTATTCAACAGTTACACTGATAAACTATTCTTCGAAATAACTAAATTCGATTGTCTCCACAATATCGTCACAAAGCAAACCGTTTTGTCATACATTTCTATGATATTCGACCCCCTAGGTTTACTTAAGCCTTCCACGGTAATAGCAAAAATATTTATGCAACAATTATGGCTTAACAGTTCTATCTGGGATCAACGTTTACCCCCAGATTTAGAATCCCAATGGAAATCATTTTACGAAGACATACTTCAGTTAAACAATTTGCATATTCCAAGACAAGCAATTTGTACTGCTGCCAAGCGAATTGAAGTACATGCATTTTCAGATGGTTACAAATCTGCATATGGCACATGCATATATCTACGGTCGATCAATAAATACAATCAAATCACTGTCCAACTTCTATGTTCAAAAACGCGAGTAGCTCCTCTTAAGTCAATTACGATACCAAAATTGGAGCTATGTGGTGCCTTATTGATGGAACAATTAGTAGAAAAAATAAAAAATAATCTTTATATTAATATCGATTCTATAACTTGCTGGACAGACTCTAAAATAGTTCTATCATGGATTAATACAGAACCTCACTTAGTTGACACTTTTATCTCAAATAGAGTTGTTCAAATTCAATTCATCAATTGCTCGGTTTTGTGGCAACACATTTCAACGGATCTAAATCCTGCAGATCTGGTTACACGAAGCATATCAGCTTCCAAATTACTTACGCTCACTCTTTGGTGGCACGGTCCTGCATTTTTGTCCAAGCCAATATCTACATGCGATTCTGAAAGTATCGAATTCAACAAACATCTGAATTCATTTCAGTCAGAACACCACTCGCCATTGCTTCATGCGTAACTTTAAGAGTGGGAGGTAGACTTTCCAATTCTGTTTGTTCGCATGACAAAAAGCATCCTATTATAATATCAGTTAAACATATTTTCTCTAAATTACTTTTTCATTCAGAACATAAACGGCTATGTCATGCTGGTCCTTCACATCTACTTAGTTCAATAAGAGAACAATTTTGGCCTATAAGCGGTCGCAATCTAGCAAAGAAAACAGTCTTTTCATGCTTAATATGTTTCAAGGCTCGACCAAGAGATATTAATAATTTACTAGGCAACTTACCTGCTGACAGGGTAGCACCCCAATTCCCATTTTCTGTCGTGGGAACCGACTACTGTGGTCCGTTTCTCATTAAACACAAGTCAGGTCGCGACTGGAAACCGGTCAAGTGCTACATGTGTTTGTTCGTATGCTTCTGCACGAAAGCCATCCACCTCGAATTGGTGACATCTATCTAGCGAATCATTCATACTGTGTCTGCGACGTTTTGCTTCATGTCGAGGCACGCCCTCTAAGATTTACTTGGACAATGGGCAGACTTACTGCGGAACAAAATCTTTATTGGATGAATTAAGCAAATTTTTAATAAATAACTGCGAAGTATTACAGTTATCTGCTGAACAAAACTTTAATTGGATTTTCTTGCCACCATACTCTCCCAGTTTGGGTGGACTTTGGAAAGCCAGAATAAATTCAACTAAATTCCATCTCAAAAGAGTAACTGGCAATGCCACTTTATCGCTTGAGCACTGTTTAACTGTTTTGGTGCAAGTCGAAGGAATTCTTAATTCCCGACCATTATTTCCTCTTTCCTCTCATCAAAATGACTATCTTCCTTTAACTCCTAGCCATTTCTTAATTGGACGACCAATTACAACCGTTCCAGATCCTGATGTGATGCACATCAACGAGCATAGACTCTCTATATATCAACGAACAGCAGATCATACAAAATTTCTGGAATCGGTGGTGTAGAGTAAATTTTACGAACTCCAGGTACGTACTCGTCGGCAACAAAGACAATCTAATATAGAAGAAGGAACGCTTGTTCTATTAAAGGACAACAATCTACCATCAACGAAATGGAAACTTGCACGTGTGATCAAGGCAGTGATTGGGAGTGATGGTTATGTTTAATCATTGTTGTGTAAATATAAAACTTACACATAACTTCATTTACTTGTTTTCGAACTGTGAATTGTATTGAATGGACTCTCCATCCCTTCAATGGGGGGAGTATGTTAAACTTTATATCACATTTGTAGGTGCTTGCGCCTCTAGCATCAACAGGTTTACATCTCTATTTTAAACTGCTGCGCTAGAGCGAAGTCTATTGCGAACCACCGAACGTTATGTTTGTATCTATCTAACCTAATACTTGTAAATAAATGTGTTTACTGAGTTTATTCTTTCATGTTTTCTTAATCAAATCTCTACAGAACGTATTGTCCTATTTTTTCACAGATATCCTAGTTCTCCTACTATTGCTATAACCTATTTGTTATTAACTTTGTCTGTCCATGCTATCATTCTCATACATCTGAAGCACAGAATTCCAAAAGACTGCTACAGTTTTTCTGCCTGCTTTTCCTAGTACCGGTATTTCATAGGCATACTGTGCTGTGCTCCACACATATGCGCAAATAAATTACACCTTAATTATTCTAAAACTAAGGAAATGACAAAATAAACATATTGTTTGGTAGCGGTTAGATCGAAATTAGAGTGGATAACACTGTGTTAAAATATCTCGGCGTTATAGTAGATAGAAAACTAAAGTTTCACTCACATGCAGATCACATATGTACAAAAATTAAAAAGAAGCTGAGTATGTTGTCGCAAGTACCGAGATTATTCACGTATGCTAAGAGAACTATCTATAACACATTAATATTACATTCTATTTCTGTGAAACACTACTTTATTTGTTAAATGACTGTTATGTGAGACAATTGCAGAAGCTACAAAACAAAAGAATTATATTAGGTGTTGGAAGTAGAGAGCATATTAATGATATGTTAGGAACATTGCAATGGCTCAATATTAAAGAACTCAAAGTAGCAAACTAATCGTTATCTTTAAGATGCAGTCAGGGACATTTCAATATATGTAAACAAGTTGGTACAGAGGTGTAATTCTGTGCATAAATATCCAACAAGAAATAACAGTATGTTGTATATGTCTACTAAACATAAAAGTTGTACATTCAACACTGTACTCATCAGAGGAATAATTAGATTCAATGTGCTACCAGTTAGTATAAAAAATGAAAACATAAACAAATTAAAAACACAGTTAACAGATATGTATCTCAGTCAGAGGCATTCTTAATATTTAATGATTAGTTTCTAGTAATATGTATTTAATTAAAATCTCTTGCATTGTATGTATTGGGATTGGAGTGGATGTATTAGCATAGCTAAATAAAAATGAAAAACTATTTGACTCATTAAATAAGTTCTTAGAGATGCAAATAGCAGTCTCATGTGCACTTTACAGTTGTTGTTTTCTAGCTTAGCAGTAAACGTTTTATAGAGCTGAAAATTGTGCTTATTTACGTTTGTTCATCGGAGAGGTTTCTACACTTCTCTCTATCCAGTTAAAGAATAGTTTTATAGGTGTAGTGGTGCCTGACAAAAATCCGTATTTTGACAACTTCTCTGTTAGTCTCTGAAAACCACTGAAGATAGGATTCAGAGTTAGTTTGGAAGTCGCCAAAAGTCGTGTAGTTTATACGGATTAATTTTCCATCGCAAACTTTTATGAGAGTGGATATCAAAAGTCCCCTTGGCCATATACCTCTTGTTATATAAATCTTTACATAACAAGACCTTTTTTAATTACAATCTGTATGTAATAAAGATCTCATGCCAAGAAGCAATTACAAAACACTTGAATAAATTTATGGCAATGATGACAAATGTATAGTAAAAAGCTATTAGCTCAATTGAAAAAAAAACAAATCATGGGGTTTGTTTTTTATAATAAAATGCAACCAGTAATTAAAATAAGCCCACAATGACATAGAGATCTTATTATATTAAGCAAAACACACAAATAAAAAGTAAGTGTTTTAAAACTAACAAGTTAAACATTTATTCTCGACAATGTTGAAAAAATTAAACAGCACACACAATAATTGTAACAGCAAAAAAGTTTAAAAACTAAATAAAAAATAATTAACATAAGTTTGATATGCAGTTTTAGGATTATTAAGTAACTAGTGATTTAGACATTTTGTCGACAGTACGTAATATATGAATTTAATCACACTCATAGAAAATTGTTGCTTATAAATAATATATTACTATTGAAAAAACCTGTATAACCAATACAATATCTCTCCCTTATAATGTGCTAGTGACATACACCGATTTTCAAAGGTCATTATAATGAAAATATTCTAAATTGAAAAATTGTA
The DNA here is from genome assembly GCA_036346225.1 of Platerodrilus igneus. Classification (NCBI taxonomy): domain Eukaryota; kingdom Metazoa; phylum Arthropoda; class Insecta; order Coleoptera; family Lycidae; genus Platerodrilus; species Platerodrilus igneus. The sequence goes on from JARFIW010001690.1 coordinate 4,827,804, forward strand.
TAAAAATACTCTGCAACTGCAGATCTCACATTTTTAGGCATTCGCCACTTTAATTATGCAGTAGGAGAATATTTAACTGGTTTTACAGTTACTCTTATGATTAACAAAGTAAATAATTTAAACGGTTTGATCAAAACTAATTCCAATAATAATAATAGAAGTTCTGCCCTTAGAGATCATAGTGATAATGCTAAGCTGCTACAATAAAACACTTATTAAATGTAACACATAATTTCAGAAATGTAAAATTCATTTTCTCGCTTGATATGAAGAACATTTTATGCCTCTTTAAGATATGTGCAAATGAAGTGTTATAAAAAGTTTGCAGCTTAACTGTATCACTGGTAAAGCTTATAATTAGGAGTAACACGCATCAGCAAACAATTGTAGCTTAATATGTGCCCCCAGACGTACAATATCTAAATCTAATAATTCCGTTTATATCGATATTATTATAAATACCAACAATTTATTTATTCATTTTGATAGAAACAATGAACCAAACCCTATTATAGTAATATCACTTATTGGGATGAAATATTTAAACTGTCATATACTTGTCTTAATCATTATATAAACAGCACAAAGATAGAACAGTAAGTTTAAATTTATAAATTCCAATAATTTAATGTTATTATAGTGCTAGGATGTATTTTGTAGTATTAGAACAAAATTTATTAAATGGTAAAATAGTAATTACTTATTCTAGAAAAAGTAAGGCATTATTGGTAAATGTAACAAGTTTAAATAATGCATTAGAATAACAGTTAAATATGATCTTTAATATCACAAAAAAAAACACAAAACATAAACTTACTGTGGCTACCTTTTTCTGTCACTGCAATAATAAAAAAAATATTTGTACTGATCACTAGAGTAAATTATTTTGTTCGATGAAATCCACAGTGTGGAGCTTTAGTAATATTTAGACGTGTATACTTTTTCTATGAATCATATCAATAAGTGTAAATATAAATATGAAGCTATCCACCAATATTCATTTAAGTTATTCCTTATATTATTATTTATATATTATTTACACAAACAGAAATTCAAAATACGTCATTTACAAATCAATACAAAGCATAGAATTAATTGCATGTGTTTTCATGGTTTCTCTTACGCCTACTAATTTTCACACAGATTTGTAGAGTAAAAGCATTTGCAGACAAACAGAAAGAAAAATAAAACTGTTCTTTTCTGTCCCACAGATTAAAAAATTAGAACAGTTATCAACATAGAAGAGTGACAGTAAAGAATCTTGCACAGCTTCAACAACATAGATGAAAACAAGACAGAAGTTCCCAATAAAATAGGAATCATCAAACAACAAAAACTGTAAGATTTATGGAGCAACAATTACACAAAAAGGGAGACTAGCCAGCTGGTATGCTGCACTCCCAAAAATTAAAAGATGATAAACCTGTGCTGAAACTGGCACTTTAGGATCTAATACACAACTGTCTTGCAATATGTGTTTGAAAGTCCTACAAAAATGTTCTATAATTTCAATAGCATCAAGTTTAAATAAACATGGATAAGGAGTGTCAAATTAAGTATACAAAGCCTACTATATAATGCAATTAACATATTAACATGATACACAAAATACTAGGATTTGAATAAAAGTTTATAGAACGTCTTTGTTTCATTGTACTGCTAAGTAATAATAACCTTATTTAAGAAAAGCAGTTGGTGACTATCACAAATGATATCATATACTAACAATATTCATAATAATATGATATTTTGTATGGTAGTATATGCAAACTTGCGATTTCAATTCACGATAAAATAATAATTTGTGTTCTTGAAACAATATCATAGGCTCAAAGTGCATAGCTGTTTACAGTCAAATACACAATAATGTGTTATATGCCAAATCAAAACTTAGCAAAAAAAAAATTCGAGAAATGAATGTATGTGCTTCTGAAGTACCTATAAAAACAATTAAAAGAATTACTCAAAAAGCAATACTCCACTTGAAATTAAATAAGCACTTCAAGTAAAAAATGTCTTAATGTCTACCAACCTCTTGACGGTCAAAACTTTCATAAATCATTAACTCGAGTTAAACTTGTTTGCATAAAAATAGAAATTAGAAACGTATAAAATTTTATGGCACAGAATCAGTTCTAACATGTTCGCTGCGAATGCCACACATGTGCGTCATTACGAATGCTACCAATATTCGCCCGACTCACATGTGCGGCATTAGAACATGATCGTATAAAGCTTCAGTGCGAGTTCAGTACTCAATAAGCGGAGTTCGTTTTGTGGTAGCATATAGCTGACACCTTAAAAAACGAGATTTCTGTTTTTTTTAAATTGTTCAATTATATATGAGATTTTGTTATGAGTGATAACGAAGCAGGTCCTTCTCGCTCACGGCAAAGAACATTTAAAATCCCAAAAATTAACTTGCAAAGAGTTGAAGAGCTTGTTATATGAAGATTTTGATGAAGATGACGAATATTTAGTAGACGCATACAGTTCATCCGGTGATTCTGATAAAAGCGATGAAGGTTATCTACTTGAATATTTATTATTTTCTATTATTCGATATTATATTTAGATTTGATTTGAAATTATGTCTAGGATAGTTATGAAATTTTATTCTAATTTGTTTTTTAGAAATTGCTGTTGAGCCAGCTGCTGTTCTCACTGTTGCTGGTAACAAGGAAAATAATGGCAGAATAGCTGCAAACATATGGGAAGATGAACCAAATATTATGAAGCAGTTTCAATTTACCAAACAACAAGGACTATTAGTAGCAACACCAGAAAGTAATTTACCTCTCAAATTCTTCTATTTAATTGCAGACGACGACCTATAACTTAGTAGTAGAAGAAACTAATACATACGCCTTTGAGGTTTTTTGTCAGGAATATCTGAAAACTCTAGAATCACAAGATGGACACCTTTAACTGTTGCAGAATTACGAATATTTTTAGGTCTTCTGCTACACATGGCACAATAAAATTAAATACAATTCAAGATTACTTGAAAACACATCATTTATTTAATTTAGTGTTTTTCATATCATATGAGTAGAGATCGTTTCTTGCTTATTCTTTGCTATTTACACTTTTATAGTGAAAATTTGAATCAAAACAGTGAACGAGATAGAATTGGCAAGATTAGACCCATAGCAGATGCTAGAAATTTATCAGCCGGGAAAAAAATTGTCGTTAGACGAATCAATGGTACTGTGGCGTGGACGTTTCATTTTTAGACAGTTTATAAAAAATAAAGGTTATAAATATGACATAAAATTGTACATGCTAACTGAACCTGATGGACTTAATACTAAATGTCATTATTTACATTGGAGCATTAGATGCAATTGGTGGTAGAGGTCATGCAAAGAAGGTTGTGTTACATCTGATGAAAGATCAACTACATTGTGGTTATTCCTTGTATATGGACAATTTCTACAATAATTTCGAATTAGCACAAGAATTAATAAAGAATGAAACTTACTCTGTACAGGAACTTTGAGGTCAGATAGGAAAAGGAATCCTAAAGACATCGTGTCTGTGAAACAAAAAAGGAGAGACGAAGGGTAAATACTTTGATGGTATAATGATAGGAAAGTGGAGAGATAAGAGAGATGTTTTATATATATCAAAGGAGTTTGAAAATGATATGGTAGAATATAAGAACAAGAGAGGCCATGAAAAGATCAAACCCTTTCCAATACTAAAATACAACAAGAATATGAGTGGAGTTGATAGGCAAGACCAAATGATGGCTTATTACCCTTGTGATAGGAAAAAATTACGATGGTATAAGAAAATTGGTGTACATTTTGTTCAACTGATGTTTTTGAATGCCTACTTTTTATTCAAGAGAAACCCAGGAAACAAAATGACTTTTTACGACTTCAGACTAGCCATAGTGGACGATCTTCTGAAAACGGACACGAAAGGAAAAACTAAAACGAACTTCCAAATCAAACACGGCTGAGCATATTCCTGAAAAAATTCTTGACAGACGGAAAAAACAAAACTAAACACAAAAGGTGCCGAAACTGTTGTGAAAATAAAATCATGAAAGATACAATATATTATTGTAAATAGTCCCCAGAAAAACCCGGTCTTTGTATAGGAGACTGTTTTATAAGTTACCATAAGAAATAAATTTTGCTTTTTTTGTATTTTTATAGTGTTTTGCTAGTAACCTAACAAATTAATTCAATTTTCTATATTTTTATCCTTTTAGACACATTATTTTGTGTTCCATACCTTATAACTTTCGCCTTTTTTATGTGTTGCGTTATATATGTTTTCTAAATAAATATTTGATTTATTAATATTTTACTTTTCCAAAACAAGCTACAAAATTGCTAAAAAATCCATGAGGCGCATTCGTGTCGAACAGCACACAGTTATAACTTGCTTCCTATATGCTGACGACACAAATGCGTGTTAATTACATAAAATTATTAAAACTGTTTTCATGTGTTAAAACTACCCAAATAATACACACTTCAAACTAAAAAGCATATTATTTTTGCAAATAATAATACTAACACTACACTACACACTCAAAAGCAGCAGCGAACGTGTTAAAAAGTAGTTTTAAATGATTCTGTACCCAAAGTAACATAGCATAAAGTGCTCTTACAGAAAACATATATTAATAGTGAGTAGTATAATATTGTTGTAAACAAAATCACAAATAAGTTACATAAATTATTACAAAAGAATCGATTAGCTAAGATTCAAGAAGATGCAAATATGGGCTTCAAAGTTTTTCAAATTTAGATCTACATTACATAACTACCATGATTAGTGATTTTACAATTACAAAAATACGTTACAAAAAAATTGGTCCCAAATTTATTTATAAAGTCAGTTGTAATAGACAATATAATAGATACAATAATGTATCATTAACTGAAGTTATAACTAATTTAAAATAAAATTCGTCACTGTCGCTAGCTGAAAAGCAATTGATGATTTATTTTGCTCTTAATAATAAAAACGAAATTATGCAACATTATAAACAAACACTGCATTCAATTTATTGACGAATAACCTTTTGTATTTAAAACTGTCCTATTATTCCATTACTATAAACTAATCGTGTCCAATATAGTATCGGCCAAGCCAGTTTATACATTATATCTATTTGACGATAACTTCGATAACAAAAAATTTAGAAAATGTAAGCTTAAATCAAATAGGCCATTTAGCAACAAACATATGAAACAATGCTATACATTTTAGAACACCAAGAGTAATAATAACCTCAACTGCATAATAAAGCAAAACAAATTTAATTTAAAATAAACTGGAATACATCAATTGTATCAATATAAAACGACATTAAGAAGTCAAACTAAATAGATTTATTTGGTCATGTCTCGTTTTAAAAAACAGAGAAAAACACTTGAAAATAGTCATCAAATGACGTGTTCATAAAATTGGCTAAATAATACACGTGAATTGAAATGATTCAAATATCTCAATTTGTTTACAAACAAGAATAAATTAGCAACATAAGTGTAATGCTTATGTTTCCACAACAACGTTCTTCCTTTAATAGACTTAATAGCCAAATATAAATAACTATATTTGAGAATAACTTTAAGATGTTTTATAGGTTTTTGTATAGACATTCTTATAATGTATAAAATAAAATTTACTTTTAAAAAAACAGGCTACAAACAGTATTTCTAGAATCTAAACACATGTGAAATTCAATAATTTAATAGAAAATGTATTCTAGTTTCGCATAGAGATAGTATAGAAAAGAAACATTACACTCATCAATTGTGTTAGAGTAATTCCACTACATGAAACCAGACAAAAAAGTCTAAATGAAAGAAAAAGAGTACCACAGAAATTGAAATACCTGACAGAGGCTGTGTACAGATTTTCAAAATAATAAAAACAAATTGAAGTCAAATATATACAAAATTAGAATATTAAAAAATATTTCATAACAGTTTTTATGAAAGTGAATAAAACTTGGGTATACGACAAAAACATTCAAATAAAGATTTGGCAAATGATAACATTAACTTATTTGATTGAGATGACAGTGTTAAAAAGATGTTAATTTTACAGATGGTGCATAAAGGGATCACTTGTAAAGGTAGGGTGCAGAATTACACACGAGTTAAAAGCCGAAATACTAAAATTTCATATGGTAAATATTACATAACTGATGAGAAATTTTATACAATATTAAATAAATGTTTAATAGAAAAAGCAGCTTCTTTGACTTCTAGGACAACATTACTACCCAAACATTGAGAAATGAATCATAAAACAAGTGTAAGCGGTCATATCACTGAAGGAAAACAAAATGCAGTAAAATAATGGACTCGTACAAGTAGCACAATGAAATCTTAAGCTAATTTGACATTGCCTTACAAAAGTATTCAACCTTCCAATGTTGTTATTAAATGATCGCGTTATTAGTAGAAAGGTGGAGTGGGTCAGTTACGATAAATCAATATTAGTAGAGTATGGCAAAAGCAATTTCAACAAAGGCAATTCCTTGTTCAAAATTATTTAGTTTCTATCAATCTCCACTGCACCAATAATTCCACTATTTCTAAAGTTTTTTAACTACAGTAAGATTACTTACTGCAGATACACTTATTAAAAAAGTCAGATTCTAATGGCGAAAGTACATTTTTCCATGATAGATATATTATTCAAATAATTGTAATTTATATAAAGTTATACTATTTCTAAAGGCCTTTGTAAATAAAAGTTTAGTAATTGCTAATTTTATGTAGAATGTTTATCTGAAATTACCCATATACATACCATTTCATTTTGATAACATATAACTAACAAATTTTACAAACATGAGTTTAGCATTGGTAATTTCACAATTATTTGCTTTTTTAGGGTAAAAATTTATAGCACAATTGCTATAAATCTCTGCATATGATAATAATTTGAATAATGCTTTGCACATGACATATTCTGAAATTCTATTAAATTAATTACACCTAATAAATTTGATAGATGGAATGTTTTCACGGACAAACATGTATACACATACTTTCCTTATTGTCTAAGCTGCTGATACGTACAATAAATGTTTTTTTCCGTATAATACAGCATTGCAAATATTAAAAATAGTTACAATTAATCTTAAACTTAATTGCGAGATACGAATAAATAATTTGTTCCAAATTCGAGATAGATTTCTCAAAAATAAATCAAACCAAAGGTAATTTTCTTTACTGTAAGCTAGATTTGAGCAATTAAATATACCTAGATGCATTTTCTTTTGTATTTACCTAAACAAAAGAACATTACTAACATTATATTAATAAGCATACTCGAAAGACAGTGGTTTAAAGCTATTATACGAGGCAATTCTTTTGTTTAAAACTTATAATTAATGGATTTAAAATACTCACACTGTGAGCTGATGTATGAAAACTGTTGGTAATATTTAAGCATAATGTGTATATACAGGATATTTCAAAATTTATATTAAAATCTACAACAACATGGTCAATGAAAAAATACTTCATAACTTCAAGATTGGATGTATATTGTTAACGTGGTTTCTAATGTGTGAACTAGTTATTCTAATTACTAAAGTTAATACATGTTATTTTTAATTACTCCATTACGTCTACAATGTATTTTTGCTTGGCTTCGGTTTAATTAAAATCAGACAAAAATATAAAATTATTTAATCACGGCGCTGTTCTGCAAAATAATGTCTGCTCATATTATTCATCATTCATTAGACAGTGCAAATGCTTATTATGTAAAGACTACCATTTAAGGAAAAGCTAATTTTTCAGAAAATAAATTAGCAAAAATAAAATGTTAGGATAGTGGCAAACGATCGTACTATTGGAGAATAATGGAAGAATAGGGAAGACAATAAAAAGAGATGCAGTTTACGCCCTTTGTACTACTTGCCAATGTGTAAACCTAGGAGTGTTTCAATTTATAAAGAAAAAAAAACGAAATTCTGTTTTTATAGTTTATTCGACAAATCAAATAACGTGATCCAATATCCAGACCTATTTAACAACAAAAAGCACTTTCGTTGAGTTCATTAATTGTTTGTTAATGAATAAAATTGTATTACGTTATAAAATATTACCGTCAAAAACAGTGCCAGAAGTGAAGTTATCATACTAGAATAATATCTAGAAAGACACACATCCTACCAATAGCCATGTCACTGGAAAACAAGCCTTTGTGTTGTGTTGGATCTGTCAAACCAAGAAGGTTTAAACACTACACCAATCTCAACATAAAAGTGCATGAATGGACACAAACTTGTTTAAAGATTGATTTTTTAAAGAATTTGAAACATATCTGCAAATAAGCACACTTTCTAAGAAGGATAGCTGTATTAGTTTACTCAACGGTTTAAGGAGTTCTGGAAAATTTAAATTGTACATCATTGTAATCCATTTTAGATGTCATGCAAAAAAAAATTACAGTTTGACCAACATTGTGATACAAAGAACTACAAGGATGTGGCGTATTAAGCTTTAGATTTTTGGAACAAAATTAAATAGCCACATTAGAAACTTTTTGATTTTAAATATGTCGTAATAAATTAAGAAAATCCACCCGGCAAAAAAACCATATAAAAAGATCAAGAACCAATGTTTAAATTGTTAATAAAATTACAGTATTGCGAGGGTGTAACTAAGGAGAACTTTGCTTGCCCGCCACATGTTAATTACGAAGAAAAAGAACAAACGGACTCAGATCAAATATAATTGGAGGTGACGAGGAAAATGAAGATATCAAATGAAAAAAATAATAAGCACACGTAAGCATTTAGTGAATGCTACACAACACAAAACCAACAAAGAAATAATTGTTATTATGTACATTTTATATACTGCCCGATGACTTTTGGGTATTGGGAAAAATTGATCATCTGAAATGGATCGAATCTACATTATCTCGAATATATTATTATTATTAAGATGACAAATTAATTTTGATTCAAGATTTAAATTTGTCAACTTTACTCTCTTGATAGCTAAACTGGGCATTTAATACAAAAGTACAAGTTAAAATCCTGCACAGGTTTTACATTTTCATTATTCAATTATGAATTCAACTTGAAATAGTTGTATTGTATAAAAGTAAATTATTTCATTATTTTTCATGTTGGAAGAAAAATGGCCAAAATTTGTAATAAGTTAATTCTTTAAATTTTTATCAGCACAATTTATAATTAACGTTAAATGTTAATTTTTTCGGTTTGGCTAAAACTAATAGTTCCTACTAATAGATAATAGCAACGAGTTTATGGTGAATAATGGAGCTTAGTTATTTAAGTGAGCTACATCAATAAATAAAAATTGAATATTAACTCTTACAAAATAAAGTTTTTTAGTAAAAGTCTTTAATAGGCAAGAATAGAACAAAAACATGCCATGCACGAGTAAAAGTATATCTGAGCTAGCGTTAGTTGTGATTACGTATTAACTAAGTAATTGTAGAACTCATCATATTTTGAGTTGGATAATATTAGTTTTGATTGGTAAATTGGAGTTAAAAATTTTAATTCAAGCTTAAAAGCTCGAACAAAATATTACACTTTACTGCATTGACAATTTTCAAAAATTCTTATTTTTAGAATAACTCCGAAACAAGATACATAAAAATAATTTATTTAACGTCAGCGGACTAAAAATAACGTCATTTTTGTTTTTAATACATGTAACATAATATTCAATGCATTCTAGCAAAATTTCAAAAGCATGATATTTGTTAGTTGTTAATAGTTTATGGAGCCTCAAATATAATTTTAAATTTAAAAACCACAATTAAAAACAACGATCCAATCATTAGTAAAGTTTCCATAAAATACCACATCTTAATTAGAATCGGAAAACTAAAATTACCATCGCATATAAATTACTAATACACATATAGATTATCATCAACAATGGAAAGCATTAAAACAATTTTCATACATGGTTACACTACATTTAAAGTGCAAATAAACGCAATTACATACAAATTAAACAACACGATAATCTCTTCAAAAGCTGTGACTGTTACAGATGATTAAAACTATATTCTAAAGTCTAAGTTTTGTACATAAATCACTCATAAAAAATGGTAATATTGCCCCAACATAAATGATACAAAACCTATAGTTATAATAAAGTCCATAATTTATGGAAAAAAATCGCATGCACTCATATTAAATAAAATAAAATAAATAAAATAAAAAATATCTTTCATAGGCAGTTTATACTATAGCTAGGATATTATTCAATTTGGTATGTACCTCTTAGACATTAAAAACCAAAATATAATTTGGCACTAAATATTTTTGGTAAGTATGGGCAACATACCTAGAATTCGCATAAAGTATTCTTTTTGGTTGTTTAACACAGATACTAATGAAAACCATACTTTTGTTAAGCAAAATACATAACTTTTTTAGTATCTGCATGTACAGTTATGGCACGAGCCATGGCTCCTGGAGTACGATCTTCCGACGATCCAGACTGATGCGATCCTTCTCCACTAATATAAAACAAAATTTAATAATGTTCTTAGATTTCTAAATACATACCTATCATGTTCCTTTTCCACTAGATGATATCTTGCCCGAAAAGCCACTAAGTGTGCATAATAAGCAGGAGCTGGAATTGATACTGACCGTGTACAACGAACATATGTGTGGCACAATTGGTAAGTTAGACACTGTAACTCATCAGAATCCAAATGAGAATCATCCCATAGCACATGATAATGAGATGGTCGGGAAGTTCCCTGTAAAAACAAATAAAATATCATCAATGAAAAAATTACTATTCATATTAAAGCATTTACTGTATGTGAAGGTTATTGTCTTAAAATTATTATAAATGAAAAATTACTAAGACAACTTCACATCTTTAATATTTAATTAAATGTATATCGTTACTTAGAAAAAGTCTCTTTTAAATTTCTTTTCTTTTGCAATCGAGTTGATTTTTTGCAAATACTACTGTGTTTTTACTCTCATTTTGAATTCTGTTTTCATTTAGATGAATCTCCAATATACAATTCAATGCAGTGTTTCTCTACATCTACATTTGCAGCTGTTTTCTCATACACAACCAAGGTATGTTTGAACCTTCTCAAAAAAAGAAGCATTCAATGTTAGTATCTTCTGCTTTGTCTTATCCCTTCTTTACTAAATTTTTGGTTTAAAACTGCCTACTAGCAGTTGGAATACTCTCATTCTTTGTACTACAATGAAGCAAAGACATATTGTTTATTGCACATGTTAACATGAGGTTTTAACGTACGTGTTTTCAATAAGTAATACTGAAGTTTTATTTAATACCAAATTTGTAGGTCTTTTGAAGATGTTTTCACTCCAATGTTCCTGTAACAACCCATATTAAAAACAACAGATGGTAAATTGTTGGCAGATAACTTTTCAATCTGTTGTTTCTCATAGTTATGAATTTCTTAATTCCTGATATAATTTGTAGGTTACATGAAAAGCCTGAGATATTTCACTTTAAGAAGAAAAGAAAATACTGTATTTCATCTGTTCAATTAAGTTGAAGAGTTGGATTCAACATATTCGTATGTTTTAAAATTGTTGGAAATTTTTCTGTTTTCCAAAGTTACCGTTTACTGAGTAAAGTTATAATGCTTACTTCGCACAGAAAAGCAACACACACAGTGGTTTGTCTATTTTATTATAAAATAATAAAGCACAAGTAATTGTAATGGCAAAAACTAAAACTTCAAAATTCCGACCGCCACAGCAACTGACTCACTGATCTTTTTATTTTTAACCGGCCACCTGAATGCTTAATATAAATATGAATTTAGTCCAACAAAAATAAATGAAAAGTGTGTTAGGCAATTTAATTATTAATCAACCTGTCATTTAACTAAACATGGAATACTCCTTGCAAGAAAAGGTTGAAATAGAGTGCATTTGTATGAAATTGCAAATAAAAATTACAGATCAACAAATAGCAAACTTATTTAATGAAAAATATGATAACAATATATCTGAATAGCAGGTATAGAAAAATTAAAGTGTCACGAGATATTAAAATCAAGTTTAAAATATATAAAATAATGTTACTTCAAGACTTTAACAAAGATGATGATAATAGGTATGTATAATTTTGTAAAACAATGGCAAACAGGATCGAAGAAAACAGAAACTTATTTGAAAGTGCCCGTCTTAGTGAAGAAAACAGGTTATTCTTAATAGATTAGTCAATAGGCACAACTATCTATATTGGAATGACTTGAATTCCCACTTTTTCGAGAAAAGAACACCGGCATCTGCAGAAGCTGAATGTATGGGCTGAAATTTTTCACAACCACGTTGTAGGTCCATTCTTTTACGAGGAAAACTTAAGAGGTCCATCGTATTTACAAAAATTGGAAAATCAGATGATACTGTACATAAGAGATTGTAGAAAACAATGCAGTGAAGATAGACCACTTTATATTCAACAGGATAAGGTACCCGCATTATTATTTAGTGATAACAGAACATCCAGACAATGTATTCCTTAGAAGATGGATAAGACATAGAAGTGCAATAGAATGGACAGTATGCTCCCCGGACTTATCCCTATGAACTTTTTTCTTTGGGGTCATTTTAAAACTATTGCAGACAAAACTCCAGTAGAGTCGTTAGATGATTTGCTAAAAAGGATTATTCCTGAATGTCGACATTTACCTCCCGATATTTTTCAATGAGTCCACATAGAATTTGAAAATAGGCTTTTTTACCATTGCCTAAATGTGAACGAAGAGCATTTTCGACAATTAATTTAATTAATTTTGTATTCACTTGTTTATTCATTCATGAACATGTATCAACAGAATACCAAAGTGATATAATTAAAACAAAGTATAAAGCAAAGAATATATTACAGAATAGAATTCTTGACCGTTGATAGTTTACGTTACACATTACAGAATAATTCAAGAACTAACTTTTTTTTAGGTTGCCATAATTGTATGCAAAAATATCAATACGTCCAAAGTACAAATTATACTTGCTACAGAATTTCGTCAAACTGTTAGTAGACCCATAATTAGTCATGTGTCTTATGTTAAAACAGCGTTGTATGGGGTTTTTATAATAGCTGCTTTGAAACCAATGCTACTTAACAAGTCCTCACTTTCTATTTGATTAATCAATAGCTTATACAAAAAAAAATGTTTCTACGTCTCTATTCTAAACTGAGCATTCCCACTTGTGTATGCCTGATAGAACGGTCGAGATTTTTGTAAGGAAACGAGTTTCCACAATAAGTATTTAATAAATTTATTTGTAAACGTTCTAATCGGACAATGTGAAACTTGCAATAAGGCGACTAAATAATAATAGAGCTATATTCTATATTACTCAAAACTAATGCATTATATAATGACTTCAAGGTACGTACATTGCACAAATGCTTGCTATTTCTTTTGGTAAAACCTAACATTTTAAAGGAATACAGAAGTATATAATCAATATGTAAAGAGAAAGACAAATCGTGATCAAATGTTACGCCTAGATCTAGAATACTATTCACAAACTCTATGGGAGAACCTTTAATTCAATCAGTGAAATCTTGATGGAACCCTATATCTATAAAAACTAATTGCTTTACACTTAGTAATGTTAAGAATAATGATCAACTAAACTATCAACATCATGTCGAATGTTGAGACAATCAATGTTAGAGTTTGCATACGCAAAAAAGCTCAATATCATGTGCATACAATAGGCACTGAGAGAATTTAAACACCGAAACTACATCGTTTATAATAAAACAAAAAGTACAGGACTATGATGCAACCCCTGTGGCACTCCACGAATACTTATTGCTTGGAATTTAACAGTGAATTTCTACATACTGAGATCTATAAGATAAACATGAAGACATTTTATTTATTTCAATTATATCCATTTTACAAAAAAATATAGTATCGGATGTGTCAATGAGAAAGAAACCGTTGAAAACTTAATATATATACATATATACAAGAGTAGGTTTACAAAGTAAAAAATGTTGTAAATAAAACAACACATGAGCAGACATTATTAAGTATGAAAATATAATGTTAGGTGTCAGTATCCGGAATGAAACTCTTAACATCATTAATAAAATCTGAAGTATTATAAAAAGCTTTAGAAGTAAGATAGGTTTTTAAGATTGTTTTAAACTGCTTCAGAGGCATTTTTAAAATGTTAGGGTGTAATGCATTGTAAAATATAATTCCATGGTTATTACAACCATATCTGCTCTTAGTGATTCTATGATATGGAACTGTCAGAAGATGTTTACCACGTGTGTTAAGGTCGTGAACATTACTGTCTCGGAAGGTTCTGACTATTTTTGTGTACATAGATTAAGCAAGCCAATATAAAAATACATGGGAAGTAAGTATTTGAAGACTAATAAAGTTAGAGCGACAGTCCTCCCGATAAACAAGATTCGCAATGACTCTTAATACACGTCTCTCTGAAGACTAAAAACACGCACACTTGCTGAAGCATGGTCCCAGGTAACGACTGCATACTGCATGTGACAATGGAAATAAGCAAAATAAACAGATTTCAGCACATCTATAGAGAGAATTTTTTTAAAGATTTAATAAAATATATAGATTGACAGGTACATTCTAGGTACACACCCAAAATCCCAAGAGCGAACAACTTCTCCACCAGCAAATAGCGACACATCCTGTCAAACGCTTTACATAAATCAGTGTAAATCACATCTACTTCATTGCCATCTTCAACTGCATTAACTAAAAAATCCTGATATATAGCCAGATTAGTGCTTGTTAAACTGCCATTATAAAAGTCATGTTGTTGTTTCAGTATACTTTTTATGCATTTTATTTTTAAGTTTAACGAGTCTAATAAGTTTACCACTATACCATCTAAGAAATTTCTTATTTTTAGAAAAAATTTTTAGGAACAAACTCATAAAACCTATCTAAAATGGTATGATATTTCAGTCAGCTTCATTAAGAAATCTGATGATGTTTGGATAAGGTGCCTTCCTAAACTGATACAATGCTGGCTCATGTTAAGAGTCATGTAAGAGGTTTCTCCAAAGAACAAATCTAATTACATGACATGATGATGTCTGTTCTCAGGAACCAGTGAGAACTGGGATCTGACAATTCCCAACCATTCTATATAAGAAAAACTAAATCTAAACCTGAACATGATTATTAACTATTGTGTTAAGCTGTATCAGAGCCACTAATTGCATGCTAGTTAACAATGTTTTACCGACTGGGGATGTAAGTTTTACAGACAACAAGCGACCAATAGTCTGAATCCAACGATTTCAGCAACATTAAAGTCACCACCAATTAAAATATAACAATTATTAGTAGTTCCTAAGTAATCAACCTTGCCAATAAATAGTTGATACAGTTCGTGAGAAGTTCTGGGTGGAAAATACACTACACCCATTATTAAGATTTTTCGGCTAAAAACAACTTGGATCCAGATCCCTCAAAAAATGGCGACCCAGATACAGACAACACCTACAACATAATGTGAAATTTTGTGGCAATAAGTACACCCCCACCTCTGTTTATTTAGTAGCACATATTTGCAGTTTCAACCGAATACATTAAATCTTCAGGAAAAACTTCACTATTAATATCACAAGATAACAAGATCTCAATAAAAGTAATGCAATCATAGTTTCACAGATAATAATTAAGCAAAGTCGAATTGATCTTAGTACGAAGTCTGCACACATTTTAGTTTTGAATTTCTTTTATAGAAGTTTTAATTTATTGTAAATAAATTTTTATTTTATTCAATTTTACAGTGAAATATCTCAAAAGCTTTTTGATGTACCCTGGTACTTTTTTTCACAAGAGTGGACTGAAACACTTTTCATATGTTAAAATTACTAAAATTTACGAATTCTCCTATATAAATGGTCATATTAAGTATTATTAAAGGTATCAAAAGAAAATTGTTTGCAATTCAAGTTATAGTTTACGTATATCTCTTAGTTGAAGATTTTATGTTATAGTCGAAATCAGGAAAGAATGAATGCATGTCATCAACCGTATTCGTATGCATCAAGATTAATCAATTGACTGTTTAATAAGGTTTCAAGAAATATTCCCATTGGAGGATTAACTAGTTTCCGGTTCTGTTTAATAATATAATGAAAACAACAAAATATAAAAGCAAACCCAAATATAAAGGCGCAGTTATAAGTTATGGTTATGTTAGGTATGTTGTATTAAAAATGACATGTGTTAAAAAACCGCACAAATCAATTTAAAAACTTCATTAATATAAGTGTAATATAGTTAGGACATTCGACAGTTTACTGTTCCCATTCTTTACGTATCATAAACTCCACAGCGTAAGTCGTTACTAAGCTACTTTGCTCAAAATACGTGCTACTTGTATTCTTTCTTTCTCTTACATGTTAAGTACGACCATTGTATATGCAGAAGTATATCTTGGATTGAATCAGAAATTAATGACGTGCATTCATTCTTTCCTGATTTCAACTATACAAAAATATATTTAATTCCATAAAAATACTGTTTGAAGGTTAAAATAACAGGCTATAATATTTAAATTCCCAATTTAATTCTAATATGCAGGTGGCATGTTATCTTGGACCACTTTTGTAACTAGCTAATCAAGAAAACTTGTCAATCGTAGGCAGTCGCTTTTAAGTTTTTAAAGAATCAAAATGTGGAAGATCTCACTTTCAAGCTTAAGGCTCGCAATCTTAAGCGAACATTGGTCGTGTTGTAATATTTTGAGTGAACGCAAATAAATCATGGTTCGTATTTTCAGCCATTACGTATGATTTTTTTCTTTTTTAATTCTTTTTAGCACAACTAGATTCATAAAACTATGTACTCATGAATTCCTGGAGTCATAAAACTAAGAAGGAATTATTAAAACCATCCAATTATATATTTAAACAATCATAACCATAATACATCAAACAATTCAAATTTTGGACTTCAATGTTAGAAAGTGTTTTTAACCAAGGATATCAAGTAAAGCTCTTGCATACATCTATTTAACATAAATTATCGAGACAACCAAATTATACTCGAGGCATATACTCCTATGAAACAGCTGCAATCAAGGCGTCTGATAAGAATTTTAGTGTATTCACCTGTATCGCCTCAAGGACAAGTTTGTCATTGTAAAAATGATGTGCAGTATTTTCAAATAAACAAGTTGCCATATGGTGAGTTTTTATGTGCAAGTTTTATTTCTTGTGAACTTTATTTTTAGGTATTTATAACTATGAAAGGCTAATAAAAATTTGATGGATTTAAATACAATATAACATTGTACATGTACGTTAATTAGATTGTGTCAACTTAGTGACATAAAAAATTGAAGTTCCATATGATTTAAGATTTCAATTTAGAAGACTTTGTCAACCGGCAGTGTATTAATGCTCTTAAAATCAAGTATTGAGGACGCATGTTTTTTTATTGCTAAGTAAATTACTTTTAATTCGTATCTAGTATTATCTGTTTCATTAATAAAATTTGTTCGTAGCAATATAAAGAGATTTTTGTAAAGTGTTTGGCAGATCAATAAAACACAATTCATAAAATGACATAACTTAATGGATAACACACACATGTTATTTTGAAATACATTTAATTAGTTGAACTTTACACTCACCTAACTATTTTTTGTAAATAATTAAACCTTATAAAGAGAGTGATATTTATTATGTAAAATACACGCATCCAGTTATACAAACAAGTTTATTTGAAAATGGTTGACTAAGAAGCATACAACACGAAATTCTTTGAATATAAGTTTAAACTATTTTTTTTATAAATTATTACAGGCAATGAACACTGAATTTGCTCTTGGAGTAGAGTATCTTCAAGGTCCTGGAAATTCATCAGAACGCTCAAGTATAATTTTATTTGGTATTTTTGCATTGAGATGCAAATTGCTGCATCACATGTGTTGCTTGTGTAATATGCGATATATCAGGAATTGTGTCTAACAATATTGTTAAGATCACGCTTTTTTTGCTCTTGAACGCTATTTAATCCCTAAGGTTTCTAAATTTTCTTAGTGGCGTAGTTTCGTTAATAATTTTTATATAGGCTTAGTGGTACCTTATACATCCTTCTTTGTCTCAACCCCCTTGCTAGTCTCATGAATGGCATCGCTAGAGTTCAGAGTTTGATCTGAGGTCTCCAAAGATCATTTTTAATAAATGGAAAATGCACATCTCTAGTTAGATCTTGGCGAGTACCCTATTTTATTTAGTTTGGTGAATTATCTAGACTATCCAAAATATTCACTATCCAGGAATATAAAGTAAACGAACAGTTTATCCACGTTATAGTAAAACGATATGCTACAAAACATAGAAAAATTATATTTTATATCTATTTAAAAAAAATAAACAGTGTAATTTAAAATTTTTAAATGTGGGTGATGGGGGTACTATCTATAAGTATGGTAAACTAACATATTTCTCCCTATGAACTATTTAGCACATCAAAAACTTCTTAGAAAAATTTTCGTGTGGACACTTTAAAGAATATGTATAAACTCATAATAAATAATGTTATCTATTTTTCTGCAACATAATTTTTTGAATACATAACGGTATTTGTCACTCCAATTTTTGCGTTTGATTTATAAATAACCAGTGGTATATTTTATTTACTAGGTTTGTTTTGATTCAATATCTCTCCTGCTGATTCAATCAAACGCTGCTCAAAGAGACCCATGTGGTCGACGCTAACTGTGCTAGAGTGTCGTTTACATTCTGTAGTTCACATATCCTTTTTATGACACCTAAAAAGGATAGGGTGCAACTATGAATACTATGTGTATGTACTTTTATAATAGATTACGTAGATAAATGTCTCAGTTATGGCACAAAATTTTACATATACAAAATAATCAATTAAAACGTGAATTCCTTGAAATGTGCTAAATCTATCAAAATTCTAATACACTTAATAAAAAAACCGATATTCGAGACGAGTTCTATATATACCTACCTTCTAAATTAAAAAAAAAAATGTATTTGAAAAAAATATTAAGAAATAAATAAGTAAGTTACAATATTACTTTTCTTACAAACATACTCACACAAAAAGTTATAGAGATAACTACATGAATTGGATAAAAATATTTTAAAATGTAATGTATGACCAGACAAAGTCATTACAGTTAATGCTTTTAATTTATACATATAAAGATACCTTTCCCAAACAAAAAATTCTCATATAAACAACTGTTTACAAAAATTAAATATAAAGACGGTATACACCATAATCAAAAATATTTTTTACCCCTTTTTGATAATATAATAATTATTATTTTTAAATTTAATTATATCATACCCTTATGCACTTGTACATTATTATTAAGAGCTCTTCACAGTAGCAGCCATCTTGAAATTTCTAAAGATCCAAATTTCTCTCCTATTAGGCACCCAAATTAAAAACGGTTTTAATAAAAGTTACTTATAAAATAATTGTCTATGTGGGAAAGTCATTTATTTCTTTTTTAACTGAAAAAAATTTTTTTTTTTTGCTGATAATAGAGTGATTTAAACAAAACCAGTAACTTTCCCAAATGTGCGAATAATTTTTATGAATTTTCATCAAAATTGCACACTACAATTCAGTTTATTTATCGAATAAATCAAATTTTTGTATTTTTTCTAAAAATGCACCTGCAATGTGCTGCTGTGGAAAAATTCTGAACTTCCATGTCATACACTATTGTAAAACAGAAATGGTTTGAATACATGCTATATAAAACTAACACCACAAACATCTATTGAGATCAAACTAACCATATGAGAGTTTTCGACTATAGTCGTAATCGTTCGCAAATCTATAACTTTCATCATGGATATTATTTAGCGTCTCGTAATAATAGAAATGAGTTCTTCGTAAACCTTGGATTTATATCAATTTTTATTCGATTTTCTAGTTAGTGAAGTAGGTATTCCCCCAGTTTGAGTAGTGTAAGACTTGTAAAAAAAGATAAACACAGAATTGTTTAATTTTTATGTCAAGTTCAATTGTTTTGGGATAAATTTAAAAAGCCACCAGTAATAATTCTCTAATATTTAGGCTTCTGTAGTGATAAGAAGTAATGTAATAAAAATTCTAAGATGTGTACCAAACTTCTGTAATACACGTAAAAGCTGCACGCAAAACGTAAATAAATAAAAGCAAAACAAACTTTGGACTACTTAAAAATGCAAGACATGCATTTTTATTTTACTATAGGAATGTTTACTGTGTCCGATTCAGTACACTTTGTATATTATTTCGTCGCTAGAAAATAAGGGAAATGCAGATGTGATAAGAAAAGAAACCAAACCAATATTTGTAGCTTTTCACAAACTGTAATCGAAACCCACTTGACACTTTACCTAATCATTTTTTATTAGAGATACGTTTAAACCATTGTTTTTTTTTTTAAATTTATTAGCCAATTAATTAATATAACAGCTTTGTCAATTGCATATTAGAAATTGAAAATAACTGTGCGATGCAAACGTAGAAATGTTAAATCTTGCAATTTCCTGTTCCCTAATAATTTTTTTTTACATTACATATCGGAATTTCAAAGGTTTTCACTGGTTATAAATATTAGATAATATCTATAATAAAATATGTGTGTGGTTTATAACTGAACTAATAAGTCCACAACACTGCCATCTATATTTGCTCCCTGGCACTTCATAAACCAAGTAGGCGGAGTATTAAACATCATATCCTTTTCTAATGAATATCTGCATCTCCACATTTCGTCCCGCCCTATGCTACCTCACCCCTACCCGCGCTTTTACAGCAGATGGTAGGTGACCTGCTGTGATGAGCTCTTAATCGTCCAATTGTATCTAATCTCACTTTAGTAAGTATCAGTTATATATAATTTTTAGCTATTAATTCAACCCTGTTCACATAACTAATTCATTTGTATTTACTTTTAGTACTCTTGATAGTGGAAAAATAAATTTCCGAAGGCTTAACCAGTTTAGTCGACATGGCTGACTACACCGACTTGTCCGGCTTAATCGACTTAACCAGCTAGGCCAGCTTGCCCGGATTGACCAGCATGGCCGACTTGACCGGCTTAACTGACTTCACTGGTTTAACCGACTAAGCCTGCTTGACAGGTCTAGCCAATTGGTCAGTTTAACCATTTTAGCCGGCTTAACCGTCTTAACCGGTTTAACAGACTTAACTTGGCTTCACTGGCTTGATAGGCTTGAATGGCATCACCAGCTTGACCAGACTTAACTGGCTAAGCCAACTTGCCTGAGTTAAGTGGCTTAGCCGATTTAGCCAAATTAACCAACTTAGCAGGCTAAACTGGCATAACAGACTTAACTAACTTAGCCAACTTATCCGGCCAAACCGACTTAACTAGCTATGCCGATTTCACAGACTTGTCTGACTTATACGGTTTGGTCGACTTCACCAGCTTGAATGGCTTGACCGGATTAACCAAGTTATACGACTTTAACTGGCATAACCGATTCAGCCGACTTGATCAGATTGACCGGCTTATTTATTTATTTATTTTACTACAAGCACTAACATGGTTTTCACCAAGTATTTTAAAGTGATGCTAATCCTATTTTATTTAGTACATAGAAAGTCAAATTATTACTAATTAAATATTAAAATCTAATAAAATTTCAATACAGATCCTAATGTACTTACATATAGGAAGTCAAATTATTTCAATTATAATATTAAAATATAATAAGTGTCACACAAAGCCACAAGTTTAAAAGAGTTACCATTTAAGCATTTAATTACATTTAATTAGAATATGTAGCTATTTAATAAACGTCACCATGACATAACTCACAATTAGGTAGCGGTCTGGCATGTTGGTAGCGTTTCGTTGCGTAAGCCTTACCGTAACATATAATTTAATAAACGTCACCATGACATAACTCACAATTAGGTAGTGGTCTGGCATGTTGGTAGCGATCCGTTGCTTAAGCCTTACCATAACATATAATTTAAATAAACGTCACCATGACATAACTCACAATTAGGTAGCGGTCTGGCATGTTGGTAGCGTTTCGTTGCTTAAGCCTTACCATAACATACAATTTAATAAACGTCACCATGGCATAACTCACAATTAGGTAGCGGTCTGGCATGTTGGCAGCGATTCGTTGCTTAAGCCTTACCATAACATATAATTTAATAAACGTCACCATGGCATAACTCACAATTAGGTAGCGGTCTGGCATGTTGGCAGCGATTCGTTGCCTAAGCCTTACCATAACATATAATTTAATAAACGTCACCATTACATAACTCACAATTAGGTAGTGGTCTGGCATGTTGGCAGCGATTCGTTGCTTAAGCCTTACCATAACATATAATTTAATAAACGTCACCATTACATAACTCACAATTAGGTAGCGGTCTGGCATGTTGGTAGCGTTTCGTTGCTTAAGCCTTACCATAACATATAATTTAATAAACGTCACCATGGCATAACTCACAATTAGGTAGCGGTCTGGCATGTTGGTAGCGATTCGTTGCTTAAGCCTTACCATAACATATAATTTAATAAACATCACCAAGACATAACTCACAATTAGGTAGCGGTCTGGCATGTTGGTAGCGTTTCGTTGCTTAAGCCTTACCATAACATATAATTTAATAAACGTCACCATGGCATAACTCACAATTAGGTAGCGGTCTGGCATGTTGGCAGCGATTCGTTGCTTAAGCCTTACCATAACATATATTTTAACACTTTTCTTTTTTGAAGCGGATAACCAGGTTATATTTCATTTCCTTATAAATGGTAATCATGTAAACATGTTAGAGTTCTTTAACAACCATCAGGTTGCTAATATCTATGTAGAGCCAGCTGGATAGGAAAAAGATAGAAGGATATATGAAGACCTAGACCAATCTATATTAGTCAAATTATTAGAAATTTAGGTTGTGAAGGGTATGTAGAGCTTTTTAGATTAGCACAGAATAGAAAAGAAGTTAGAGCTGCGTCAAACCGACCTTAAGTAAGGTCGAAAACAAAATGATGATGATGTAGCTATTGGAAACTAAAGGGGAATTTCAAAAAAGTCATTAATTTCATAGAGGCAGTTTGTAACTAGTAATTCTTTAACACACTTTTTAAATTTAACTAAAGGCATTTCTCTAATAATTGGTAAATAATTAAATAGTTTTTTTGATGTAGAAAGTGAGTTTTCCATTGATCTACTGTACTTATAACAATCATTCTTAAGATTATGTTTGTTTCTAGTATCATGATCGCATACATCACTGTTTAGGGTAAGACTTAATATTTTTCTTTACATGTAGTGTGACAATATAAACAGACAATGATGGAAGTGACATTATACTTAGTTTTAAAAACAGTGGTTTGCAGTGAGTTTTGGACGAGACTTGGCAAATAATTCTAACTGCTTTCTTCTGTAGAATAAATAGTTTATTTGCAGCAGTGGTGTTACCCCATATTATAATGCCATAAGCAAGGTGACTATGAATATAAGCATAGTATACACTAATCATGATGTTGGTATGGATTATACCATTAAGCGTATGTAGTATAAAAGACCTTTACTTAGTTTATTAGCAATGCATTCAATATGAGCCTTCCAATCAAAATTCACTTCTAAGATGATACCGAAGAATTTCACCGATCCACTGTTAATACCCATGCATGTATCAAAGCATCATCTCAAATTCAGTGTTTTAGCATTATTTAAACATAGTGTAACAAATACAATACGTCCGCACCTGCGCATAGTGTACGTGCTAGACGGAACAAGGCCGAGCGTCCCTTATCAGTAGTCAGTCGTCAGAGTCTATCTATATACGCCGATTGGTTAAGAACGTGCCGTGAACTGTTGTAATCTATATCAATGATTTTACATAAATGTTAAGTTTGTTTGTTTTACATCTATGTATATTTGGTTTACGTTCATTAAAAGTTTAACACAATTTAACATCTGTTGATTAAATCGAGCAGAACCCCTTTCAAATCAAATAACATAACAACCCCGTTATAAAAAGTGGCACCCAATGTGGGTCGTCTTAGTGTGTTTCTTGAAGAACGACATAATACCTTCAGTCTGGGGGGAGACCCCACACCATTTGCCCAGCATAGCATAAATACGGGCGATCATGCACCAATCGTCTTACCTCCCTATCGTTTATCTCCTGTTAGGAAGCAACAATTAAAAGCTGAATTAGATAGACTTCTTAAAGATGCTATAATTGAAGAATGTGAGAGCCTGCGGGCGGCTCCAGTAGTAATGGTACCGAAAAAGGACGGAGATGTACGTTTGTGTGTAGATTATCAGAGATTAAATGCGATCACTGTGAATGAATATTATCCGTTGCCGCATGTAGACGATTTATTACATGCTACTAAGCAGCCATTTTTCATGTCAACTATCGACTTACGTTCTGGTTATCAGCAAATTGCCGTTAAAGATAGTGATCGAGATAAGACTAGTTTTGTAACCACTTTCGGGACGTATTGGTTACTACGTCTCCCGTTCGGACTAAAGACTGCTCCGAGTACTTTTCAACGATTAATGGAACAGTTCCGTCGAGGACTGGGTGATATTTTAGTGTTAGCATACTTGGATAATCTTATCGTGCTATCAAGCGCTTTTGACAATCATCTAGAGGACTTGAAATTAGTATTTGACCGATTAGACCAGTTTAAACTGCGTGCAAATAGAGAAAAATGTGTTTTCGCTAGTGCTCAAGTCAAATATTTAGATCATATTATTACGTCCTCTGGTATTTCTGTGGATCCTGAAAAAACGGCAGCCATGGTTGATAGGCTCGCCTCACGAAATGTAAAGGAAGTTCAATCCTTTTTGCAAACTGCTAGTTGGTATAGACGGTTTATTGAGAATTTTGCTACGATATCTCGACCGTTAAGTGGGTTAACAAAGAAAAATGCTATTTGGAAATGGGAAGAAACCCTACAGAATTCATTTTATGCTTTAAAACGATCATTAGTCTCAGCCCCGGTCTTGGGACAGTGTGACGAAACAAGACCATATTTGATATGTACGGATGCTAGTAATTATGCATTAGGGGCAGTGCTTTTACAAGGCGAAGGCGCTGAAAAGCACTCTATAGAATACGCCAGTCGACTTTTGACTAGCGCCCAGAGAAATTATGCCATGTCGGAGTGAGAGGCCTTGGCGGTGGTATGGGCTTTGAATAAATTTAGGGGATACATCAAAGGCTGTTCTGTTACTGTCCAAATGGATCATCAACCTTTGCGATGGTTAATGAGCCTTGAGTCTCCCACTGGAAGGTTGGCCCGGTGGGCTTTGTTAATACAAAGTTTCGATGTAAAAATTGAGTATTTGCCAGGGAAACGAAATGTAGTCGCGGATACATTATCACGACCTCCCTATAGTCACGACAATGTAGAGACTTGTGGTGTATATCAAATATCTGTAGAATTGCCTAATCGTTCAGCAGATGAAATTCGACGCGAACAACTCAAAGATCCGGACCTTGAAAAAATAATTCGTAGTTTTGAAGATCCGACCGATAATGAATTTTCTAAGTGGACGGATCGTGGAGATTTGTTGTCTCAAGGAATTCTTTACCGTTATGCCGCCGATGATGGCGAGGAAGCACAACTAGTTGTTCCGGTTCATGAAAGGGAACGAGTTCTACAGGAGCTGCATGATGCAGCCACCGCCGCTCATTATGGTATAGAGCGCACTTATCTTCGTATTGTCAAAAAATACTATTTTACTGGTATGAGAAAGTACATTAGTGATTATGTAAGTAAGTGTGCCGATTGTCAAAGGTACAAGGCTACGAATTTAAAGCCACCAGGAACATTGCTTACTCCCGTTTATGCTCAACGGTTCGAAGTTCTTACAATTGATTTATTTGGGCCACTGCCCGAGGGCCCAAAAGGAGAAAAGTGGATATTTATTGTGGAGGATACCGCTACAAAATGGGTAGAATTGTTTGCTTTGGTTAGAGCGACAGCAGAAGAGTGTGCCATCACTCTTGTAGACGAAATATTTCTTCGTTATGGCGTACCTCGGAAGATTATTTCGGATAATGGTGTACAGTTTGTATCTGCTGTGATGCAGCAGATTTGTTTTATTTTGGATATTAAGGAATCGTTTACTCCTTTATATCACCTATCAGCGAATATGGTGGAACGCAAAAAGAGATTTGAAGCCAAGACTCGCGATGTTTGTAAGTACGTATCATAGAAATTGGCCTGTAAAGTTGCCCTCTATCCGTTTTACGATGAATTCGGTTTGGTGCGAAACAACTGGTTATACCGCCGCGTATTTGTCATTTGGAAGAGAAATGCGGACCTTGGATGACATTAAAAATGATGTAAAAGTTGTGTTGGAGAGTGACACTTTTGTGCCACAGATAATTCCATATTTAAAGAAAATGGTCCTAACTTGGCGTGAAGCGAAGTTTTGTACAGAAACGAAGCAGGACAAGAGAAATGTCTATGCTAAAGCCAAACGATGCAAAGTAGAAACCTACAAGGTTGGAACTTTAGTGTGGGTTAGCACTCATGCTACAAGTAATTCGGCGAAGGGACAAACGTCGAAGTTTTATCCTAAAAGAGACGGTCCTTACCAGATTTTGAAAGTTGTCTCACCCGTTAGTTATGAAGTTGGAAAAGTTGGTCCTGGAGTCATTCCTCTTGGAATTTATCACGTGTCTTCTGTGACCCTCGCTAATATTGACCCTTCATAGAAGCCCATTGCTGAGTTGCGTTTACGAGAAAGACCAAAAAAGAAAATTCTGAATGTGCTGATCACTTCTCGGGACGAGTGTGCGACCGGGAGGGGAGACTGTAACAAATACAATACGTCCGCCCCTGCGCATAGAGTACGTGCTAGACGGAACAAGGCCGAGCGTCCCTTATCAGTAGTCAGTCGTCAGAGTCCATCTATATACGCCAGTCGGTTAAGAACGTGCCGTAAACTGTTGTAATCTATATCAATGATTTTACATAAATGTTAAGTTTGTTTGTTTTACATTTATGTATATTTGGTTTATGTTCATTAAAAGTTTAACACAATTTAACATCTGTTGATTAAATCGAGCAGAACCCCTTTCAAATCAAATAACATAACAACCCCGTTATAATAGTTTATTAGCATTGCACCAGTCTTCAATTATTTGGACATTATTATTTGATACAACTTCTAATTGCTTTTGTGTACTGCTACTGACTTTCAGCCCAAGATCATTTGCAAATAGATAGCAATCGCTACCTGAAACAGTTATACTATGATGTAAATCATTTAAATAAATGTTAAAGAGTATGGGCGCCAAGATGGATTTTTGCGGTACACCATACATAACCTGTCTACCGTCCGAGTATGTAGTCTTTATATACTTATTGAACTCTCATACTTATGAATTACCTTCGCAGCAGATGATTCCAATCAATAGTATTGAAGCTTTTTGCATAATATATTATGTGCTACTGTGTCAAATGCTTTTGTCATATCAAAAGAAGTAAAGTGTACTTTTTGTTCTAGTTCATGGTTTCTTATAACTTTTTTGTTAAATCAAGGACAGCATCATAGGTGCTATGGTATTTTCTAAAAACAAACTGTTGATTTGATAACAAACTATTTAATTCAAAATAGTCCATTAATTGTTTGTAAAGTAAAGTTTCAAAGACTGAACAGAATAGGAGAAATTGCAATAGGTCTAAAGTTTGATGGTAGTTTATTCTTATTTCCTTTAGGAATTGGAATAACTTTAATAATTTTTAAGCCTTTTGGGTAAAAATTTAAATCTAAACATGAATTGAACAAGTGTGTTAAAATTTCAACTATGTTCTTTAGCCAATTTTAATACTTTAAGAGTTTATTCCATATATATCTAAGCATCCACTACTGCTATTTAACGAATTTATCACTTCAGAAACTTCATCAACTTTATGATGCTCAAGTTTGAATTTATTACTTTTTCAGGAGCCTTTTGCACATAATAACTGTTGTCCTTTTTGCAAGATAATATACTGGCATTTATTTGTTCTACATTATTAATAAAGAAATTATTCAGGTCATTAGGGGTCAAAGTATTGGGTATTTCAGAGGATCTAATATTTTATGTGTAAGTTTATGTACTATATTCCATAGGACGATATGCGGAAATCAGAACTACTGGGTTTAGTGAAAAATGAGCCATGTTATTAACACGTATTATGTTGATGAGATTTTTAAAAATCATGGTTACACAGTAGTACAATTACCTCCATACCATTGCGAGTTCAATCCAACTGAATTAATTTGGAGTTTGGTTAAAAAGTGCATTTACAGAAACAAATCAATTGGATTGGGAGAAACATTGTGAATATGTAAATCGCTTAAGAGATGAAGCTTGAAAAAAAGATTTGATAGTTGTCAACAAAGTGAAAAATTGAAGATGTCGTTAACACTGGTTCATCAGACAATAAAACTGAAGAAAGTGATAGTGGTATTTAGTTTATATGCAAATTTTGCAATCTGAAAATAAGTAATATGTAGTGAATATATGAATAGCTTAGACTTTGTGGGTTATGTTTAAGTAAATAAATGTCAGCTCCTCGTTTATCTCAAAATGTGGTTGTAGAAATAGAAGCAATAAAACTCGAAACCTTCTTCAAGTATAATGTATAATTAAAGGTATATTATTTTGACCGTTCATTACCAATTTGTAACGCGGGCATGTTATGCTATCTATAAACTTAAAGAAAATTTAATGAAGTTGAATGGATAAATTAAATATAACGCACCTTGTATAGTGGGTTTTGAGAATGGCTAAGATTATGTAAGCATGATATTTTAATTCTTTTGTTTTAATAAATATAATTTCAAATTAGGACAGGGTGGCATTAGTTTTATATCATTAATTTAAAGGGGGTGTAGAGACCGATAAGACAAACAAAAATTGTTAATAAACCTGGGGTCTAAAGCAAACAGTTTAGCTCAAATAGACACACAAGAAAAGTAAAAAAATTGTTTTAAAACCTCTGCAATGGTGACTTAGGTCACAAATAAAATATACAATTGCATCATGCTTTAAAGTCGACCAACTAAGTTGTGACCTTCAGCAAACAATAATAAGTAAAACAGAGGGAATTTTTGCTGCCAAATGAAATAACTCAATGTACTTTAGCTGCTACTGAAAAAAGTTTAATATTTTTTGTAATATTTGCATGTTTAGATATTAATTACAACAAAAAATAATATTCCATAATGCTGATGTGGTCGACTGTATTTGGTTCTTAAGATTCCTGATGTAATTCAGCGGTTATGCAGGATGCGATATCCTACTTAAGTTGAATGTACTTTTACATTACATAGCTCGAAACTGGGGTTAGATGTTATAATTGTGTGTAAGTGTTGTGTGTTTCAACTGCGTGCTTAGGTAAATACATTTAAATGCAGTGTTGCACTTAATTGTAATTGGATATAGGTAATTGGAGTTTTAGTAGATTAATGAGTTGTTTTTTGAAAATACGAAAACCCGAGAATTACACCAACAACGAACTTACAGTGTTACGTGCCATTTTGGCACTAACATTTCTTAGTTTAATTTTGATGTGCGGAAGTTTTCGTGCCTTAAAATTCAAAAGACTTGGCGTGTGTTTCCGTCACGTCAAAAGTGGGTTGAACGAATAATTTCACGCCGACGCGTGAAAGGACAAAAAGTTGGGTTTTTTCCGATGGGCTCTGTAACGTGGCCGTTTGCCTTTGAACATCGAGAAGGGCGGTCGTGTCTGGTATCGTATCTTCATTTTTATTATGTAGATTTCCTTTTGCTTTTCTTAGTTTGACTTTACCTGATAAACCTGTTTCCTTATCGTTCCCGCTACATATAGGAATTTGATACGACCCTAGAACAAGCCGGATGTCCATGCTCCGCTAACAGCTAACCGGAGCAGTCACCATCTTTAACTATCTTAAAGGGGGCTCCAGCCATTTGGAAGGCGTACCCTCCGTTAATTGCCTTAAAAGGGGCCATCAGTAGCCCTGATGGACGTCAACAGAAGCCAACTTTAACTCAACCCCGCAGGACGTCGGATTTCTTATGTAAGTACTTTATTTGCTTAATCTGTTTGCTAATTTAATATATATTTTTCCGCAAATTGCGCATTTAATTAGTATATTGGTGACGTCATTGACAGATGGGCGTGCTAAAACCGATGTAAAGATTGGAGCTACCACCTGTCCGTGGCGTCGCTTATTCCGCGCTTGCGCGATGTAATTATGAACTTTTAAATTGTAAGAACAGATACTGTGGAAATTTTGAACACGTTGTGAAATCATTCATGTGCTTATTGTCATTCATGATAGCACTTGTATACATAAGTATTTCTTAAAAACATATGACAAAACAGCAGTTCTAAAACTTTTGACCTAGTTCAAGCACTTAAATAGCGGTCCAAGAGCAAAATGCCTTATAGATTTTTTGTTTAGCTAATCAATCTCTAAATAACAAAACTAATGCCACCCTATATAACTAAAACAAAATAAAATAAAGTTTCTTACTATAAATTGGTACAATTTAATACATTAGTCATTCAATAGGATGTCGCGACAATGAAAACCACTGAAACAACAGATGTCTTAAATCATACAATGTAATATATGCAGGACCTCATACAATGAACTTAAACCATGAAACTAGAAAGGTATTTAAGGTACAATATATATTGAATGAACTCTGGAGTCATAAATTATTTAAAACCACAGAAATGTAAACAAAACATTTATAACTATAAACTTACATAACCGGATCGGTCATTTTGAGAAAGCTAGAATTATGAAATAATAGTCAATTTGTTAATATGCATCCCAAATGTAAGAGCTTTCTACAAATTTTAGTTAAATAAATTAAATTCAATATTATATAGTTGCAATTCAAAGAAAACCACAGACACGAGAATTATATTCTATAATACAATGTAAATGCCAAATGCTGTTTAGGAAAAATTCACGAGTATTAAGTTACAGGTGATTTAATCTTTTTTCATACAATATGTTACAAACTAGTTACATAACAAAAAACTAAGTACATCGTATAAACCATAGACAGGTATGCATCTTTCATGCATTAGATGTATTAATGACATCCCACTGAAACGGAGAAAGTGGGGGAAAATAAGTTAGTTCAATCCAAGGGGGAGAAAGAGTTGAAATTACTTATTCGTGAACCAAGAATGTGAAAACATGAAACATGAAAATGTAATATACAATCAAGTGGCGATTCAGCAGTGACAGCGCAGTCCAGGGTCAATATAGCAGGAAGATAAGCTTTGAAATAAAGAAAATGTAATAATACAAATGAATAATGAAGTGGAACACAACTTCAAGAAAAAATAAAGATGGATGTCTGGCATGGACAATAAAGCGAAATACGATAAAATATGAACTTACTCTCAGGCAGGTGAGGTATTTTCCATGCACTTTGGGATGGAATTATTGGTGTAGTGACTGTTGAGAGGGGTTAGGATTTGGATAGTTCACCGTGCTATTAATTTGAAAAATTAGGTTGTGTTGGGTTAATGGCTCTAATGTTGAAAGATAACAAAAAAGGAATTACTAATAAATTGGAAAGCTGGTGTGGTCTTGTCATTCTTAACCTTACAATAGGTGCATCAGCCGCAAATAATTATAAGCTTTTATGCTTATATGATTTCTATTATATGAGTTTAAATTTTGAATGTAAATATAGTTGCTATTTTATGACATACAACGTTAATCAAACATAAAAGTGATTGTTTTTATTAATTAAGCATTTACCGACCGCACGAGTTGATTAAATTTAAGGCTAATATTATCATTTGAATTATTAAGAAATATATATATCTATTGATTTTACATTATTTTGGAATGGACAATGAAACGATGCAGCGAAAAGTTGACAGTTAACCTTTCTTTTTCTTGTTATGAACGACACATATAGTACTTGAGATTTATAAATGTCATATAGTTTAATATTAAAAACATGAAAAATTTGTAGTAAAGAATGGCTTAGGGATAAGATCTTTTTAGGATTTTGTCTTTTAGCAATAACTGGCCAGAATTTTTTTTCTTAGGAAAGTAAACTTGTATTTTTATTGCAATTATTTTATGTTAATAGAGTTTAGGTTTAGGTTGATTTTCATTTAAAATTATTTAAAAATTAGGTAAGCATATATTTATAAAGGATATCCAGCTACTGTAGCGATGTAATCTTATTTGGAAGAAGCATTTTATTATGAGAAATTTCTTTAATTATGACAGAATTGACAAGTGTTTTTAAGGTATTTTCAAGAAAGGTAGGGTACAAAGCAATCAAGTTTAGGATACTGAAACAAGGGAGATTTATGCAGAAAAAGTCTTCTGTTTAAATATCTTCAAAAGGAATTGCTGTGACAGGTGGTTTGGAACCCCTCGATTTTAACAGAGAAAAACTTTCAGTGTAAATGATAGTGTAATGTAGTTTTGTTTGTATTTCAGAACTTTTCTTTATTAGTTTTAGTATTTCTTTATTTTCTATTTCCTTTTATAATTTTTCCATAAGAATCTACACCACTGCAGTTAGACGACGCACCCTTACATTGTTACGGGGTCCTTACTCCTTCAGGACAAATCAAAATTTATTCATTTTATGCTCATTTTACCTGTAACAAATTTCAACACCATACTGGTACCATCCTTGGGTGATAAATAAATACTGCCTAGTACAATGTGTGACAAGTTTTGCTAAATTAAAACTTACCAACAGGAACAGCCTTTTCTACAAAATCCTGCCTCATCCATTATTTCATAGAGACCAAAAAATAATAGATATGTGAGTTACAATATACAACTTTTAAAAATTTTTAATTAATTTTAAGCATCTAATAAAATGAAAAACCTAATGAATATGAGTTATGTTGAATTTAGAACTTACCAAGAGGTAACTTATTACAGCAAAAGTAGCACATTCCTTCCATTCAAAACACAAAGTAACAAAGAAAAATAATGGAAGGGAAGGGTACTATATATTACTGCAATTGTAACTGAAAAATAAGACAGTTATTTAACAGTGCGGTATATTCTAACATGTAATGACTTTAGGTTAAAACAATTTCAATATTATATACTCCAGCTTGTGCAAGGGGAGTAATAAAATTTATATTGATGAATCTTCATACAGTCGAAATCAGGAAAGAATGAATGCACGTCATTAATTTCTGATTCAATTCAAGATATACTTCCGCATATACAAAGGGCGTATTTAACATGTAAGAGAAAGAAAGAATACAAGTAGCACGTGTTTCGAGCAAAGTAGCTTAGTAACGACTTAAGCTGTGGAGTTTATGATACGTAAAGAATGGAAACAGTAAACTGTCGCATGTCCTAAGTATATTACACTTATATTAATGAAGCCTTTAAGTTGATTTGTGCGGTTTTTTAACACATGTCATTTTTAATACAACATACCTAACATAACCATAACTTATAACTGCGCCTTTATATTTGGGTTTGCTGTTATATTTTGTTGTTTTCGTTATATTATTAAACAGAACCGGAAACTAGTTAATCCTCCAATGGGAATATTTCTTGAAATCTTTATTAAATAGTCAATTGATTAATCTTGATGCATACGAATATGGTTGATGACGTGCATTCATTCTTTCCTGATTTCGACTATAATAACTTCACTTCAGGATTATTCAACATTGAAGGAACATCAACATTCAACATAATTCTAATACATTGTACTAAGTGAAAGTAAATAACTACATTCCATACTTCAAAAAATTAGAAATTTTAGATAAAAATCAAAACCAAGATCTCTTGCAATATCACACATTGTAAATGTAAAGTGCCCTAAATTTCAAACTGGAAGTTTATAAACCAGAAACTCTTACATTTTAAATTTTAATATCATAATAGAAATCGGATAGATCTGATATATTCCCGTCAGCTCAGATTTTTCAAATCACAGCTTAAGTACATATGTAGTAGCACTTTGAATGTACCATCTATGTCTGAACTTTAGTTTTTCTAAGCATTTTAAAATCACAACCATTAAACGTTTAATACATACCTGGATACCTTGATGGCTACAAAGATAAAAATCAAACTCTGTGGGATGTGTAATACCAACATCAACAGTTGTACCCGCTGGTATATTGCCACTTTTTCCACTTTGTTCCTTTTTATCTGCACAAAATAACCGTGTATGGTGTCTTTTTTGCACTACTATAAAGGTAATTCCTGGTTTATAATCTGCTTCTAATTTAATACAGGCTTCACGTATAGCAGTTAGCTCGTGCTGCAATAATTGAAGGAATTGCCCTTCAGATACACCATCACGATAAAGTATAATTCGATGAGGCTTATAACCACCTGTGGATTTATAAAACATAATCAAAAGTTCCCTAAAATTATACAGCAGAATAAAAAATAAACAATAATATATTACTATTTACCTAACCATAGAACTTAGTTCTTGTATAATTTCTTGCCTATGTTGTTGTACTCTAACAGTAGCTGCATAGCGTGAAGGATGAGCATCCATTGACCCAACAACTGCAGCAATAGAAGGCTTTTTGTTATCACCTGCAGGTGGATGGGTAACATCTGCTCCCAAAAATATCACGGGTTCATTAAATATCTATAAACTAAATTTAAATTACTTGTTTACACATTACTGTTCAATAACCTTTGGTCTAATGGATGGCACTAAAATACTATTAATTCCTCCTAATTTAACATTAATTTTTAAACAAAGATTGGATAGAGTTTGTGGAGAAGTCTTATTAACATTTTTAGCTTGAACACATTGGGTGGCCATTCCTAGAACTGTATCACCAACCCTTTTCACTTCAGCTAAAAACCATAATTCAGTTCTATTATAGAGAAGTCAAAATAATTATAAAAAGTCAAATACATACCATAAACTGGAGTTTTGCCAGGAAGTACAACTACAACTAGCTGAAGTGCTTGAAAGGTAGACTTAAGGTATCGAAACATTGGCTCAACTTGATCAGGACCAGTTGCATATTTACAAAAACATGGCTGACCAATAATGGGCATGCCTGCGTCATTGGAAATTTTCTGCAATTGTTGCGTAAAGTTTCTACAAACATATACATAATATAAAATAAGACATCTACAATTCAATCCTACCGTAAGGCATCTTCTCGTACTGTTCGTGATGGGGCAAAACAAGCTATAGCCCAAACTCGAATCTCTACCCCAGTAAAGAATTGTTTGCCTCTCATATCCCATACACCTTGATTTGGCATTGCCTGTTGTTTACTCTAAAAATTAAAAAACTAACAACAGGGTTAAAACTAGACTGTCCTATCACTAACTACGTAATTTGACATACACAGATACATCTATACATGCAGCACACACAAACTTACATCTAAATTTTAAAAAATTCATGCATGCAAACACATACACATCAAAGCTACTAGTTCTAATAAAGTAATGCAACATGAACTGACGTGCCAGCCCACCTGTCCGCTGAGGGAGGCCACTCGACCTCCATACTGCAGCTTAGGTGGTGGAAGAACGCGCCCACGTACTTCCATCATATTATTACTAATAGTAAGCCCAAATTCTTGAACGTAAGCATCATTATTAAAATCCGCCCTTCTCACTAAATTATTGATTTCTCGTTCCCTATCTGGTGCTGATCTAAAAAATAACACAAGACAGTATATTTTCATTATCCTTTTTTATATATAAAAACCTAGCCGTTGCCTTAATCATGGTTGAAGTTTGCATGTCCGTCAACTTTTTTATGCATCTCTGGCCTGCAACTATATTGCAAACTTCCAAGGGTAAGTATGTGTGTTTGTGTTCTTGTCCAACCTGTACATTAAAAATAGAAAAGTGAAATAACAGTACTTAAAGCAAACCTGTAAACAAGGTAAATGTGGATACCTTAATTTCATTTTATATTTATCTAAAAAATATTTAGCTACTGTACATTCTACGGTTTGTCCATTTTCTAACTGTAAAGGAAACCTATAATAAACGTAATCAGTATTAAATATAAAACACACAAATTTGTAACACTTACGACTGCATTTGTGCTGGCCTTCTTGTTACATTACACACCCTATATTTTCTACGCATAGTACCACAATGTGTAATTTCAATTTTCAAACCTTTAATTTCTTTTGTAAATTTTACCCGTTGGCTATCTGTAAGTGGTTTTCTTTGTTCATTTATATCTCTAATATCTAATACTTCACACATAAATTCTATAACAGGTTGTGCTTTGTAAAATGCAGTAGCCGATACTGTTAAAAAAACAAGTAAAGTGCATTATTTCAAATATCAAAAAATAAATACCGTCGATATTCAACATCATCTTCCACTGACTAGGACGAACAGATTGATGGAAGCCAAACCAGACTTCACGACCTCCACCTACAAAACACATGAAAATAACCAAGAAAAAATATAAATAAAGATTTGAGCTAAAAGTGAACTCGGAACATGTTCGATTTTGTGTTGGAAATATTTATTAACATTCATACGAGGATGCTTGTAAATGAACTGTTATTATGTAAGCATATCTACAGCCTTAAGAGTAGAAAGACAACTGCATACAAAAGATTTTTATATCGATTAACAAATACCAAAATGATTTTACTAAGTTGAGACACCTACAATAATTTTAATGCAAAGGGTCTTAAATATCATTACTATTAATTAAAATGTTAAACATTATAGCAACAACAAACTCAGAGAAAGAACAGTTTGTATTTAGGGTAATTATTATTCAATGCTAGTGATGCAAGTGTGTTTGATAACAGATATCACACTAACGAATAAAATTCACATTCGTTCCCTTGCAGCAGTGTATTTGTTAAAATACGGGGTGATTTGTAACTTGAAAATGTTAGGGTAGAATGATTCAGAATAAACCTTTTGCAAACTCTCATTAATTAAAAAATTAGTGCTTTAAAAGCTATTTTTTCTTGCCTACTTGCAAGCATATTTAGGAATGTGCAACAATGCATATCAAAAGTTCTATAGTGAGTGTCATATAAAACATTCAATATAATTATATCAATTGTATTTTGCACTGTCTGGTAGCTCACTTTCTTTCCTGCTAATATAAACTGTAAAATGGGTATACTTAGGAATGTGAAAAGTTGCAAAGGTCTTTAAATTTCTTGAAAGGAGTGATATCTATAAAATTAAATTAAGCGTGTTGTGTACAAGATTTTGTTTTATCTAATAAGTACCTACGTATTGAAATTATTTTCAAATGGATCCTTTAACTCTTAATGAAAAGTAGCTTTCTGTCATTTGCACAGAATTGACAACCGGTATCGATGAAAAAACATTCTCATTGTGCAAGAGAACAGTTTTAAGGCTTCTTTTGGAAGAATCAATAAAAAGCCTCCAATCATTGGGATTGTATGTGCCCCCAAGTTTATCATACTGGAAATGTTGGTGCAATAAACCCACTTTTTTCAAAATAGCCTGAATACTCAAACTCGTGTTTTCTAAAATACGAGATTTTGACGTCTTCTGCCAGTAAATTTTTACTTTAAAATCTGGATGTTAAAATTTCGGAAAGATCATTTGAAAGACCTAAGTCTCTAACTAAGTCGTTAAGTTCGGTCTTGGAAAATAACTGCAGTTGCTTAGAAATGCTCGATATTTCATTGGCATCAGTAAAGTATATTTCATTAACTTCAGGTTCAGAACTGATTGTAACATTTAAATGTTTTTTAAATTTTTGTGTTATATCCACGTACATTGCACATACAGATATAACAGTCCTCGTGGTGATTTGTTGACTCTCGCCAAATCATTGGTATTCCAAAAAGTAGGGATTTCCTTGTTCCATTACTCCAATGCCTTAAATCCTCTTCACATTATCTTACAAACAACATGAGGTGCCCAATTATGTCTTGACCACCATTCTTTACTCTAAAATACACGTAATATTGGTGTTTCAACAGAGATGTAATTTTACGTCTAAATTTCTTGACGACAAAACAACCACACACATGGCAACAATTATCTGGATTGTTTTGCCAGTTTTGGTATTTTAAACACGAGTATAACTGCAAAAAGCTCACTAAACTCACTCAACAACGACTGCCTAGACCCTAGACCGAACGCAAACAGACGACTGAATGCGCTTGTTACACAAAAACGTCTATTTATATCTCATTCCTCAACGATCTGACTGCACGAGAGAATCCCAGCAATTAAATTTTACTTTTGGAAATTCCCCTATACTATTCTATTGATTTGTACACAATTTAATCTCAGTGGCACAGCGATTTTTAGAATGCCATTTAATTTTTATTGGCAAATATTTAAAAAACCATAAATATGACACCTAGTAAATTTATTAAAAAATTATGCATAATGGAAACAAAAAACTGTTGATTCTTTATTAAATTAGTCACCAAAACTTCAAAAAATGAACAAATCTAAATCACAAATTTTTTGTTAGCCTGTGTAATCAGTCTACGATAAATACAAAGTCATTCGCTTGTAATAAATAATAATAATATTTATTTAAAGTAGGTAATCCTAATAAATGCACTCTCTATGCATAAAATAAATAATTTTGTGTATAAGTATCCATTAAAAATCCAGTTACCGCAAAAGCAAATATTTTCTTTTTACAAAGGATACAATTAAAAGTGTTGGTTATTTTACCCAGTGTGTAAAACATCCATGTAAAAACCAATCTCTTTTATTACAACTATGAAGATACGGGTCTTTAGCATGCGCAAAACCCGTTAGTAAAGCAATTAAAAGCATTGGTTATTTATGTAATAAATAATTACCTGTGTGGAAAATATCAGTGTAAAAACATTGCAAATCTGATTGCATCATCAAAAAGCAATTAAAGCTTTAATTGGTCAGATAGGTTAACTCCCATATGACATTTTAAATAAAACATGTTCTCGAATTTTCGAGAGAATATGTTAATTGGAAGTGTCGTATAAACTAATAAATAAACAAATATTTATTCTAAGAAGCCGCACGAAAAATAAAAATGTAAAATCGATTTTCTTATCTTTCGCATTACTACATGATAGGATGTGACGCCACAATCACCTCGTTGTGTTGGAAAGGACGGGCAGCGCACGTCGCTATAAAGTAAA
This sequence comes from Platerodrilus igneus, assembly GCA_036346225.1. Taxonomy (NCBI): domain Eukaryota; kingdom Metazoa; phylum Arthropoda; class Insecta; order Coleoptera; family Lycidae; genus Platerodrilus; species Platerodrilus igneus. Next base: position 4,866,931 of record JARFIW010001690.1, read on the forward strand.
TCACGCTAATGAGATAATAAACACAGAGTTATTGTCAAAAATCTTGCATCATTACGGTGTACTATGTTGTTCCATATGGAACTCGAAAACTCTAGATGTGGATATTTTATATACATAAGCAGGTGCAATTGACATTAGAAGCATTCAATGAATGAGAATTTAATTCAATTCATTTAAGTCACAAACATGTTACATTGAGAAAAGTTGTTTTACAGTATGCAGTATACATACAGCATTTAATAGTTACGATGTAACTGTGAATAAAGAAGTAATTCTTAAAACGTAACCCTGCATGAATATTGACGTTGTTAAATGCAGTTATTTTATTTTGTTATATACAATGAAGACAGAAAATTCTTCGATACAAAGCTACTTTAAAATTTAATCAAAGATGCACTTTTGGTAACTGATATTCTGAATGGAGATGTACGCAAATATAGATGATTTTGTAAACTGATTTTGACGTCATATTAAAAGTAGAAGCAGAAGGTGTTAACGACCATTCACTATGAGAATTGGATTTTGCAAGTATTAATTTTAGATTTTGTTTGTAACTGATATTTGAGTAGTTGTCATTCGAATTTAAGATAGAATACGTCTTAATCATATAATATTTTTTGTAATGATATTTATCAGAAAGTATGAAGTCTGACTTCGAAACACTCAGACTTTTTAAATAGACTATCTGTCAAGAATTTTTTGGCCAAACAAACCTTACAACGTGGGAATAACAGCCAGGACAACTATCCATAAGAGAAGTGATTCAAGTTCTTTAAATTTTAATCTGGGTAAGGTGAGAAACATTTTGCTAATTAAGTAAATAAGTATCGCGGGGAGCGAGGGGAGGAGAGAGGAAGAGAGAGGGGAAGGAGGGGATACAGGGAGAGAGAGAGCGAGAAAGAGAGAGGAAGAAAGAGGGAAAGAGGGAGAGAAAGGGGGAGGGGGAGGAGAGGGGAGAGAGCTGGAAAGTGAGAGGGGAAAGAGGTTGTGAAGGGGAGAGAAGGAGATGGAGAGTGAAAGAGGGAGAGAGAGGGAAAGAGGGAGGGAGGGAGAGAGGGGATAGAGTGAGAGAAGGGGGAGAAAGAGAGCGAGAGAGAGATGGAGATAGTGAGATGGAGAGAGAAAGGGAGAAGGGAAAAGAGGGGGTGAGAAAGGAGGCGGAGAGAGGAGGAGGAGAGGGGAAGAGAGAGCAAGAGAGGGTGATAGAGAGACAGAGGTGATAGGGAGAGAGGGGGGAGAGAGGGAGTGAGAGAAGTGGAGAGAGGAAGATAAGGAAAGAGGGGGAAGAGAGAGAGCAAGAGAGAGGGGGAGGGTGAGGAAGGGAGAGAGGGGGATAGAAAGAGAGGTTGAGGAGAGAGGGTGGGAGAGAGAGGAGAGAGAGAGCAGTAATTATAAACATATAAATAATAATTAACCGTAATGACACCATTAATAATAATTTCGTATGTAAAACCAATTATACAAGCATCTCAAAAGCATTAAAAAATAACTATGTTTATACAAGCTGTTTGTAATTTCCCACGACAAACATCACAACAAGAGAAAACAATTTACAAGTAATCGAATCCACAAGTCGTTTCATGCTATTTATATTGCAAGTCTTTTACTAATAATAAATAATTCATAATTAATCAATAATACATCAATCTGCAAGTTTTAATAATTTAAGGTGCTTAACAATCAGAAATCATTCTTAGATAATCGACTTGCAGACAATGTGCAAATGCACATAATTTAAAACACATAAAACAATAAATATTTCACAATTAATAGAATGTCAAACAAAGAATTTTCATGCATCAAACAATGCCAATATCAAATAAAACATTCATTTAGTTGTTGCTAAGTGATATTATGTAAGATTATTGTTTGGGATTTTTGAAAGTTAATTAATTTTCCAAGAAATCAGTCTTATTACTCTTCAGTTTTTGGACTGGGTGCATAGTAAATTTTAAAATGCCCTATTTTTTAAAACTCAAGAGTATTTTCCCAGTCTAGGTCCCTAAAATAGAAACACGCTAAAGCATGAAGCAGGTGCGGTAGTCGCTGCTAATTTTGCGTTTGATACTTTCACAATAAAAAAAATTATATTCACATAAACGAGTCAGTGAATTGAAGTAAAAAGTGACCTGAATAACATTTAAATTTAATTGTGGAAAATTCTGCGAAATCGTTTAATTAATTATGAATTTATTTGATTACAAAAATTATTGTTACGTGAAATTTCATTTTGGTAAAATTACAAATTTATATGATTTCGATTAGAGAGCTTCAAAATCTACTTTAAACCATTATTGGTAGATAACTGTGAAGAACGGATACATATTATTGGCAACACTATACTTACCTAAAGGATGATAATACCCTTCCGGACTACTAAAAAAACTTCTTCCAACAGGTGTGTAACTCATAGAAGGTAAATGTCGCATTACAACGTCTAGTGCTAGAATTGCTTCATATGGAATTTGCCTAGTTCTTCCTTCTAATGCTTCTTCCAGTCCATATAATGATACTTGTGCTACCCATTTAATTGTAACCCTAAATAACCTATCTTTACCTTCTCCGGGTAAAGTAACCTCCACTTCTTCTCTGGAATTTCCAATTGGTAAAGGATCTCTTGTATATAAATTATTACGACCATCAAATACTGGTTTTAAATTACCAAATATTCTACTACAGGCATGCACCATAGTTTCAATTATTTCTCTATTCACCTATATAAAGATATTTCAATTACGTCAAGTAAAATTTAAAAAATTACCTTCCGAGGACACTTATCGGGTTGTATTGTTACATCATAGTGATGTACAAATCCTCTGGGCATAGAAATTTGGAAGTGGTTGGCTTTAAGACCAATTGGTCGCCCTTCTCGACCTAAATTTGGACGTCGAGGACATTGAAAATGTGGTGGGTCAGGTGGTGTTCCAGATGATAATGTAACACCGCCACTTCCTGGCAAGGCAACGGCAGTGCTTGTACCACTTAAGGCGCTACCCGATGTACTTGCTAAAATATGAATTATTATTAGTTATTTGAGTAATTCATGTATGTATTATTTGAACTAAATTGTATTCGTAGTGGTGTAAAAAACTTCAAAGTATCTATAATCCTACATATCTTCATCACACTTTAAAACTAAGATATACAGATTTACAGCTACAGCAGTCACTTTGTTGTTAAGCACAAAGTAAATCTAAATTACTGTAATTGTTATTTTGTTGTGCTGCATTAAGGGTTTTCTGGATATCACAAATCAAAATTTATAAATAATAAATACAACTACAGAATAAAAGTTAATACTTTATTTATGATAAATTTTGAAAACTGCTAGTCTACAATTTAGTACACTAAAAATGAAAATGATTTAGATTTGAGCATTTGTTTTTGTTTTTTAAAAATGTATTAATATGTCGAATGATCTCGATCTCATTATGTTTGATTTTAAGATGTTAAAGAATAATAGAATAATTATAAAAAATATAGGAAAAACAAACCTATACATATTTCACCAGATGTGACAAAACATGCACATATTAAGACTAAATTTCTCTCAAAAGCAATCTTCGATTAAGTATGAAAAACAATATCCTGAATTTAAAGCATGACACAAATTTTAGGAAGTGTTCGCACTGTACAGAAAATATATTGCTAATCTACTTGCTCAAAACGTCACACCAAACTGCTTTCATGGTTTACTACATGCTTAATGTAGGTAGGCAATACTTTCATTAAGCAAATTCAAGAAGGTGACTGCATTTTAAAACAGGACGAAAGTTGGACACTACGTCAAAACACAATATATACGAAGAAAAGTTTTATTACATTGATAATAAGTAATATTTAATGACAAAAGTGCATGTGTCATTTTCAAATTATTTATAGGACATAAAGCATATATGAATTCATGAAGACAATGAATTGCTCAAAATAAGAGAACCCTTTACTAGTAAAAATTAACCTATTGTTATGTTCTTCACACAACTGTACTGTACTTCAATTTACACTTGTTTATTCAGTCCAATAAAAGTTTAGTTATTTCACAAATATTTATAGAGAATCCTTAATCTACTGAAATGCCATTCACCGATCACAGATGATAATTATAAATAGACAAATGCACTATCATCATCATTAGGTCTTCAATCCTACATCTGGTTAGATGCGTACCCTCACTATTTCCTATTCTGATCTAACCTGCTCATTTCCCTGAAATTTCCACTTTGCATCTTTCACTATCTGCATGCATTGGTCTGATCTAGACCTACCTCTACCTCTTTTTTTCCTATCTCTGCTTATAATATACCCCGCACTATTCCCCAAAAATGCTTTAGAACATATCCTGCCCTTCTATTTCTCCTATTTTTTTTATTTTTCACATATGCTTTCAACAATTTTCCCCTTGTTTCTATGTTTGTTGTCTTCGAACATAGCCACTGCTCCTTCTTGTTAGATGCAGTTCGGTTCTCCTTCTATTGTTTTACAAATATATATATATATATATATATATATATATATATATATGATAGATTTTTACTTCTTGACCTTGATATTTGTAATATATAAATGTATGATTTTCTTGGGTTTAAAAGGTCATTTAACTTGAAAAAATATATAGGAACAATACAAATCTAAGCCATCTTTATTTTTTTTTTACATAACAATTCTACCAAACGTTTCGGCCGTATGTTCCAGCCTTTCTCAATGGTTCATACAACCCCGACATTTACTAAGAAATTAAACCTTTTTTATGGATCATCACAAATTATAATACGTTTTGCTTACCTTGAAACGGAAACTACCAAAACTAGTATCAAACATACAATTTTATATATACTGAATCTATTATAATATGTCAATTTTATTACTTGTTTTTTTGTATCACTAGACTATGATGAAACACATTTAAATTTAATTATTATGTTGGCGGAAACAATTCTAATTTCGTAGTCACATTGGATTAAAACATATATACAACTGAAATAACTTTATCTTTTGCTCAGGTGTTAATCTAATATGCTATTAGTTTTGGTTATCTACAATTTAACTATATAAATAGTACAAATGCTGATTACTTATATTTATTGCTTATTAGCTTGTCTTCACTCCGTATAATTGTTATATTTACGCTCTATGCATATATTATATTACTACATATTTATCCTGTATACACCAATATTCACTTTGCATCTATTACAACATATACATACATATATTCTACACCTACTTGACCATCTTATTCATATCTACACACTGCATTCACCTACATATATCATACACGTACATATCACGTCACCCACAATGCTAAAATTACGATCATAACCAAATGCTTTATTTGCTTTTATATTTACTTGTTTAATTAGGTTGTGATAGATTGTACCTTAATTTATTTATGTGTTTTGTCATTAATATAGCTGTCATTTTGTAAATATGATGCATTTCGGTATCTCTCTTCTTGATTTTTTCAGTTTTAAAATTTTAGTATATATATATATATATATGAAATTTCTTATGATTTAGTTAATCATATAAATGTATGATTTTATTTGGTTTAAATTGTGTCATTTATCCTTGCAAAAATATAGTGAACTTACATATATCTAAGCCATTTTATTTATTTACATACAATTCTACCAAATGTGTGTGTATTGTTCTCAGCTTTCTCAATGCGTGTCATAAATACATTTACTATAGAGATTAAACCTTTATGTACATGATTGTATTCAAAAGTTTTATAGTTTTTTACCTGAGTATAGGCAATAGATATAGTATCAAACTTATTGAGCTGGTTTTCTCTTTTATTGTTATTATTTATTTTTGATCTGGATTCCTGTTGATTATTGTAGCGGTTGTGTATACGTTTTTTGAAAATATTGTCCACCATTTTTTTTTGGAATAGTTGTTTATCATCAGTGTGTATTTTGCTTTTTTTATTGACCGTTCTCTAAATTTCGCATCTGATAGCTTCATAGCTCTATCAACCAGACCTATTATTACTGATTTTTTGTGGGAAATAGGATGTTGTGAATTATAATTTAAATATCTGCCTGACCAGGTCCTTTTGGTATACCATTCGGTTTTAATTTTATTTTTAATGTGGTGTAGTGTCATGTCTAAGAAATTTAACTTATTGTTTTCTTCAATCTCGATTGTAAATTGTAGCAGATGGTGGAAACTATTGAACTGGTTTACTACGTGATTACATTGGTTTTGTGGGACCGCGCACACACAGTCGTCTACGTATCTAAAAAAGAATGGTAGAGGAAACTGTAATTTATTTGTTGCATATATTTCTAGCTCCTCCATTACAATTTGCGCTATCACGCTGGATAGCGCTAAGCCCATAGCACAGCCATTGATTTGCTGATAATATTGCTTTTTGTATATGAAATATGTAGAGTTTAAAATTATTTCGACGGCTTTAATAAATTCTTCTAAAGGAATGTTAGTGTAGGTTTTGATGTTACTCCATTTTTTTAAATTATGTTTATAGCAATGTTAATAGGAATATTTGTATATAGCGACGTGACATCAAAAGAGATTAATATATAATTATCTGGTATATTGATGTTTGTAATCTTTTCTTTAAAGTCCCATGAATCTTTAATGTAGTACTTATTTTGGTATACAACGTTTGTTAGTATGTTTTTTAGGAATCTTGATAATCCGTTAAATGGGAATTGTGTTGTGTCAATAATCAGTCTTAGTGGTGTACCCTCTTTATGGATTTTCGGTAACCTGTATAATTTGGGAGGTAACGCATTGTTAATAGACAAATCTTTTAAATTTTTTTTTTCCCCCCCACAAAAAATCAATAATAATAGGTCTGGCTGATAGAGCTATCAAGCTATCAGATGCGAAATTTAGAGAACGGTCAATAAAAAAAGCAAAATACACACTGATAACAAACAACTATCCAAAAAAAATGGTGGACAATATTTTCAAAAAACGTATACACAACCACGACAATAATCAACAGGAATCCAGATCAAAAATAAATAATAACAATAAAAATGAGCAAAACCAGCTCAATAAGTTTGTTACTATACCATATATGCCTATACTCTCGGAAAAACTACAAAAAACTTTTTGCAAATACAACCTCAATGTAGCACATAAAGGTTTCAATCTACTAAGAATGTATTTCAGCAGATTAAAGGATGCTACCCCGCACAACAAAAAACACACACAATATACGCGATACCGTGCCAAGATAAATGCAAATCAGTATATATCGGTCAAAGTTCACAATTTCTAGACAAAAGGATAAATGGACACAAATTCGACAGAACAAATAAAACCGCGTTAACCAAACATGAATGCCAAACTAAACATAAATTTCAATATAATGAAACTAAAATTTTAAAAACTGAAAAAATCAAAAGAAAAGAGAGATACTAGAAATGATTCATATTTGTAAAAATCCCAACGCAATTAATGAAAAAACGGACATAAATAAATTAAGTACAATCTATCACGACCTAATTAAACAAGTAAATATAAAAGCAAATAAAGCATTTGGTTAGATGCGTGAATTTTGAGCGCATGTGGGCGACGTGTTATGTACGTGTATGTATATATGTAGGGTGTGATGCGAGTGTGTAGATATGCATATGTGGTCAACACTGTATGTGTTGATATATATGTATTGTATATGTTGTACATAATCGTACGAGTATATATTGGTGTATACGGATAAAAATATGTAGTAATATAAATATCATGCAAGAGCGAGTAAATATAAATTATACGGAAGGAATACAAGCTATATAAGCAATAAATAAATAAAGTAATCATGATCGTCCTTCGTTACTAGTAATTGTATATAGTCGTAAAATATGTAGATAACCAAAACTAATAGCATATTAGATTAACACCTGAGCAAAAGATAAAGTTATTTCAGTTGTATATATGTTTTAATCCAATGTGACTAGGAAATTAGAATTGTTTCCGCCAACATAATAATTAAATTTAAATGTGTTTCATCATGTCTAGTGATACAAAAAAACAAGTAATAAAAATTGACGTACGCGTCTATAATAGATGCGGTATATAAAATTGTATGTTTAATACTAGTTTTGGTAGTTTCCGTTTCAAGGTAAGCAAAACGTAGTACAATTTCTGATGATCCATAAAAGAAGTTTAATTTCTTAGTAAATGTACGGGGTTATATGAACCATTGAGAAAGGCTGGAACATACGGCCGAAACGTTTGGTAGAATTGTTATGTAAAAAAAAAATAAAGATGGCTTAGATTTGTATTGTTTTATATATATTTTTTCAAGTTAAATGACCTTAAAACCCAAGAAAATCATACATTTATATATATATATATATATATATATATATATACCCTATTTCCCCGATATTTAGTGGTATGTGAAGGGGGTTAAGCAGCCTGCAGCTACCAAGATACCCCAACACTTAAATATTTGCGGAATAATAATTTTCTAATATATCCTTTCGAGGAAGATTTATCCTCTTGATACTGGTTGGACACATACCTCCATTTATTTCTATTCTGAGCTAGCCTACAGTTCCCTGAAATTTCCACAGCCTAGATACAGCTCGGTTCCCCTTCTGTTGTTTTCTAATTATATGTCCTATTTTACGGAGATTCAGTAGTATGCGAAGGGGATTAAGCAGGTTGTGGCTGCCAAGATCCCCCAACATTTAGACATTTGCTAAATTAATAGTTTTCCAGTAAATGCTTTCGCATAATAACATTAGTTGAGGATATTGCAAAACCAATATCCGTAGTTATTTATAATAATAATTATCAGGTATAAGTACAATTATTTTTTCGTCAATATGTTTTTCCCACTTCGAACAGGTTGGACATGTACCTCCATTGATTTCTACTCTGAGTTAGTCTACACCTTTCCCTGAAATTCCCACAACCTACATCTTTAACTATCTGTGTAAAATAGTCCAACCTAGGTCTACCTCTCTTTTTTCCTATCTCTGCTTCTAATATATTCCGCACCATTCCCTCATGCCTTAGTATGTGGCCTATCATCCTATATCTCCGATTTTTTACTGTTTTCCACATATTTCATTCTTCCCCTACCATTTCTAGTACCTCTTATGATAACTTCATCATACGTCTGTAGCACCACATTTCAAAGGCTTCTATCTTTTTCCTGTCTACTTCTCCAACTATCCAAGTTTCACAACTGTACAATGCTGTGTTCCACACATATGTTTTAAACAATCTCTTCCTTGTTTCTATGTTTGTTGTCTTTGAACACAGTAATTGCTTTTTTTTTGTTCAATGTGGCACAACCTTGTGCTAATCGTTGTTTTATATCTTTTGCACATTTCCCACGTCACGTTATTTGGCTTCCTAGGTAGCAGAAATCCTTAACCTCTTATAAGTTCTCGTTACCTATTTGTATTCTTGTTTTTGATTTATTTTCCCCTCCTTTGCATACTAGTACTTTAGTTTTAATTTTGTTAATTTTCATACTGTATCTCTCTGTTAGAACTGTTTGCATTTCATTAAGAGCAGCTTCTAACTCTTCCTTGCTAGATGCTAATACCACTATATCATCTGCAAATCTAAGCATATCAATCTTTTGTCCCTGCATAATAATTCCAAATGTCTTCCTGCGTTTGACAGTATTCACTGCATCGTCGATGTACAAGTTAAAATTTAATTGGCATAGAGCAAATTCCCTCTCCCCCCCCCTTCCTAATATCTACTTCTCTATGATTCTGCTCTAATTCCATTACCGCTGTTTGCTGTTTGTATAAGCTATGTATTATCCCTCTATCTCTAAAACTCATTACAATTTTTTTGAGTATGTCAAATATTTTTTCCATTTTATATTGTCGAATGCTTTTTCCAGATCTACAAACCCTATATACACAATTTCCCCTTCTCTATTGTTTTCTCCATTATTACTTTCAGAGTTAAAATAGCCTCCAGTGTTCCCCTGTTTTGCCTAAACCCAAATTGATATTCTTCTAGTACTTCTTCAGCTCGTTTTTCCATTCGTCCTTGTACAATTCTAGTTAGTATTTTTAAAATGTGTGCTTTCAAACTTATTTTCACATCTGTCTATGCCTCTCTGTTTTGGTATAGTGACTATGATGTTACGTTTGAAATCTTTTGGTATCTCGTCTATCTCAGACATATAGCTTACAAGTTGGAAGAGACGTTCTGTTACTGCTTGTTCAGCCGATTTTAGAATTTCTGCTTGCACCTTATCTATATCCGGCGCCTTACCATTTTTCAGATCCTTTATGCTAATTCAAATCAATCTCTAAGTACAAGACAAGATATCCCAAGTCATGCTTTTCAATGTCTGATTCCTGTTCTAATGCTGTTAGTTCCTCTCCTGCATATAAATTCCCTATATATTCCTGCCATCTAACCACTCTCTCTACATTTTCTATAATGACGTTTCCTCTCGTGTCCCTTATATTTTTGCTATACGGTTTTATATCCCTAAAATTCATTCTAATTAGTTTGTATGATTCGCCTGTCTTTTCCTATTTCCATCTTAGTGTGTACCTATTTGTACTTTTCATCAATCCATTGTTCTTTAGCTTTCCTGCATTTGCAAATAATTTCCCATTTTTATATCTCTTGTTTTCCAGCTTCGTCCGGTTCGTTTTTTATTTTTGCCTTTCTTCTATGAAGTTCATTACAAGCAATCATAACCTAGTGAAAGAATCTTTGTTGTTTTAAATGATACTGAAGGCAACTCCAAATTACCAATGAGAGGCAAAAATCAACCAATTAAAAAAAACTAGCAACCTTCATACTACTATTAAGTGTATTTTAAATGTTCCCATAAAATTTGATGTTAAAATTTTAACCTCATGTTAACGGACTTCACTTTGATATTTAGCATACACATAAAACACTTTTATGAAAGTCAAACCATTCCTGAAAATGCAATTTTAAGTAATTCTTACTTAAATTTCTAATAACATACAATAACATTAAGAAACTAAAACAATAACCAATTCAATCATTCTTCGTAAAACAATTAATAGTAACAAGAGCTTTATTACAAAAGATATAGGAATTGGGAGCTCCATTATAGAATGTTATAACATTGCAGTTAGCCAGCCGAAGTAATCTTAGGTTAAAGATTACACCTTCATTAAGAGAGTGGAAAAAGGGATAAAGGATTCGAGCAATTCTTTGTCCAAGAAAAGAGAAATTTTCCCTCAAAGAAGATTAGCTACTTTCTTGGTCAATGTTATGTGGATGTAGAAGGAAACAAAAAATTGCTGCATTAAAGATCCTCAAGGACATCTCATAAAAATGTAATTTTCAAAATTATGTTGGCACCTTTTTAGTATAATATTATGGAAGTAAACTCGACCCCTGTTGGATCTCTTCATGGGGACTATTAAGACGGAGGTTATCGGAAGAGATTCAAACAAAAATTCGAACATGATAAATCAATAAGTTGAATGTTATCAGGATAAGTAAAGTTGGTAAGCTTAGAAGATTTAAAATGAGAGACAAGTAGGCTAGAGTTAGTTACTATTTTCAGCTAGACCGTTTCTACATTCCATTAAAAGAGGACGCTAAGTGTTAAATAGAATTAATTATTAAACAGTGCACAATTAAATAAAAAAGTCTATTTATTAATAATCACTTATCTTTCGTTTAATTTAAATTGCAAGCTGTGTACGTAGTAGGTAGGAATAACTCTGGTGAATTCCACGTTGTTGATTATCACCCACTGTTTAAGTCAAATTCCTGATAAAGTTTATTTCCTTTCTTGATAAAACTTAATTAGGCAGAAAAAAATACAGCGGTATGGTAGCTAACAGGAATTAAAGAACTTTTCACCACATATCATCTATTCCCGCATAGTTAAAAAATAAAAAGTAATGCCTTTGTTCAGGGTGTAAGCACGTCTTTATTTCAAAAACATAAAAGATCACAAAACTACCGTTATCGCCCCAATTAAATTCAAAACCCGTTATATAGTTACCCTTGTTACGAAAAAACAATGATTATGCTTCTAATAATATATCTTCACCACCGATTCCTATTCCTTTAAAAGAAATATGTCATACAACCACAGCTAAAGCATCTAACTGGCTAAAAACAGTTTATGCTTTTCATCATTATAATCCCGCTACTGCTAAATTGAAAACGAAACCGTTTGATAATCGTACACATTTACCAATTACAATTGTCTCCCTTTTCGTAGATGCGTTGTTAGACACTGGGCCTAATTCCTCTTTAATTAACTCCATAGGTTTACAACAATTAAAAAATCAAAATATAGCTTTTAAAATAAAATCTTAAAATACATTCATGATTATCGCCGATTCTGCTCACGTAAAAGTAACAGGATCTATTAAAATAAAAATTCGTATGGAATCTCTTGAACGTGAATTTGAATTTTTAATAGTACCGACTCTAGAATATACTTTTCTCTTAGACGTTGATTTTTGTCACCTCTAATTTATTGTTAAATTGCCTCAATTTTACTCGGCAAGCTAACCTTAAGAAGAAGAAATGTGCTTCATTGGGAATTGCAAACAAAATATCTCTTGCTGAAGAACAAACTATCTTGTTAGCTAAAACCATTAATAAATTCCGTCAATTATCTACCTCAAAATTAGGTTAACAGCCGTATCACATGAAATCTTAACTGCAGACCTAAACCTTTTAAACCACATCAATATCCTTTATCCCCTGCTTTACAAAACATGTATATGTCGAAATTCATAAAACGATTCAATCTGGTGTTATTTCTTCTAGTTCTTACCCTTGGAGTAGTCCCATCTTATTAGTTGAAAAGAAAAACTAAGATTATCATGTTTGTTTTGATGGTCATGATGTAACGCCCATTTTTCGTTAATTATTATTTTTTAGGCATATATGACTCCCTAGTTGGTCTTAGCTCCATCGCCTGTAATTTAGACACTACAATTCCATTTTACTTGTATCTCGAAACGACAGTCAATGTCATTTATGCGCTACAATCATGGTTATATTTGACTGGTTTTCATATTTAAAATTCATCAATATGTTGTTATCAAGTTGTTTGATAACTAGCTGGTTGTTAGCGATTATTCTAATCGAACATTGGAAGGTGTTGGATCACGCTGTTGCTTCTATTTTGCAATATGCAGATTTGAACGGCGTCGATTTTATTTCGAGAGGCTACCTATTTTTGTATGTTTGGTTTGGAGCTCTCTACCATTTATTACGGATTTTGAATCTTCCAAGAGACAGGTATGTGCATTGACATTTATATTAATATGTCTTTCACGTGTCGTTTTAGGAGTACATTTTGTATTAGTGACCCTGAATCTAATCATTGTTGGAGGTCACATTCTAAATTTAGTTATCTCACCTGTGTGGTATTTATATTTTTAATAGCACGTTTTACTATGTTGCTTATTCATAATTTTTAGGGAACTAACTTTAGGGATCAAGTATACAAAGAGTAACTAATTATAGACCGAACTAGTAGCACCACAAATGTACCTTTAGCATTAATCACTATCACGAGCACTAGCTTCACTAGTACAAGATCAAGATCTTCTCTATCTTTTATATTGTACATAGCAGAAATGGCAAAGAGCTAAACCTGGTGCATCACTGTTACACCCAGCTACTGAAGACCTAGAAACAACTAGTTCAGGTCGTATAATTGATTTATTGTTTGTGCATCTATTGAGATTTCAGTAACGTTTACATTATTTGAGTTAACTTATTTTGTGTGTGGTTTAAATTTGAAGTGCACCCTCAGTGCAAAATCCCTTATCTAGGTTAATATAATTGCAACCCGCCTTACAACTTTATGCAAGGGTTGCCGTGTGTTGCATAGCGTGTACATTAATCTTGTTTTACTACACTTTGTAATTGCACTATATCCTGGTCAGAATATTGCCTGCAAGTATTATTGATGTATTAAAATAATTATAGTGCTTACCAATATCTTAATCTGCCCTCTTGAGCACTCAAAGTATCCCATTGTTTATGAATTGGGATTTATTCAGTGTGTCTTATTATTATTGTTTAATTAAGTGTTAGAAGCGGAAGAAATATTTTATGTGCTATTAACCCCTTAACGCACACGCTCGAGTTATTTCGAGAGCGCTAAACCGGCCAAATTGTACGCACTCGAGTTAACTCGAGCGGCGTCTCATTTTATGACGCTAAAATGTTTACACTCGAATATATTCGTATATTAAAAATAATTTTATAGAATCGGATTACGAATACGCAAATTTGTCAGAAAGTGGTTCAGAAGATTCTGATAATTATTCCAGTGATTCTGAAGATAGTTCTGATGAAGATATCGCTGTTGATTGGAAGCAGATAAGCGATAGCCAACCAAATCCACCTCCACCAAGATTTCCATTTGTTGCCGCTCCAGGTCCAACTTTCCTTTTTGCGGACAATTTTGATGTACTGGAGTATTTCAAATTATTTTTGATGATTCTGTGTTGGACATTATAATACTGGAAACGAACAGATATGCTGAACAACAGCCTGGCAAGTCTACCAGTCAATGGAAAACGTCGACAAAATGAAATGATGATATTTCTTACCATTTGTATCATTCAGGGCTTATCAAAAACCAGATGAAAGAATGTATTGGTCAAGTAATGAAATGTGGAGTACTCCTATTTTTCCAAAACTGATGAACCTAACAAGATTTATAAGTATAAAAGATAAAGATGGCAATGTTATATCTAAGCCAAAATTGGTGATAGAATATAACGAAACGATGGAGGTGTTGATCGTCTAGATCAACATTTACACGACTATCCGATTATTAGGAAGAGGGCAAGAAATATTATAAGAAAATATTTTTCATTTGTTAGACGTTAGTATTTGGAATGCTTATGTTCTGTACAAAAAATGGAGGTGAAAAATCTAATTTAGATTTTAGAAGCAAACTGGTAGAGAGGCTTATTCAAAATTACCATAGTGAAATAAATATAAAAAAATCAGGTAGACCAAAAGCTCCTGGAATCTTACGACTAACAGAACGTCATTTTCCCAGCTTTGTTCCACCAACGCCAAAAAAAGAAGGTCCCACAAGATATTGTGCAGTGTGCTGTTCGAAAAGAGACAGTAAAGGAAAAAGAAAAAGAAAAGAAAGCCGTTATATGTGCAATGTTTGCAATGTTGGGCTATGTGCTGCACCTTGCTTTGAAATCTACCACACAAAAGAAAATTTTGAATAATTTACTATTTTTCAATAAATATTACTAAAAATGTTAATTCTATTTATATATATATATTTTTTAATAAAAATTTTTTTAATAAAACCTAACTGGAAACGAAAAAATGTATGATTGCGTGTAAAATTACAATATTCGATCTGCAATGTGAATCAAAATCCATCGTAATTATTTATCCACTATTATTAAATTTCGAGTAGTTTTTTACTTTTTTTTTAAATTTTTAGTCAAAATAATGTTCAAACACATTTTCTTAAAAAAAAAATTGTTTTTTTTGCAGGTTTTTTTTTTTTAATTGTGCGTTAAGGGGTTAATAAAGTTTGCTGTATTTGAGTTACTATTTCACTTATCGCATCACCCAGTTAGTATCGGTGGTATAATTGTGCCACGAGTCAATGATAGTTAGTTGTTGGCTTCCTATTCAATATATTTTGTCTTTAATATTGGTACCTTACCGAACTGTTAGGACAAAGTTCACAGTTCTTTGTCTTTCTCCAAGTAGTCCTTGGCGCCCTTAATTATGCTGTTCAGTTCTGGATCATTTGTGGCTTCTTATCATCCAGTCACTAATACGAACCCACGAGATTATTCAAAACCCCTGAGCAGAGCCGGAGCACTTTAAGGTCACCATACCAATAAGAAGCCTAGTTTATAATATTTCCAAAATTACCGTGACAATAAGTTAAACTCCCTTACAATTTCTGACAACTATCCATTACCCCAAACAGATTTTATACTAAGTAGACTTCGTAATGCTAAATATACATCCTCCATAGATCTTACACAAGCTTTTTATCAAATACCTTTAGAACAATCCTCTCGTCAGAAAATTGCATTTTGTGTACCTGGAAAAGGTTTATATGAATTTAATTTCTTACCGTTTGGTTTATCTAATGCCTCTCAAATACTTCAACGTACCATGGATAGAAAACTAGGTCAAATTTTGCATCAAGAATATGCTTTTGTATACCTTAATGATATCTTAGTCATTTCAAATACCTTTGAAGATCAGATCGTAACTTTAAATGAAGTAGCAAATTGCTTAGACCATGTTGGTTTTAAAATTAATTGGGAAAAATGTAACTTTTGCTTTTCTTCTCTTTCCTTCCTAGGGAATATTGTTGACGAAAATGGCTTGCATGCTGATCCTGATGAAGTATATGCTATTACTAATTTTAAAACACCTAAAAACGTCACTGAAATTAAACGTTCAATTGGAGTGATATCTTATTATCGTATCTTTTTACCAAACTTATCTACTATCTCTGTTCCTATTAATGAATTAATTAAAAATAAAAAGAAAGGACTATCGATTGGACTACTGATGCAAAAAAACTTTTGAAGAAATAAAATGTTTGATTACTTCAGCTCCCATTTTAATTTCTCCTAATTTTGATGAAAATTTTTACATTCAGACTAATGCCTCACTTACCGTTTTAGGTGCCATTCTATTTCAAGAAAAAGATGATTTAAAACACCCTATTGCTTATGCAAGTCGTACATTAACCATTGCCAAACAAAAATATTCTGCTACCGAATGTGAGCTTCTCGGAATAATCTTTGGAATTGAAAAATTCAGGGATTATGTCGAAGAAACTCACTTTATAGTAATTACTGATTGTGCTGCCCTTACCTGGCTAAATAATTTGAAACAACCCGCAAGACGTTTAGCCAGATGGAGTTTACGTATTTCCCAATTTACTTTTACTGTCTGCCTTAGATCTAAAAAATTAAATATTATACCTGATGCTCTCTCTCGTGATGTAGCTGCCTTAAGTCTTCTTAATTTAACTCCCGATACCTGGTACACTAATATGATACAAAAAGTGACAACATTCTGAAAACTACCCTTCCTTCTGCGTTATAGAAAATCCTTTATATAAATTCGTTGGTTCTTCAATTACACCTACCAATTTACCTGAATGGAAATTAGTAATCCCTATCTCTAATCGACTTTTGAAAATGTTTCATGATAATCCTACCTATGCACATTTAGGTGTTACGAAAACTATATAAAAAATTTCTGATTTTTATTATTGGCCCAATTTAAGACAATCCGTTTGCCGTTACATTAAAAATTTTAAAGCTTGTGGTGCATAAAATAGTTCACAAGAAGCTCTTCCTGGATGAATGGGTATGTATAAAAAAGTATCTTATCCATTTCAATTAATTTCTCTCGACTTATTAGGGCCCCTTCCTTGATCTAAGAAAGATAATCAATACCTATCGATTGTAACCGATGAGTTTTCTAAATTTATTTTCGTTCGCCCTCTACCACAAGCCATCTCCTCAGCAATCATTAAGTTTTTAGAGCAACCAATTTTTCTTCAGCGTATCTCAAATTATTCTTTACGACAATGGTCCACAATTCCTTTCAAAAGATTTTCAAGATTTCGTAAAAAATTATAAAATTCAGAAGATCTGGTTCAATGTCAGATATCGCCCCCTAAGTAAACCCAACATGTAATTATTACTGCTATCTCTTCATATATCAAATCTGACCATACTAAATGGTATGCAAATATATTTAAAATTGTACAAGCGTTGAGAACTTCTAAATGCAAATCCACTCTCTTTTCCCCATCATTTTTAGTATTTGGAAATTATACCCCAATTGATGGTAGTTATTATGGTTCTGTTCCAGATAATACCGATATAATTTAATTTGATGAAAAAATACGTTGGGATAAAGATCAACAACAACTACCATCGATCTTTACAGAAGTTAAAAAATTTATTTAAAGCTTATGAAAAGAGTAAAAATCATTACAGTCTCCGTAAAGAGATATTTCATTTGTCTTAGATGCACAAGTTTTGAAGAAAAAGTATGTTATCTGATGCTATAAAAAGTTTTCCTCTACACTAGTTCCTAACTTTACCTTAAGTATAATCACTCAAGTAATCTCTCCGTTATTATATGAATTGCAAAGGCATTTGCATATTAAAGACAAAGCTTTTTTCATCTGCTGCTAACGAGTAATATAAACTTTACCTATGTTTTCATACCTTCATCTAAACATATTTCTCTTTGGTTTCCCATCCTTGTTTCGCCCAATCTTTCTGTGATATTTCGTGCTTTTATGTCAACGCACCTGGTTGATGAATATCAAATGTCGATAAACAGTATATTTTATTTATAAGTGTTCTAATTACACTAGGTGCAAATTACAATTAACCACATAGCCATTTGCCCAGCCTACTTAACCCTTCTCGTCTCGCGCCGTCTGCTATGTTGCTCGATTCTCATACCTGAAACCTTTTAGTTATGTATTTATGTGCTCCTACAGTTTTATCAGGTGAGGGGTTAACAGGTGTTATCTCGACACAATTCGCTAGAAAAATGTTAGGCGAGCATTTTTCACAAAAATACACCCTTGTTCGGATGAGAGGTAAAATGGAGATCCCGTGTGTGAGTGTTGCCTTGCACGTTAAAGATCCCTACCTTGCTTGGAACAGCAAGGGTTCGACAAAAATCCAAATTTTCTGGGTAAAAAGCACTCACTTCCTGGCCAATGTAGTACCTTCAGGTGGAGCATTGGAAAATCACATGTAAGGTTAACAGGTGTTTGCAAGTAATTGAATTGTGAAATACGGAAGATTGTTAAGGTCATTGACTTGTGTCAAACTTTATTGTGAACATGTTTTCTGTGAACATGTTTTCGAACTTCGCGATTTCACGTGAATAAGGACTTCAGAAGAGCATTTTGAATCGTTTTTACACAGGCAATGAGAGCTGAAACTACAAACGCGAATAAAAGTCATGAAAATGTAGCCCAGGTGAATATAATCTTATCACAGGAGCTGCAAGCTCTCCTACTTACAATAATGAACAAAATAAGAGCGTGAATGCAAATTCAAACACAGCATTTATAGATACAGTTAATACGTTATTACAACAGAATATTCAAATGCTGCAACTTTTAATTCAAAATCAGGGAATGCAAAATCAACAAAATTGAAAAGTGAAAGTTCAAATTCAGTAGCAAATTTTAATATTATGCCTGACATCGTTGTGAAGAAATTAATAATTGGAAACATTTTAAAATTGCATTTAAGCAGACTTTTATATTTGAACGAGATCTCCATTTTACCTCTCATCCGAAAGAAGGTGTATTTTTGGGAAAAATGCTCGTCTAACATTTTTCAAGCGGACCGTGTCGGGACTTGAACCTGGGACCTTGGAAATGCGTTATATCTACATGTGATTTCCCAATGCTCCACCCGAAGGTACTACATTGGCCAGGAAGCGAGTTTTTTTTACCTGGAACATTTTGAATTTTGCCGAACCCTTACTGTTCCAAGCAAGGTAGGGATCTTTAACGTGCGTGACAACACTAACACATGGGACCTCCATTTTACCTCTCATCTGAACGCGGGTGTATTTTTGTGAAAAATGCTCGCCTAACATATTTCAAGCGGACCGTGTCGGGATTCGAACCCGGGACCTTGGGCGTAGTAGTCACACACATACCACTATGCCACGGAGCCGCCTAATGCGTTATATCACGATTTATGAAAGAGTATGCCAGGTAAAACGGGATAAAAGGAATGAAAATAGGGAAGTGCCATTATTAGCAGCTGGACCTTCAAATCCGGTGGTAACGCAGTCTAGAGTTAGTGTAGAAAACAAATTATACAACTACATTACGATCCAGTGCCACTGGTAAGTATTTTAATTATTATGACTTTGGGCATTATGCTGATAATTGTCCCAGACCTAAAAGGCAACAAAGTAGTTGTTTCAATTGTGCATCACCAGAACGCAAAGCCAATGCTTGTCCTCAGAAGTCTGTGTCATCTACAATGCTGATCCAGGAACCACTTGATTTATTTAGATCCACCAAACCTTTTGCGCATATTTTTTCTGAAAATTGATTTATCATTTGATTCGGTAGTAGATTCTGGTAGTCCATTTTCGATGATCTTAGAAACTCATGTAGTAGCTGAATTCATTGAACCATGTAATGACAAGGTTATATTTTTGACAGGCATTAATACTTCTAAGTTGCAAATTTTAGGATCTTATACTGATAAGGTTGGGATAGATGGGATTTTTTATGATATGACTTTATGTTGTCAGTAGGAATACCATGTTATGCTCTGTTACGTGCCAATCAAATTGGCCCTTAAACATTGTTTTTAGGTTAATTTTGATGTGCGGAAGTTTCGCGCCATAAATTCAAAAGACGCGGTGCGCGTATTTCCGTCATGTCAATAGTGGGTTGGACGAATAAGCTCGCGCCGACATGTAAAAGACAAGGAGTGGGGACAAGTTTCCTGTGCTCTCTGTAACGTGGCTGTTTTGCCTTTGCTCTTCAAGGAGTGTGGTCGTGTCAGGTATCGTATCGTGCCTTATCTTTACCTATGTAGTTTTCCTTGCTTGCTTGTCTTTGTTTGTCGCCCCTTATACCATGTTCCCGTCATTCCCTGCATAGGTAGAAGAAATCTGAAGCCGCCTAGTCGAACCGTACTGCACGACCCTGGGTGAACGAGCTCATGATTGCCGGAGCTGGTCCGAACGCTTTGGAAGAGCGTTGGGCGTACCATCTTTAACTACCTCAAAAGGGCCCTCTGTAGCCCTGATGGATTTCAGCAGAAGCCAACTTTACCTCAACTCCGCGGGACGCCGGATTTCTGAGTAAGTACTCCATTATCTAATTTGTTCGCTGTATTATCTATTGTCTTATATTTATATAAATTTCCGATTATTGCACAATATAAATTGTGCATTGGTGACGTCATTGAAAGATGGCCGCGCTAAAGCCTGTGTAAGCTGGAGCTACCACCCGCCCGTGACGTTGCTTATTTCGCGCTTGCACGATGTATTTATGAACTTTTTAACTGTATTTATCGACGTTCTTTAACAGTAATTATCGACTTTTAAATTGTAAGAGCTCCTGTAATAAGTACTTTTAATTTATGATGATAATGTATGTAACAAGGAAGGATTTGGATATTAATAGTGATTTGCCATCGAATATTATTTTTATAATGCATGATGTTTTTGAAGGTTATTATTTTAATGCAACTAAGTCGGACAGCCCTAAAACTAAATTTCTAATGCGCATAGTGTTGGAAAAACATGGACCATTTCATTCACGTCCCAGAAGATTGTCTTACTACAAAAAGACTGTTTCAGCTAATATTTTAGATGATTTGCAGACTAAAGGTGTTAAACGTGAGAGTCGAACACCGTATTGTTCACCCATTGTGCTGGTAAAGAAGTGAACAGAAGATTATAAAATGTGTGTCGACTATAGGACACCTAACAAGTACCTTGTTAGGGATAAATTCCCATTACCGTTATAATTAGATAATCTAAGCGATAATAAGTACTTTACCAAACTAGATTTAAGAAGTGCATTTTACCATGTTACTCTAGAAGAGAAAACGCACCAATATACATCTTTTGTTATGCCCCAGGGGCAATTTGAATTTTGTAAAATGCCATTTGGAATAAGTTCAAGCCCGTCCACATTCATGCGCTTTATTAATGAAATTTTTAAAGATTTGATCCATGCTGAGAAGGTGCTGACATTTTTAGATGATATAATTAATGAATAGCTACAACAACTATTTATGAAAATTTAGACATATTGAAAGAGGTTTTACTTATGTTAAATGAAAATCTATTGGAGTTAAGACTGGAAAAGTGCTCATTTTTAAAGGAAAAGATTAATTTCTTGGTGTACGACATTAGTGGAACTGGAATTACCCCAAATAAAGAAAATTTGGTAATTATTGAAAATTATCCAGTTCCTACTAATATTAAAGAAGTACATATTTTTGTTGGGATGATGAGTTATTTTAGACGGTTTGTAAATAATTTTGCTGTTATAGCTAAACCACTATACGATTTATTAAACAAGGGCGCCAAATACAAATTTGGGGAACTAGAATTGAAAACTTTTGAAACGTTGAAAACCAAGTTAATTTCCAAGCTTACTGTATGAATTTATTCTCCTAATCGTGAAACCAAATTACACTATGATAGAAGTTCAGTTGGATATGGATCAATCTTGATGCAGAAACAGGATGATGGGAAATTTCATCCCATACTCCATTTTAGTAAACGCACTACGAAACAAGAGGCAAAATATCACAGTTGCGAGATCGATTGTCTGGAGATAGTTTATTCTTGAAAGGATTTCATGGTTACTCGCTGGGTATTTCTTTTAAAATTGTTACAGATTGCGACAGTTTTAGACTTACCTTATCAAAACGTGATAGAATTATGCGCTGGTGTTTATTACTTCAAAATTATGAATTTGTAATTGAGCATAGACCAAATAACCGATGAGACATGTTGATGTTCTCAGTAGGGTGCAGGAGTATTTATGTGTTAGAATGGAACAGTTTTGAGGAAGAGTTAGCAGTAAAGCATAATCTAGACCCAGCAGTTGTTGCTATTCGCACAGAATTAAAAAAATCTGAACACCCTTTATATGAAATGCATAATGGATTGATATATCGCAAGTGTGGTAACAAAATTTTATATTACCAGTTACCCCAAAGATATGGCAACTAATTTATTACACACATATCACAATAATAAGGGTCATGTGGGTGTTACTAAAACATTAGAAATTATTACTCATTCCTCTTGGTTTCCTTACCTAAAGAACAAAGTTGAGAATTTAGTCCTAACTCACGAAGGGTTGAGAGATTTTTGCACAATATACCCAAACAAAATATACCCTTCGATTGCTTACATATGGACCATTAGAGGCTACGTAGTCAAAAAACAAATACATTTTTGCCATTGTTGGCGGATTTACAAAATTTATAAAATTTTACCCTTGTAAAACCACTAAAACCAATCAGGCGATTTTACACTATGTTCTTATTTTCGTTATTATAGTCGTGCATGACGAATTATATCAGATCGTTTCACATATTTCAGTTCCGAAGCGAACAAGATGTTAATCATCTACTTATTGCCACTGGAATATCTAAGGCCAATGGTCAAATAGAGAGAACGAATCACATTCTAACCCCCAATGCTAGCCAAAATGGAAGATGAACGGAAATTATGTTGGGATAAAATTTTGAATGTAGACATTTTATGTTTTAGTTCCTACTCTATTGATTTTCTAACTTGTAATTTCCACATTAGGAGTAGTGGAGACACTTTATGTTTTAGATAAGAAGGTTATGTTATATTGGAGACTGATTATAAATGACTGATTATGAAGTGTGTTTATAGTTATGCAGAAAATAAAAATAATCTATTTACATCCTGATAGTTAGGTGTTTTATTTTAACTTGGGAGATAATTTCTCCCACATGAATGAAGTTGAGTTTCCTTCAATAATACATTGAGTCGCTTTACGGGTCAAACTCCGTCAATGCTGATATTTGGTAGAAATCAATTAGAAAACATTTAGGATTATTGTCGTGATTTTTTAGAATTGTGTGAGGAATTTGTGAATGATTTAGTAGGCTTGCGTGAAAAAACTGCTGCATCGATAGAAGCTGTGCAAGCCAAAGACAAGAAGTATTATGATGATAGGCCAGTGTTTATGTGGTAGGAGATTATGTTATGGTATCTAATGTCGATACCACTCCTGGAACTAACAAAAAACTAATCCCGAAGTACAGAGGTCCTAACGAGGTAACTAAAGTTCTTCCACATGATAGATATGTAGTAACTGACATTATCGGATTCCAGCAAGCTCAGGTCCCTATAATGGCAATTTAAATGCCTCAAGACTGAAATCGTATTGCAAACCTGAAGATGAAAATAATTCTGAGAATTAAAATACGTTGTGTTTACTTACCTTTCATGTATGTGTAGGTTATTAAGTTCTGTTATGAAGCTTAGTTGAAACTGTTTATAATTTATTCTTTTTTGCTTATACTTTAAGTAAATTTAGTGTCATTATGATTTACTTAATTGCTTTTATGTTAAGAATGTCGATTTTTTTATGCTTATATGTAACTACTTTAGGAAAATCTCTTATGGTTAATTATGCTACATTATGAAAGTTCAGCTTATTATGTTATGAACTGCTAAATACAGTATTGCCCGAAATAAACAGTACTGAAATTGTAATTGTTTTGTATATTTAAAAAATACATATTATTGACACTTTATTATATGTTCTAAATGTGCACCTCCTCGTTCGAGACAGACTTCATAACGATGTTCTAAGTTTCTGGTCATGTTATTGAATAAGGGTTGTCTCAGGGCTGCGAAGAAGACTCTAACGGCATCCTTTAATTCATCGATGGTTTGTGGTGCCCGTTTGAAAACGGCATTTTTAGCCATGCCCCAAATGTATGCGTCTGGAGGTGTGAGGTCTGGAGAATGTGAAGGATAAGGGAAGTCAGTAAATCGTGATATGAATTTGCTTGGAAAATGTTCTTGAAGAAATTGACGAATTGCGGCAGCAGTATGGCAAGTTGCCCCGTCCTGCTGAAAAAATTGGTTTCAAATGCCAAGTTACGTGCACGACAGAATTGACGTAGATCAGGGATAAATCGTGTTAAAATTTGTCTGTACCTCTGTTGATTAAGTGTGACTTGTCTACCATTCTCTTCGATAAAGTACGGACCAATGATTCCGTGTCCGGAAACAGCACACCAGACACTCACTTTTTCACTATGTAAAGGAACCTCTTGAACCTCATCGGGTCTGGCAAAGCCCAGAAATCGATTTGTGCGACGATTCACATAGCCTGACAAGTGAAAATGTGCTTCGCCTGAAAACCAAACATTTTTCAAAAATTCAGGATTTTCATACTGTAACGCGAGAATTCTGGCGCAATATTCCACTCTACTGCGATAATTCCGAGGATGTAGTTGTTGATGTACCTGAATCACATACGAAAATGTACCCAGCTCCTTCAGGATTCTTTGAAAGGAAGTTCTTTTAAATCAAGTTGTAACGCTGTCCTTGCCTGGCTGACTTTCGGATTTTCTAAGATTTGCTCAAAACACGTTCATGGTTATTGTTGTTGTTAACTGTCCTGGGACGCCCGAGTTTCCTTTTCGTTGGCACAATACACTACCTGTATTTCTAAACTTTTCAATAACCTTCAAAATTACAGCATTACTTGGAGAACGTTTATTAAACCTTTGTGTGAATTGATCAGACACGTATAGCAAACTTGCACCATTATGTCGGCCGATTCCGTATGAACGAAAATAATGCTCTACCAGAAACACTTTCTCCTCTGTACTTAACACCATTTTTAACAATTAGGCCCTACTAATTACTTGTTTGAGGTTTACTTGACAGGTCTATACTAGCTAACTTGAGTGTGGCAGCGCATGCATAAAAACACCGCCAACTTAGTTTCAGTACTGTTTATTTCGGGCAATACTGTAGTTTGTCTGTTATACACAAATGATTATTATTTATGGTGCAATACACTCTGTGGTTTGTTACATGCCAAACTGGTCATGTATCATGTTTTAGGTTTAGAGATACATTTGTAGGTCAATTGCCGCTTATTTTTGAAATGATACGCTAACTTCCGCCGTTGCTGACAGTCGAGCCTGCGCAGAAGGAATGCAGATGTGTGCGAGTGGAGGAAGCAACATTAAGCAACGAGACATGGACTAAGCAACAAGTATCTAAGTGCGGTGTAGTTTTTAAAGAAAAACAGGTATGTAGTTTCCCTTTATCGTTCCGCTACCTCTTTCCTTTCAAATCCCTACAAGATGCAATAGAAGTTCAGTGACGGATAATAATTTGATGTTCCATACGGTGCAATCTCAACCCTAACCACGTGCTGGACCCTGAGATGAAGTTCTGAGAGATACACATCATGTAAGTAATGTGAATTTTACCTAGATTGTGCATGTAAATCGACCTAGACAGCGATTGCATCATCTGGTAAAAACGTGGTCTGTATAAGTTATAACAATGGTGTTAGAGCCACGCTTAAAGTGTAATAATAGTGCGTGAATTGCAACGCGATAAATGTAACAGGATTCGGAACAATAAATTAATAAAGTAATTTCTCAAGGTATTTTATTTAAAAAAGATATCGGTAATTGACTTTATCGGTAAAGGCGCAGTAAAGATAACATCTTGTTTAATGTCGCTTCCTCCACTCGTGCACATCCACATTCCTTCTGCGCAGACTCGACCATCACCAACGGCTGAAGTTAACGTAACATTTCAAAAATACGCGGCAATTAACCTAAACCTAAAACATGATACATGACCAGTTTGGTATGTAACAATCCTTGGTATTCATGACCAACGGTATGACTTGGGTGAAAAAGCAAACTCGCACTTTAGTATTGTACTTGATAGGATAGGTAAAGGAATTAGGTATTATAACTGCGGTAGCATTGTTAATAATTTGTCAACTTTATTTTGCTGAAGCTATTTTAAATTTGTTTAGCCTTTGAAAATGTCTTTAACAAGACAGATAAATTTTGCACTCATTCAAAAATAAATGTGCAGGCAAAACTTTTGTAATTAGTTTCATAGTGTAGTAATAAGTATGATGCGATAAACAAGATCTGTGCATGCTTAGTTCGGGTAAGCCTTAACATCGAGTGGCTGCACAATTCCGTTTCCTAGTATTGCAACTTTTGCTACGGTTTAAGAGACTAAGTGGCGCCTATAGACAAATATAGGATAAGTCTCCGTGAATGTGTAAGCTTTGAAGCTTTATGGCGATTGTTACGCTTTATTGTATAAGTTCCAAAATTAGGTTTATTAATTTAGAGTTAGAAACTTTTTAGAATTCGAAAAAAATCCTGGCTAAATACTGCAATTTTTGTTGACGATGTGAAACCCCGGGATTATTAGCGTTCACAGGGATTTTGAAGTCATTTGCTTATCTCTGTGATCGTAAGCGCTGACATAAGGTTTTGTCTGTGAGAAGAAGTTCGCTTTCCCATGAATGCAAGCGGAAGTACGCCAATCTCGGTTGGAGGAGAGAGACGTTTAGGGCGAGAAACGCAGCCTAACACGACAATCACTATACCGACTTCCGTGGAGTAACAATTATTATACCGTCTACCGGGTAGTGATGTCGTGAGTGCCTGTTTCCATTCCCACCCTTTTACATCTATCCTTAGTGTATCGTTTAGCGAGGCTCCACAAGCAGAAGCAACGATCCACAACAGGATAACAGCAGAGAACCACCCCTAACAACGACGCCTATGTAAATGTCAGGGTAAGTGTTTTAGAACTTATTTACTTGCCCCGGAGTTTACTGGAAGAGTTGAGCATAATACATGTCAATGAGAAGAAATACCAAGAACTAATACTAAAGTCAAAGGTATGAACAACAACATTACAAAATCTGTATCAAATATTCAAAACATTTCCACAATGGCTGGAAGATCTTAGGCCACACGCATCACATACCATACAAAAAATCTTAGTATTTACTATTCGCAAGCTCTTGTCCCTGCCAATTACCAGAAATAGTTGAATTTCATTACGATATGCTCTGCATATAATGGGTTTTTCACTAAATACTTAACAATTTTGTACTTAAATACGGAACGCACCCTTAAACTTTTTTCTGATCTGTCAATGTCAAAACGTCAATCAAGGTTTACATTTTTATTATGGTAAAGTTCACAAATGAGCAACCTTTGTAAATTATGATTCGGTGGTTACAACTTTAAGAGCACTTACTACAATACCAGACAGGCTGTGCATGCTATAGTGGATAAATTCGAATCAACATGTTCATGCACCGGTCAAAGTACCGAAAATATTCCAGCCATAAGTGCTTAAGTTCAAAACGAACCAAATCAGTGAACTCTATGCTCTTCACAAGAATTGGGAATCTCGCCGTCCACATTGTGGCGAATTTTGCATAAAGATTTTTGTCTACACCCTTACGAGAATAAATTAACCCCGGAACTGAAGCCTTCTTGATCATTCGAAGCACCGAAACTTCTCTGATTAAAGAAAATCCTGAATTTCATCAAAAAATTATCTTCAGCAAACAAGAACAATATCTGACTTAATGGCAAAATATGCATTATTGGACAGCAACAAATCCGCATGTACTTCAACAAACTCCATTGCATTCACAAAAGTGATCGTGTGGTACGATTTCATGCCGAAGGTGTGATTGAACCGTATTTTTTCGTCATGCTACAGTCAATGGAGTTACTATTGTGCCATGTAGCAAGGCCCTTTTTGGCCAGAATTAGATGGACTTGACATCAGTGATATGTGGTTCCAACACTATAGTGCCACATGCCACACAGATGGTCAAACAATTGATCTATAGAAGGAAAAGTCCAATAATTGAGTAATCTCTAGAAATGGTCCAATCGAATGACCGTTCATTTACACTTCCAATGCTCCACCCGTAGGTACTACATTGTCAATCGAATGGCCACCTTGCTCAGGCGATTTAACAACGTTGAATTTTCTTTTAGGGGTCACGTAAGTCGTTGTTTATATCAACACGCCAACAACGTTAGAGGAACTCAGGAACAATATCGAACGTGAAATTACAAACCTTCTGGACAATACATGTGGAAGAGTGGCAGAAAATTGGCACCAAAAATCAATCACTACCTTCGTACTCGTGTTGTTCATATAAAAGAGATCAAATTCTATACTTAAATGTAACGTGTGTACTACCCCTGGAATAAATTTCAGCCCTATATCACAATTATTTTGTGTTTTATTATAAAATTGTTATGTTCTTACTGAAAACCTCCTTATACACAGATTCAACAATACTTTAACAACCATTCTTTCACAGGACCAGTAATAGTATTCAAAACTTTTATTCCAAGACAATCGACAAACCAAGTACAGCATGACATGAAAACATTTTGGTGTGGACAGATACAATCGGTGCCAGATTACGAAATTGGACCATTTGAATGATAATAACAATATATTCAGCCTTTTCAATAAGTTTGAGTGATGTGTTCGGTTACACCTTGAAATTGAAAGAATAATATGATGGTACTCTACAGTGATTGTGAAAACAAGCAACTTGATAAATTGGAAAAGAATGAAATATTAACTAGCTGCCACACTGATAAGATCCATTCAATGCATTATTATTTGTTTAAAATTAACAAAACTCGTGCTGAAAAGTACAAGCAACAGGTACAATACTAAAGATAAAATGGTCTAACGCTGAGACTTTTAAAATGCAACTTTTTAAGATGAAATTTTTGTTGCTCTACTACATACCAAAAACATAAGCTTTTGGGACTATATAAATTACGATTAAATTTCTAACTGTACACTTTATACTATGAAATAAAAAATCCACAATGCGTTTTAAAATCACTTTGCACACTGATTCTTCATAATTTATCAGTTTTTAACTCTTTTAGACTAATGTGCAATAATTTTGCAAGTACCTACCTCAAAACCTTGCTTCTGTACAAACAAAATTCGGTAACAAATTCAAATAAAAATAAACGTGGTTGTCTACTTTTGTTACTTAAATTGTATGCTAGGCATCCGTAATTACCAAAAACCATTAGCAAAAAACACAAACTAAAATATCACAGCTCATCTTTTGCTATGGTGCAAGCTTTACACTATATAACCGTAGTAAAAATTTGTATAACATAAAAATATACATGTATAATATACTTCACAACTTAAAATATATAACACCACACGTTTGTAAAATATGTTAAACTCATTAATGTGAACAACTGCAGAAGAATACTAAAAGAAAAACACTTACTTGATAGAGAATCGGTAAACGTTGTTTGAGTTGACGGACTTGAGGTTTGACAAGGAGGACTAGACTGCCAGGACTCTATAAGAGAAAAGAAATTTGTATTAGTATGAACAGAATATACTGTCATCTTAATTAATATCTGCATGCAACTTATACAAAACAAATGTTTCCTAGCATTGCAATATTGAATCCAGTGTGCTGATAACACCAATAATAGATAACAGTAGATAATTTGTCATTATAATGGAGATTACTGACAAGTTTTATCTAAACATTTCTAATTTACCCTAAAAAAACAATTTTGAATTTAAATATAGTTTTCTATAATATAGACAAATTGCAATTGATACCACATTTAAACCACTTCAAGATTTAAAAAGAACTTATTTTTAAGATTTGTATTAGTGATTCACACCATCCGTACACCCCCTTTATTTCAGAAATAGAACATTTTAGAGAAAAATGTTTTAGACTAAAGTTGGCTTGGAGAGAAGCATGAGATAGTATCATTGGTTTGGCCTTTGAAAAATTACTTTGGCATATGTCAAAAACGTGACACTGTCAGATATGATTGACAAAAATATCAAACGTAATTGAAAGTGAGGTTGATGTATCGTAACATACATGATTTAAATGTTGGCTTCATGTATCACAAACACAACTTGCCTCATCATTAAATAATTGAACTCCATTAAAATTGAAACCAAATTTGGCGTTCTCTTGATCAACACAGTCTGTTTTTCTTTTGTGTGTGTATGTGTAAGACCTTTAATTTTACGAATATGTAAGTTAACAATGAATTGCAAGCATAACATTCGAATTTACCTTGCAAGTTTTACATTCAAGTTTTTGGGCATCTTTATGGAATTGCTTTTGAAAAACTTTTACTACCTACTGTACAACACATAATTCTCCCAAGCATCAATTTTTCATAAAAACCCATTTTAAAGTCCGTAAGTTCATATTCGAATAATGTGCCTAACTTTCATTTCTTATTGTTATACCACAGAAACGGTGCTTTTTAGAGTTTAGTAATATGCAATAACTTGCAATTTGTATTGAAGATTTGAACTAACACTTTTCTTGCTTTGTAACATTCCTTTAGAAATGTTGGAATGAAAATTAAATCTCCATTAATATATCCAGTATTCGAGAAATTTACAAAAATTAGTTCATTGTTACTTATTTTATGAAAAATATTTATTTGATGCCAGCATCTAACCTAAAAGAAGTTTCGGTATTATGATTCTACTTATCTTTAGAACTGGTTGGACGCGTACCTCTATTGTTTACTATTCTGAGTTAACCTACACATTTCCCCAAACTTCCTACAGTCAATATCTTTCACTATCTGTGTACAGTAATCTAGTCTAGATCTATTTCTACATCACTTTTTTTCTTTCTCTGTTTCTAATACATTCCACACTATATCCTCATGCTTTAGTATGTGTCCTATCATCTTCCATCCTATTTTTTACTGCTTTCCACATATTTCTTTCTTCCCCTGCCATTTCGAAAACCTCTATGTTCTTAACTTTGTATGTCCATGATATTTTCATCATACATCTGTAGAACCATATTTTCCTGTCCTCTTCTATCACTGTCCATATTTCACAGCCATACAGTGTGCTCCACACATGTTTTCAGCAATCTTTTCCTTGTTTCTATGTTTCTTGTCTTTGAGCGTAGTAGTTGCTTTTTCTTGTTAAATGCAGCACGGTCTTGTGTTAATCGTTGTTTTATATCTTTTGCACTCTCTCCCATCTTGTGTTATTTGACCTCACAGGTAGCAGAAATCTTTAACCTCTTGTAGGTTCTCGTTTCCTATTTTTATTCTGATTTTTGACTTATTTACCCCTCCTTTACATACTAATACTTCTATAGTTTTAATTTTGTTAATTCTCATATCATATCTCTTTGTTAGAACTGTTTCCATTTCATTAAGAGCAGCTTCTAACTCTTGCTTTCTAGATGCTAATACCGCCATACCAGCTGCAAATCTAAGACATGATTCAATAAATCAAATTATTTTAAACTTGATCCAATTTAATTCCATTTAATAGTTTCTGTATGAGGAGAATATTAATCGCCCATTCATTATTATTCATTAAGGGATACAGCTATTCATTTTTCAAAGTCTTATAAGACTTAGAAAAGTTGTACAATACCTTTATATTGTATATCTATGCACTTCACAAAAGCAATGCCATCTTCAGTGCTTTAAAATGTTATGTAGTTCATTTTATCTTCATGTTTTATTTCATTAACATATGAATTCTACTAATCTATTTTCCTGTTGCCGATTACCTTATTTGTCAAGTATTTTATTTATAGGCCTGAAAAGATACATGAAAAGGCATCAGCCTGATAAAATGTTATTTGCCAAGTTAGAAGCTAATTTAAAACAATACTTTTCTAAACCAAGAGAAACAGAGAAAAAGATAAATGAAAAGACAAGTTCTTGTGGTGGCATACAATAATTTGAAGCAGACTGCAACTGCACGTGAAATTGGATTGGAATGTACACCTCTACGGAAGAATTTTAAACCCTACCATTATCATGTTGGAAATACATTACATCCAGCATTTTCGAGAGAAGATTGAACTTTGGTACATAATTTATTGAAAAAGTCAACTAAATGAAGAGTTCTCTAAAACAATTTTGTTTACCGACGAGGCAACATTTACAAATACTGAAATATTCAATAGAAAAAAAAACAGATTTATTGGACCCAGAATTCTCATATTATGACTGAAAAATGAGATCAGTATGTTTTTTATAAATGTATGGTGTGAAACATTTGATACAAAAATTCTTGGTCCTTATTTTACGAGACCAATTTAAAATCAGAACGGTATTTGTCTTTTTAAGAAATGAATTAGAATAAATGCTGGATGATCTGCCATTAAATCTGATATGAAATTTAAGTTATTTTCAATGTGATGAGGTACCTGCACCTGCACAAATTGTTTCGAATTATTTATTAGAAAGATTTAATAACTGGATTGGTACTGAAGGTCCCATTCCTTGGCCTCCCAGGCTTCCTGATATAACTCCCTTCGACTTTTTTTTTATGAGGAACAATAAAAGACGTGTATAAGGAAAAGCCTGTGAATTTGGAAGGTTTGAAAAACAAAATAATTGCAACCATTAGGGAATTAGAGACGACATCTTATTAAAGGTGCAGAGAGAAATATTAAAACAACCTCAAATATGTGTACAAACAAAATGGGGGCATTGTGGAGATTTCTTGTAAAACTTAATACTTTTCTTGTCCATATCGTTGTTAATTCATCTAAATAAAAATGTTCTTTATAACTGGTATTCTTTTGATTTCATGGATTACTCAATTTTTGCATAACAACATTGAATGAATGTAAATATCTCCATAATTTTTTAGTTATGCATATCAATATTTTTATATCATTGGAGAGGGGATAAAAAGTGCTATTTCCTGATGTCATGGCCAACTATAATAATATACACAAATTTCACTAAAATCATATTCTTCTTACTATAACAAAGTAGCTACATTAATTTGAAAAAAAAAGAGTTTTTGTCTTTCAAGCAAAAATGGCCAATAGTCTCTATTTAATCTATTTCCTAACTACTAAAATAACAAAGTTGCCCACAGAACATAGGTACATTATTGTCACCCTCTGTGGATATATGACGTGATAAGGGCTGACCAGAGGCCATTGAAACCCAAATTCAACAAATAAATCAAACGTAAATATAATAAAATTCAGAAAAATATATATTTCCATAAATTCATGGTTATGCACTGTATAATACAAGTGCACTTTTATTCATTAAAGTGCCATGGAAAAATGCAAATTGCACGTGAATAAATAATCACCCTGTATTATATAAGTGTATTGTAAATACATAGCAAGTAACGTAAGTTGTAAACCTAATTAATTGTAAGATACCGTAAAAGCATTTAAATGCTAACGCAAATGGATCATTTTAAGATATATACAAAGCCATTTATTTTCATTTATTAATTATCAATATATTTTTGATAAAAATGATTTTCATTTATTGTAAATAGCACAGAATGGTACTAGCTTTACGCATTTAGCTTAAGAAACTACAATTAACGTGTATTTTAAACCCCCAATTTTAATAAATCTTGTGTACTGAAACACGAAAGCAAATATTTCTATAAAATGCAACCCCCTTTTGCATTAAAAAGCAATAAAAGTTTAAATTAATTGCTCTGTGGATTACAGAAATTTATTTTAAATAAAGAATTCTCTAGAATATTAGTCACGTATTTAGAACTACGTAAATATCTAAAACGATAAGTCATCCACATTTAGAATTCGTATGAACTCATTAATAAATAAACGTTTGTTCCAAGAAGCGGCCAAAAAACAAAAAACCCACTCAATACAAGAAATATCCAATAAAATTGATTATCTTTCGCATTAGTATGTGATGCCACAATAATCGTATATATGTGAAACAAGGACAAACAACGCGCGTCACAAATAACTGGAACGAAATTATGAGGTAATAAACCCAACAAATTTTAATGTTAATGAGGATTTCCAAGAATATTATATAAGATAGGTGTTTATTATTTAGAATGGAATCGTGCACATTCTACAATCTTCTACAAAATAGATAAATTAGAATATATATGAGAAAGCGTTTATTAAATAGGGAATTCATTCGATTGATTCGATTCTTAAATTCGATCGAGAAATGTTATTTTAAGTCACAAGCTGTTGCTTTGCAAAGATGATATTTGAAGTATGTAGTAAGCATACTGTAATTTGATAATTACGATGGTATAATGTACACAGAAGTGATGTTCTAAATGCAAATTACATAAAGAAAAAATGAATTAATTATCTACAATAAAGAGGGAAAATTCTTCAAGATAACGCTATTTAAAAAATTTTATTAAATAATCGAAAGGAAGATTTAACCAAAAATATACTTTGATAACTGCTTTTGAAATGAAGATTTTAAATATGGAAAATTTTGTAATCTGAGTTGGACATCAATTTAAAATAAGAAGATATTTAACTACAAGGAGCATTTTTGTGGATTCTGCAAGTATTGCTTTTAGATTTATTTTTAACTAATATTGGAGTATTTATATTTGGTATACGTTAGTCCTCATAATTTTTTTGTGGGGATTTTTACCAGGAAAATTTGTGATCAGAGTTCGAAACTCTGACGTTTTAATAGATTATCTGTCAAAGATTTTTTTGGCCAAACGAACCTTACAAGCATGGCAATAAACATACCCGGTAAACTTTCCATAAAAAAGGAAATTTAGTTCTGTAAATTTAAAATAAGGTAAGGAACAATTTTTTTTTATATATATAATAAGTACTTTTTAGAAATTATTTTGTTTGAAAGAAACAATGATACACATACTTTTGTATGAGAGAAAATATTTCATACTGTATAATGCTTTGTGATATTGCTGTTTAATATCATTTTGAAAACTTCGCCAATTCTGTTGAACTAGTCAGACACAGTTAGAAAGGAAGATAAGTGAACAATTTCAAGTTTTACAATTTGCTGTATCTGTATCATAGCACTCTTATAATGATGCTCACAACGCGAACCTTACTGCGGCACTCTTTTAGTGGCTCCCAACGCAACGCCATTTTCATATCATTCTTTCAGTGATGCACAACACGGGTTTTACAACAGCAATACATATATATATATATATAAAACAAGAAATGTTATTTGCACTCCGCAATAGGAATTTGTGTAAAACACAATAATAAATAAGATGTATCTGTAAATAAACTCTTATGAAAATAATAAGTGCTTACTGACGAATACAAATCGAGCTATTAGTTGTATAGCCATTAACAAAACAATAGCCCCATTATTTCGCAAGGGGAGGAAACATCCACTTACCGGTGGTTTGCTCTAACATTCCGCAAATCTCAATGGCCGAACTTACTTGTATAGCCATCTATAGAATCACGATGTAGTTTCGGATCAATTTTTGTACTTCCACGCTTAGTAGTGTTGGTGTTTTACCACCTGATGGCGAAATTATTTACTTTTGCCATAATACAAAGATTCCTTCGAAATTATATCAGTATAATAGCTTCGATTACTTCATAAGGTTGTTGGAAACTAATCTACTTTGACGAAGCTTAAAGAAGCTGAAACCGGTAAGTGGACGTTTCCTCCCCTTGTGAAATAATGGGGCTATTGTTTTGTTAATGGCTATACAACTAATAGCTCGATTTGTATTCGTCAGTAAGCACTTATTATTTTCATAAGAGTTTATTTACAGATACATCTTATTATATTATATGTATATATACATATATATATATATATATATATATATATATATATATATATATATATATATATATATATATATATATATAACTTTATTTTAATATCTTGACCATCTGTATTGAATATAATATTGAAATTTCTTGGACGTTGGTCAATGTATACCTATAGTTATTTCTAAGAGTAGATAGAATAACTATAACAATTTGTAATTGCGTTTATTATTTTTAAGACGCGTTTCGGTCTTCAGGATCATTATCAATTACGTTCTACAAAATATTACCTATAGAATATGAAAAATATTTTTAATAATTACATACCTAAAACTTAATTGTAGATTTTAGTTTAAATACGCAATATATATATATATATATATATATATATATATATGTATCATCATCGTCATTAGGTCTTCAGTACTCGGACTGATTGGACACGTACCTCCATTGTTTTCTCTTCTGAGCTGACCTACACATTTCCCTGTCCCACACCCTACATCTTTCACTATCTGAACTGTCTTAGTGTGTGTCATATCATCCAATCTCTTATTTTTTACTGTTTTCCACATATTTATTTTTCTCCTATCATTTCTAGTACGGCTTCAATCTTAACTTTGTCTGTCCGTTATCTTCATCATACATCTGTAGCATCATATTTCAAAAGTTTCTATATTTTTCCTGTCTGCTTCTCCTACTGTTCACATTTCACAGCCATACAGTGCTGTGCTCCACACATACGCTTTCAGCAGTCTTTCCTTGTTTCTATATTAGCTGTCTTTCAATATAGCAGTTTCCTTTCTTGTTAAGCACAATACGACCTTGAGCTAATTTTTTTTGTATCCTTTGCACTTTTCCCCTTCTATTTTCTAAAAATATACCCTATTACACTAATATTCAATGGTAGCAAAGTGGGTTAAGCAACCTGACCGCTACCAAGATTTCCCACAGCTAAGACACTAAATCAATAGTTTCCAATTACTCTTTCCAAACAGTCAACATTTATTGAGAATATTACAAAACCAACAACTAGTTGTTTACAATAATCATTAGGTTTAAATACAATTACTTTTGTCATCTTTAAGTCCTCCATCCTGGAACTCCATTGATTTCTATTCTGCGCTAACCTATACATTTCTCCAACAGCTTGCATCTTTCACTATCCATGTGCAGTAGTCTACTCTAGGTTATCTCTACCTCTAATGTTTCCTTTCTCTGCTACTAATATATTCCGCACTTTTTCCTCATGCCTTAGTATGTGTCCTATCATCCTATCTATCCTATTTTTACTGTTTTCCCACATATTATAATAATTTTTTTTATCACAAAATTTCTTTACAATGTAACAAAACTGTATTAAGGTAGGGACAAAAAATGAAAAAATTCGCCAAAAATTATTCTCTTGCAAACCAACATAAGTTTTCGAATTCTTTTTAAATCTTTGGTCCCATATGGAAAGCAATCTTATTTTCTAGTTTAATTAAATTGCAAGAGTAAACTCCACTTTTTGTACTACTAATAATATTGAAATTAATTAAGATGATTTGAAACCTAGCCTACAACGCTTTAAATAGAATACTTATTATTAAAAGTCCATGTGAATAATTTATTGTTCAGATATATCATAAGGTTTTCAACTTGTTTCATGAACACGGTGCATGGTTGCCAAGCATTTGTTCTGATTGGCATAAAATTCCAGGAAGATAAAAATTTCCCCGATCGAATTGTCTTCATAAGCTATTTTCCTAATCCACATTAATCTTCAAGCAAAGTGGGATGGAAGTCGTTGATGATAAAAATTAGTGGTGAAAAATCAAGTACCTTAATTTTTATTCGTTTTAGCACAAAAACTCTCTGGTCAATAAGAACCACAGTCAGTCTGGGGGTCCATTGAATTTCATACCGGCAAGTGAATAGCAGAAGATGAACTGAAACCTGATCATAACCAATGGAAGAGTTGCAGTCGGCGACCAAAGGTTAAAAGTGTGTTTATTACTTTTGTTGCATATTTCAGTGGATTTATTTAACAACCCCTGCTTCATGTATGGTCAAACTACTAGCTGTAAAAACCTCATTGTTTCAGTTCATAAGATCCGTCAGTGGTATGGCATAATCAAACTTATTATTACTAATTTTTCATAACTAAATATTCTTTGAAAAAAAATCTCTCATTAAATTTTGTTATATTTGAAGCTCTCTCACTTACAAGAAGCTTAAACAAAACTATGCTTTACTAATAACAAAATAAGATTCATATTAAGATTGCTTAAAATTCCAGTTCTTTTTATTAAATTTGTACGTGACTGCCAGATCTGACATTCATTCATAAGGTTAACTATTATGTAACAAAATTTTGTTCAAGTATTTTAAAACCAAAGAATCCATGGTATAATTTAATTGTTAAACATAATTATTATATGATTTAATTATTTGTTATGAAATAGATATGTTATCACACAGGCAATTCTTTATATAAAAACACACATCTGTTAAAAACGTTTCAATGTTGAAAGAGTCTGATCAAATAAGTTGTAAGTTAATCCAGGACTTTAAAGAGAAAAATTTAGAATTAACAACTATGAAAAAGTTTCCTGTATCTACCCTTTTCTGTTTAATAATTACTAGATACAGTGGCGTCCAACTTTAGATTAAATTATTTTCTGTTTAACTAAGAAAATTTCAGCCCACACCCATCTCTAACTCTCCCTTGGAGTGATTGCCAAGCTAAACGTCGGCAAAACAGCTTTTATCCTTTCCATCTTTTAAGCTTAAAAACTTTAATTTTTAAAAGTATAATACTTTAGCGAGTCATGTAGAATATGAAAATTTCAATAAGCAACCGTATATATTTAAAATTCTTACAATGTTTCTCCATTCCGAAAGGAATTGCACCTTGAAGAAGTTCTAGATTACTAAAACTAGCAAAACTGCTTCCACATTCCAGTGATCTAAAGACCCAAACTACATGTCCAACCAAAGTAGTAGGGTCTTCAGTGAGGAACCAGACTAAGACAGAACCGCAAAAGAGGGCAGCAGCTTTTTCGGTACTTAAATTGGCAGATACCATAGAGGTCGGTATGACATTCTAAGACGCACTACTGCAATGTAGAAGGCAATGGGAAACCACCACATTACCTCCTAAGTACACAGCGTAAGGTAAGTGTACCAATAATGGGCCCATTAAGGACTAAAACCGGTTTTTCTCTACCAACAGTAAAGCTGAGGCTACGTACCGCTTATCAGTCATTGTCATAACTTTAATTTAAAAGATTCTATAACTATATCGATAAACAACCGCCATATATCCCGAATAAAAAAATATTTATACTTCATCCTTGAAGGACCTATAATGGGCACCCAATTTTTAGCACTCTCCTATATTGGGCCCCCTATTAAATGTCATCAGAGTTGAAAATTAGTTGTTATTTCAATTAGATCACGGCCGTAAAATAATAAAATAACTATCTATGGACAAAGCTTTATTAATTATTATCGTTATACGACATTATAATGACTTAACACTACAAAAATATAAGAACTACAAGTAGGTATGTTAAAAACTAAAAATATTACTTTTCTCTGACATTTAATTTTTTCTTAAAACTATATGCAATTTGCCGGTCTTTATTAACTACATCAGGAGTTACAACCACATTTATAATTTGGTTTATGTTCATTATAGAAATGTCATTTTCCACCACCACAAAAGTTTTCTTGTCGGAATTCACGGACCTAAGGCCTTGAACAACTACGTCCCGTGGTCCAGGTCTTTTTTGCTGTATTACGCACAAATAATTGTAAATAATTGTTCCCCTCTTACCACCCAAAAATTTGCCTATAACAAAATCACCTTCACTTATTTCGCTTAAGGTGGTGACAGCAACAGGATCTTCCTCTTCGCTACTCTCCATAGCAAGGGGAGACTCTCCAGATTCTGCAAAGGAAACAGGTGACGATGTACAGGAAGATGACAATTCCTCGGCCTTTTGTGTTGCCCTCCGTTTCTCCTCCGCTGCTTTCTTCTTTGCCTCTCGTGCAATTTTTTTTCTTTGTTTCTCCTCTTCTATTTGTTTTTTGTTTTCTTCCTTTTTTGCAAAGTATGCAAGCATCTGTGGAGAGGTAACAACAGCTGGCAACTTTTCCTTTCTCGCACGCTTCTTTTTACTTTCCGTAGTCTCTCCAGGCCAAAAAAGTGTTCGTTTGAATGGAGATGGCACTAACGGGTTTATCACGTCAGTGGCATGGCTAATAGGAGGTTCGGGAGTTGATGAAATATTTGTCAAAGTATCAAGTGCTGTAGATGGGCCAGCTTCTTGAATATCTATAGCTGAAATACCCTGATTTGAAGATGTGGCTGGCGTTTCCTTCACCAGTTGCTTGGCACTTTCAGCTATAGAGCACATTACCAATTCCTCAGTTTCCTGATTACCACATGTTTTTGCAGCCAGCCAAAGATAATATAGAGAATAATCCTTAATATCTCCGCTCTACTCTCCTATATTTTCTTTAAATACTTGAACTTTAGTTGGCCCTATTTTCCTTTCTAGGATATTAAGGAATGTGTCCATTGGTATATTTGGAGATTGTAGGTGTTGAATACCACTATTGGTGTTCTTTGATTGGACACCTCCGGTATTTTAACTACAGTCGGGTTCCATGGTACTAGCCCACAAGCTTTGAAACCGTTTTGGATTGTAGTAGTTGCCAGTTTGGCCAATATTTTCTCTAAAATCGATGGAAAGGTATGTTTTGCTACTTGTTTTCCTTCGTTTTTCATGCGCCATTCAGCAACTTGTTGCTTCCAGCTGTTTTTTAGGCTATGAAATACAGCCACGTCCATCGGCTGGATCAAATGGGTGGCATTTGGTAAAAGCCGATATGAGCTCTATTTGTTTGTGGACACAGAAGTTAGCCAAAGCCATGGAAATATGTGAAGTGTGACCATCCATGAAGAATACAACTGGTCGTTCGATACTATGCATGGTCAGCCATGGCTCAAAAATATTCACAATGTACTCAAAGAACGTTTCATGAGTCATCCAGCCATTCTCCGACCTGCCTATAGCCCAATTAGCAGGCATGGTAGAGGCAATTATTTGAGGTATTCTAGCATATCAGTAAACTATCATTGGCGGTGGAAGTATCCCGGCTGCATTAGCTGTTAGCAGCACAGTCACATTTAACTTTTCGTCACCACTGGCAGCTGTGTATATTGTTTTAGATCCTTTTTCTGCTAACACTTTTCCAGGCTTCGGATTCAAGAAAAAAGCAGTTTCATCGCAATTAAAAACGCGCATGGGATCTGATAATGCTGGAACCATATTCTTCTCTTCTATGTAGTTTCTTATCTCTTTGAACCAATTTTCTATCTCTTTCTGGTTAACTGCCCTTCTCTGGACTGTTAAATTCTGGCTTGTGCGTTTTGAGATGTTGGGATGGTGTTTCATAAAACTTTCGTACCACTTTCTTCCAGGGTCAGAACTGCCATCTGGTCCTCCAAAGGTTAATTTGAGCTGTTTTGCTGTTTTTGATACGCTAAATAAAAGAGTTTCCTTTGAAATTGGAAAGCCTCTTTTAGCCATTTCTTTTATCCAGCGTACAAATATTAATTCTTGTTCGCTAGTAAAAACTATTGGGGGTCCCATGCATGTTGCAACAAAACTGTAAGTTTTTAATCGTCGTTGCAACGTGCTACGTGCTATATTGTATTTCCTTGCAGTTGCCTTTATTGGTTTCCCGTCTTCCACCTCTTTTAAAGCTTTTTTTAAGACGTCCTCTGAATAGTGATTATATCGCCTCTGCATGATTCTGAAACAAAACAAAAAATTAACACGGTAACAAGGTAAAACACAAAAATGTTGCATACAATAAGTGATGCGCCAATAATGGGCACTACCAATACCCTTATATTGGGCCCGGGGGCCCATTATTGGAACGAGTTGCATTTAGAGACTGGCGTCAGGCCTAATGTATTATACATAATTCAGTCTGCCACCCAGGGGCACCTTAACACCTTGTCTCTCATACCTTAAGTTGCCCATTATTGGTGCACTGATAAAATTCCAGTTCCTAAATTGGGCACCCCATTCCAAAAGACAGGATGCAAATCTAACTGTATTTTCAGGTTTTATTTGGCTAGTTGTAAGCAACATATCAAGAAGGAAGCACATAATTCAATAAAAAGTTACATAAAACTTACTATAAAAGAAAATTAATAAAAACTTACCTCTTAGCAAATGCAATAAGGAAGTGTGTTTGGCAAGCAGTCTTCTACTTTAGCACAAAATAAAATGTGTACTGCACCAGCCACAGTCAAACTGAGTGTGAATTGTGGTTTAGGGTTTAGCAAAAGACCAAGGCCACCCCTACCACTACTTTCTTTTGTATTGCTTCTTGAAAAGTCCTTATTTTTCTTGCACATTCCAAGAATGCCCATTATAGGTACAGTGCCCAAGTTAGGTACACTTACCTTACTTAAATTGTAACTAACATGATATCATCCTCTGGGGTAAAAGATTCTGGAGTTAAAATAGTCCCCTATTCAGATCTCCGGGCGGAGACTGCTTTGGAGGATATGATCAGAAAGTTTAAAGGCAGGGAACATTTTGCAAGTCAGAGAGTGGAATGTCAGAAATATGAAGCAAGTAGGTAAGCTAGAGCACTTGAAAATTGAAATGGATAGGTTAGCACTAGACATAGTAGGGATCAGAGAAGTTCGCTGGTCAGAGGCGGGGAATTTTTGGAGTGGACACTTTAGGGTAATTCATACAGGATCAGAGAAAGGACATTCGGATGTTGGGATAGTTATGCAAAAAAAAAATAGGACAACGTGTAGAAAACTACTTACAAAAGAACGGAAGAGTACTCATGGTTAGATTAGAATCTAAACGGGTAAATACAGTAATAATACAGCTATACATGCCCACCTCTAACTACAGTGAGGAAGAGGTAGATGCGATCTACAAAGATATATCAAATACATACTAAGATACGTGAAAAATTTAATAATTACCGGGGATTTTAATGCAGTAGTAGGTGAGGGTAGGGAAGGAGCGGTAGTAGATTTATCTGGTGTAGGCACGAGAAATGAACAGTGAAATAGACGTAGAATTTTGTGACAAGAACAATTTAATCATCTCAAACACATTATTTCAACATTACCATGCTAAAAGACAATACAAGTGGAAAATGACAGAAGATATAGGGAGATATCAAATAGATTACATTCTGGTTAAATAACGGTTTAAGAATCAAGTTAAAAGACTGTAGAAGCTACCCAGAAGAAGATATATGTTCACTGACCACAACATTGTAATTATGAAGGCCACTCTTAAATTTAAAAATTTAAAAAAAGGAACAAATAAAGGCACTTTAACTTTGAGAAACTAAAAGATAAAGATATTCACGAAAGATTTGATAAAAAGTCAAATCAACTTATGAAAAATATCGGGAAAATTTCTTATACTAAGGAAATAGAAACAGAATGGAATAACATTAAATCAAGTATAGACATGGCGGCCATAGGTATTCTGGGGTATATACA
The DNA here is from genome assembly GCA_036346225.1 of Platerodrilus igneus. Taxonomy (NCBI): domain Eukaryota; kingdom Metazoa; phylum Arthropoda; class Insecta; order Coleoptera; family Lycidae; genus Platerodrilus; species Platerodrilus igneus. The sequence continues at coordinate 4,910,592 of JARFIW010001690.1, forward strand.
AAAAGAAAACAAGAAACCATGGATAACAAAGGATATCTTGAATCTAATAGAAGAAAAACGAAAATACAAAAATAGATCAGACGAAACAAGAAAAGAGAGATACAAAGCCATAAAATGAGAAATTATTCACAAATGCAGGAAAGTTAAAGAACAATGCAAAGTGCAACGAGGTACAAACTAAGATGGATATAGGAAAGACAGACGAAGCATACAAATTAATTAGAATAAATTTTAGAGATATAAAACGGTATGGCAAAAATATAAGGAACGTGGGAGATGACAAGAATATAGAGGGAATTTATATGCAGGAGAGGTACTAACAGCATTAGAACAGGAATCATACATTGAAAAGAATGACGAGATGTCCTATACTTAGAGATGAGTTTGAAATAGCATTAAAGGGTCTGAAAAATGATAAGGCGCCGGGTACAGATAAGGTGCAAGCAGAAACTCTAAAACGCTGGACACACAGTAATAGAGCATGTCTTCCAACTTGTAAGCTATACGTATGAGACAGGTAAGATACCCAAAGATTTCAAACGTAACATCATAGTTACTATACCAAAAAAGACTTTTGACTAAACAAGAGATTTCTTCAACTCGGTGGAAGGTGATTATTGTATAATAAATAAAGTAGGGATTGACAATCACAATTACTCATAAGTCACAAATTGCCTATACAACACACAACTTAATTCACTGAATTAATTCAGTTGAATTAATTCATATCAACCCTGTTTCACTTTATTTATAAACTATCATCTTACATGCTGCCTACTATAAATGAATAATTTGAAGGGGTACAACTCCAATGTGTTCACAGATAAAAAGATATAAATTTTACTTTATTAAAAAGTATTACATATCTTCTTCAGGCTTTGTGTTAATAAGAAAGATCATTTGCAATGAACGAGATTTCTAGAAATACGACCAAAATCTAATGTGTAACAAAAACAGTAGCAATCATTATTCAAAACAAAATAACTCATTTGTTTAGTATTTGTTTTCTAATCAAAATTACTTGAAATGTGTAATTACCATTCTCACTTTTATCCCAGAATGATTATAATTTTCATTTACTTGTTTTCCTTAAATTACCATGTAAAATTGCATATGAACTTATAACCACTCGATACATCACTTGTGACTTGGCATGTTTTTTAAGCAGATACGCCTGTAGCTCACAAGAGACTTTTTAATAAAAATTGTTCAATTAAATATCCATTTTATTTACATATTAAAATTCCATAGCTACTCAAGGTTCAGGATCTTAATTTCACATAAAATCACTGAAAGTTATAACCTATGCTGCAGACATACCATCTGTTTAATTAAATTTGTACAAACTTAAGGTCAGTGAAAATTAAATACCATCTATAAATAAACGGCAAAACTAATCAAACCTTTGCAAGGGATAAACAAATTACATTCTCAACAAATGTACTTGGGAAAGTATAAGTAGCAATATTACTTATAAACAGGTCATTTAGACTATGCTGTTACGAAACTATTAAACAGTTCAGATTTTCTTACAAAAGTAAACATTCAAAAGTTGCATATGCATTTATTACAATCAAATGCAATTTTTTTTTTAAAGTTATAGCAGACTAGATCAATAAAATGTTAGGAGGTTCCAACTCAGGTCACAAGTCAATGAACTTGAATATAACAGAGGCCCTAAAAATGTTCTTTATTTCGGGCAAATTACTGACCTAATTTCCCTATCAAAGACCGCTTTAGTACAAGTTTATTTATTTATATATTTCACACAGTTTACTATCAAACAACACAATTAACTATTAAGATGGAGCAATATTATTTTCATTATATTGATTTTGAGAGAAGTGGAATAAATAACATTTTATTCTTAAATAACAATTCTTATAATTTGTGCGATGAATAGAATAAAGCCTGCTTTACGCTTAGAATGGTTTAATTTCCAAGCAGGGGGGTTTGTTTACAGTAAAAAACAAACGAAAATATGCTATACTGAAAACAAACATAACCAAAAAATTAAACTAAAACGTCTAGTGAGACTTGGGATACTATTCATACATTTTTAATACGGATTTTTACTTAAATCGTAATTAGTTTGGGCAGTATTTAAAAATATCAGCCTAATTAATATACTTTTGTATTAAACCACATTACCAAAACAATGCAGGGCAGGGAAATGTAAACAAAAAAAATTATATAACAAACTTACGGCCTCCTGTTGGTCCTGAGTACATAATGGTATTTAAAAAATATCACACAAACACACAAACCACACCACAAATCATTAAGTCTATTTAGGAATAAAGGCTGGCCGACATTTGCACTCGATAGAGTGACGTCACGCGATTCCAATGCGCAGCTATGCAAGTTCGTCAAATAAGCAAAAACAAGAACAAAGTTTGCAAAAATTCCCCAGTAAATCTAATGGCATTTTAATTATTAGTTTATTTTTAAGATATTCCAACTGATATAAGGACATTTAAGAAGTCAATCTGGATTTGCACCATAATGATATATGGTAATATACCCTAGAATTCCTACTTTGAATTAATATATATGTAGAAACATATCCAACCACGTGTTATTCATTCGTGAACGATCGTTAATCGTTATTGTATTATGAAGAGCAGCGCGAAGTTTAATAGAACCACAGAATAAATATATCGGAGATTCGACGCACAGAGTAAAAAATAATAGTAGGCACGAAAATTTATAACCAATTGCATTCAAGGAAATGAATAATTGGCTCACTGTTCAATGTAATAGCGGGCGAGGCGTTTCCTATTACATTTTTATTATTAATTTGGATTGAATAAAAAAAATTACAGGTACTGGCCGCTCAACGTTTGATAAGTGACACCGGTTTGATTTTAAAAACAGATATTTTAAGTATCGAAATACATGACAAAAAAACACTTGAAAACATCCATATATTACACAATACAAACTATAAATTCAAAATCGGACAGGAATGTGGTTTTGCATCTCACTAAGAACAGTCTCAAATAATTTCATTATATATTTCCCCACCTACAACACAATCCTTTAAATACATCCCTTACCTAATGATAACATGGTAGAACTAGCTTAATACAAAATATTAATTTTCATACTAACAGTAGGAACAGCAAAAAGCAATTATTATTTGAGCATCTTAACTGATTAGTATCAAGAATGCTTAGCCTTGTTTGTTTCATATAGTAATTAAACATGGCATTAGGATTAGTTCTCCATGTTTATTAAGATGTATCAGATAAAATTCTGTATAGGATAAAGGTTGTAGAGGAAGTGGATAGATGGCAAGAATACAGAGGGAATTTATGTGCAGGAGAAGAACTAACGGAATTAGAACAAGAATCAGACATTGAAAAGAATGACTTGGCATACCCTATAGGTACTTAGACATTAGTTTGAATTAGCATTAAAAGGTCTGAAAAATGGTAAGGCACCAGGTACAGACAAGGTGGAAGCAAAAACTCTAAAAGCCGCTGGACAAGGAGTCGCAGAACGTATCTTTCAACTTGTAAGCTATATGTATGAGACATGCGAGATACCCAACGATTTCAAACGTAACATCACAGTAACTATACCAAAACAAGAGGTGCGGATAGATGTGAAAATTTTCGAACAATAAGTTTAACAGCACATGTGTCAAAAATATTAACTAAAGTTGTACAAAGACGAATGGAAAAACGAGCTGAAGAAGTACTAGGAGAAGATTAATTTGGGTTCAGACGAAACAGGGGAACATGGAAGGCTATTTTAGCTCTGAGGGTGATAATGGAGAAAACAATAGAAAAAGGGGCAAGCGTGTATATAGGGTCTGAAGATCTGGAAAAAGCATTTGACAATGTAAGATGGAAAAAATGTTTCAAATACTCAAAAACATTGGAATGAGTTTTAGGGATAGACGGATAGTACATAGCTTATACAAAGAGCAAACAGCGGTAATAAAATTAGAGTAGGAATGTGGAAAAGTATATATTAGGAAAAGGATGAGACAGGGATATGCCCTATCCCCATTAATTTTGAACTTGTACGTCGAAAAGGCAATGAATACTGTCAAATGTAAGAAGACATTTGGAATTATTATGCGGGAATAAAAGATTGATATGCTTAGATTTGCAGACAATATAGCGGTATTAGCATATAGCAAGGAAGAGTTAGAAGCTGCTCTTAATGAAATGGAAACAGTTCTAACAGAGAGATTCGGTATGAAAATTAACAAAAATATAACTAAAGTATTAGTATGCAGATGAGGGAAAATAAATTTAAAAAAAAAGGAATAACGCAAGATGGGAAAAGCGCAAAAGATATAAAACAAAGATTAGCACAAGGTCGTGCTACATTTAACAAGAAAAAACAATTTTCATGTGTATAAACACAAGAAACATAGAAACAAGGAAAATACTACTTAAAACATATGTGTGGAACACAGCACTGTACGGCTGTGAAACTTGGACAGTAGGAGAAGCGGACAGGAAAAAGATAAAAACCTTTGAAATGTAGTGCTGTATGATAAAGATATCACGGACAGACAAAGAGGTATTAGAAATGGTAGGAGAAAAAAGAAGTGTGTGGAAAACAGTAAAAAATAGGAGAGATAGGATGATAGGCCACACACTAAGGCATGAGAGAATAGTGTGGAATATATTAGAAACAGGAATAGGAAAAAAGAGCGGTACAGTTAGACCTACCTAGGTTAGACTATTCCACACAGATAGTGAAAGATGTAGGATGTCGGAATTTCAGGAAAATGTGCAAACGAGCTCAGAATAGAAATCAATGGAGGTACGCGTCCAACCAATTCGAAGATGGAAAACCTAATGACGAAAAAAATAACTGCACTTAAACCTGATGATTATTATAAGAAACTACAGATATTGGTTTCGCAATACTCTCAACTAATGTTAATTGTGCAAAAATATTCACTGGAAAACTATTAATTTGACAAATGTCTAAGTCTTGGGGGATCCTTGGTAGCCATAGGCTGCTTAACCCCCTTCACATACCCTACATTTGATTTTGCAATGCTCCACCCGAAGGCGTTTTTTTATACCTGGAAATTTTGAATTTTGCCGAACCCTTGATGTTGCAAGCAAGGTAGGAATCTTTAACGCGCATGACAACACACACACAGGACCTCCATTTTACCTCTCATCCGAACGAGGTGTATTTTTGTGAAAATGCTCGCCTTACATTTTTCAAGCGGACCGTGTCGGGATTTGAACCCGAGACCTTGAACATAGTAGTCACTACACCACGGAGCCGCCCCCTTCATATACCACTGAATCTTGGTAAAATAGGGCATATAATTAGCGAATAACAGAAAGGGAACCGAGCTATATCTAAGCTGTGGGAATTTCAGGGAACGGTGTAGGCCAGCTCAGAATAGAAATAAGTGAAGATACTCGTTCAACGGAAAACCTAGTGATGAAAAAAATAAGTGCACTTAAATCTGATGATTATTATAAACAACTACAAGTGTTGGTTTTGAAATGTTGTCAACTAATGTTGATTATGCGAAAGGATATTTGGAAAACTATTAATTCGGCAGATGTTCAAGTGATAGGGGATCTTGGTTGCCACAAGCTGCTTAACCCCTCCACATACTACTGAATATCGCGGATATAGAGCATATATTTATAAACAATGGAAGGGGAACTGAGCTGCATTTAACAATAAAGAACAGTGGCTATGTTCGAAGACAACAAACATAGAATCACGGACAAAATTGTTAAAAGCATATTTGTGGAGCACAGCACAGTACATCTATGAAATAGGGGCAGTAGGAGAAGCAGACAGAAAAACAGTAGAAGCCTTTTGGAATATTGTGCTTCAGATGTATTAGGATGATAGCATGAACAGACAAATAACAAAGAGGTCTTAGAAATAATAGGGAAATAAAGATCTGTTGAAAAATAGAAGGGCATGATACGTTCTAATACATTTTTGGGGAATAGTGCGGGATATATTACAAGCAGGGATAGGAAAAAAGAGGTAGAGGTATACATATCAGAGTATTGCACACATATAGTGAAAGATGCAGACTGTGCAAATTTCTGGGAAATATGTAGGTTAGCACAGAATAGGAAACAATGAGGGTACGCTTCTAACCAGTTCCAGGACCGAAGACGTGATGATGAGGATAAAGGCGTTTAATGATAAGTAACTAGACAAAAGTATCCCAACTGTATTGACCTCTCAGAGTACTATTATCATGGGAATGATGGGCAGTTATAATATGCTTACCTACCACATAAATTATTAAATTTTAATGCACTGTAAATCCACTTTTCACAAAAAAATAAATGTTCAATGTTTCTCAGCTTACAGTACAGCTATAAACGACTAACTAATACCCAAAATGTACCCCAGATAATTATCCTTTGGCTTAATTTTGTTATAAACCAGTAAATTCGATTAATATATGTGTAAATTTACCTGTTGGTGGAGACATGTTATGGAGTAAATGATGAGAAGTTAAACCTGAAGCTCGTTGAAGCAATTTGAGAGTAGCAATATCCGGCAGTAGTTGAGGAATTCCTGCCTGCATAGTTTTTAATTTCGTATCACCAGACATTCTAACCTATAAAAGAAAATAATTATTGAAATAGAGTAAACAATGTTCTTTGCTTAAAAATAATACTGCAATGCAACGCAAGATAGAATAACTATGCTGGAACAGGTAGAAAGTCCCATAAGGAAACATGTTTTTTCTTCGAAAAAACAAAAGATTTCGTATGTTGAAAATTTGCTTCTCAAGTTGTAAATATTTTATTATATAATGATTTTTATTTCGCAGTAAGCAAAGTTTAATATATTTTTAAAAAATTTAAGAAAAAGTATACGAAAAATCGATAATATGGCAGTAACTGATACTGTAATATTCTAGTTTTTAGTTAAGCAGTTTTACAAGATATTTTAGAAAAATTGCGATAAATTAAGCTTAGGCCTAAACAAAATGCAAGTGTTATTTTTATATTCCCATGTTGATATTAGCTTCCTGTAGAATTTAAACTACATTATTGTTATAGGATATGTTTACCTATTTTTATATACTTTAATACATCCTATAAAATAAATGTTATTATTAGGTTGACAAATTGTTCAAAGAACAACTCAAATGTACTGAATGTTACTTAATATACTAGTTTTTTTTACCATAAAAGTAAATAAAAAGGTAATGTGTAAGTGTTTTTTCTTGAGCACTAATTATATTTCGAAGTGTCTTTGTTGTGTTATGGTGCAATATTGATGTTTATAGTAACGAAAGATAGTTTCAAAAATATAGCCAAAAAGTACGTAAGAGTTAGAAGTTGTGCTTGTCTAAAAAGATACTATTAGATTTAGTACCCATATAGGGGAACCAGTCCTAAATCAACATATTAGAATAAAATGATATACGGAGTATTTTCAAGTTCTCAGCGAGATGGAGTCACAAACATTACAGAAAATATTTCCCAGTTGCAGATCAATGTAATTCAGGAATATTTTAGTTTACACTAAATATATGTGGTCATTATGAAAAGTTTGTATTGTGCAGGACAATATCAACAGTTATTTCGTTAATCGTATTACAGGTTTAAGCAAGGGTGTTTCTGATTAGTAAGTGTATAATTAACTTTTGAAATTACTATATCATTTTTGTTTTCATTAAATAGTAGAAGTGAATAAAGAGACATTAATGTCTAAGTACTGATACTCTAGTAAAATGACATGGTGTGTCATTTTACCTAAAGCAGTATCTTCGTTATAAACAGAAAATAAATATATTGTTTCCTTTGTAAGAACGCTATTCCAAAAAATTCTAATGGTAAATTGATGTTACTGTGTAACAAATTTTTTTTTGACAAGATTTATAAGTATGTAGATTTTTTGTTTACTACACTTAGTGTAGCAGTTATTTAAAAAAAAAAAAAGATGACAAACTTTCACACAACACTAAGGCAAATTAAAACTGAAAGAGTATTTGTCGAAATAAAAACACGAAAAAGAAAGACCGACCAAGGCATTAAACAAATACCACATTAAGGTTGCAGAAATGATAACTGAGAAACAGAAAAGTCCCAAACTATTCATACAAAAAAAAATTAACACCATTACAAAAAAGTAAAGAAAGAACAACAATCAATAACTAAGTAACAAATTAAATTCCAAGAAAACCATTAGGTGTGACAAAATAAAATATCAAAACGTCAATAAATAGGAATAGAGCGTCAAGTTTTTCAACTTTCTCTACTCAGAAACCAAAGTTATCAGAGAAAACATGTCTGATAATCTGTGGTGAAACTGACCATGAAGAATTTCTATACAACGGATAAGAAATTTTATAATACTACTAGAGGAAAAATAGGTGAATATCAAAACCCACACAATAAAGGATAATATCGGGTTGTGGTGCCGAATAAATCGGATCAGCTTGTGTGAAGTTGGCACCTCATTTTTTAGCACCGCAAGTTTTAACCATAGTTCTATTCGCACCCACAATAGTTCTACAGTTCCACCAAATTAGTTAATAAAATTGCAAATTGAAAATATAAGGTGCTAACTTCACGTAGCACGGCACAACATGCTTTAAAGCACAAGATCTTATGGCTCCAGAATAGTTCTACATTTCTTGATACATATCAGCAAATGCTTTGGCTTCTATTTCCAAATAATTTTTGAAACATTGCAACAGCACCGCATCGCACCACAAGAATAAAGTTTCAGAGTGCAAATTTTTACAACCTACTTTGTGGAATATTCTTATAGTTCTACAATAGTTCTGACAACATAGGTGCGTTGCATTGATAGTTTCGCATTTTCTTTATTTTTAGCACTTATTATTATTAACTTCAGCATCGCACCACAAGAGTAAAGTAGCAGTTTGCCGGATGATCCAGATGGATTTCATCAATAGTTCCAGCCTCTTTTTATATTTTTACCATTTTCAAAACTCGACTTCAGCACAAGATTAAAACACCAGTTTGCCGGATTTTTCAACCTACTTTGTGGTATATTCCTATAGTTCTATACGCTTGTGGTTCGATGCTGAAGTCATGTTTCAAAACATATAAAATATAAAAAGAGACTGTAACTATTGATGAATCCCACCTATATTGTTAGAACTATTGCGGAACTACAGGAATATACCAAAAAGCAGTTTGAAAAATCCAGCAAACTGATACTTTACTCTTGTGGTGCGGTGCTAAAGTTAAGATACAAAAATGTTTAAGAAATAGAGAAAAGTCGGAAGTATCGATGAAACCCACACAAGTCGTGATAAGTATTGTAGAAATCTAGGAGTGTAATATACCAATAAGTATGTTAAATAAACTTGCAAAGTGGTACCTTACACTTGTAGTGTGATGCAGTGCTCTTGCAATATTTCAAAAATTGTTTAAAAATACTTAAAAGCTAGAACGTTTGCTAAAATGTATTAGGAACTCTAGAATTATTCTGTAACTATAAGATCTTGTGCTTGAAAGGGCTTTCTTGAGGAGTTGCGGTGCTACATGAAGTTAGCACCTCGTATTTTTAATTTACACTGCTTTTACCTAATTTAGCAAAATTAGAACTATTGTGGTTGCAAATAGAACTATAATTAAACCTTGCAGTGCTAAAAAATTAGGTGCCAACTTCATGTTGTGAAATATAATTTTAAGCCGAAATAAACATGAATGTGTTTATTGTATGAACATAGCACTGTACAAAATACTTTATATTAGCTTTCTGAACAGTTTTAGAGTTATATTTATTCATTTAGTGACAGACTACTTCCTTAACTTTCTAGATTAATCCATAATACAAATAATAGGCATATTATAACACTTCACACAAACATCGGGCCTCATGTTGAGTATGCCAGATAAATATGTCACCATGAACCACCGCAGCATAATACTGGGATGTCGTAGCTAGCAACGATCGCAGATTGGGAGTAGAGAACCAAAGGATACCCAAGACAACAATTCGTTGCGTTGAAATAAAGAAATTATCTTTTGTTGATTCCATTATTTAAGAAACTTGACTAAGTTTTTCAGTATCAAAATATATAGAAGTAGTAAAGGTACGAAACAGACTTAAGAAAAGGTGTGCAGTTTAAAACACATGTGTGGGTACACAACTAGAAAACACGGATACAACCAACACTAGAATTAACTTAAATATTATTACAATTACTGATCTGGTAAAACCACAGCCTTTGACGTTATTTAAGAAAAAGTAGAATATTTTATACGCAAGAAACCATATCTGATAGATGCACCAAAGATTTTAAAATAAAACTACTAACAAAAAAATTCTAGGATAATGCTTATAAAACAATCCACAAAGTACTAAAATTACATGTGTGCAATACAACAAGTGTACAATATTTGCCCTAAAGGAAATCAAGGCAATGACACCATGACCAAAAGATTCTTACAATGTCGCATGGTATAAGGAAATTGGAAATGGTATTTGTCCCACCATATATACTCTTACAATAAGTATTTCCATAAATAAATAGTTGGCATTAATAGATTAGTAAAAAAAAAATACAAGTGAAAATCATTAAAACTTGGAATCCACCATGTGGTACTAAAGCCTAAGATTTTCAAACATTTATCTGTGATAAAATTCACTATGGACCACAAGTGTTGAGATTGATCACAAATTTTCGAAAATCCACGAAATTACGTAGAATCCATAAAAATTGTGCGTAAGAATGTAAAACATGACCCAAAACAGATAAAAGGCTAATGATTCACCTCCGAAAGGATACTTACCAAATACACAGACAGTGTTAAAAGTAAAAAAAAATATATTCGTGTAATTGCGTGCTTTAATTATAGAAAATCCCACGAAGAAGTTTGTTTGCGAGAATAAAGCAAAAGAAATACAGTTCAAAAAGCCATGTATACATTATTTTGATAACCAACTGTTCAACTTGAATATAAAGCACATGTTTGAATAAGTGAAACCAAACTTTGTAGTATCCATGAGAGCTATGTATAAAGAGGGTTGTCTAACTTGAACACACTAAAGGTATAGAATAATCCCAAATAGCTATAACGTGATTATTTAATTATTTAAGGAAAAAGCTGAAATACTTGAAAGTAGGAAAATCAACTTAACAAATTCATTACAAAAATAGAATTAACTTCAAAATAATAAAAATATTAAATCGTTTTTATTTTTTTATAAATTATCTAAACTGATATTCACATTTATACATAGCAATAATCGGTAGTTTTTTCTTACTACATTAATTCATTTTTTTATTAGTTTACTTAATATAAATCGTAATCATCTGCCAACATCAAGACTACGTTTACATTTTAATCATGTGTCGTAATGTTAATTTATCAGTATTTATTTTTTACTATTTTGTTTTCAATCTTTGGATGGTTTGCTGCTCTAAATAATATATTTCCTAAAATATAGTAACCGAGAAACAATATGTCTCTCACTTTTATTTTAATAGATAAAAGTTGTAAAAGATTAGTCATTTCAGTAAAAAATAGAATGTTGCACATTCGTTACAACCCATGCTAAAATCTTTACTTAAGTGGAAGGCCCGCACAGTATCCCAAAAAGACAAAGAGATATGTTTTCAGAGAAGCGCCTTGTAAGGCAATCTAAGCATGGAAGCTGAAAGCAACCTATTCAAATTAACGTCTTACATAAATCCTTAATAGTGTTAAACATAATACCTTTATGTACATAGAAGACCCTTATAATATGCTTGAAATATACATTACCGCTATACTTAGCGGTATTGGATTGTCAACAACAATAGCCCTACATTTGATTTTCCCAATGCTCCACCCAAGGTACTATGTTGACCAGGAAGCGAAGTTTTTTAACTGGAAATTATGAATTTTGTTCCAAGCAAGGTAGGAATCATTAATGTGAACGGTAACACTCACATGGGACCTACATTTTATCTCTCGTCTGAAAGAGAGCGTATTTTTTATGAAAAATGCTGGCCTAGCATTTTTCAAGGGGTCCATGTCGGGAATCAAATCCGAGACCTTGGGATTAATAATCACACACGAACCAACTAAGCCATGGAGCCGTCCAAGTACAATAGCCGTAGTTTTTGAAAAGTGCCGTTATATAATTACATATGGAACGTTACATTGAGTCCTCGTGTCTAGATCATTTTGCCCATACTTAATTTAAATTTCATATCTCTTATTGTTTTCACGGTTATTTTACATACTTAGTTGCGGGTTTGTGTCCCTTTCAATTTTAAACAATCATTTGTCTAAATATCATGTAAAACTTGAATAAATATTCAGTTACAAAGTTAAATATTTTGAACCTACTCTATTTTAATAACGGGAAAACCTAGGAGCTTATTATTACAAAGTATGGAAATCTATTTTAGTTGTCAAAGGTTAAAAATTCTTGCAATATGGTTAAATAAGTTGAAAAAATGTTGTTTGTCGAAACATCTTCTTCAGAAACATTTGAATAAGGTAAAAATCTGTTTTAAACACATGCATATTTTAAGTAAATTACGAACGTATTAATTAGAAATATGTTTAATTTGATAGCACGAAACGTGGGTTTGGGATCAACAAAAGTTAGGATGCTTGCAATATGTGAAAACGTTAAAATGGGGTATTCCGTTATCAAACATTTGTTTACGGACGCAAATTTCGAACAATGGAAATTTTTCACCTGGTTATCTTTTCAAGGCATTATTAATCAAAATGGCAAATTTCTATGATTTTATATAGAATGTAGGGCCACCAGCCATACCCCAACTATATAATTATGTAATGTTAGTTGCAGATATGCCTAACAGATTGAACAGACATTGTTTTGAAAACGCCAGGTCGCGTATTCAAGCAGACATGATTCGTAGAATATTCATGTTGTATGAAGGCCTTTCGCTTTGTTATTTACGCTTATCCGCACGGGATGTTTTGAAAACACCTTCCATGGGGTTATTTGGTCGACAGGAAATGTTTTTGAAAGGAAAACATGATACCATTGCTGGATTATATCCACCTATATATACAAGTTAAGCGACGAAAGAGATGTTTACTATGCAGAGTTCTTTCACGTGAAGAGTCCTGAAAATCGCGATGTTACAAGTTGCTTAAGATGCTCACTTTTAAGAGACATTGCTTTGTTTCGTTTGCATGAAGTCAGAAATAGTCGATGTTCCGTAACAAGTAAATGAGCGAAATTGTTTTGTAGAAGTGTCCGATCTATTAACAGTTCTGAGTAAGTAGGCACTTTCAGATCTGCTACGATGGTACTAAATGCAGACTGGCAATGTATGATGGGTACATAACTGCAGATAATCGAATGATTTCCTAGTAATGCAGCTATTCTTCTTTGGCACACAAATTGATTAAATACCCTGTTCTTTTGTTGATGATTTATAGGAAACCTGGTGAATTTAGCGTGGTTGATAAACCAGGCCAGTGCTCTAGTTTTTACGCATGGTAATTGCATGATAAATTACAGACTCTGGTTCTAAATTAACTATAAAATATTAGTGCAAAATGTGATTACGTGATTGTTTTTCAACTCACAATTAAGATAAACATAAGCTCGCGTAGAAGAAATCTTAAAATTTTACTTGCTTTAACTTAAGACTTTGGAAAGGCTACCGTCAACGACTTGTTTATTAATTATACGCTAAGATAGGGTTTTGGTTATCCATAAAACTTCAGTTACGGGTTGCACTATTGCTTTAGTTTTATCCCAAAATGCATTTAGGTAAGTGGCAGGTAAACGGTTTTGTATTACGTATATATTATGATCGAATTTTCTTCTTGTATTTATTTAGGGTTGCGGACATATAAATATACTTGTAACTGCTTTTTATATTTTAAGATTTTTCTGACTGGGAAATAATCCCTATTTGATATTTGTTTAAATTTTGTGTATATTCTGGAGGAATGTTATGTTATATGCAAGTTGATGTTTTCCTTCATATCAAGTTTTAACATGAAATTACGTAAATGTTCGTTTTGGTATTATGTTGCATTATTTAAAGGTTTTTGTAAATATTCCTTTTGATATCATGTTTGTTAACTAAAGGTTTGTAATAAATCCACTTCTTGAGGTTTCCTCTTTTTCTTTTTTTGTGACCCGCACCACTTACATTTTCAGCTAGCACGGCATTAATTCTTTTGATTCGCCTTGGTTTGTTTCGGTATTTGGTGCTTATTTAACTTTTCATTCTTGTCTGCACGGAATACCTTAACAACAACATGGGGGCCCCAATTTTCAAAACCTTTTACTTAAAGCTTGCTTTGATTTTTGACACTGTTCCTTTTCTTAACGTTTGGCTAGATTTCTGAAATCGTTCTTTTTACTTAACGTTTGTCCCTGATTTTTGGAAACCTTTATTTTTACTCAACGTTTGGCCTGAATTTTCTGTACATTGTTTCGTCCTGGTAAAATTTCTTTTGCGTTCGTTTTATTGTTCCTTATCTGGGATTTTATGTAAGTTTTGCGTTTGCCAAGTTACCAGAATTGTGTTTTCGCTGGCAATTCGGGTTTTGAAAACACTGGCGCCCTATTTCTATTAATATTTCTAGACTCTATTTTGTCGCTCCTACCAATTTTGCGTGTTTAGATTTCAATTTTTTCCTGCGGGTATATTTTAACTTGTTCTATTGACTTCGTTATTCTTTTATTGAGTTAAAGTAGCACATTGGCGAATCGACATCAATAGACTGCACAAGGCCAAGTTACAATATGAGTTATCCTTGCGATCTTTTGATGTTGAAGCTAATGTGGCAAATTTACTCCAGACTGTTCAGGGTGCTTTCCGGATAGAACAGAAGCAAACGCTTCCTTTTTCTCCTATAGTGGCCGATTTTGAGTCACAGCAAGCACTGCTTGAAGTGGCGATACAGGAATTTTAAGATTTGTTCGGCACTTTTAATGTGGATAAATCCTCCCCGCTGTTCACACGTGCTACATATTGAACATTCTTGTAAAAATTTAGCCACCGAAGAAGCCAACCGAAGAGATCATCATTAGGTCATCAGTCCTAAAACTGGTTGGACGCATATCTTCAATGTTATGTCTTCTGAGCTAATCTACACATTTCCCTGAAATTCCTACAACCTACATCTTTCACTATCTGTGTGCAATAGCCTAAGCCGGGTCTATATCTACATCTCTTTTTCCTTTCTCAGCTTCTATTATATTGCACACTATTCCCTCATGTTTTAGTTTGTGTTCTATCATCCTATCTCTTCAATTTTTTACTGTTCTCCGCATATTTCTATCTTCCCCTACCATTTCAAGAACCTCTTTGTTTTTAACTTTGTCCGTCCATGATATCTTCATCATACGTCTGCTGCACCACATTTCAAAGGGGTCCACCTTTTCCTGTCCGCTTCTTTCATTGTGCACGTTTCACAACCGTACAATGCTGTGCTCCATACATATGTTTTCAGCAAGATTTTCCTTATTTCTATGGTTATTGTCTTTAGACCTAGTAGTTGCTTTTTCTTGTTAAGTGCAGCACGACCTTATGCTAATCTTTGTTTTATATCTTTTGCACTCTTCCAATCTTGTGTTATTTTACTTCCTAGGTTGCAGATATCTTTTCGTTTCCTATTTGTATTCTGGTTTTTGACTTATTTACCCCTCCTTTACATACTAATAATTTAGTTTTATTTTTGTTAATTTTCATACCGTTGTGACGGATTTATTTTTATGGCTAACCAAAGTTGTTACACACTTCCAGCCCTACGTTGTAGGCGCTAATGAAGCGAATTAATTTTGAACCCTACAACATTGTACTCGCTATTGTAGGAAATAAGTATTAAAAATTAAATAAAATTTAGTTGAGACCATAAAAACTTACCGCTTCTGCCACTAGCTTGGCTATTACCCCTGGGAGATCATGAGAAAAAGCGGGGTTGAAATATTCTTCGTTAAATCGAAAATTAAATAAAGTGAAGTTGGACGCCTCTGTATCTAGCAAGTATTAATAAGGGTGTTTTAGGGTAGATACAGAAACCCTATTGGAATGAATTTTTTAAAACTTTTAATTTACTTTGCTTAGAAAAGTAAACCTGTTAGAATCAGAAAAATTCTATTGTATAACAAATAACTTTTATTTAAAAAAATTAAATCAATTCACAAAGTTTAGTGATATGAAACAAAATTATTATTTATAGAACATTTTTGTCTCTTAACTTGGATGAGCATCAGATCTGATAATCACGTACATCATTTAATTTAAAGCTTTTTACAATAGTTATAGTTGTAAATTGTTAAATATAAAAGTTTAATGAATTATCATTTCTAAAAAATCAAATGCTTTGAATAAGAAAATTTACTTGTTAGTACTAGCTTACGAATTTTAACGATGGGATGTCAAGTTTCACAGATTACTACTTGGTGGCTCGGGACTTAGCACTAGTGGAAAAAGAGGTTGCTAAAACAATATATGGAACCTTTTGGGGTTTAGTAAAAGTCACTCACTGTTAACTACTAGTGGTTGGCAGCGGCCTTGAAATTGGTCTGACACAGGTCCCGGTTGTATGGACACATGGTTCGGCCCCAATCTAATGCGGTATGGAATAGATATTGTTCAACGTTTGCGACCCGGTTGTCTCGCTATTGGGGTTGTTAACCATACAGAGGGTTTGCGCTGCAATAAAAACCGATTAAGGAACTAAAGTTTGTGAACAGCAATCTTGCCATCAACGATTTTCCAGCCCGCTTGCCTCAAAGATAAAGTGGAAGTGAGCTGATTAAGAAAATTATTTCCCAGAACAGTTCAAGCGGGGGAAGTCTTATCAAAACAAAACTTTCAATGCCCACGCGCCGTGTGTATGAAACAAGTTGGAAATTATGAGGTATTTGATGAACCATAAGGTGTTTACACGGGCTTTTGAAAGATTACATTGTTATTTCTGACTTTACAAACCAGGTTTTACAACAGCTGGATTGTATTATGCAAAATTGTAGATACGAAATTTTGAACTTAACCTTGTGATTGAATCAAATTAGAAAATAACGAGCTTGTTGTTTTCCATATGGGAGCAAGGACTTATTAAAAATTGCGGAACGACCTAATGCTGTAAATAAGTGGTCTGCACGGATTTTTTCAATTTCTTTTTAATTTCTTTCAACCAGCAATTTCTTTAAAAAAATCGTTACACCGTATCCCACTGTTAGTACTGTTTCCATTTCATTAAGAGTTGCTTCGAACTCTTCCTTGCTAGATGCTAATACCGCTATATCATCTGCAAATCTAAGCATATTGATCGTTTGTCCCGGCATAATAATTCCAAATGTCTTTTTGTATTTTACAGTATTCATTGCCTCTTCGATAAACAAGTTAAAAATTAATGGGGACATGGCTTCTTCTGGTCTGTTTTGTATTTTCGTCTTTTTTCTATTAAATGCAGGATATCCTTTGTTACCCAAAGCTTCTTATTTTCGTTTTGTTTATACCCCAGAATATATCTCGCCGTCATATCTAACTGGATTTAACGTTATTCCTTTCTGTTACTACTTCCTTAGTATCAGAGATTTTCCCGATGTCTTTAAGAACTTCATTTGACTTTTTCCGGAGAGTACAACACCAACAATTATTACTTGTTTTACATGGTTTCCGCTGCCTGTATGAGGACAAAATTAAAAAGATTTGATCGGGTTACTGCTTCCCCAAGTACACCGGGAACTACCTCTAGTCGGATGAGAGCTGCCCCTAATGCAGACGCCGAAGAACCTCCCCCTTACGTTTGAATCGGAAGCCGAGGGAGAGTCTGAACCGATTGCTCTCACTCGGTCCCGAACTTTTACTAAAAATAACGAAGTTTCGGAACTTTGTCTAAATTTTTCGGACGAGGAATCCTTAATGGAATTTGTCGTTCGCACGGATGAGTTATGTTCCTCTAGAGGGTTCTCCCCTCACCAATTATTTACTTGCGCCTCTGAAATTCTGTCACGTCAAGCCTTGCTATTATACAGGGTTAATCGCGATAGCGTGCATTCTTGGTCTGGCACGGTCTCAAATCTGGTTTCCTACGTCCGGACTACAATGATCGGTTAATGTGCGAAATTTGTCAAAGGACTATGGGTCCCTCGGAGCCCCTTACGGGTTATGTGGCATGCATATTGAATTTATTTCTTCGCCTTTCGGAACCCTTTCTGAAGAGATACGTCTTCGTCTGATCTGGGGAAACTTGACTCTTTTCTATCAAACTCCTATAAGTCAACTTCTATCCTTTAATCAACAACCTGAAATCACCAAATTTTCAGCGGAACGTTACTCATAAAACAACAAAATTATTAGAAACTACGTTGGCTTATAAACCCGATTCTACTACTACTACTACTTCTTCTTCTTCTACACCTCGTGTTTCTGCCGAGTGCTTGTTCGAACAACACCCACTTCTCGAATCAGCCTTGGTTCTGTCACTACGCCTACTGCCACTTCTGTTCCTAACAGGCAAGTCGCCTGTTTTATTTGCGACCAACAGGAACATATTTCTCCTCTGTGTAACTATCCTCAAATACTTCATTGGTATGGTTGCGGGCGTAAAGGAGTTACTGGACGCAATTGTCCTAGCATTCAAAATTCTTTAATCCGTCGGTAGGGTCTTCGGTACAAGTCGTCGACCGTATAGTTTTATTGAACTCGGATTCTCCTTTTGCTGGTCTCATCGATCAATCCCGCATCGTCCTAGATTTTTGTGTGTGTATGTCCGTGGCGACGAATGCCCATATCTGTCCCTCCAGATTTTTGAACTTTCTTTCACCGGTCCTCTGGACTCCTGAACCACACGTACCATTCTTGGTGGCCCCAGTTGGAACCGTTTACGTTCTTTACACCTTCCATTCATACTTTCTCTTCCTCTTTCTGTAGCCTAACTGAAAATTCCAAATGCGCCATCGGCGGTTCCGTTTTCCTTCCCATTATTCTTCCAAATTCCGTCACTCCTCTAGATGTTCTTGTCATTCCTGACTTTCTCATAAACCGATTCTGAATATTGACTTTTAGAAGTCGGTACAATGTGTTCCAAATTTTCGCGAAGACCAATGGACCTTTGCTCCTCATTCCTCATCTGTCACCACTACTCCTGATCCTGTCCACATTGTGTCCGATCTAACTCCTACCCAACGTCATCAGTTAGATTCTCTTATTTCCTTCGCCTTTTTCAAACAGCCTCCGGGTCTTGGTTGCATCTCCTTAGTCCAACATCATATCTGCATTTCCGCGGAGCCTAATATGCAGTGTAATTACTCCCTCTCTCCTACACTTCTACGAGTTGCCCAGGCCTTTACTTCGGGCTCGTGGAACCGTCTTCAAGTCCATAGGCTAGTCCCATCGTATTGGTAAAGAAAAAGGACGATTCCTATCGGTTTTGTGTGGACTTTCGTAAGGTCAATCAGGTCACCTAAAAAGATGCGTATCCTCCTCCTTTTATCTCCAATATTCTAGACCGTTTCCATGATGCTTGTTTCCTTTCCTCCCTAAATATTCGCTCCACCTACTGGCAAATCCCTCTTGCTCCCGAATCTAAACCTATTACTGTCTTTACCGTCCCTCAGCGTGTTTTGTTTCAATTTTGCCGCCTACTTTTCGGACTCCATAATTCTCCTGCCGCTTTTGAACGTCTGATCGATCAAGTCATCGGTTCTGACCTGGAAATATTTTGATTTGCGTACCTCGATGCATCATTGCCACCACTTACTTCGATGAACACCTGCAGATCCTCGACCTAATCCTGTATCGTCCTTTCTTTGCTGGCCTTACCCTCCGCCAAGACAATTGTCATTTGTCTTCCTGAACTCCGCTATCTTATCTTGATTACGTCGTTAACCGGAATGGTCTCCTTGTTGATCTCGACAAAGTTTCCGCTATTCTTATGATCCCTCCTCTGTTATCGAAGTCCGCCAACTGATTGGCATGGCCAGTTGGTTCAAGCGCTTCATCCAGAATTTTGCCACCCTCACTGCTCCGCTTTCTAATTTTACCCGTAAGAATACCTCTTTTTCTTGGACCGCCGATCGTCAATCTGGGTACCTTCCTTTAAACAACACTTAGTTTCTGCCTTTATTCTTTCCTGCCCTAACTTTACTTTATTCTTCACTATCCAAACTGACGTTTCCCACTTCGGTTTGGGTGGCATCCTAAGCCAGTCCTATTCCGACGGCGTGAAGTTCATCAGCTGCATCAGTCGTTCTCCAAGCCTGATCGCAACTACTCAGTTACTGAGATGTAGTACCTGGCAGTGTTGTGGGCGATTGAGAAGATCCGCCCTTACTAATTGATATTTGTTTAAATTTTACGTATATTATGGATGAATGTTATGCTATTTGCAAGTTGACGTTTTCTTTTATATCAAGTTTTAGCATGAAATTACGTAAATGTTCGTTTTGGTATTATGTTGCTTTATTTAGAGGATTTATAAATAGTCCTTTTGATATCATGTTTGTTAACTAAAGGCTTGTAATAAGTCTATTTCTTGAGATTTCCTATTTTTCTTTCTGTGTAACCCACCCCGCTATACGACGTTTTCAGTTAGCACGGGTGGGCGATTTTCTTTGCTTACTTTTCTTTTCTTTTTTGTCTGCACGGAATACCGTAACAGTGTGCCAAACTCTTTCATGAGGAATGCCCATACGTTCAGGAATTCTTATGTTCGTTGATGGACTTCGTTCTACCCATTTAAAAATTTCTTCTATTTCATTCAAAGTATGCTGAACTGGTCGTTCAGAATAAAAACCACTGTTTGGAAGAGCACCAATTTTAAGTAGCTGTGAAATGTTTCAGTAAATGCTCTTGAATGGATTGGGAAACCGCCCTTGATCATTTCTACGTCTAGCGCATGTCCTTCCATTACAAAACCCATAACAGAACACCATATTACGGTATTCTGCATTTCTAACCACGTCGACATTTTAAATAAATTAAACAAACAAGTTGGATACAAAAAATACTAAGTGACAGGCAGCGTAACATTAGTTTTACAATTTTAGCCTACTTATTTGTGTATCCAGCTTACTTATAAAAGAATGTCCAACTTACTACTTAATTGTAAAGGAATGCACATTAAAATAGCTGTATCTCAGTAATATTTGAGAATTGGGCACGCGTTCATATAAACTTTTTTGCTTAAAATGAACACTAGGTACTATAATATATTAACTTTTACACCATTCTTCCTCAAGCACCCTGTATAATATCTGATCATTTGTGGCTACTATATCCGCTGCCGTATTCTCTCAATTTGATGGTTTTGTGTTAGAATGTAGGAGAATCAAGTATTTCTAAATAAATATTTTAAACAATTTTTAGTACGATTTTTACTTTTGTCTGGTTCTAACTGCACTGAGAATAAAATTTGTATTTAGGTAAGCTGCAATAGAGGCACGAGATGCACAAGCCTTACAGCAAACTGAATTAACTTTTTTGGTAAAATTGTTCATAGTTTTCAAGATGATGATTTTGTTTTGAAATTTACAAAAATCAAATATTTCTAGATAACTATTTCTACTTTAATTAATGTTTCAAATAACCTAATTAAAGGAGTATAATAGCATATGATTAATATGTGTAATTTTTATATTAGGTATATTTCCAAATAAGTATTAACTGTAAGTATGACTAAACATTTGTAATAAAAGTTTCAATTTAACTGCATCATTAGCGTAAAGATTTTCGAACATTTGGGAGAAAGTAATGCGTTAAACCGTTATTACTGATAATAGGAATGTAAGGGTAATTAAATACACGCTAAAGCAAAAATGAAATCAACGTGCAGTAAAAGAAACAAGTACTGTGTAAACAAAATATGAACAACAAATAAATAATATTTAAATAATTAAACCAATTAAATAATTTAAATGATATGCATCTATTGTAAATGTATAACTCCCTACATTTGTTTTTCCAATGCTTCACCCGAAGGTACTACACTGGCCAGAAAACTAGCTTTTTTACGTAGAAATTTTTTATTTTGCCTACCTTGCTATTCCAAACAAGGTGGAAATCTTTAACGTGCGTGATAACACTCCCACATGGGACATACATATCACCTCTCATCCGAATGGTGCGCGAAAAATGGACTTCACAATGTTATATCTATACAAATCCCGCAACAACCGATCTTTTTTCATTTCAGAATTTAAAAACCAGCTACTACACGTAATGTATAAAGCATTGTAGATATCCAAAAATTGGACATAAACAAGGATAAGTCGTGATTGATTTCCTGTAACTCTATAAGATATTCACAAATATTGCCGACGCTTCTTGAGCCAAGAAAATGGCGTTTTGGCAGGCTTAAGTATGTTGGTATGACGAGGCTTGCTATTGTAAGAGGGCGTTAAATAACAGGTGTACATCGAATAAAGGTAGAGGGGTGTATGGAAGCCAAGGTAGTCATAAACATCCTGTACCGCGCTGTCTTTACGTCATCAAAAAATACCCTACATTGTAAAAATGAATTTACTAAATTCTACAGATTGAGAAAAGTCATGAATGTTGTACGCCATATCACTCAAATATTTTAAAATTTTATATAAAATAAGTTTTTTCCTACTATGTGACTGTAATTAATAAAACATGAAGTACATTTTTCACATCCATAACGGTAACCTACTATAAGAAAACGTTTCCAGGCAAGTTATTTATAAATATTTATAACTACAGTATTGCCCGAAATAAACAGTACTGAAATTGTAATTGTTTTGTATATTTAAAAAATACATATTATTGACACTTTATTATACGTTCTAAATGTGCACCTCCTCGTTCGAGACAGACTTCATAACGATGTTCTAAGTTTCTGGTCATGTTATTGAATAAGGGTTGTCTCAGGGCTGCGAAGAAGACTCTAACGGCATCCTTTAATTTATCGATGGTTTGTGGTGCCCGTTTGAAAACGGCATTTTAGCCATGCCCCAAATGTATGCGTCTGGAGGTGTGAGGTCTGGAGAATGTGAAGGATAAGGGAAGTCAGTAAATCGTGATATGAATTTGCTTGGAAAATGTTCTTGAAGAAATTGACGAATTGCGGCAGCAGTATGGCAAGTTGCCCGTCCTGCTGAAAAATTGGTTTCGAAATGCCAGTTACGTGCACGACAGAATTGACGTAGATCAGGGATAAATCGTGTTAAAATTTGTCTGTACCTCTGTTGATTAAGTGTGACTTGCCTACCATTCTCTTCGATAAAGTACGGACCAATGATTCCGTCTCCGGAAACAGCACACCAGACACTCACTTTTTCACTATGTAAAGGAACCTCTTGAACCTCATCGGGTCTGGCAAAGCCCATAAATCGATTAGACCCACGATTCACATAGCCTGACAAGTGAAAATGTGCTTCGTCTGAAAACCAAACATTTTCAAAAATTCAGGATTTACATACTGTAACGCGAGAATTCTGGCGCAATATTCCACTCTACTGCGATAATCCCGAGGATGTAGTTGTTGATGTACCTGAATCACATACGAAAATGTACCCAGCTCCTTCAGGATTCTTTGAAAGGAAGTTCTTTTTAAATCAAGTTGTAACGCTGTCCTTGCCTGGCTGACTTTCGGATTTTCTAAGATTTGCTCAAAAACACGTTCATGGTTATTGTTGTTGTTAACTGTCCTGGGACGCCCCGAGTTTCCTTTTCGTTGGCACAATACACTACCTGTATTTCTAAACTTTTCAATAACCTTCAAAATTACAGCATTACTTGGAGAACGTTTATTAAACCTTTGTGCGAATTGATCAGACTCGTATAGCAAACTTGCACCATTACGTCGGCCGATTCCGTATGAACGAAAATAATGCTCTACCAGAAACACTTTCTCCTCTGTACTTAACACCATTTTTAACAATTAGGCCCTACTAATTACTTGTTTGAGGTTTACTTGACAGGTCTATACTAGCTAACTTGAGTGTGACAGCGCACGCATAAAAACACCGCCAACTTAGTTTCAGTACTGTTTATTTCGGGCAATACTGTATAATATAGTTGAGTGTAAAATTATTTTAATTGAACTTGAAGTTACAAGAATTCATTTTCCTTATAAATATTCTCACTGATGATTGTAACACTTCGGCGTTACGGGAAATACAAACCAAACGTAAAAAAAGGAAAATGAATCTAAAACGGACAAAATTATTATTAATGCACCACGTATAATAAATTTCATGAATAACCAATATTAGCTAAACATGATATTTCAGTTCTTTTGGTTTTAAGAAATATAATTTCAATTAGGGCAGTTGGTATAGATAAAGCAATAAAAATAAATTTTCTTAAAATGAATTGGTACAACATAACACAATACTAAGATAACGAATGAATCATTTAGGAGGGTACACATCGCAACAATAAATATCGCTGAAATGAAAGTTATCATAAATCATACAATATATTGAATACGTGCTGCATGCAAAGAGTCATGGAATAAACACAAACCACGAAATTAGAGAGTTATTTATGGTAAAATACATATTAGGACCAAACTGAAATTCATAAATAATTTAAACCACAAAAAGGTAAACAAAATATTTATTTCAATCAAGTTTCACGGCGAAATCATTTCATTTAAAGAAAACTTTAGAATTAAGAAGTAAATAACCGCGAACCGACTAATAGGAATGTTTCAAAGGATAATTATTCCAAATATAAAAAGCTTTTACAAATTTTAGTTGAATAAATTTAATTCAATGTTAAATAGTTGCAATACAAATAAAACCCCTGCAACACTTTAATGTTCATACAATGAAATAAAAAACATAGACGCTGAGTAGTGGAACTCTCCAACATAATTAACAGATAATTATATTTTTTCATAAAAAGTAAGAAGGGTTTCAAGGTATTTATTCAGATTGATGCGAAAAATGCAATTTATAAACACGTGGTTATTGCGTGCAAGGATCATACAGGGTTACGCCTGAATAATGTAGAATATGAATGTAATACAATGACAACCCTACCAAACATATGAAGAGTAGGTACGACGAAAGACAATGCAAGAAAATACAAATTAATTACTTGCAAACCATAAACAGAAACACATATAAGGGTGACCGTAAAAAAAGTTAGTCGGGTACACCCCTGTGGTTATGAATTAACAGATAGCGGTAATGTGAGAAGATCCCGCGAATTTTCGACTAAATCAAAACAAAAAGATTTGGACGAATTGGTTCAACGCAATAAATAGATATTAAAAATATAAAAGCCGATGGCAAATTCATGGCTCTATGGAATTCTTGTAGCCACCTGAAGGCATATTGTAAGTCATAGCTAACTAGATTATGTTGTTTATTTTCTTATTGCGGCATTTCTGCATGCTGTTGTTGCTTGAAAACATTTTAATAAGATTATTCAACGTTCACTCTTAGTTACAGCATAGAGTAAATTATCAGATGTATAAAATCTGAACATTTTAAATGAATATTTGATACTTATTGTAATTTATTAACATTGAATCATCAAGGTTATTGTTACGAGTGTTTAAAGCGTTAAACTATTAAATTTGGAATTACCCTAAAAGGGCGGGAATCCCGTAACAAAATAAGGATGCACCGGCCAACTACAGTGCAAATTGAACAGTTATAGAAATAAGAAAAGAAAGAAATAAAAATCAAGAATCAAAAATTTATCTATGTACAATTTCAAGTTACGTTATTAACCTTGAAAGGCTTTCAATCGGTTAAGTTTATGGACGCCAGCTCATTCAATCTGGTCTTATAAGAATCCCTTTAAGACGATAAACAATCCTGAAGGGATTTAAATTATTTTACCCTCTTGTTTAAATGGATCTCCTTTTCAAAACCACCTGCATGTTTGAACATATACGTCGCCTAGATCTATTTCATAATAACATTATTTCATTTTCCTGAAAACAGGTATACATCCAACAATTTGAGAGTTACTCACATCAATACAAATATCAACAACATATGATATTCTTGTAAACAAATACACACACAAAATGGATCAATTTCGTAATCCGTTCATCCTCACTTAGTCATAAGCTTGATCATTAACGAGAATAATATTTTACAACACGCCTCTAATTGACCATTAACTTGCAATACATTTATCAATAATTTATAAAATAAACATCATACATAAATGTCACCAAAGCCAGCATCTAATTCGAATAAAGTATGACTTACAGTTACGCCTTCAAGTAACTAAAGAAGTCCATTCAAGCCAAGAGTAATCTAGCTGGTCATCGGGTGCTGATTTCCAAATTGTCTTTGCTGGGAACCAAGCCATTCCAATATATTAGTATTGCGAGTTCTGTCAAACTCCGTACCTCACAACGTGAACGCCCGTTTATTATTCCATAATCAAAGGGGTGTACTTGACTACGAACTTTTCACTATTCACCCTTACATGTGTTTCGGTTTTTGCTTGCGAATAATTCACTGCTTAATTTTTCCCATCCGATGTAACTGTTGTCATTTACTTCCCTTTCCTTCTTGTGTGGGAGGGGGGTACTTGAAACAGCTCTACCAGAGATGTATTTTAATAAATTTACTGTTATTTCGTAAATCTAACGCTTTCTTAAAAAATGACATGGTCCGATATAAAACTTTACTGAAATAAATATTAGTTACTCTTTTGTGGTTTAAAATGATTTATGACCCTAAGTTCCGTTTCAATATATATTTAACAGGAGTTATTTCTAAAAAACGATGAAAAAACTTTCTTAGGTTTACGTGAGAAATGCCTAATATTAAAATCTGTTTTCCCTTTTGGTGGCTGTTAGATAAGTTACTAACCTGAATTACGTTCAAATATGTATAAGACGAGGCTATTGTAGATTCTAAGTTCATGATTTTAATACAACTAACTACTTATTGAAATGTGTTTCTCTCTTAACACTACTATACATGAAATCAAAATATACGGGTATATCAATATTGAGTTATCCATCTAAGACTAATTTTCCTCTTTTTACATTTAGTTTATATTTCCCATAACGCCAAATTGTTATATTATAACCGATTTTACAATTCTGTATGTGTATTTGTTTACAGAAACATTGTTCTGTTGCTGATGAATAAATTAATATAAGTACCTTTAACATTTTTGTGTATATCTGTTTGCAGGAATAATGGAATAATATTGTATTAAAATAGATTTAAAGGACGTAACAAGTGGAAAGTGTTGTTTACACATATATATAGTCCATTCCAGCTAAGAATAAAGCGATGAAAGGTATAGGGAAAGTTTAGACTTCGATTTGATTGGTTAAAACATGATGCTGATTTACAAGCTTAATACTAAAAATTTGTATTTAAAATATATGTAATGCGCCGTTGTCAGGTTTGCAATAAAGACGAGTTATGGAAATTAATTTAGGGTAGTCACAATTTACAATCACTCAAATATTATTCTGTATGTATATATAGTAATTATAATTTTAAAATAATACTAAGCTGTGTATATCCACCTTGCATACAAGGTCATTTACTTTATTCTTATTTGGAATGGACTATAGGGAGTATTTTGTAAAGAGGAATTCCCATTCACCACGAGGGCACCGCAATTAAATCCCCTGGGTTACTCATCGTCCAAAGTACGTGTTATTTGGTAAGGTAGTTTGAAATTGTACTAGTAGATTGTTACATTTTCTGAATTTTTGTTCTATTTTCTTTACCTATTTCTGTAGGGACCCACTCCTGTACCACTGTAGTTAACCTGTGCATCCTTATTTTATTACGGGATGAATGTTTTTGCAATATAAGTTCTGCGTTGTTAATACAATTTTGTGATACGATAGATGAATTAAAAGATAAGGTATAAAAATGAATACATTTGTATTATTTATTATCAATGCACAATGCAACAAGTATATCCAAAGTTACTTGTAATGCAATAAACAACATCAAGTTTAAAGAAAGGTTTATTTAAATATAAATCAAGCTAAGCGACTACACATCATGAAAGCTTCTTACGTTTTTCTATATCTCTGAACAACAAGTTACAGTAACCCCTTACTTACTCCCTCTACTACCCTTAGGTCTATCGACGCACGCAAAAGGCCTGAAATATTATACACATCCTCCGGCGCGGCGGCACAACTTAGCTTATCACTTCTTACTTCTAAAGGATACAATAATTGTATTGGGCGCCTAATTACGGTGCCATTCGCAATCTTAACGTAACAGGCACGCACTTTGCCATCACGGCCGTTTATCACCTCTTTCACCAACCCTAATTTCCACAATAACCGTCGCTTATCATTTCCATGTATTAATAGCACATCCCCTTGCTTAATCGCACACTCACGCGCATTCACGTTGTGATGAGCTCCTCTTAATAATTGTAAATATTCTGCGCTCCATCTTTTCCAAAAGTAGTCTATAACGTTTGTTCTC
Organism: Platerodrilus igneus; assembly: GCA_036346225.1. NCBI lineage: Eukaryota > Metazoa > Arthropoda > Insecta > Coleoptera > Lycidae > Platerodrilus > Platerodrilus igneus. The sequence continues at coordinate 4,938,909 of JARFIW010001690.1, forward strand.
TGCTTCCATAGTCTACGAATCTCATCTCCATTAATATCACGGTCAACAAAAGGAATAGTAGCCAAAGCGGGTCCCAATAAAAAATGCGAAGGGGTTAACGGCATTAAATCTATAGGTTCACTACCTAGGCATGTGAGCGGGCGGGCGTTTATTGTTGCTTCAACCTCGGTAATGAGTGTATTTAGTTGATCTAAATTTAGTAAAGAACGTCCTATCGTAGCCCTAAGGGCGTCTTTTACGCTTTTTACAAGTCGCTCGTAAAATCCTCCGTGCCAAGCCGCTCGCTCTACTATAAACTTCCACTTAATTTGGTGACTGTTCACGAACTCGATCAATTCTGTACTCGCCATCACTTCGTTTAAGGTCGATATTTCACGTGATATTCTTTTAAATGTTTTAGCGTTATCTGAGTAAATGACCTTAGAAATCCCTCTACGGGCAAAGAACCATTTACATGCACTGATTGTAGACCCAACATCCATTTTCAAAACAATCTCTAGATGAAGTGCTCGTATAACAGCGCAGGTAAATAAAAGCACATAACATGGCTTTGAGTGATAACTATCTTTAAAATACAACGGTCCGGCAAAGTCTAAACCTGTCACTTCAAAAGGCTTTGTTTGCTGTATTCGATCTCTAGGTAACGGCGCAAAGGGATGCGACCCTGACTTTCCACGATAACGCATCTTGCTAAAACGGACTTTATTAATTGCCGTCCTCGTACAATCCAAAATCGTTTACGTAATTCATAAAGTGTTTCATTAACACCACTATGATAAAGAGTTTTATGAAACTTCATTATTAAGAGTTTACTTAAGTGTGCATTTTTCGATAGAATAACGGGATGCTTGAGGTCGAAATCTTCTCTTAAATTATGAAGACGCCCACCCAAACGCAGCAATTCATGTTTATCTAAGAAAGGGCTTAAAGTCGAAATACTCGATTTCCGTTCAATGCCCTCACCCTTTTTTAAACTGTTAACCTCCGAATAATAAACTTCCCGCTGCGCTTGCCTCAGTAAACATATTTCGGCTCTTTCAAATTCGTTTACGGTTAAGCTCTTCATTTCTTTATTATTTCTGGTTTTTAAATTTCCTATAAATCGTAAAACATACGCCATTATCCTCACTAAACGATCAAAATCACTGTATCTGGAAGAATCTATAAATTGATTGCTACCTTTTATAGTGTCGTTAATTAGTAAAGACATTTTCGATACTATATCTATCGTTGACGTAGCTTTCTCAATCGTATTATCTGGCCACGTTTGTTCGCTTTCTAGCAACCACCTAGGACCGTGTAACCAAGTTTCGGAATTTATTAAAGTACTTGAACTTATTCCGCGGGTTAATAAGTCCGCAGGGTTCTCGCGACCCGGACCATGTTTCCATGTTATATCTTTCGATAAGGTCTGAATTTCTTTAACACGGTTAGCCACATATGGTTTCCACTTTGACGCATCACCTTTAATTCAATGCAACGCGATCAGAGAATCTGTCCAACACACTACGTTTTCGATTTTAATTCTATCGTTCTGATTACACCAGTTAATTCCTAACACCTTTTGAATTTGTGCATTTTGCGATTCAACCTTGCTGTTTACTTCGAAATCGTTAATCGTCCATTTGCGTAAATTCATGGAGGCTCCTTGAAAAAACTTACTTGAAAAGTCTTTTAAATGTTCTGCAACATTGTCGTTATTGTACCATAAGAATCGATGTGCGTCTTTATCGTCGAAATGTAAATAAATTTGTAGAAATGCTTTCTCAATGTCAGCCGTAAATCCGATTTTGCCCTCACAAAAATTAAGCAAAATCTTAATTAAATCTGGACTTAAATTAGACCCCTTTTCTAATAAGTCATTCAACGATTTTTGTCCCGGGGCATGTGAAGAGGCATCGAAAACCACTCGCAAACGCGTTGTTTGTTTATCTTCTCTAAAAACAGACCTGTGCGGCATGTAGTAAACATGATCGCCATTTGTTGTTTCAGCATCACCGCGGGAAATTAACTCGGCATAATTATTATCCAACATTCCTTTGATATCAGCGTTATATTCACATATTTTGTTAATATTGGTCAATTTAAACTTTAGCCTTTGAGCACGAACTCGCGCACTAATTAAATTATCATCTTCAATCACTGCATCCTCATCTTTCCACGGTAACGCTATTAAATATCGATCATCGCATTTACGAACGTTATTTTTCAAAAAATTATCAAAAAATCTCTTATCATGGTCTGCTTCTTTGGTTATACCTATTGTTTCCAAATCCCACATACTTTCGATCTCAAGCTAAGCGATTACACATCATGAAAGCTTCTTACGTTCTTTTATATCTCTGATCAACAAGTTACAGTAACCCCTTACTTACTCCCTCTACTACCCTTAGGTCTATCGACGCACGCAGAAGGCCTGAAATATTTTACACATTACTTTAACGTTAACTAAATTTTGGACAGTTATACTTAAATCTAGCCTAGTTAATTTGTAATTGATTCCTTAAACGTCACGGTTGTGTAAGATTATAGATAAAAATAAAAATATGTTTGGAGAATTATTTGCAAGAATTACGAATTTGAGTTTATCTTTAATATTCAGCAATTGCTGTCACACTTTGAATCAAATTAGATATATATTTTTTGGTCCTGAATTCATAAACTGAAATTAAAAATTATTTGCCTTTACAGATTTTCAATAAAATTAGATTTCATCAGAGAAACTTTATATAATTATCTAGTAGTATTACAATTGTTGTAAATGTTTGACGGTCGTAAACCTCTTTATGGGCAGAATCCGAAAAAACAAAAGTGGAAATGCAAGTTCCTTTAGCACTTTTTAAACATCAGTATCCACAACTTCAAGTTCTGGGGCTTACGGAGTCTAGATGTAATGAGACAAGTTTTGGAATAAATGCTGATTCCAGAGAGACAATGAGACCGCGGTGGCAATGAGTGGCTGCCGTTAGGGTTAAACATTGTTCCAATATCAACGGCTGGCAGTTTAAATACAGATCCAGAAAATTTGAGTGGAATTTTTAAAAAGAATGATGCGTTTAAAGCTAGAAGTTACTGACTTTCTATATATTATCGGATAGAATTTAATTAATCATGACTAGGCACAATGCAACTCACACCAAGGTATTTTAATTTTTCTTGAGATCTTTAGACATGTTCTATTATGTATTACAAAAAAGTTAAACAACGAGTAAACAATTCCAAAGTTTGCATAGTGTACTCTATATATAAGAATGGGGTTTACTGTAAAATGTTTCAAACTACATACTGCCAATCCATTCATGGAGGGTCAATAGTAACTAGCAACATTTAACGTAGTCTGTTGAACGGTATAAAAAGTCGAAAGGTAACTTTCTGGCACTGTCTTGTGTTGATCTAAACAAGCCTCTTCGTGCAAAAACCACAACTGAATCTTTGAATCAGGGTTCTACGATAAAACCAGCGTCGCAGCCCAAGCGCAACCAAAAACATGTGCTGCCGGAAAAAGCTCTCAATTTGTTATCATAGCATCTCAGACAAATAAAAAAAATAATATCAAAAAAGGTTCCACTTTATTCGAAAATACAGACATTAGCAATGTTAAACTTACGCTTAATGATAAATACGATTACGCAGAGAAATAAAAATCTAGAATCATCAACAGTCGATGCAAAATTAGACATGGAATAAAAGAAAGAATTGCTTCCAAATACGCGCTTATGGCATCAACATACATGATTGTATTATAAAACTATTAGCACTTGACGAAATTGTAAGAAACTTTTCTTAAAGAAGACGGTCGGTATCGTTTGGGCGTTACGGGAAATAAAAATCAGATGTGAAATGAGGAGAAAGTAATTTAAAACTGACAATTTATTATTGAGTACCCTGTATAATTTTGATTTCATTATAATAGTGTTCAAGGCATTGCATTTTAATAAAATCGGAGTTCTATTCAAAGCATAATCTTAAAGATCGCAAAAATATACGTTTTCTCTGTTAAATACAAATTAGAAGAAATCGTAGTATTGTAAATTATTTTTAACCACCAAAATGTAAACGAAATATTTTTAACTGTAAACCTTCATAGTAGAAGCATGCCATTTTTTAACGAAAGCTTTAAAATCAAGTAAACCACAGTAAATTTATCAATATGCGTATTCCAAATATTACCTTTTACAAATTTTAGTTAAATAAATTAAATTTAATATTACGTAGTTGCCAATATAAAGGAAACCACACACCTTAATCATATTGTATAATATAATGTACGCAAGACGCAATAAAAATCAAGCTTGTACAATGTTGTTTAATACACAGCAAAAATCGATATGTTAATGAAACTCACAGAGATTAAATTGTCAACCAGACATCAATATACAGACCAATTTATATTACAGTTACGGGTTATTAATTAATAAGAAACCATTATCGCCATGCCCCCTTAACTTGTTACGTACATTAATGACATACCACCTTCGATGCAGAGAAAATGTGGATAATGTCATCGCTAGACTGCCGCCGGAACTAAATAATTCAATACACAAACAGATGTGCAGTTAGGAAAGAAAAGATTCTGTTTGTCGTAAACGCCCCGTTAATTATGAAATAATAAATGAGGGTCCACGTGATGGACTGCGGATTTTCGACATAATCTATAAACACTAAAGTAGACTGGGAAGGCTTGCTTACCAGTAAATTAGTTTGAAATTCAATACCCGAAGGAGGAAATAGTTATCCTTGACTTCAATAACTTTTGTCACTTGAAGATAAAACTATAAGTTACATTTTTTGTAGAATTAGATGTGTAATTTGGACGGTATTTATATTTGATGGCATTTATAAAGTATTGCCAAATGTGTAGTGTTACATTATTGCTAATATAAGGTCTAGTCGTTGCGAGTTTAATTGCAATTGATTGTGATATTTAAACAAAAAGGTTAAATGCGTTAAGAATGAACTGACAATTAATGTTACCATTTTTGTTTCTTGTATGTATTTTGTTATAGGAATATCTCTAGGTCGCTAACCTGAATATTAATGTAAGTACATTTAAAAATTGCTATATGCCTATTTATTTACAAATATACTCAAATAAAGTTATTTTAAAATAGATTTAAACAATGTGAGTTGAGAGCGGTTTTATTTGTTCAAACAAACAGGTGACCTATTATCAGAAAATTCATTTCACCACGAGAATACTCCGTAATTAAAAATCCTATGGGTTACTCGTCATCCAGAGGAAATCTTATTAGACTAGACGTAGTTGGCGCCCATAAACTTGACGGATTGAAAATCTACCAAGGAAGTGCTAGTAATAACGTAATCGCAGCTGAGTATTATTTTGATCATTACTCAATTTTGTTCCATTTTCTGCCATTTTATGCTACAGGGACCCACTCCCGCACCACTGTTGTAGTTGGCCGTTGCATCTTCATTTTGTTACGGGATTCTCGCCTCTTTTGGGCAATTCTAAATTTAAAACTTAACAGATCGTATGTGAAATGATGATACTCTTAATAAAGCTCCTACGTTTGTACGTAATGTATATTAAGGAGTATTCTCTTACTTTTTCGTAATATGCGAAAACTCAAAGGTATATATGTTACAGCATCTTGTCTGAGATTCTTTATATGTTTTGTTTTATTTACTCGCAACGTAATTTAAGAAGTCTCCATCAGTTGTCATTCATGACAACTTCGAAATTATTACCTTTAATTACTTAGATAATTATATGGGGGGGAGGGGGCAAAATCTTGCAGGGCAGGCCATCAAAAAGCGAGGCCATCGAACTTCGTTGTCTGCACAGACGAGTAAGCCATTGCAGAACGGACCGTCGGTAGACGAGTCGCGCTCGCTAATCTCTCATAAGACGAGATGCTTTGGACGTCAGCCTGTCGACCTTAGTCGGACGATAGGGCGAAAGCGGGCCAAGCTGATCAAAATGAGTGATTACATGCACATCAAAAACACAGCAGCAATAGACGCTCTCGTATGGTGGAAATCCGATGATACAGAACAGGGATGAAATCATGTGCAACCCCACGTGAGTCATGGCACAAATCAAAATGGCGGAGCCGACATGCAGTGCGATGCGAAAGTTGCCCAACCGGCGGATCGGTTTTTTTGTCACTCGCTGACACGGTTGCCTATGAAATGCGATGCTTGTTTTATCGTCGGACCTCGTTGTTTTAAAAACAGTTGTTTACAGCGTTACATTTTTGCGGAGCAGAACTAAAGCTTTAAAGATAAAAAGAACAAATTTTATTCCAAACAATGGAAATTTTTTAAACCTGTTCACACAATCACTTCCTTTAATGATATTATATTTGGAGACATTAATTTAACTTAAAAAAATATTATTTCGATGTACTTATTCAAAATACACTTGTTTCTCTATCGAAAAATAAGAATTAAAATAATTAATTTATTAATCAATTTAGATTCAACTCATGACATAGGTCAGTCACCAAGATCAACTCGCAATAATAAAACAAAGTGTGGAAATTAGATAACGTTCCTTAGGTTTTATTCATATATCAGACTCAACAAATGTGATTAACAAATTTTTTAGTCATATATAGTATTAATAATGGTGATTTTAGGGGTCGCGGTTACGAGAAGGGTGCAAGAACTAGGATCGTAACGTTGGCGATAAAAAAAGTTTTACAAATAAATTCTGGTGCTATTTTTGTGCATTGCAATACAGGCCGTTTCAGATTCGTTGTAAATGATGTAGATCTACCAAATGTTACCAAATTTTTAAAAACAAAATTCCTAACATAACATTAAAGACACTTTGATGCTACATGGAAACCCCTATTAAAGATTTTCGACGTAATTTAAAAAATATAGGACGCTTTGTTTATTCTGTATTCAGATGTTACAAGGGATTTTGATACAAAAATATGGCTAGTTCGTTAATTAAAAAATTTGATAATTCAAATTTCTCTGTTCAGTTATTATATAGCACAATATACCAACAAAAATTGATATAATTAGTAAGATTATACAAGATTTGCAGGAAGAATTATCAAAAACGGTATAAATGTTACAACAAACCCAGACGTATTTAACAAAATGTAGTTCAGAAGTCGAATTACATAGCATTTTAGATCAAGTCAAATTGTTGTTAACGAAATTCCTTGCAACCCTACATTTTCAACGTTAAATACAATTAAACCACGTAACATATATTTTTGACGAGATTTATAAGTACGTATATTTTTTGGTTTACTACACTTAGTGTACCAATTATTTAACTTAGTAATTAATTTTTTAATATTAATTACTATTCAAATGTTTACATATTATTCAATCTGGAGTCGAGTATTATTTAAAATGAATAATAAAGGCTCATGCTTATCGTATAGTTGTTTGAACTTACCTCAATATGACAAGCAACGTAAGGTCGTTTCGTTAGTTCGTCAAATCGGAGGGTATTCGCTCTCGGTGCTTGAAACAAGTAGCATAGGTTTTGAAAAATACCGATCAAGCGATATGCGTATCGCCATTTTGATTTGTACCGTTACTAGCAACTGGACACTTTTCCCACTGAAACTATGATCTCTAATGAAAATTATGAAAATATCGAAGACAACGCTAACTTTTCCAACTGTCACAAGAAACTATAAATGCTGTGCCTAAATCATTTTACAAAACAAGGAACTCCTAGGAAGCAGAAGAAATTTGACAAGTCAATGGGCGACAGAAACGGAGTTAAAAAATTAAAAATAACAGAAGTACATTCTGTTAAGACGCCATGCACTGGTAAATGCAAAACTAAATGCTTTACTAAAATTAACAAACAAATTGGGTTTTGAAAACTAAAGACCGGAAAGCTTTTGTTTTAAACTCAACAAGAAAAATCATTGTAAAAAGAAAAATAACAGGTTCTAATTCAAGACGAACATGTACCGACGAATATTGTTTGTACAATGATGACGGAACGCATGTTAAAATATAAAAGATTTTTTATCTTAGCCACTCTAGGTTTTGAAAAAAATAATGATAATATACTGCAGAATCTGTTAAAGGAAAAAGATCGCATTTCACCTATACCTAACCGCTGAAAGAGGGGGGGGGTCCCCTAAAAATAAATATGATCCTGAAACTATGATAAAACACTGAATCTTTTAAGCCAACTATTTCTGATTACAGACGTAAACATACGTCGAACCGTCGGCATCTTCTTAGTGACCCTTCAATAGTCCAAATGCACCTGGGTTTTCTAAGTAAATAGGTACGAAAAAGATGCGATGCATGATCAACTGGAGATGGATTTGTATATTCTGTTAATATGGATTAAGTTATAATCTTATCCAAATCTGAAATGTTTAAAGCGGTAATTTACACAAAACGGCTCACAGTGAATAAAGAAAGTTTTGTGCCGGTGGGTAAGACGTCCAATTTATCAATAGCAGTATCCTTATGTCAAGATGTCATTGGAAGATGAAATAAAGAAGAGCTTATCACCACAATATATGTTTCTAATTACTACTTGTCGAGATGTTAAAAATATTGTTTTGTGGGTGGACAATTGTTCAGCACAAAACGAGAATTGAGCATTTCTAACGTTTCATCTTTGTCAACTCATACAAAATATGTGCAGACACAATGCAGATTAAGTACTTTGACCCGGGTCACATCTTTATGTCGCGCGACTATTTTCTCCACATAGTGAAAATCTCTACATCGGTCAAAGAAGATCTATGACTTTGAAGATTTTAAAGAAGCAGTTCAGTCCAGCTCACCAAAAGTTAATGCCACTGAAATGAGCCCCAAATGATTTCTTCACACGGGAAAAGTGCTCTGTAAAACAACACAAAAAAGAAAAATGCTACTTCAAAAGATCTGATCTTACAATATTAGATTTCTTTTTATAGGGATATGTGAAGAACATTGTGTACAAAACTAAACCTTTTGATTTAAATGACTTAAAAGAACGACTAACGCTTGCGATTAGGTTGATCACGCCTGATATGTTAAATAATGTTAGAAAACACTTTTATTTAAGATTAGGATGTTGCCAAGAACTATGAATGTCAATGAAGTAGATGTTCAAAATGTTCACCGTGAACGTTTTGCATTACATTTTAGTTAATTTTCCTAACCATTTTCAATTGCATATTGATATTAGCAAGTAAGATTTAAAACAAGAGAATTTATATTTTATGTACAATTATTATCACAATTTATTATTATTACTGAAATAATTTACTCAGCAAAAGTCTGAGCTTTATTAAAACAAAGGTGTATAAACATACACAGTTTATGTACAATTTATTGCAACAGTATTATTTAATGAAATAATTATTCAGCAAAAGTCTGAAACCGATGTAATTATAACCAAGGTTATTATAATTACATACAATATACGTAACAATAAGTGATTCTTTAAATAGCTTTAATACCATCTTGACTAAAGTAACTGAGAATAAATTAAAATTATAGAGATGAATACTGAAAACCTGAGACTATATTTAGACTTAATACCGATGTACGATGGTAATCAAACGATGTTAGCGATTTTCATTACAGCCTACGAGACATTTCTTAAGTCAGTTTATAAACAAGGAGACGTTAACCGTAATTTATGTCTATTACGCTTGATTCTAAGTTAACCGGTAGAGCTTTGACCCTTATTGCAGCGAGAGACGACCTCACAGAATGGGAGGACTACAAAAGACTATTAATAGCGTATTTCGGCGACTAGCGGAAAATAAAATGTCTTATTAGGGACTTAATAAACCTACGAATGGAAAATAATCAATCACCATACCAATTAGGTATGCTAGCCCCAAAACTGTGCAGAAATTATTTAGATTTTGTAGAAAAGAGAACCTTTTAAAATCAAAACAGCACACAAAACAACAATACACCAATATATTGCAAATTTTACCAAAAACTTTTAAAGTAAAAATGAAACATAAATTTTGTATCTTTGAATTTAACGATAAATACGACGGATTAATAGGCATGGATCTTCTAAGAAAATTAGGAGCAAATATTGATATAAAAAAACCGATTATTAAGAACAAAACAGACAGATTCCAATTAAATTTCAAAACAGTAACATTCAAACCGATCAAAAATACACAATCGAACCTAGGACAGAAAAGCAAATAAAAATCTAGGTAAATTCAAAAAGCGACATGGGAATTATAAATCACGTGTTATTTCAACAAGGAGTAGAAACACCCACCGCGTTAGTACACATAAAAGACAATTATACCACTACAACATTTCTGAACTCAAACGACTACCCCATAGAAGTATCATTAACAAAACCAATAGAAGTGAAAGAAATGAATTTTAGTGAAATGGAAATCGACGAAGACCCTGAAAGTAAATCAAACCCCACAGTACACGATAAGATGTTAAAGGAAATTTTAATTAACATTCGTTTCAACGACAATATTAACACAGAAGAGGAGAGAGCAATAAAAGACATGTTTCGAATACGGAGATACATTCCATTGTGAAGGAATACCTTTAACTTTCACCAACACAGTTAAACATAGCATTCACTTAACAGACTAGAAACCGATTTTCACCAAAGCATATATACTACTTCAAGCAAGTCAAGAAAAAGCAGATAGACAGGTAGCAGACCTATTAAAGCAAGATATCATTCAACATTCGAGTTCTCCATGGAGCAGCCCCGTATTAATTGTACCGAGGAAACTACAAGATGCCTCAGGCAAACGCAAATACAGAATGGTTATCGATTACAGAAAACTCAACGAGAAGACTGTAGACGATAAGTACCCACTACCGAATATTACAGAAATATTAGACAAACTAGGAAAATGTCAATATTTTTCAACATTAGACATCGCCTCAGGATACCACCAAGTGGAAATGGACGAGAAAGACACAACCAAAGCAGCTTTCAGTACACCTAGAGGACACTATGAATACAAACGCAGGCCGTTTGGCTTAAAGAACGCACCCGCCACTTTTCAGAGGGTTATGGATAATATTTTGGGAGGAATACACAACGAAAAATGTCTTGTGTATCTGGACGACATAATTGTATATTCAACATCACTCGATGAACACATAGAAAGATTAAAAGAAGTTTTGAACGTTTAAGAAAAGTCCACTTTAAAGTACAACTAGACAAAAGCGAATTCTTGCAAAAAGAAGTAGCATTTTTAGGACACATTATAACGTCACAATGTGTTATGCCAAACCCAGACAAAACAAATGCTGTATTATACTACCCCTTACCAAAGACAAATAAAGAGATAAAAGGATTTTTAGGACTCAGTGGATATTACAGAAAATTCATAAAGGTTACGCACAAATAACCAAACCATTAACCAACTGTTTAAAAAAAGGTAATAAAATCGAACACACGCCGGAATTTAGCAGTAGAAAAAATTAAGTGTATTCTTACGAATCGCCCTTTATTAGAATACCCTGACTTCTCAAAACCATTTATATTAACAACAGATGCATCCAACGTTGCTTTAGACGCAGTATTAAGTCAAGGAAAAGTAGATGGCGATGAACCAATTAGCTACGCATCACGAACGTTAAATGGAACGGAACAAAAGTACAGTACTATTGAGAAAGAACTATTAGCAATAATTTGGGCAACAAAATATTTTAGACCATATCTTTATGAAAAAAAATTGTATATATACACAGACCATAGACCGTTAGTATGGTTATGTAAACTCAAAGAACCAAACTCAAAACTACAGAGATGGAGGATTAGATTAGAAAAATATGACTACGAAATCATATATAAAAAGTGGAATAACGCAGACGCACTAAGCAGAATACAAATTAACGCAATAGAAACGGAGTCAATTATAGGTAACGTAGAAGAAACAGAGATAATAAAAAACCCAGAAGAAATAGAAACCATACACTCAACACAAAACGAAGAACCAAAAACCGCAATTAAAATTTTAAATGAAGCTATAGACATAAAACCAAATCAATTCATAGTTACCGAAGTTTATACCAACCCCGACCCGGTAAAATATACAAAAACCAATAACAGAAAAATATACCAAATTCAAATAACGAAAGATGACAACGAGGAGCAAATAATTAATTCACCAAAGTAGGCCAAGCGATACCCATTACTTCAAAAAACCAGTATTGATGTAACCCACGGATTTTTACAGTACTTTACATTTTACGGTACACCCGAATCAATAACCTTAGATAATGGAAGCGGATTCAAGAACGAAACCATACAAAATACCTTAGAACTCCATAAAATGAATATTCATAACAGATAATCATCCGGAATCAAATGGATTAATTAAACGATTACACTTAACGTTATTAGAACAAATTAGACTTTTAAGATAACCTATAAAAAAGAACATATCACTAATTTAATGTCATAAGGCCTAATTGCTTATAACAACACAATTCATTCTTCAACTAACTTACACCCCTCGAATTAACATTAGGACATTCAGATTCTCGCAACCCCTAGATATACACTATAATAAGGACGCATATCAACAGTACGCTAAAAACCACAAAGAAAAATTAAAAATTACTAAATAGTAACGTCAAAATAAAATTAGACAAAGATAAGGAACGTATTACAAAAATCCGCAATGAAAACGCCAATATAAATAAATTCGTAGTAGGACAGACCATGTATGAAAGAAATTTTAAAAGTAAACGACACAAAACGGCTCCAAGAAATTTAGGTCCGTTTAAAATCGAAAAGATCTCAGACAGAAATGTAGCAGCAGTAGACAACGAAGAAACCGTAAGATATATCCATTTAAAAAATTTAAGACACCCTGTAATTTCAGATGGACAGCCATCACCCTTGCCGTCAACCCCCGCCCAGGTAGAACGGACGACAACGAAATAATTGTAAAAAACATACAAAACAACCCTGGTATACTACCAGTAAAATTGGGAAGTATGCAAAATACAGTAGACTATTGGACCTTCGCACAGAAATTTGATTTAATTGAATTAAAACAAGAATTTTATATAATTAGAGACAATTACGACATACTGAAAAAACCAATGGACGCAGCCTAATTCGGAAAAGAGCATGCGATAGAAATGCTTAATTACAAAAACATAATGGAAAACATCCCAAAGAATATAAACGATAAATTCAATAGATTAATACCAACAGACCAAATTACAAGACAGAAAAGAGGAATTATTAACGGATTAGGTAATATTATAAAAGCTATCACAGGCAATTAAGACAAGCAAAATGTTGAACGATACGACAATGCAATACGAGAATTGATTGACAACCAGTACGGTATAAAAACTATCGTTAGAAACCAAATTTCCTTAACTCAATCAACCATAGTAAAATTTAGCGATATACTACGAAAATTGGTAAATAACCAAGACAGTATAACAAATAGAATACTAACTTTTGAAAGTAACATGCAAACCATGATTCGAGATTTAATAAGATTTAACACGATATTCAATCAAATGATATCAACGCTTACTGTAATTCAACAAATTTTAGATACATTACAAAATGCTGTAACATTTTCTAAATTAAATGCTTTACATGCTAGTATTATCGAACCAGTTGATTTATTAAATGAATTATTAGGAATTAGATCACTCATAACTCGTAAACTACCCTTTGAAATAATAGAATCTAACATACTTGTATTTGAAGAAATAGCCATTGTAAAAGGTTATATAAAGAATCATAAAATTACGTTTTTAATAGAAATTCCCATTGTAGAGATTAACACTATTATCATTTATTTGCTTTCCCTATGAAAGTTACTTGCCAATATCAAGTTATTATCCCTAAAACCAAGTTCCTTTCCCTAAATGAACTTAGGTGCGGATTCACAAATGAACAATGTACATAAGTAGCACCCAGCCAATACTTATGTCAATCATTTACGACAACAGCTATTCGAACAGATAGCCCTTGTAAAGTACAATTATTAAGATTCTCTAATCATTGCGAGAATTGTGTGCAAAAACCAGTACAAGTTACAGATATGAAAATTCAGAAAGTTACAGACAACAAATGGATTGCTGTATTTCCGCAAGAAGTAATAGCAACCGCCAAGTGCAACCAAGACAAAAACAGTTTAGCCCTAATCGGAAGCAAAGTGATCACCATAAAGGTAGATTGCTATTTAAAACTAAAGAGTAAAATTATTCGAGTATATCAAAATCCAATTGTGATGAAGAAATTTGCAAATCTACCAGAACTACAGTTCAAGATTCCTCAAACCGAAGACACCGAAATTATTAAAAAACCGATGCAACTAGAACGTCTAGACCTCGACGATCTCAACCACGCAGTGAAATTAATGGACACTTATAAAGAACACTTAAGTGAGTTAGAAGTCCCAAAATTACATTATGACAATATTAGTGTTTGGAGAATTTATTGATCATTGTACTATTTTTATTAACTGTATATTTATTGTATAACATGTATTTTAGATATAAGAACAAAGAAACAAATGCAAACAAAGAAATCATAAATGAATTCTTAGGGACAATGAGTTTTAAAAATTAAGTACAACCCTTAATTTTCATCTAAGACGGGGGAGTTACATATCCCCCAATTAATATGTATCCAAATATAAATATAAATATTATGTCTTAAGAAATGAATGTTACATTGTATAATTGAAGGACACATTATAAAAGGTTAATGCAAGTTCATATCAGACATGAGAATGGAAGCAACTACTTTGTATTCCAGACGCAACATGATACTGCAGGTGCAGGACACAATGAACTAAGAGAAAGCAATTTTTATAATTAAGATTACTAAGAAGTAAGACACGTATGTTATCAAGAAGTAGCAGACGTGAGATCTGCACTTCCCACAAGATGATGCGAGCGCAGTGATTACATAAATACCCTGAGAAGCCCCTGATGGCCAGTCAGTCTCGAACTTCATAACTTTAGCATTGTGGGTTGTTCAAGCTACTCACCACAATTAGTAATTATTAACTTTGATTAATTTAATAAGAAGACGTTAAGGAACATAACGTGCAAGTTGTTGAACAATTTTTGTAATTACTGTATAAATAAATTTGATAGAAGTGTTTTTGGAAATAAATGTCTTTATAAAAAGAAGCTCCCGAAGGCCCAAAACCTATATCGCCTCATACAAGAATACAGTGTATCCACTCACTATTATCCAGAGCTATATTCTTAAAATAATTTTCAATAAACCTAAGCTATATCCCACGGCTATGCTGTACTCTAAAGATATATTAAATATAAGAATGTTATATTATTGCAATATCTGCTAGTTTATTTTTAGAAATCACCTACTGAAAAAATTATTTACTCATAATTATGCCATCAGGCAAGTGAGAAATGCTCTTATCAATGTGCAATTTATCCAAAAGCAAACAAATAAAATGTTCATTACAGGTTTGGGCGCAAGAATATATAATTTAAACTAATCGGCATTAGTAACTCGACAAACTGTACGCTATTGTCCGTAAAATGTAAAAAGTTTGTGTATGAAAATTATATTAAGTATATAGAGGTCTTATGGATATATTACTTATAGTTCCTAGGTACAAATGTACACAGCTATGGCAATTTGACTAACTATCACAACTATTACAGGTTGTACAAGTGTAATAATCAAGAGGATATAAATAATTGTTGTACATACAGGCCCCTCTCGGGTCTAGGTGCCGATAAACTATCCTAGAAATGAATATTTATATACAATAGTCAAACTGTAAAGTACTGTATCTGTATTATTATTGGGAATAAATTTGATTTGATTTGATTTGATACAAAATTTAATTACAATGGACATCAATTACACCATTAATATTAAAATAAATAATAACTCCTTACTACGCCCGGATTGACTCCAGTTTTTAACGGAATGTTCATTGACTCAGAATTGAATTGGAAACCACATGTACAATATTAAAAAAACTTGCATCAATATGTTGAACATCCGTACAACTGCAGCAATAACTGTATACCGTGCCTACTTTGAATCCTTATCATATAGTATTGCATTCTGAGGAGCTTTCTCTAAAGGAAGTTCCTACGTGTTCAGAATTCGTAAGAGGGCAATTAAATTATCGAACTGTGCAAACTCTAAACCTTTGTTTAAAGCATGTAATATTGCAATCCTACTTTCATTATATAGGGTGTAACTGAACTACGTGTAGATATTGTAGGAGCGTATTTCTTAGCTAAAAATAATACTTTCTGTTCCCATCAACATGTAGTCAATGGTCCTTTATAACAAAGACACGAACTTGGAAAAGTTAGAAAACAAAAAGTGATTATTATCTTCAGTTGTCTTTATACAAAAGTATAAGATTCTGTAAACTCAAACTGATCAATTAAGGAAAAAATGTTAATGTCACTGTGATAACAAACATTGCTAAATAGTTAAATACAATGGCAAAAAGAAAAGTTTTGTATTTTATAAAATAAAAAATAGTAAAGAATCTAGTAACCGTTTACTGTGACAATTCACTAATAATTTGGAATTATTAATGAATATTATCTTGTGTGATGCGTGTGTTATTTTCGTAAAACAATGTTGTTTACTAAGCGTAAAATGTGTATGAACGTGCAGTGTTCAAATTTTTCTAGTAGGCTTTAAAATGATTTATTAGTCATCTATTTAATATGACCATTTGCATTCTTTTTCTACTAGATGTTTGTACCGCTCTTTATTGCGATGGTCTTTGTTTCATATTCTAACTTCCTTCGTTTTAAATTTACTTCCTACAATTCTAATTCTAATGTCTCCTTAAATCGAGAATCCAAACAGTTGATAAAATCCACTATACGATACCCTATCTGCTTGTTAATGCCTAGACTGGTTATTTACCCATGTTAAGCAGTCTTTGCCAGACGTTTTATCATTATCCAAAATTATATTATCGCATTCTGTATATTCTCCATGGTAGACAAAATTAAAATAATTCGTCAAGTATTCAACTATTTTCGCCTTGTAGTATTCCGTTAAAATCTTGGGTTATATCCAGATCTAGTATATAATAATCATCTCTTATGAGCTGGTACAATATCTCTAACTTAATATTTATTAGTTCCACTTTGTACAGAATGCATATTGGATTTACATACTTTTTGTTTATAATTTCCAAATACTTTTTCGCAACAATATATTTTACTCCCTGCGTCATTTTGTTTTTGTTTTGTAGTGGGAATGGAAGACTAGCACTTACACCATGCTACGCAGATACAAATTTTGAGAACTTCCCACGTAAGGAGCTATTAAAATAGTCACATCTCTTTCTTACAAAAATAACTTTAACTAGCATTATAATATCCTACATGTGATTTTCCAATGCTACACCCAAAGGTACTACATTGGCCAGAAATCGAGTTTTTTTTACCTGGAAAATTTGGAATTTTGCCGAACCCTTGCTGTTCCATGCAAGGTAGGGATCTTTAACGTGCGTGACAACGTTCACACATGGGACCTCCATTTTACCTCTAATCCGAACGGGGGTGTATTTTTGTGAAAAATGCTCGCCTAACATTTTTCAAGCGGATCGTGTCGGGATTCGAACCCGGGACCTTGGGCGTAGTAGTCACACACATATTCCAACTATGCCACGGAGCCGCCTAGCATTATATTATCGCAGAAAATAAGTCGTTGCCTTCTAAGAGTTTTTCTTCTTTGGTATAGTTAATTTTTCTAATATTGGCGGTTAAATATCGAACACGTCCGAACGAAATTATGAAATAGGTAGGGGAACTAAAATGAGAGGTAAATCCCAAAGAGCGTAAGTGCATATGGAAAAGCTACGACACGCTTACCTTTTAGAATCAACCAAAAGTTGTCGAGGGCACCCCCAAACAAAGTCGGCAACCGTCAAGAGTGTGGTCAAACCCAGCCCTGGAGCGCGGCCTATCCCAACCTGGCGCGTACCTCGACATGATCCTGCGCGTGCCGCGGCGCGTCCGGTGCATAGTTGAAACCCGTATCGTTACTAAAACCAACTTAACCATTTTTAAAAAATCTATACTTAATACAATAAAAATAGGTAAAAACTACGCTAAGTCGATCACCTAAATTTACTGGCGCAGGCGCTAGAATATCAGGGATCAGCTATGTCTTTGCGGATTCCTTAAATACATAGACGTATTTCGGAAGTATAATTCCCCATCTACCAACAAAAGTCATTTTAATAGCAAATACATATATTCTGCCATATAACAGCTTTCGAGCCGGATAATTGCTTCTCGTATCCAAATACCACCTTCCATTTCGAAAGTATAATTTCCCATCTTCCAACTGAAGAATATAAGTATATAAAAAATTGGACTTACGCCTGGGCATTGGCGCAAGGTTTGGAGTGTAGGCTTGGATTTTGGGGTCAATTTGTGTAATTTAGAATGCATTTTGTCTTCATTTTGTATGGGGATATCCATTAAATTAAATTTAAAAAAAAACCTGTAACAAATAATATGTATTATGTGTTCCAATTCCAAAATCAAGATAAATTAATGTACGTATCCAATTACCGGTTGGAAAAGAAGTTTCACTGCGGAAATGTAAATTTAAATTATAAAATGAGAATTCAATTAGATAAGTAAAAAACAACTCCAAATAAAAATAACAAAATTGTTGTTTTTTGTGTGGAAAAGTAAATGTATTATATTATGTATTTTATATTAAGCAAATAAAAGTTATAACTAGATGCTACTTATCAAATACGAAAATTTTTGCAAAGATCCTAACTTAAATGAAAGAACTACTGCGAATTCGAATAACAGTTAAAAGGAGGTATATTTAAACGGTAACCTTGGAAAGTAGTCAAAAGAGAGATAGTTGAAAGCATAGTAAGGTCCATTTATTACCTATATGAGGGGAAAGAAGGTGAGAGATGGGAGGTGAGTGATTGGAAGTAAGAGGTGAATGCTGGATGAGGTGGAAGGTGGAAGCGGGGAGTGCACAGGGCATACTTCCTCACTCTGCTTATGTGAGCAGTTATTATACCCGTATCATGTTCAAAGAGTACAGGACGTTTTACAAGCTGACTTTCCACAAGATCGCAGTTTTCTCATTGCATTTAAATAACGTATTGATGATACGGTATTTCCTACTACCGTGTTATTTACCGCCGAAACGAAATTTTCAAGAGATAGCTTTACCAATTTCCATAACAACCATATTTGCAGCGATGAAAACCCACATGTTGTAATAGAAAAAAAGGCATCAAAACACTTTTTCAATAAATATATGAGGAAGAACAGCACGCGATCATATGCTAGGCTCTTTCTATTGCCTGGCACTTTAAATGGAGAAAACTATTTAGAATTTTTCAAACGCGTTTACCTTATGTTTTAGAAGATGCACCTGTGGCTATCCAACAGAATTGTTTTTCATGCACGATGGTCTCACTACCGCATAATTGTTTGGAACTTCTTAAACTAAACTTATCAAAATCGAAGGATTGGGCGAAGGAGTCCTGTAGCTTGGACGCATAGATCCGCAGAATACAATTCGATAGATTTCTATTTGTGAGGGCATAGAAAGTTTGGTGTACAATAATGAGCCAATTAATAACACTCCTGGAATTTTCGACAGATTGCAAGTCAATGACTAGGAGATTAAAAGCGCCTGTACAGGCTTGTGGCTGACATTTTCAACATTTATTGTAAAGAAAAAGCCGGAAAATATAATATGATGAAATTAACTTTAACTTTCGTGAACGTATCAAATTAGAATAAAATGTAAATAAGTTTCGGAAATATGATAAAAAAGTATTTTCCCATGTTACGCCTTCAAGGCCCCGTATCTTTGTTACTAAAGACTTTTGATCGCAAGTTTATGGGAACTAAAAGTCATACTTTTAGCGGAAAAACAAGCTCCTAAAATATATGTATGTCGTTCAGTTACATCCTGTATATACTTGAGCTTACATTTGAAGTATCCATGTAGAAAAGCTACGTTAATGCCACTCATATTATACCACAAATACTACGCTTATTTTATTAAAAATAGTTTAATTTACGAAGGCATTAAGTTATTTGATGCATTGCCTGCCTTAGTTAAAACTAATAAATCTACAAACAATTCAAGTATTAACTTATACTTTTTCTCAATGACAAGACATACTATTCCACCAAAAGTTTGAATTTGATCACAGCTAAATTACCTAGTTAAAATTGATTATAAATCCTTTATATGTATCATTATCTATTTTTTTTTTGGGTAGATACTTTTAAAAATTGATCACTGCATTGCATAGAATCAGCAATCAATTTTATAAACAATTCAAATGAATATAGATTTAATTGCCTTCAATGCACACTCTGTCTTTAAGAAATAAATTTGAAGTGAATAGTCAATACTTGAAATCTGTGCTCATTTATAGGCATCAACTTAGTATCGATGCAGACATGTATGCGTCTGTAAAAGTTATATATGTGTACGTATATGAATTGGAGCATATGTGTACATGTAAATATTCTGCATATATTAGTGCTATTAACCATTTACTGCATCGTACAGCAGAAATGACGGTCTCTTTCAATTTAGCATAAATCATGAATATGAACCGTTTAGCTTCGTGCACTCTGTTGCACTATTATTGCGGTGTTATTCAGTTCTTATTAACTACAGCTGTGAAGATTGTTTTCGCAGAGACAGCTACAATGAGAGCTAGACTGATGACTGCGCCACTTGATTCCTTACATACAAGTGGGGCGCCTAAATTGCAGGTATTTTGTGTTATGTTTCTGCCACAGTAAAAGTAAACAATTGGGAATCGTTTTTTAAGGTAAGTTGTGATTTATTACGAGTAAAAAGACCGTTGCGTTAATAAATTTTGATTTGCCCTGAAAGAGTAGGTATCCCGGAACAATATACGGGTGCATCGCTAACTGCAGTCGTGCAGGAGTGGGTTCCTTGATACCCTTAACCCCGTCCTCTCTTAATTAATTATAAAGGTCAATAGTACACAATTCTATCTACAAGTTATAAAGTTATTAACACTTACGGTTCATGGCCTGGGGCTACGGAACCAACTTCAGGGTCGTCGTGATTCAGTCTTCTGCAGGTTGTGTAACGTTGTTGCCTGTCGATAATCACACTAGTGCTCTATAAGAAAAAGGTAATGCGGTAGGAACGAGAAAGTCGAGCATTACATCGAAATAATCAGTAACGGCATTCTCCTGACAAACAACCGCTTCCGTAAATTCTGGCGCTAAAAGTGTCTACGTCCACCCCATTGTCCTAGCGCCTATTCGTCTCTCACAAGATTAGACTATTTAAACGTCAAGCGGGCTAATTTCTTTCATCTAATTATAATATAGAACGTCGCCACTTCAATAGCGCGTGTTCACATCATTTGCCCGAGAATGATAAAAATCTCCGGGGTATCTTAACGTATTTATGCATGTCGAAACCATTTTATGTGTATAATGTAGATAATAATTTATAAAATAACCAGGACCGCATTTAAAAAACAAAAAGAATTTCTTTACTTTTATGCAAAATACCATAGACTTAATAGATATGAGACGGAAACTTGAATAGTCAGTAAATGAAAAGGCATGGTGCAAGTTAATTCATTTAACACGTAGCGTCCTATGGAAGAAATAATAAAAGAAAATTGAAAAATTCGAAATCAAAAATATACAATGGCTAAAATACAACAACTACATTACGCTAGTCACTTACCCTGAAAAACTTTTCTCTTGTCATAATTAAGATGCGCCAAACGGTCTAGTCACGCAATCCCTATTAATATTATTCCTACACGACGGCTATTCCAAATACGCATTCCTTGCTTCGGTTCCCTAAAGTTTTCCGATTATACTTTACCGTTCTCTAAAATATCTGTTGTCAAATTAAATAAAATTGAAAAATAAAATGCTTGTTCCAAATACAAATCCATCACTAAAACAGCTGGATATTCTCTAAAAATAAATGTGCCTGTTCACTTACTTTTAAATAAATTCAATTAAAATTCAACCTAAACTTAAGCTCTATTAGCATTAAATAATTTCAATGTAGATACAAATATACCTTCCTTAAACCTCTCCTCCCTGGAATTATCTTTGAGATGTTACTTTATCTTACCGTGGCTGCGAATATATATATATATATATATATATATATATATATATATATATATATATTTATATATAATCTTCAAGTTTTATTTGCTGATAAATATTAATTTAAAATTATATAATTTATTGAGGATTGCAGCAATTATGGAAGTCTACTCTTTATTTTATAACTCGAGCTTTCGAAATTTATTTTCTCTTCTTCAGAGCAACTAAATACATATAATGGTAAACAAATAAATAAGTTTTGGAAGTTAGATACTTACAAATGCGAGGTTTGACTTAAATTAAAAATATTAATTCTAAATTACAAAAAATTGGTTTTCAAATTTTGAAGGTATAAATGTCAATGTCAATGCGTACTACAAGATTTAGATTTTAGTCATATAAAAACACTAACTCCGTGGATTAATTTTAAACATATAACAAGTATTCAAATAATTAACTAACTAACAGGTATAAGTTAATCGCAAGTGTATGTCAGTCTAAATTAGATCATTAGTAAAATTAGTAGGAAGATGTAGTAGTAATTAAGTTACATTCATTCACATTGTATATACATACACAAATATATAGACATACATATGTGTGTGCGTACATAGGCATGTAAATACATTTATATAAAAATACATAAATATCAAACAAAAGAAAAACTGGACAAAAGAACGAATGCTTACATTTACAAACATAAAGACCTAAAACACAAACAAACACACCTATATACAAACAACCCATCCTCACATACATACATATAAACACAAACACATAAACACACACGCATACATACACACACAATACAGACACAGGCAAACAAAACACATAAATCTAAGAGGTATAGAACCTAATGCGATTTAAAACTATGTTTGTGGTTCTGTTGTTGTTCTTATTTTGGAGTCTATCTCTAGTAAATATGCGTATATGCAGCTAAGATTATCTATATCTTTCTTTAAGTTTAGTGCTTCTGGTTCTTGTGCAATCCTAACCATTTCTATAAATTTTCTTTTTGTAGTGTCTTTTTCTACATCTAGAATTACTGCTTCGGTATAATTCATTTTGTGGCCTGTTTCTATACAATGCGTTGACAGTGCTGAAGAATTAACGTTTCTTCTCGTATCACTTTTATGTGAAGTAATTCGTTGATGGAGCGTTCTTGATGTTTGGCCAATATAGTTTTGAATACAATTACAACAAGGAATTTTGTATACTATGTTAGATTTTAGTTCTTTGGAAGTTGCATCTTTAATTTTAGTGTAAAGGCTTCTGCTTAATTTGACATTTTTTAATGCTATTTTAATTCTAGGGTTTTGATCAAAAATGTTATCCGTTTGGTTAGATCTCTGATATAGGGTAAGCTTACGTATTTTGAAAGACTATGATCTTGTGTTAGGTTGTGGGTTTCTTCTTGTTGTGTTTGTGGTTTTGGATGCTTTTTGATAGGTGTATTATATATGAGTTTTGTTATAAATCTCCTATGTACGCACACACATATGTATGTCTATATATTTGTGTATGTATATACAATGTGAATGAATGTAACTTAATTACTACTACATCTTCCTACTAATTTTACTAATGATCTAATTTAGACTGACATACACTTGCGATTAACTTATACCTGTTAGTTAGTTAATTATTTGAATACTTGTTATATGTTTAAAATTAATCCACGGAGTTAGTGTTTTATATGACTAAAATCTAAATCTTGTAGTACGCATTGACATTGACATTTATACCTTCAAAATTTGAAACCAATTTTTGTAATTTAGAATTAATATTTTAATTTAAGTCAAACCTCGCATTTGTAAGTATCTAACTTCCAAAACTTATTTATTTGTTTACCATTATATGTATTTAGTTGCTCCTGAAGAAGAGAAAATAAATTCTCAAAGCTCGAGTTATAAAATAAAAGTAGAACTTCCATAATTGCTGCAATCCTCAATAAATTATATAATTTTAAATATATTTAATATATATATATATATATATATATATTGCGGACTGCAAATAACTTGTCTTTATATATATATATATATATATATATATATATATATATATAAAAGTAAGATGTATCTGTAAACAAACTCTTATGAAAATAATAAGAGCCATTGACAAATACAAATCGGGCTGGTAGTTATATAGCCATTAACAAAACATAAGCTTTATTACTTCATAGGGAGGAAACATCCACTGACCAATGGTTTCGGCTAGTTAGCCTCATCAGAGTGGAATAGTTCCCAAGAACCCTATGAAGTAATCGAAGCTATTATAATGATATAATTTCGAAACAATCACTGTACTATGGCAAAAGTAAATAAAACCGCCATCAGGTGATAAAAACCAACACTACTAAAGTGTGGAAGTACAGAATTGAACCGAAACTACATAATAAATTTTATAAATGACTATAAAAGTACGTCAGGCCTTTGAGATTTGCGGAATGTTACAGCAAAATTTATTTGCATACGTAACAAACCTTCTCGTGGCGACACCCGGGTTCATGCCCCAAAGGCAATTCAAATGAATAAAGACAAGTTATTTGCAGTCCGCAATAAGAAAATTGTATAAAAGTAAGATGTATCTGTAAACAAACTCTTATGAAAATAATAAGAGCCATTGACAAATACAAATCGGGCTGGTAGTTATATAGCCATTAACAAAACATAAGCTTTATTACTTCATAGGGGAGGAAACATCCACTGACCAATGGTTTCGGCTAGTTAGCCTCATCAGAGTGGAATAGTTCCCAAGAACCCTATGAAGTAATCGAAGCTATTATAATGATATAATTTCGAAACAATCACTGTACTATGGCAAAAGTAAATAAAACCGCCATCAGGTGATAAAAAACCAACACTACTAAAGTGTGGAAGTACAGAATTGAACCGAAACTACATAATAAATTTTATAAATGACTATAAAAGTACGTCAGGCCTTTGAGATTTGCGGAATGTTACAGCAAAATTTATTTGCATACGTAACAAACCTTCTCGTGGCGACACCCGGGTTCATGCCCCAAAGGCAATTCAAATGAATAAAGACAAGTTATTTGCAGTCCGCAATAAGAAAATTGTATAAAAGTAAGATGTATCTGTAAACAAACTCTTATGAAAATAATAAGAGCCATTGACAAATACAAATCGGGCTGGTAGATATATATATATATATATATATATATATATATATATATATATATATATATATATTATTATGGATTCAAAGGGTTAAATTTGGGGTAAACGATACAATTTCAACCACCCTGTATAGAGAAAAGAACAAATTATTTAGGCGCAAAATTTATTTAATTCATTTAGGGAGAACGGACAAGTAGTGACGTATTTTTATAATTAATAATTGAAAGGTTAAAAGGTACATAAAGAAAAACAGTTGTAAAGCAAATAGAATACGCATAATTAATTTTAAATTAGTTTAATTCAACACGTAAAAGCATATGGAACCCACTAGGGTAAGAAAATCAATAATTCCAAGGCAAAAGTTTTCTTAGTAACAAGCAAAAGTCAGTTGTATCTGATACGACGAAATATAAAATCTAAGAATTGTTGTGGTAAACGGTCGGTAATTAACGAACACCTGCGTCTTTAAAAAAGGTTACATTCGTCGAATTTATGAGCATATTAAGACAGGACTTCATAGAAAATATTTTCAACCGTCAGTTTAGTTTGAACAACAAGCTAACAAAGTTCTTAAAGAGCAAGGGAAATGCACGATCAGTTATATACTACAGATAGAGACAGGGATAAAAGCATCGATATTGAAAACGCACGTACTAATACACGTGGAGTGGAGATGACCTGTCAGCAATATCGATTTTCTATAACTCAAGTGGGGTTTTGAACGCGACAGCAGACATGCATCAGACAGAGATAAAGATAGTACAGGCGGAGTTTTATGACGATAGAGTATATTATCATTGGTCAAGAACCGACAGTTTTCCAAACGTAGACAAACGCGACAGATGGGAGCGATTTCGCATACGTACGGCACGTGGACGGAATAAATTTCAGGAATTTTCAACACGGTTGTATCAAAATTAGTAGAATCTAAATTGGAAAATAAGCTTTTCACGTGAAGTGTCCGGGGGTAGCATTTTTAACTAATATAAATACTGAACGGAAATTATTAAGGCTCTCTTTGTCTCTTTGTCTTCTCGTCGCTTTTATACTACTTTACTACAGTAGACCAACATTATAGTAGAGTTTTTGTTATGTGAGTGTTAGATATGTTCATAATACAGTAAATATAGTGCTTGCACGTTTAAATTATTAGTAGTGGCCTTCTATTTATTAACGCGAAATACGAGTAGTGTATATTAAATTAATAGAGGTCTGGCTACTACTATACTAAGCTACAAAATCAATAAATGGAAGTATAATATACGTGGGGTAAGCTTCACAAACAACCAGAATTGTATGCTGTTATGGAATGGTACTTTGAAACGAGGCGCTTGCTCGCAAATGGGGTTTCGTCTGTGAATCCGTTGTGTATCACAGCGCATGGTCACGAAGCTCAGGTGTTCTGGTGATCGTCTTCGAAGGAATGTAAGCCTGAAGCAATCTCCAGGTAATTTATTTCAAATTTCTGTTGTCTGATAAACTTTTGTAAAATTTTGGTGCTGTGTGAGTGAATTTTGAGGTTTATTTATGGTTATATAAACTTATTGGAAAAGATACATGTACTGGACAATTTATTGGGGTTATTTAAATATTGAAAAGGGGTGTATTTAAAACTTACTAAATTTTATTCTGAATATAAATTAGATTGTAAAGGGTAAACGGGTCTATCAAATCTTGTATTAATCTATGCAAGGTAAAAGGCATATACATAATAAACTGGGTTATTATGAGCTCACCATACTCCAGTGTTCAGTCAATGTAGGGTAATATATGGGGCCCTTCTACTCATATCTCATTAAATTTGTTTGCAAATAAGTAGAAAATCATAGACTTTAAAAACATATCACATTTTGAGTTTGTAATAGTGTACCAAACTGTTTTTATACATGTGAATAATTTGTCTGTAAATAGCGGTAAATAAAAGATTGTATGATTGTTGTATTATTTGGTGATTTTATTGAATGGTGTGCAAATGTGAATGAAGAATGGTTGTAAATTTAGGTATCCGAGAAGAGGCACAGCTGAGCTAGCCAGGGAAGCTGCTGAAGATTTTTGAAG
Source organism: Platerodrilus igneus (assembly GCA_036346225.1). Taxonomy (NCBI): domain Eukaryota; kingdom Metazoa; phylum Arthropoda; class Insecta; order Coleoptera; family Lycidae; genus Platerodrilus; species Platerodrilus igneus. The sequence continues at coordinate 4,966,142 of JARFIW010001690.1, forward strand.
CAGAAAGTAATAAGAGTAAGAAATTTTTTTTTAAAAGTTGTGCAGTTTGAAAATTATTTGATGACACTGGCTCGATGTTAAAACCTTTAAATCCCCTACCACAGCAATCTTATGACGGCCCAACGCTGGGGCTCGAATGAAGAAGGTGAAGGCTTGATGTTAAAGCTTTGTCCCAGCTTCGTCCAAGAATTTTTATAAGGTACCACAGCAATATATATCAAATATTTTCAATTGTTCTTGGGAATTTAGGTCTATACAAATTACATCAATAAACTATTTCATACTTTTGAATTGATATAATTTATTTGTTTTCCTTCTCCAGACGTTTCAACCTTACACACAGGTCTTAATCAATGGTTACTATCACAGAAAGTACATACAATTATATTTACATATTTTTACTGTTACCTTAAAAAGAAACATTCACAACCACAATTAATTTTAACACACGTATTGATTACACATATCAGTAATTAGACTATTTATCAATTAATTACATATAGGTAGGTTAGTATTGTTTGTCACAAACGTTAAACTAATATTGATTTTATCCAAAATGACAGTTATAATTTTAGTAAGATAATCGTACGGTCGTTATCTGTTTTACCGGTTACTACATTGAAATTTATTTCTTAGATTTAATATTAATACTATATGTAGACATTATGAATCAATGTTTATTGCTGTGTTTTATTTAATTATATTATGGTATATTTTACTTAGTTTTTTAATATAATAAATATTAAAAATATTTTAGTGAAACTGTTGTACCGTGTTATATAACTATCTGGTTGAGGTAGTAAATTCCAAAATCCGTTCTTAAGAAAAGTATATGTTATGTAGGTAGGCCTATGCTAAATACTGACAAATTTTGAAGAGCGAAGGTCGTATAAAAGATATTAAAAAAATGTTATATGACTGTCTGGTAGAGGTAGTAAATTCCAAAATCCGTTCGTAAGAAAAATATATGTCATGTAGGTAGGTCTATGCTAAATATTGACAAATTTTGAAGAGCGAAGGTCGTATAGAAGATATTAAAAAAATTGTTTTTTTAGTGAAACTGTTGTACCGTGTTATATAACTGTCTGGTTGAGGTAGTAAATTCCAAAATCCGTTCTTAAGAAAAGTATATGTTATGTAGGTAGGCCTATGCTAAATGTTGACAAATTTTGAAGAGCGAAGGTCGTATAAAAGATATTAAAAAAAATGTTTTTTTAGTGAAACTGTTGTACCGTGTTATATAACTGTCTGGTAGAGGTAATAAATTCCAAAATCCGTTCGTAAGAAAAATATATGTTATGCAGGTAGGCCTATGCTAATTACTGACAAATTGTGAAGAGTGAAAGTCGTACAGAAGATATTCAAAAAATTTTTTTTAGTGAAACTGTTGTACCGTGTTATATAACTGTCTGGTTGAGGTAGTAAATTACAAAATCCGTTCTTAAGAAAAATATATGTTATGTAGGTAGGCCTATGCTAATTACAGACAAATTTTGAAGAGCGAAAGTCGTATAGAAGATATTAAAAAAAATTTTTTTTAGTGAAACTGTTGTACCGTGTTATATAACTGTCTGGTTGAGGTTGTAAATTCCAAAATCCGTTCTTTAGAAAAATATATGTTATGTAGGTAGGCCTATGCTAATTACTGACAAATTTTGAAGAGCGAAGGTCGTATAGAAGATATTAAAAAAATTGTTTCTTTAGAGAAACTGTTGTACCGTGTTATATAACTGTCTGGTAGAGGTAGTAAATTCCAAAATCCCTTCGTAAGAAAATTATATGTTATGTAGGTAGGCCTATGCTAATCACTCACACATTTTGAAGAGCGAAGGTCGTATAGAAGATATTTAAAAAAATTGTTTTTTTAGTGAAACTGTTGTACCGTGTTATATAACTGCCTGGTTGAGGTTGTAAATTCCAAAATCCGTTCTTAAGAAAAATATATGTTATGTAGGTAGGCCTATGCTAATTACTGACAAATTTTGATGAGCGAAGGTCGTAAGATATTAAAAAAAATTTTTTTTAGTGAAACTGTTGTACCGTGTTATATAACTGTTTGGTTGAGGTTGTAAATTCCAAAATCCGTTCGTAAGAAAATTTATGTTATGTAGGTAGGCCTATGCTAATTACTAACAAATTTTGAAGAACGAAGGTCGTATAGAAGATATTAAAAAAATTGTTTCTTTAGAGAAACTGTTGTACCGTGGTATATAACTGTCTGGTTGAGGTTGTAAATTCCAAAATCCGTTCGTAAGAAAAATATATGTTATGTAGGTAGGCCTATGCTAATTACTGACAAATTATGAAGAGCGAAGGTCGTATAGAAAATATTAAAAAAATTGGTTTTTTAGTGAAACTGTTGTACCGTGTTATATAACTGTCTGGTTGAGGTTGTAAATTCCAAAATTCGTTCTTAAGAAGAATATATGTTATGTAGGTAGGCCTATGCTAAATACTGACAAATTTTGAAGAGCGAAGGTCGTATAAAAGATATTAAAAAAAATGTTTTTTTAGTGAAACTGTTGTACTGTGTTATATAACTGTTTGACAGAAGTAGTTTATTCCAAAATCCGTTCTTACTAAAAATATATTTATTTTGGAGAACCTAAGCTAATTGCTAAAAATTTTTAAAAAGCGGAAGTCTTATGTAAGGTATGAAAAAAAGCTTTTTTTAGTGATACTATTGAACCGTATTATAGAAGTGTTCGGCAGAGGAGTAAATTTTCAAATCCGTTTTTAGGAATATTATATGTTGTATTGGAAGGCCTAAGGTAATTACTGATCAATTTTATATATACAGTATGGTGGATATTCAAAAGATGCGGTTTTGTTATCAAATTCTTAGGTACGTTTTTTCAAAATATGTTATATACAAACGTGGAAATATGTTTGGAAAAATTATTTTATATATGTTTGAAAATGTTTTAAAAAACGTTAACTTTTGATTGTAATGTTGGGCTTTATGTGTACTTATGCATAAAATATTTCCTTCTGCAATGTAAATAACGAATTTTAATAAAATAATTACTTTCTGCCGATATTATTCTTTTATTGTCATATGTAGGTACTGCAGAATGGTACTTCTGTAATTGAAAAATTGAGAGGATATTAATAATCCATAAAGAATATAAAGCAGACTGAAATAGCGTGCAAAATGTACTGATTAATAAGGCTACACCTATAATGCATGGAGAGGGTAGTAGGCGTTGCCTTACAGAGAGGAGGCGTATTCAAATTTAGCGGCCGCTTCGTAACGGCCGGTAACTTCACTGATGTGCTACTTCACTACTAGTAAGTTGAAGTCACTTACTTTACGATAACATTTAGAAAAAATATTTATGATCCGGTTAAAGATTGCGCTGATATTTTAGCCCAAAGTCAATGTGATAAATTTGAAAATATTACAACTTTTATACGACGGGAAAGCTCGTGAAAAACACAATTATTTGTTTTCTAATGATTAGGCTTATCTATTTTCAGATGTTTTTATCCCTGTATGATTTCTTTAACTTTATCCACCGTTCTTGCTGTTTGTGATGTTTTCAAAATCAAAAATAAAAAACATTTAAGGACGATAAAGGGTATCGAAAGACTTTCGGATTCATTACGTAAGTGTTGAAAGTGAAATTAACGACAGTTTCCATGTAGCAGACATTGTAGCTGTATTTGCAGTTTAGTTATGAAAATTTGTATGTGAACGGATTTCTTTATTTTTATATATGTTAAGTTTACGTCTTAAATGTAAAATTTCTTGTTTTATATCGTGTCGTTCTGTTTTATATGGTGTGTTAATAACCGCGTGTTGAGTGTAGCTATGTACAAAGAAATTCGTATTTTTCTTTTAGAGAAGAGTCGTTACTCTTAAATCAAAAAGCTCAAATGCGTTAAAATTATGCAATATTTATGAGAAAAGTGAGTGGGAGGCACAATAAAAATAAAACATGTAAACACGAACCCTAGGAAACAGTTCAGACGTACATTAATAAATTTGCATACAATCATACTCTATTTTATTACGCACATTTCCCAAATCAATTCCGTGGAGAGCGCTGCTGCTTTGAAGTAAATATTATTAAAAGCTTAATCCGCATAACGAAAATACACACAATTAACGCTTTTCCGGTTTTCCAATATTTCAATTACTGTAAATAAACAAGGAAACAATAACATAAAATACATTCACTTGGCAGTGGATGAGATAGATATTCAAACACCCTCATCACTGACAAAAGGAAGCAAAGGAGGGTGAGTTCAATGTCATGAATCACCGGCAATTGCAATATAGACATAATACGCGTTTTTGTTATGCTATACATCTACACAAAACATTCCAAAAGCTCAACATTTGGATGCCATGTCCTACTCAATAAAGATTTGTAGAACAAAATAATTCTAGTTCAAGGCTACGCCGGGTTGTAAGGGTAAACAGACCTACACACATACATACCTTAAAACATCTTTATGTAGTGAATGACATGCGACACAACATATTAAAAAGGGTTAATAATTTAAAATACAAGAAATATAAAGCACAACACACCACGATATTAACGTTAACGTTACATTTTAATAATTATCACTGTTGCGACACTTGTTTTGGTTTTGATACCTAGATGTCTAGATTTCCAGACTGAAAGTTCACGCGCATGTCCACTTGTTCTGTGTTAGTTGACTGTTACGTAGCTTTACTATAAGCTTTCATTGTAGTCTTTGTCCAGTTCTTAGAATCGCATTATATATTTTTAAAATACACTTAATATATAACTAATGCAATTTTTAATTCAGTAAAGTTTAGAATATCCCGAAAAACATATATGCAGTAATTTAATTTTGGGTCAATTAAGCAATTTAATAAAAACGTTCTTTTTTTTTAAATAATTACTGTAAACTATAAAATCTTCAATAAAAATATTAAAATTTTTCTGATTTTGAATTACACGTTTTCATGAACGCACCTGAAATATACCATGCCTGACAAATAGGATATTTATTAAACAATAGCAACAGTGACGGGTGTGCGGTGTTATAAAACCTCGCGACCGTGGGGTCCGACGTTTTGGCAGAATAAAAAAAATTTTGGGAACTAACTATTATAAGGATATATTAGAAAACTATTAATTCGGTAAATATTCAAGTGTTGGGGGATCTTAGTAGCCGCAGGCTACTTAACCCCCTCCACATACTACTGAATTTCGGGGATATAGGGTATATATTTATAAGCAATTGAAGGGGAACTGAACTGCATTTAACAAGAAAGAGATGCGGCTATATTCGAAGACAACAAATATAGAAACAAGGACAAAAGTATTGGAAGCATATGTGTGAAACACAACACAGTACGTCTAAGAAATAGGGACAGCAGGAGAGGCAGACAGAAAAACGGTAGAAGCCTTTTGGAATGTTGTGCTTTAGATGTATGGGAAAAAGTGAATAACAAAGAGGTTCTAGAAATAGTTGGGAAATAAAGATATCTTAGGGGCAAAAATAGGAGAAATGGAAGGGCAGGATACGTTCTAAAGCATTTTTGGGGAGTAGTGCAAGGATATATTAGAAGCAGAGATAGGAAAAAGGAGGTAGAGGTAGACCTAGATCAGATGCAAATAAGTCGATGAAAAACAATGAAATTCCTTGTTAAAATTTATAAACGAAACATCATCAAATTAAACTCACTACAATTGATTTTCTAATGCTCCACTCGAAGGTACTACATTGACCAGGAGGCAAGTTTTTTACCTGAAAATTTTGAATTTTGCCGAATCCTTGCTCTTCTAAGCCAGGTAGGAATTTTTCACGTGCGTGACAACACTCACGCGGGACCTACGTTTTACCTCTGATCAGAACCAAGGCGTATTTTTGTGAAAAATGTTTGCTTATAACATTTTTCAAGCGATCCGTGTCAGGAATTGAACCCGAGACATTGGGCTTAGAAATCATACACAAACAAACTAAGGCCACGAATCCGTCTCAAATCAAAATCAACCGTCCAGATACTGCAGGACTTGAAAGTCCATTGCAAGTGTTAGGTGAGTTATTTACAAGTAATGAAAACATGTCAGTAGACCGTGAAATTAAATAAGCATCAAAAAAGTTGAGTAGAATATTTACAAATAATAAAAGCACATCAGAAGAAGAGCATGAAATTAAGTATGCATCGCAAGTGTTGAGTGACTTATTTACAAATAATAAAAGCACGCCATATGCTATTTGCAACTGATGACCCAGCAACGTAGTCAAAACAATCTAACACAATATTTTGTCTATATATTAAGTTCTTTTCTTGTGATAATTTCTTATTTGATATAGGTTCTACCACCTGGCGACACATAAATAAGAAGCAAAATTTCGTAAAAGATCTTCTGTACGTATAAATCATGTGAAAATTTGGACACAAATGAAGTATAAATTACATATGAATAACACAATGTATCAGGTTAAGCAAAAAATAATAAAATTTGAATGGAAAGGCTACATAATGGTAAGTCTGTGGTGCTTATAAAGTTAATTTCAAAAATTGATCCAGTTTTAAAATATCATCTAATCAAGTGTTCGTAGACCGACTTTTTGAAAAAAAAAGCAAAATTCGTACTTAACTCAGAAACGAATTGTTGACTGATATTGAATATTAATTTCAAATTAACATTGTAAATATGATATTACAAGCAAAATATTGTTCTATTATTCTTGACTGTACACCCGATATAAGTCATCGAGAACAAACATCCGTTATTTTTAGATTTGTGCATATGTTTAAAGAGGGTGTTAAAGTTAGAGAACATTTATATGTGTAAGCGCGCGCGCGTGTGAGTATGCGTGTGCGTGTGTGCGTGCATATGTGTGTATATTGTCTCTCTTTATCTGTCTATCGCTCTCTCTCTCTCTCTCTCTCTCTCTCTCTATATATATATATATATATATATATATATATATATATTGTAATACTTTCCTTTCGTTATGTATGTAGTATTTATGATTACTTTATTTTAAATTAAAATATCAAATTGTTCAAATAAAATATTGGACCTTTATAATTTTGTAAGATATTGTAAATCCATTAGTCAAATAATTAATAAGAGCAATGAGTTACTTATGGTTGAATCTTTAATAATAATAAAGATTCAGGCTAGCTAAATTTATCACTTTCTATTCGACGATCTCAGGGAGGGATCAGGTCCATATATAATTTTGTGTTTGTTTACTAAATTTACTCATCTTTACTTAGGACAGTGTTACAAAATAGGATCGAAACAATATTAAAATGTTTAAACACTTGCGTTTGGAATCCTGTTAGCAGCGTATTATTTTATCGTTCAAAACAGATATTTCCTTCAGGGATTATGTCCTCCTCGAATTATTTCCAATTGTTTCAATCTATGACTTTCTTTTCAGGGTAACTCTTCATCGCAAGGTTCTTACTACAACCTCAGTACGTATTAGTAATTTGCAAAATAATTCTAAAACCTCCTTTCAATCTCGCATCTGTCAACTAATTTTGACAAATATTGTTTATTGAAAATAACGAAATCGCTAGGAAGTTTTTTATTGAGTATTTTAAAGGATCGGCTTGGAATTTCCTCCAGGACCTAATCTAAATAGCAATACATATACAATGATTACTGGTATCCTGGGTGTCTGGTAACCCTGAAAGATACTAATATAATTAAAATTAATAATCTACTTTCCTTTATATGTTGTTTTGTCCTGGGTTGATACACCTCAAAAGGGTCCTTCTTTGGTTGGTTTATTCATAAATTTTTCTGTATTTTAAACTGCAACTATTCCTTGACAAGCTGATTATTCTATTGTTTCCGGATTTGTTTTCTAGCGATTTGAAATCTTCTTGTCTACACTTGGATTAAATTTTAACTAGACTTCAAATGACAGACAAGAATTTAATTTGACTTTTTTATTTTTTTGTTTTAAAGACAACCAATCAATCACAACTTCAAAGAACTTCTAAATACATTTCCAATAATTAATGTCTATATACAATGTGTCCAAATATTCTGTTTTCATATCAATCTCAAAATTATTTCTTCAACAATAATCTCTTCTAATTTCTTCTCTAATACATTATTTCTACTCTCTATTATAAAATCACTTATTTTTACTAAATTTACACAAAGCTCATTTTTATACAAGTCTTTGTGTTCATAAATTATTCGTCAACTAATTAAATTTTCACTGAGCTCAATTTCTTATGACTATATACGTTGAAGAATTATTTGTAAAAGACCGTTTATTTATGTTTCCCATCACCCAGGTAACCTATAACAACACACTTCTATCCCTAATATTTCTTTTTACCCACTATGATATCTCTTTTAATCATTTTCTAAGCTAACCTGTTTATTTGATGATATGTAGATGTAGCACATGCTACCTTTTGTTGCTACTACATGCTGACATGCATATTGTTTTTATTTACACATACTAAAACTAACTTAATATTTCTAATGATTGTTTTTTGAAGTCTCTTGGGCAAACTTAAAACTACCTTAAGCTATAACCCGGAGAAATCTCCAATTCCCCCTTTAAAATTTAAAATCTCCCACTTTCTATGTCGTAATAACACCCCAGTCCAAAAATACACCACAATATATATATATATATATATATATATATATATATATATACACACATTATATAATTATATAACGACGCCATTTTAGTCCATAGGGGTTGAATACCAATTACAATTCAGCAAACACAAAAGACCCGACTTTTATTAAATACATTTGATGTAAAAAATGCGCTTCGTATGAGCAAAATTAGGGAAGATTTTATGCATTTTTCATTCAGTCGGTATGGAAACTATTTGAAAGTATGAAGCACAGAAACCTTCAATAAAGCGTGCTTTATTTAGGTGGAAGTTGAGAGTAATATTTTATAAGATCATTTTGTTTGTTGGCATCAAAAGTTATTAATTAAAGTAAACTGAAAAATTGCATTTATTTTTAAAAATCAAGCAAATACTAATAATTGTGCAAATATTAAATTGGGAACTTCGAATTCTTATTACATTCATTCGCTAACGTAGCATAGCAAAGTTTTGTTGTACAAACCACATTTACAGGGGATAAGAACGCTATCAAAGCAAAGGTGTTATTTACATTTGGAGATTACAGAATTAATTCAATGCAAATTTTATCGGACATTTACCAATGAGATTGACGTTGAACTAATAATATTTGAACCTTCTAACGAATAGAATTTTGTATATCTGAAATAGAAATAACCCATTGGTCATGGTGTACGTGCAATTCCACAAGTCCTACACGAGGCGTGGCGTCAAAATTCCTGCATGCGTGTGCTCTGTAATCGGTACTAATATTTACAAGTAACAGTAAAACTACTAAGAACGAATGATTATTGATTTTTTAGTAAACCAGTAAAGTGAAAATACCAAAAGTGCTACGTCTAAGTAATAATTAACAATTAAATGTTGAAGCATTCAAATAGTAAGTAAAATTTTCTTATTAGAATTTTTGATAAAGGATGATTCTAGAACTTCTAATTACCACCCCAAGGTTCCTAAGTTCCACCCAAAGCCTTCAACATATTACCTGAAGCTTTCTAAGTACTGCTATAAACATTATAAAAAAATTTACAGAAATATTGAAAATAGAAACAAAATAAAGACACTCGTGTGCGTCAGAAAAGACATGTTTTGAATAGTTTTCTGATGACTCACACGTAGTCGATAACAGGGAAAATTGTAACATACTGTAGTGAAACTTCTTTTGCAACAACGTTCCTTTATTATTAGCAAACATTCATACTCGTAGGTACAATAAAATTCTAATATATTAAGGACAATTTATTCTAGCTAACCACTAACAGTACTAGCTTTTTTTAAGCGACAATACTATTATCTTAATTATGATGGCGCACAATTAACAATTGAAGCATTAGTAATTTATTAAATAATAACTGTTAACTTAAACCAATCACTAACTTCAATAGTTGCAATAAATCTAATTCATATAACTATATTGTACAAGATCAATACTTGTATTTGAACTTGTATTTTAGAAATACAATTGATTAATTCCCGCAAAGTGCATCCTTATATGCCAAATTCAATTGTTCGCGAATGTTCGAAGAACAAATCAGCCTTATTCAATTAAACGTCTAAAAAGTTTTGTAAGTTTTATAATATTTTAAATGCGCCTTCTTGTAATCTGCTAATCAGTTCTGTGTGAAGACGTGGCATCCCAGGGTAGCTGTCAGCCTTCCTTTGTATATATATATATATATATATATATATATATATATATGTACTACTGTGACAAGGCCGCACGTTGTGGTGCCACTAAAAGAGTGCTGTGACAATGCCCCGTGTTGGGAGCCACTAAAAGGAGTGATATGAAGATGGTCTCGCGTTAGGAGCGTCACTGAAAGAGTGCTGTAAAAAGATAATTCTGGTTTGTAAACTTGAAATTGTTCAATTACCTTCGTTTTTCACTTTGCCTGGCTAGCTTAACGAAATTTACGGAGTTTTCAAAATGAACTAAAACGTAGCAATATGTAATACAATATGAAATATCGTCTTTCATACAAAAGCATTTACCACATCGTTTCTTTCAAACATAAAATAATTTTTAAGAAGTCTTTGCCACAAAATATTGCTGCTTACCTTATTTTACATTTACAGAATTAAACTTATTCTTTTGAGGATCTTTCACCTGGTTATAAATTATTTCCACGCTAGTAAGATTTGTTTTGGCCAGAAAAATCCTTGACATATAATCTATTAAAGGACAGAGTATATCGAACTCAGAACACAAACTTCTGGTAAAAAAAATCCCTCACACACGAAAAAATATTAGTATTATCTTAAACTAGACCTAAACACTCTAATATCAGTTGAAAATAAATCAACAGTGATACTTGCAGAATCCACAAAACGCTTCTCGTAATTAAAAATCTTCTTATTTTAAATTGATCTCCAGGTCGACTTACAAGTTTTTCCAAATTAAAATTCCTGATTTTCAACAGCAATTATCAAAGTACCTTTTTGGGTTAAATCTTCGTTTCAATTATTTAATACATCTTTAAAAATAGTTTTATATTAAAGAATTTTTGCCTTTTCTTCGTAATTAATAATTCCATTTTTGTATGTAATTTGGGTTTAAAAACATCACTTCAATTTATACACGCGCAATTTGAACCATGAGCCTTGAATTTACCGACAATTCCATTTTTTCCGGATTCTAAATAGGAATAAAGTATAGTACGTAAGTTGGAAACCCGTGTTTCTAAAATGCTCTTTATTAAAACATTATTTAAAAACGGGTTCAGTTCAGTTCATGACAAGATAAAAAATTTCGTCCATTAAATATATTTAATGCAAAACAGGCAAGTCGTGTATTTTATTTTTCTAGATTATGCGAAAATTTAGATTTATTCACCAAGTTGCAGAAATAACATGAACGGGCTATAATATGAGATAAGGCGTTTAACAACTCATAAATCAAAAGATAACTATTGTAGAACGCGCAATGACAGCTATTAATCAGCATAACATAAGCATTTTGACCTTTATTCAGTAAAGATCCTAAGTAGGAACTGTAATAAAACATTTAACGACGTAATAAATTAAAGTATGACAGCAATTTAGCTAAGACAGTATCCTAATTATGCCGTATAGCTTCAATTTCCGGGAAAGTTGCGTTAGCCGTATGAATAAAACTAGACTACATCTGCATGGCGTGGGAAATTTATACTATATAAACTGATTGAGAATCAAAACGAAATCAATTGTTAATTAATTGCGCTTAGTTCACGTTCATGTATTACTACACGGCTAAAAATATCTGTCAATAAATAATAATGTAAAAGTATACGTATAAGTAAAAGTATAATGAGTCGAGTGAATGACAAGTGTTAAATGCACGTTTTAAGCTTATAGCAAGCTATGTTGAAAGTTGATTTTAGGTGGAAATTATTTGAAGTAAATAATGAAAGTGGCTTTTGATAAATGGCAGTAAATTCCAGCAAAATAAATTTTAATTTAAATAAAAGAATATGATACAAATTTTCAAATACATGTTTAATGGTGGATTAACTTTAAAACTACTTGAACGATACTGATATTGATTTGGAAAAGAATGTATGAACTTTAATGGACACAAGTTTACGATAACAAAAGAAAAGAACAATCAACAAGTCAATGGTAAATAATTGTTCTAAAATCTTTTGTAAAGACATGTGTGCTTGTTCATTTACTTCTGGTGGGTTAGATTACATAAGAATTTGATATGTAGATTCCTTTTTGAAAATGGATAATTTAAACTTTTTTATGAGGTCGAAGTCTAGTTAAAATTTAGCCATTATAAGAAAGTTCCTCGAATGTACCTGATCAGCTACGTTTGACTACGAGGTAAGAAGGAATATTAAAATTATTCATGCTCATTTCTAAAAAAAATTGTTGATTTTAATGCTCGTATGTAAGTAATTTTTTTTAATAATGTGTGTTAAAGAAAGATGTAAAACTGAGCTAGCAAGTTAATTTGGGCATCTTAAGGCTATCATTCAAAGTACTTTTACCAATATATATTATAAATGTCCTCCCTTTTATATTTTATTATTGTTGTTGGTAAGCTTAATTTACGAAAATCGTGATTTGAACACAAAATTATAATGTGCCTTATTTGTACTTCAAATTGCAATTTTTTGTTTATTTTGCTTGAAAATATCAGAAATTTTATTTAACAGTTTCAAAATTTATCTACAAATGCGCCGGTCATAGACTCAATCAGCATGGATTCTTATAATCTCCAGGTAAGATTTATTTATTCCCGAAACTGTCTAATCAGGGTTCAGTGTCAGACGGTTTCGGTTTCTTCACCTCGTACCCCCACAGACACAGACCTATCTCGAATTCCGACAAGTCGGTTACAAAATTGACAACTATTGGCTTTTATCAATTTGCCAATAACTTAGATAAAGAAAAATTTGTGAATAGCTACTTTTGTAGGTGTAAATATTTAGTCCTTTTATGAAGGCCTACTGTTTAGATTAAATACTAATACCTTCAATTCCTCAGACTGCCTACAGGATTTCTTAGTCCTTGTCCAATTAACTACCATAACCTAAACAAAATCACTTTAGAACTAGTTTTGGTATATGTAAAAGTATGATTTAAATTTTAACTATAAACGAAATTGGTTACTTTATAATACTTTTGTTACTCCAAATTTCGCATCCATGCGGTAGTAAAATTCCACTGCACCTGGTATCCAAAATCACACTCTGCTTTTATAGATGCCCTGCTGGATTCCGAATCATTCACTTTGCCTTGCTCATAATTATTATATTTGATACGCTCTTTATTTATAGATGCGTTAGATTCAATAGCATTTTCTATTTTACTAGTACACAGTTTGAATGAAACTCAGGAACCACTTTTTTATACATCTAATTTTATTTTACAAAATTTTATTATTTATAAACAACTTATAATATCACCTAGGTACTTATTTTCATCCACCCAATGCCAACTATATACAAATTTTTATTGTTATCCACCTTAGATTAAAGTCCGTTTTGGCTTGTAAAAAATTTAAAACTTCCAAAAGGTTTCAATCATTTGTGGCTTTGTATAACGTTGCTTAAAGTTAAAAGCTCACTATCCTAATTCTTAAGGATTAATATTGTTGCGTTCGTAACACTAGTGAACGTACTGTTACAGGCGGAAAAGCTACTAAGTATATATTTTCCAGTAAAAATATAAAATGGGGGCGGCCTGTAAAACAAAAATTAAAGGGAGGTCACCGGCACTAGCTAGCGGAAGGTCGTGGATCATATAGAGGGTTAAAATTTTGCAGAAAGAGTTAAATTAATCTATAATATACTACAAAAAAATTTGGCATTTACCTTTCATAAATATTGTGGCTTAATGACAATTACCAAGGGCTCCAGACAAGTCGAGAATGTCCAAATGTTCGTGCAAAACCTTGAGAAACTTGTCATCCCAAGGAAGACAATTGTTCCTTTTAATCAATTCCTAACTTTTTTACTACTTATGCAACTTTCATGATAAAAAGAACTATTGACTTAATTAACGGCAAACAAAACTATTTAATGAACAGAGCAATAAACGTGAACCTCTTACATTCAGTGATTTTAATTTAGAAATTTAATTGAATGGGTAAATATGGAATTATGATAATTTTGCGTACATAAGTAATTCCCAAACACTTTATATGGAAGAAACTTATCTTATAAATGTTACACTAAATTAATCCTACGGTTTATGGCCAAAACGTCTTAACAAATAAATTAACTAAAAATTGGTCATGCTAACTTAACTATAAAAACTTACTTACTAAAGATTGTCCATTGTTTGATGGCTTGCCTTCCAACGCAGAACAGCTCTTAAATTGGGGGAGAGAATCTCACTTGTTGCTTGTAATTTTTAAATAATTGAATGGCACACGAACCCGGCAGAATCTTGTTGATAATATAACTTAACTTGTGCGTCACACGCTTACAAGCTTTTTATTATTACTTTATACCACTATAAATCCGCGAACATACGGGCGTAACCCTCGCGAACTGGAAGAGTTAATTACTCCTTTCCAATTTCACTATCGTGATACTAAGTGAAATATCATATCTGTGATGCCGGAGAACGCTACCCGCGAACTTCTGTGGCTACGTTTCTACCTTTTGACCACGGACAACCCCATTGGAAACAATCACTGTCTTTTGGCTAAAGCCTTAAGTTATATATTAATCCCTACTCTAACTATTATTTACGTCATATTTCTGTTATCCAATGACTAAACAGAACCTCCCCAAAAACAAGATTTTAGAAACCAAATTCAACCCCTTTTGAGATGAGGGCCACGGAAGCAATTATTTTTCTAAGGATTTAAATATATTGTATCTTCTTGGAAATTTAATTATTGAATTGTGGACCATACTTATGGCGACAGTTGTCTGCCATTAACAAAAGACCGGTTAACCCACTTGAGCCGAAATGGATTTTAAATACTATGGATGTCTCCAGACTACTTAAAATTACTTGCAATCTTTGAACAAATCAAATTGGAAAAATAGTTTGGCTATTTTCAATGTTTCGTTTTCTATAACCCTTATCAATCAAAGAAATTATTAAGAAAATTAAAGAAAGAAAATTTCAACACAAAATTGCTTTTCTTTATTTACGTTAAAAGGTACTATTCCATTTTAATTTTATCAGATTTGTCAATCTGTAGCCGACATAAGGTTTAAAAGGGTTATTGTATTTGATTTGCAAGGGTAGAGCTTTAAATTATTATGATAGCCGCTGGAATTTATAATAGTTAAGCCTTAAGCTATTTCTAAACCTGGTTTTTCTTATACGGGATGCTAACTAAACTATAAAAGTAATTTATTATGGAATTCTTGTCTATAAGTTATGCAAGTTAATAAAATTTAATCGATTAATTAATCTGTTTATTAGTTAACATTACAAAATAATGTTACAGTACTTCAATTCCTTATTCGTTGAATACAGATCTAATTATTCACAAATATTTACAACAAATTCATAATAAACAGAAATGCCACTACAGAGATCACTAAGGATAGTTACGATGATATTTATTAACCACATAAATTCTTTCTTGAAGAGAGAAATATTCCATATCTGTTAGTAATTTAACTGCATGTGTGGATGTGCCATTGTTTATTTACACAAACACCAGTCGATTTATATCATAATTTATACAAACACTAAACGTCTTTATTTAACAACTTGAACAAACAATTTATTTCTTATCACTTATGGATTAAGACCGGGGCGACTTTGCGACTGAGTTGGTTCACGTATGACTACCAAGCGCAAGGCTCCGGGTTTGATTCCTGGTATGGATCGCTTGAAAAATGTATTTTTTACAAAAATACTGAATTAACCAAAACTACCAGCAAAGACGATATTTATACCTGAACACACGTCTTCGATTCTTTTGTAGAAATTACGAATCGGTAGACATTCTTACACCTTCCTATTGTATTCAACCCTTGTAACTGTCAATTTTAGCATTGTTCGCATAATGTATTTTACTACCTTTATTCTTAACCCTCCAGGAACCGTGTTACGTTCTGTTTTTCCTCTCCAACAGTAACGCTTATAAATTCTGTATTGTGTTACCAAAATTTTAAAATCCCTTTTTAATTCAATATAATTCGTATATCTAGAACTTATACATAATTAAAACATAATTTTGAAACACTCTATTTATTATCCTTTTATTCTATTATATCTAGTAAATAAATTTATCGTTATAAGTACTCTAGTTTTGTGTTTAACATTATGTTAAAAGTTATACATGCTAGTTAGAATTTCCATAAATTATCTTCAAGGTAATGTAATTTAGAACGATTATGTGCACCTGTTGTTTTGAATACTCAAGTGTGGAGGCCTCGATTGTGCAAGCACAGACTACGACAGTCGATCCTTTACCGTCCTAGTAATAAGATGAAGAAATTAATATTAAAGGGTGACTTGAGGCTGGCATTTCAATTATGCAGTAAATTAATCCAAATGTGTTAGAAAGTTCATCATGCGCAACACGGAAGTTTTTGGTTTACACTGAAGTTTTTGATTTAATAATGGCTATGTGTAACAGCCAATTTATAGCGTATAGATTGTATACGAATGGAAACCTACAGTTAGAGATTTCAGCGATGGCTCTCCCCGACGGTAGATTCCACTCTTTGTTTTTATTGTTTTGATCTTCAGGATATCGGCGTAACAAAATGAACAACAAGTTTTTGCTGTCATTATGCAGTATTAGAGGCGCGCATATGTTTCAAGTTCATCTACTAAATAGTTAATTTGCACTCTACGTTCCAGGTCGGTAAGTCGATTTTCCTTTGTTATGAAAACCATGTATTTGTCGTACAACGTTTAGTGGTTATTTTTCTACAATTAGAAGATATCCAAGGTTAAGCTGTAATCTTTGTAGTTCAAACTATTGAAAACTAATATCTTAATAATTATATTTAAAAGCTTAGATTTTTGAACTGTACACTAAATTAAACTCTTGCTATATAGATTTTTTTACAAAAACGATATGTTCAAGAACTTAGATTGTGAATCATACTAAATGGAGTTCGTTACTAGAATTTGCTTATTCACGTTTATTATTTATCATACAGTTGAGTAGTTTTTTATACATGATACTTTTTTAACAAGTCTTAAAATTACTAATTAAAACATCCTATCATTTAAGTAATTTAATAAAAATGTACGTCGTTTGATCAGTACTGGAAAAATGACAAAAACTAATGATTTTGTTAATGAAATATATAATGCCTATTTACGTTAAAAACTTTGATATAATCAAGTTTATTACAGAAATAGAAATGGTTAACTAAACACTTACAAAATCTATTGTAAATTCCTGTCAGTTTGAAACAAAATTATTTGTTAATATATGTCTTGGTTTCTAACAAGTCTAATCTTTTTTTTTTAATTTAGAAGTGGTTAATCACACTATAGGAGATACTTAAGAAGTTGTATTTATTCTACTTCATACATAATTTTGGATTCTATAAATCTTATATGAACCATTGATGTATAAATTTAATAAGTAGAGTATCCATGCACCAATGGCCAGTAGCAAATTCTATAAGTACATATATCTTGTCTGATTTATTGATTTTATTATTTTGAGACGCAAACTGCTGTTTCCAATGCATTTTTATGTATTTTATTTTATTTCAGGATAAACGTTTGTACCATCTATGAATACAAAATCTTGTATTCCCATAACAGAATATATTCGTTGAGGTTCCTGTATTTTTCTTGGCGATATTCCTTGTCCCTTAATATATTGCATAAGTACAGTGGCGCCTGACCTATCCGTATTTATTTAACGACCCCCTGATAGTCTCTAAAAACCACTGAAGTTAGAGTTCAGAGCTAGTACGGAAGTCAGTTTGTGTTAATACGGATAAATCAACATCTTCTGCACGACTTTTGTTAGAAATATGTTTGCCTAGGTATCCCCTAAGTATAACATAGTAAAAACTTAGATGTTTCTCTGTCGCTGCATAATGTGGCTTGACAAAACAGAGATAAATAATATTCTTTAACGCTCCTTCTCTGTTCTTTTAAGATTGTTTTGTCCCAGACGTTGTAAGTTCCAGTCTGAACCTTTTCTCTATTTTCTATATTAATCAAAATTGCAATCGATATTTTTAATATTGGATGCCGTAGCATTTGAATTAAAACTACACACCAAGATCTCGACCCCGGTCGTCTAGACCGGTTCCTTCAGAATGTTACGTACCACCAAGTCAAATCTAATCTGTAGAGCCCACGACAGATATTAGATATGGTCAACTTCTTTTAAAAAGAATAAGTTAATCATATTTTTGTGGGCGGTATGTTTCAGCTTGTCGATATAAGTTAAACTTGTCGCTTTTACACCAGATTAACGAAGATGTTGCTAGCGATTGTGGATAAGCATAGTCTTCCTTTTATTGTATAAAGAACAAGTGTTCAAAAGACGAACGGTGGTTTTTGTTGAAAAATAAGGTAGTATGCTGAAGAATCAAATACCTTTGGACCTGTTCAAGAATCTTGCTTTTGCGCACTTGATATCGTTAAAAGTTAGTGCATTAACATTCGTTGTTTGTACCGTGTAAAAGTTATTAGTGGATTCCCCATGTGATCAAACATTAATTGTCATGTCAAAGTTTTACAATTGGTCGTCTTGCATTACACAAGATAAGGGAACTGAGTTACAGTCCCTTGAACTTCGATTAAACCAGCATTCGATATGGTTAGATACTATGAAATATATTCTTAATTTATTCTGTATGCGTAGCGGAATGTTCAAAGGTATTAAAGCTAACGATTCGTGATGACCTTTTGACTGATAGTAAACTTACCGTTTTTGACTTACTAACTAAATGCATATTTATTTTATAGGTCTTTTTAAATCTTTACGACCTGCACAGAAACCCTAAATTGTACCAACAAAACTAAAGATCAAAGTGAAAATATGGTTGTTGAATGAAACTAATGTCTCCAACAGCGTTGACGTTGCTGCCGCATTATTTTAAAATTGTTATTACCACGTGAATATTTTCTATAGGGTTTACACACTGAAAAGAACTTCAGGGCGTCTTATAACTTTTAGAAATTCTTCTAATCAGAAACTATCACAAGTATAGAGCTAACATATGACCCTATATGTGATTTTCCAATGCTCCACCCGAAAGTAACTACATTGGCCAGGAAGCGAGTTTCTTTTATCTGAAAAATTTGGAATTTTGCCGAACCCTTGCTGTTCCAAGCAAGGTATGAAACTAATGTCTCCAACAGCGTTGACGTTGATGCAGTATTATTTTAAAATCGTTATTACCACGTGAATATTTTCTATAGAGTTTTCACACTGAAAAGAACTTCAGGACGTCTTATAACTTTTAGAAATTCTTCTATTTAGAAACTACCACAAGTATAGAGCAAACATATGACCCTACACGTGATTTTACAATGCTCCACCCGAAGGTACTACATTGACCAGGAAGCGAGTTTTTTTACCTGAAAAATTTGGAATTTTGCCGAACCCTTGCTGTTCCAAGCAAGGTAGGGATCTTTAACGTTTGTGACGACACTCACACACGGGACCTCCATTTGTGCGAAAAATGCTCGCCTAACATTTTTCAAGCGGGCCGTGTCAGGATTCGAACCCGGAACCTTGGGGGTAGTAGTCACGCGCATACCAACTACGCCACGGAACCGCCTGCAAACATATGACCAAATGATTAATCTCAATAATCACTACAACAATAGGTTCTTTACGAATTCTTAACTTACCGTCGAACCCATACACACTTTAAATTAGACATTCACGAATCGCCTCTTTTTTTGTTTTATGTATCTTGTTTAATTTCACTTTGTTAATAATAATCATAAAGCACTTTTTCAAGGCTAATCTTCGAATACGCCATACTTTCTATGTATTTATTATAGGTTAGGTATTTATTTGACATTACTTTAAAGGTTATATTAGCGAACCCTGATATATAAGACGAGCGTCTCGCGGCAGTAATAACGCGGCTGCAATGACAGTTGTAGACAGATTGAGGTTACTTAATTTTTTTTGTTTACATAAATTGGATGAAGTATGTGTTAATGTTAAATTGAGTCTTTATCTCGTTATTTATATAGGAGGAGTAAAAAATGAATATTTGCCAAGATTGTGGTTCTGAATTTACGTAAAATAAAACTTGTATGTCCACTTAAGAAAATTTCATGATTTGAATATAAGAGACCAGTTTCTATAAGCAACCAACTATGGATAAAAAAGAAATTAAATTCAGTGCAGTAAAGGAAATTAACTTTACACGAATGTTATCTATATATGTTAGCTCTTGTATGTAAACAACTTGGCATTTTGTACTAACTTGTTGCTATTCTAGGTATCTTTCGTACTTGTGTCAATATGCAGTTTAAAGGTAGTTTGCTGGTATTTCTTTAATTTGATTTGTAAATTATTAATTACTTGTGTGAAATGTGTTTAATAATAGTAATAGAGGCTTGAGCTTTCAAAAATTGTATTTTTATTTTTTAAAAAGTGAACACGTTGTGTACATCCATATACATTCTCAATAAATGCCTAAATTAATTAAGAAAGAAACTAATTGTATTTTGTCGAGAATTTTGTTTGCACCGTCAGTCGACTAAAATATGTAAAAAAAACAAGATAGAATATTAAGATTATTTTGGTACTCCGACTAAAAGTAAAACTAAAACACTGCACTGTAAATTTAAAAATACTCAATCCGACAGAATTGACGAAATTACAATAACTTACCAGCGCTTGTAACACTGATAAAACAAAGTGAGAACTGAGGATTAAATTAGATTAGTCGCGTACTTGTAGGTTTCCCATCAAAATCGCTGGGATTTTAATGATTTCCAGTAATTTGTACATGTATTTCTGCGAGTGGTTTCCCCATCGGATTTTATTCTCAAATAAGAGAAAGAAGAACAAAATCCAACCTTATAAGCTTTAGCGTTAATTAAACCTACTTTCTACTGAGGTAATACACTGCCTTATCTTAACATAAAATCATGTGATGTATGATCAGATCTTGTATGAACATTAACATTAATGTTTAAGTTATTAACCAAACCATCCCTAATAAAAATTTCTTCTGTTAGGGTAGGCTTTGTAAGATCATTATTCCTTGTTGCTTTCTTCTTTGTTGAAAAAAGCCGCACCTGATGTTCAACTTTTTTATTAATATCTCTGTAGTTATAGATCAATAGATTTTTCTTTATTTAATGTGTCAATGATTTTATCAAATTGCCTCATTATACTCAGATGTTCGTCGTCAGTTAACGAAGCATTCTAACATAGGGCTATTATTAGCTCAGCTTTTTTTTAATAATATCATTTTTTGAAGATTTTGCTTCATGTAAAATATTACTGCTGCAAAGTTCATTAATGTTACTAATATACAAAGGTGTGGCAATGTCAAGATTCGATTTGTAAAACTGTATCGCACAAGCATGTATGTGTTTGCAAATGTTAAGCTTTTTCATGTTGTCAATACAGGTGCATTGAAATGTATGTATACATATACTGCACTTTGTACAACTTAGGCATGAACCTTCACAGGCCTCATCTACTCTGGTAACTTGATACTGTTGAAAAGCACAAGTGGAAGACGTAACAAAATAACCCTTATCATTTTCCAGACGTCTAATAAAATCTGATGTAATTGGTATCCCTGCTTTATGACTTTGTTTAATTCTATTATTATTTTTGTCCTTGGAAGTATTCTTTGCAAGTTTAATTATACGTTTAAACAAGCTATCTCGAGCAATTTTCATTACTGCATTAATGCTTTTGTCCAAACGTTTTACTTTCCGACCTTCCAAATACACATACTTCAAAACTTTGTGCATCGATTCAAGATACATGTTAGTGTTTATTTCTAAACCCAATCGATAGCAATATGCCCAAGATGTTGGACGATTTGCATAATTATTATGAAAATATTCAGCAAATTTTCTCGTTTTAAAGCAGAATCACGAACATCATCCAATATATGTTGAAATGTAACACCTTCCTTTAATTTTCCTGAAACACATCAACTGTAAAATTTTAAACTAGAACTTTATGTTCGAAAATACCTGCAATTTCTGCTTTTCTCTCTTTACTTAAAAAAACTCGACCAATATCGTTGGTATGTCTAACATGAGTTGTTCAGAAGTCTACTGCAACAGACCCATCGTTCTTTATCGTCGCTTCCATTCTTGAGGGACAAACACTTCCAATTTTATTAGTGCCTGTGCTTTTTAAGCTTCTAAAACCCTTGCCTTTTGGAATGTAGTTGTACGATCGATGGCAATTGTAGTACTCCTTTTTGGTGCCATCAGACAATAATTTAGCTGAAGTGTGAAGTATATACATTGTCAAAGATTTTTCCCTGGTCTTGGTCTTTCCAGTTTTTGAACTCTGTTAAACAGAATAAAATTAGTATATAATTAACACTTTGCATAATAATCTTCAAACCTAATTGTGAATTAAAATGTAGTTGATCAAGTTTAGTTTCAATTTGATGTTCATTTGCCAAATGTTGTCGAAGTTTTTTATATCCCTTTAGATGTATTGTACAATTTTCACAAAAGCACTTGATTCTTGATGAGTTGAGAATTATTGGAATACTTTTATGAACAGTTCTGCAATGACGACTTAAAGTTGATTTACTGGTAAAGGATTTGCCACATGTATCACACAAAAATTTACTAGTTAAAATAACTGGTTTCCTATATTCAAAATCATGAATCTTTCTTAAATGGGCATACAAATTCTTCTTTTGTGTAAACTCAAAACCACAATCTTGGCAAGTATTCATTTTTTACTCCTCGTTTACAAATAACACGATAAACAAAATTAATAGGTAATTTTCACAGATCTCATTCACTATATGTAAACAAAAATATTAAGTAATCTCAATCTGTCTACAACTGTCATTGCAGCCGCGTCATTTCTGCCGCGAGACGCTCGTATATTTTTTAGGTTGAACTGAAGACACTGTGTTACATCTTTTACTAAAGATATCCAACTTACTCCATTGCATACCATATGGTTGCCGAGATTTTAAACAGCTATAACACATAAAAGTGACTATTCCAATTTTTCATAATGAGACATTATTGAAAAGAAAAGTTCATAAGACCAAAATAGTCTTACTCAAAATTAAATATTAATGTAGCTTCAACAGTAAAACAAAATTGTGTAAAAATGTTAATATAACTATAAGTATACGACGCCCATTGTTATTTAACAGCAAATCAGAAAATAGATAAATAAATGAATGTTAACTGGAGCCGATGCACTTGTTAGTAATACATGCAACAGCAAACTTAAATGACCGTGCTATATATACATCATTTGAAGGAAGCACGTGTACGAGAACAAAATAGAACCTTTTGTTTGTTTTAAAGTCGACAAAAAACCAAACTCATTACATATTCAAGGAATTAAATTTTTACTTTAATGTATGTACTCATACTGGTTACCATTCTCGAACGAAATAAAGATACAGGAATTATACTGCAAATGTAAATATTTATATGTATTCGTGCTCCCTATAAATAGTATGAAAAAGTATTTATTGATCACGAAATTCAAACAGCCTTGAAAGGCTATGAAAGGACGTGACGCTCAATGAAAATCTTGTGCATTTGCGCGTTAACCTTGAATTGCGCTAACGTAATATAGGAGCCCACACAGTGTTCAATCAATAACGCCAGGAATAACGTTCGCTTTTAAACTTGATTTCAGTTTCAGTATAGAATTTAAAATTACTGTGAACAGTTCAGACAGATATTAGCATTTATTTAAAATGCAAGTGTTCAAGGATCAAGTTCCCATTCTCAGTTAAAACGCAGGGTAACTGAGTAACCTGTGATTTCTCCAAACCTGTCTTCAATTGTAGTACTTCCAACAACTTTAAAACTTGTACAAAACACGTGGTAGCTTACAGTAATTGCTCATTATTTGCAAACCCGTTTTTAGGTCAATCACTGCGTAAGTAAAATGTTTGGAAAGTAAATTTGTCATAACTAATTATCCCAATTTGTAGAAAGTAATTACCTTACCCGACTTACAATAATCATGAAATATTTTTCATTGATTCTGTCTCCCTCAATGCAATGCCTACGGGTTACAAATAAATGAATAATGGTGCTGACGTTTTGATGGTACTAATTAAAACTATAGGTCTTCGCCCTTTAGCCCTAGACAAGTTAGGTAGCAATTGCTTAGGGTCGCTGCGGTATAAAATTCCCCCCGGGTTCGAATCCCGACACAGTCCGCTTGAAAAATGTTACGCGAGCATTTTTCACAAAAATACACCCTCGTTCCGATGAGAGGTAAAATGGAGGTCCCGTGTGTGAGTGTTGTCACGCACGTTAAAGATCCCTACCTTGCTTGGAACAGCAGGGGTTCGGCAAAATTCCAAATATTCCAGGTGAAAAAAAATCCCTTCCTGGCCAATGTAGTACTTTCGGGTGGAGCATTGGAAAAAAATCAAATGTAAGGTATAAAAATCCTAGTCAAAATACATATATATATATATATATATATATATATATATATATATATATATATATATATATCATCATTAGGTCTTCAGTCCTAGAACTGGTTAGACGCGTACCATCATTGTTCCCTATTCTGAACTAACCTACAGATTTCCCTGAAATATGCACAGTTTGCATCTATAACTGTCTGATCTAGGTCTACATCTACCTCTTTTTTCCTATCTGTGCTTGTAATATATCACATACTATTCCCCAAAAATGCCTTAGAACGTATTCCACCCTACTATTTCTCTTTTTGCCCAGATATCCTTGTTCCCCTACTATTTCTGTAACTTATTTGTTATTATCTTTGTCTGTCCATGCTATCGTCCTCATACATCTGAAGCACAACATTTCAAAAGGCTGCTACAGTTTTTCTGTCTGCGTTTCAGACTGCCCGTATTTCGTAGGCAAACTGTACTGTGCTCCACACATATGCTTTCAACAATTTTCTTCTTATTCTATGTTTGTTGTCTTTCCTCATAGGCGCTGTTCTTTCTTGTTAGATGCAGTTCGATCACTTTCTATTGTTTTACAGTTATATGCCCTATTTCTCCGACCTTCAATGGTTGTGAAGGGAGGTAAGCAGCCTGTGGCTGCCAAGTTCCCACAACACTTAACCATTTGGCGATTTAATATATTTTCCAATTTATCTTTTCGCACAGTCAACATTAGTTGCAGGTATTTCGCAACCAACAGTTAGTTGTTTATACTAATCATCAGATTTATCTGCGCTAATTTTTTCGTCATTAGGTTTTTCGTCTCAAAACTGGTTAGACATGTACCTGCACTTATTTATATTCTGAGCTAGCCTACATAGTTCCCTGAAATTCTCACACAGCATGTGTATTCAGCTCGTTCCCTTTCTATTGTTTTCTAATTTTATACCCTATTTTACCGAGATTCAGTGAAGGAGGTTAAGCAACCTGTAGCTACCAAGATCCCCCAATACTTAGACATTTGCCGAAATAATGGTTTTCCAGTAAATCCTTTCACACACTCAACATTATTCGAGAATATTGCCCAACCAATTCTTGTAGTTACTTATAATAATCATCATGTTTAAGCACAGTTATCTTTTCGTCATTAGTTTATCCATCTTGGGATTGGTTGGATGCGTACCTCCATTGATTATTCTGGGCTAGCCTACACATCTCCCTGAAACCTCTACAGCCTACATCTTTTACTATCTGTGTGCAGTAGTCTAATCTAGGTCTGCCTCTTCTTCTCTTTTTTCCTATCTCTGCTTCTAATATATTCCGCACTATTCCCTCATGCCGTAGTATGTGGCCTATCATCCTATCTCTCCTATTTTTTATCCTTTTCCACATATTTCTTTCTTCCCCTACCATTTTTAGTACCTCTTCGTTCTTAACTTTGTCTGTCCATGATATCTTCATCATACGTCTGTAGCACCACATTTCAAAGGCTTCTACCTTTTTCTTGTCCGTTTCTCCTACTGTCCAGGCTTCACAGCCGTACAGTGCTGTGCTCCACACATATGTTTTAAGCAATCTTTTCCTTGTTTCTATGTTTGTGGTCTTTGAGCACAGTAGTTGCTTTTTCTTGTTAAATGTAGCACGACCTTGTGCTAATCTTTGTTTTATATCTTTTGTGCTTTTCTCATCTTGCGTTATTTGGCTTCCTAGGTAGCAGAAATCCTTAACCTCGTGTAAGTTCGTGTTAAATACTTGTATTCTTGTTTTTGATTTATTTTCCCCACCTTTGTATACTAGAACTTTAGTTTTAGTTTTGTTAATTTTCATACCGTATCTCTCTGTTAGAACCGTTTCCATTTCATTAAGAGCAGCTTCTAACTCTTCCTTGCTAGACGCTAATACCGCTATATCATCTGCAAATCTAAGCATATCAATTTTTTGTCCCTGCATAGTAATTCCAAATGTCTCCCTGCATTTGACAGTATTCATTGCCTCTTCTATGTACAAGTTAAAAATCAATGGGGATAGGGCACATCCCTGTCTCACCCTTTTCTAATGTTTACTTCTCAACGTTCCTGCTCTAATTCTATTACTACTGTTTGCTCTTTGTATAAGCTATGTACTATTCGTCTATCCTATAACTCATTCCAATCTTTTGAGTATTTCAAACATTTTTTCCAATTTACATTGTCGAATGCTTTTTCCAGATCTACAAACCCTATATACATGCTTTCCCTTTTCTATTGTTTTCTCCATTATCACTCTCAGAGCTAAAATAGTCTCCCGTGTTCCCTGTTTCGCCTAAACCCAAATTGGTCTTCTTTTAGTATTTCTTCAGCTCGTTTTTCCATTCGTCTTTGCACAATTCTAGTTAATATTTTGACACGTGTGCTGTCAAACTTATTGTTCGAAAATTTTCACATCTATCCGCGCCTTTCTTTTGTGGTATAGTTACTATGATGCTACGTTTGAAATCTTTGGGTATCTCGCCTGTCTCATACATATAGCTTACAAGTTGGAAGAGACGTTCTGTTACTGCTTGTCCAGCGGCTTTTAGAGTTTCTGCTTGCACCTTATCTGTACCCGGCGCCTTACCATTTTTCAGACTCTTTAATGCTAATTCAAACTCGTCTCGAAGTATAGGATATCCCAAGTCATCATTTTCAACGTCTGATTCCTGTTCTAATGCAGTTAGTTCCTCTCCTGCATATAAATTCCTATATATTCTTGCCATCTACTCACTTTCTCTACGTTTTCTATAATGACGTTTCCTTGTGCGTCCCTTATATTTTTGCTATACGGTTTTATATCCCTAACATTCATTCTAATTAGTTTGTATGCTTCGTCTGTCTTTCCTATTTCCATCTTAGTTTGTACCTCTTTGCACTTTTCATCAATCCATTGTTCTTTAGCTTTCCTGCATTTTCGAATAATTTCCCATTTTATGGCTTTGTATCTCTGTTTTCCTGTTTCGTCTGATTTATTTTTGTACTTTCGTCTTTCTTCTATTAAATTCACGATATCTTTTGTTATCCATGGTTTCTTATTTTCTTTTTGTGTATACCCCAGAATATCTCTGGCCGCCATGTCTAGGCTGGATTTAATGTTATTCCATTCTGTTTCTACTTCCTTAGTTTCATATATATATATATATATATATATATATATATATATATATATATATATATAATTATGTGGTGTAACGACCTTGCAGATTATAAAATAAAGTATCTATAATAACAGGCTATTAGGTCTGCTGGTTAATGAATAAAACTCTTTATTATAAATTCAAGCTTTCGGTTTTTTATTTTTAAACCTTTATCAAGAATACTAAAAATTGTGAAACGTTATTAGGGCATACAATAATCAAATACTTACTAATGTGAGGTTTTTTTAAAATAGAATCGTTGATATAAATAAAATTCATAAATATAAATTAATAGTGTGATACATAAAGCTTTTAACAAAAATAATGTGATGTTCTTATTTAACTTTGAAAGTTACAGACTGACAAATTCCTATATAATTTTGACAGTTGTTGAGACAACTTTCTAGATGTTACTATTTCTTTTGTAAGTCGACTGAAATTTAGATATTTTTTTTTATATGTATGCATGTATGTCTATATACATATATATATACACATATATGTATATGCGAGCGTGTGTGAGTGTGAGTGTGTGTGTGTGTGTGTGTAAGAGTGTGTGTGTGTGTTTATGTTGAGTTTTATTAAGTGATGTGATCATTTAAGTTAAATTTGTTTTTCGATTTAAAATGAAGTAGATAGGTGTATATGGAGCTTAGTGCGTTGATATCAGTTTTTTTATTAATAGTGTTAGCGTTTTTAAATATGTAACACATTTCTAAGAATTCTCTTTTGAATCGTTTACTTTCAATTTGCAGTATTTTATTTATATTTTATATTTATGAATTTTATTTATATCAACGATTCTATTTTAAAAAAACCTCACATTAGTAAGTATTTGATTATTGTATGCCCTAATAACGTTTCACAATTTTTAGTATTCTTGATAAAGGTTTAAAAATAAAAAACCGAAAGCTTGAATTTATAATAAAGAGTTTTATTCATTAACCAGCAGACCTAATAGCCTGTTGTTATAGATACTATATATATATATATATATATATATATATATATATATATATATATATATATATATATATTTATGAATCTGAGAATTTTCAGAATGCTTTTTTTCGTTGGTTCTCTAATTTATAATCATCATCATCATTAGGTCTTCAGTCCTGGAACTGGTTAGACGCGTAACATCATTGTTTCCTATTCTGAACTAACCTACACATTTCCCTGAAATTTGCGCAGTCCGCATCTATCACTACCTGCTCTAGGTCTACATCTACCTCTTTTTCCTATCTCTGCTTGTAATATATCTTATACTATTCCCCAAAAATGTCTTAGAACGTATTCTGCCCTTCTATGTCTCCTATTTTTTTTTTCAACAGAAATTCTTCTTCTCCTACTATTTCTACAATCTATTTGTTATTAACTTTGTCTGTCCATGCTATTATCCTCACACATCAGAAGCACAGCATTCCAAAAGGCTGCTACCGTTTTACTAACTGCTTTTCCTACTGGCCGTATTTTGTGGGCATACTGTGTTGTGCTCCACACATATGCTTTCAACAATTTTCTTCTTGTTTCTATTTTATGTCTTTCATCATAGGCGTTGTTCTTTCTTGTTAGATGCAGTTCGGTCCCCTTCTATTGTTTTACAATTATATATCCTATTTCTTCGACATTCAGTGGTTGTGAAGGGGGGTAAGCAGCATGAGGCTGCCAAGTTCCCCCAGCATTTGAACATTTACCGATTTAATATTTTTCAAATATATCTTTTCGCACATTCATCATCAGTTGCAGATATTTTGCAACAGCACCTGTAGTTGTTTATAATAATCAACAGATTTATCTGCGCTTATTTTTTCGTCATGAGGTCTTCCGTCTCAAAACTGGTTGGACACGTACCTGTACTTATTTATATTCCAAGCTAGCCTACACAGTTCCCTGAAATTCTCACACATCCTGTATACAACTCGGTTCCCCTTCGATTGTTTTCTAATTTTATGCCCTATTATCCGAGATTCAGTGAAGGGGGTTAAGCAGCCTGTGGCTGCCAAGATCCCCCAACACATTTGCCGAATTAATAGTTTTCCAGTACATCCTTTAACACAATTAACATTATTCGAGAATATTGCGCAACCAATACTTGTAGTTGCTTATAATAATCATCATGTTTAAGTACAGTTACTTTTCGTCATTAATCTATCCATCTTGGGACTGGTTGGATGTGTACCTCCATTGATTTCTATTCTGAGCTAGCCTACGCATTTTCCTGAAATTCCTGCAGCCTAAATCTTTTACTATCTGTGTGCAGTAGTCTAACCTAGGTCTACCTCTTCTTCTCTTTTTTCCTATCTGTGCTTTTAATATATTCTGCACTATTCCCTCATTCCGTAGAATGTGGCCCTCATCCTATCTCTCCTGTTTTTTATACCGTTTTCCACATATCGCTTTCTTTCCCTACTATTTGTAGTACCTCTTCCTTCTTAACTTTGTCTGTCCATGATATCTTCTTCATACGTCTGTAGCACCACATTTCAAAGGCTGCTACCATTTTCTTGTCCGCTTCTCGTACTGTCCAGGCTTCACAGCTATACAGTGCTGTGCTCCACATATAACATATGTAATCTTTTCCTTGTTTCTATGTTTGTTGTCTTTGAACATAGTAGTTGCTTTTTATTGTTAAATGTAGCACGACCTTATGCCAATCTTTGTTATATATCTTTTGCGCTTTTGGCTTCCTAGGTAGCAGAAATCCTTAACCTCTTATAGGTTAGTGTTACATATTTGTATTCTTGTTCTTATTTATTTTCCCCTCCTTTGGATACTAGTACTGTAGTTTTAATTTTGTTAATTTTCATACCGTATCTCTCTGTTAGAACCGTTTCCATTTCATTAAGAGCAGCTTCTAACTCTACTTTGCTAGACGCTAATACCGCTATATCATCTGCAAATCTAGGCATATCAATTTTTTGTCCCTGCATAGTAATTCCAAATGTCTTCCTGCATTTGACAGTATTCATTGTCTCTTCAATGTCATCATCATCATTAGGTCTTCAGTCCTAGAACTGGTTACACGCGTACCATCATTGTTCCCTATTCTGAACTAACCTACAGATTTCCCTGAAATATGCACAGTTTGCATCTATAACTGTCTGATCTAGGTCTACATCTACCTCTTTTTTCCTATCTCTGCTTGTAATATATCACATACTATTCCCCAAAAATGCCTTAGAACGTATTCCGCCCTACTATTTCTCTTTTTCCCCAGATATCCTTGTTCCCCTACTATTTCTGTGACTTATTTGTTATTATCAGTAGGGTAATATCAGGCTATCCACCGCCTCATTTGCACCAGCATCCTCATTTGCACCCACATCTGGACCAAATAGTTTTCTTCGACTAACCATTTTTCATCTTTCGAGATAAACCTATCTTGTTTGGTATCAATTAATATTAGAATTTTCTCAGCTACCCGAATCTCTAGGAATTTTTTAGATAGCATCACCCCCAAGGGAGCTACCCTGATTTTAAGATTTTGTACCAAGATCAATTCCTAATTACCTCTCCTTTTTAATATCTACAGTCCTTTAACCAACACAAAAGAAAATAAGAACACAAAAGTTTAATAATTTATTTTATCCGATTTACAGTTTAATAAACTAATTACAATTTTTACAAAGTATTTTGTTTGTGTAGCCGAATCCAAGCAGGTTAACCTGTAACAAAAAATAGAAATTAATGTGTTGTTTAAATAAAACTATAACAAAAGAGATTAAAGTAAAGAGAGGAAACGTGTTTTCAGTCAATAAGACATATTGTTGTTAATCCAACAATATGTTTTACCGTCCGGCGAGACCACGTGGAGGTAAACACATATCGCCGGGAACAAAGGAATTATTAAGGATGGGGGAGGGTAGATATGCTTATAACTAACTTACATACTATATATATACGCTAAAATAAATACAAATATAAACAACTATCTAATATCCTTATGCCCCCATGCATATGTGGAAGTACTGCCAGGGATGACGTACCTTTTATCGTCATCTGCCGATAAACTAATTTTATTAATTAATTGGGTGTACAAATCGTGTTTTTTACTCCGAATACATACCATGCTATGCATAAGGGCACCAGAATTATTATGCACAATGTCCTTAAAACTATCCACACTAATCCCAGCCACCACACCACGCGATACCCCCTTGATCTTTTTAATTACATCCTTCTCACTAAGAATGCAATACGACTTGGCCCTAGTCCCAACAAATTGTAACACCAACTCGCCGTTGAACTCGTCTTTAAACTTGCCGGGGATCTTTTTGTTCACAAGAGGCATATTGTATTTGTTGTCTCGAGGGTAGTCACTAGTGTCGAAATTGTTAATGTTTGCACTAATATCACTATACAAGTCTTTTGTTTCTATACTATACACTAAAGAGTCAGTGTCTGTGTAAAGTAGTGAGAGTTTGGCTCCATACAAATGTTTCATGGTGTTATAATGAAATTCATACATGAGGGTCTTTGAAATATCTAAAACTGAAAAACCTGCATATATAGGCTTGTTGTACGTGACTTTTACCCTATCCATCTGTATAATAACCAAATCCTCTCCTAGCACTAAACTACTGTTAAAGTTTGGGCGGGCGATAAGTCCACTCGCGCACAATTTTTGTCCATCGTGTCCCCACCGGGCACGATCTTCACATCCACCCTCTTGTCGACATTCTCCATCGTTTTCCAAAGACTGCGTTATTCATTAATTTAAAAGTCTTTTCAAACGCATTTCTAGCGGATGTCCTAAGGGTGGTGTTCAAATCGATGTAGGGCTTTAACCAAGGCGATTGGTCGAATTCCAATACTCGATGGATGCCGGTGAGTCTAAGACCATTACGTAGCGCCTGCTGCAGGTTTCTGTAATGTATAATGTAATGACTCTTGTTGAGCAACGTGGCGAGTAGCTTCGGAGTCTTGGAGGATAGTGTTGGGGGTACCATGGTCTGTGGACAAAACGGTAAATCGTTGTGCTGTTCGTGTAGGTTTTCTGGATACTCCAGATCTACTTCCAGGATGTACCCCTTGTCCCCTGTTACAGATATGTCGACGATGTGGGCTTTCAGGAGGTTAAGCTCTTTCTCTTTCAACCACCGGAATCCGCTTATCGGTAACGGTTGTGACATGGCCCATCCATACAAATTATTAGCATCGTAGTAAGCCAAGTATATGGAGGGTTTACTGGGAATGTAATTCTCCATATACTTATTATTGGCTTCGGCATACCGAGCGCTGCATTGGGTTAACCCACCGCGAATACCTTTTTTCACAAAGTGATGCATTTCTACATCGGTGAATAGATCCAATTTAACCCCAGTATGTTTCAGCATGGCGTCCCAGCTTAGACTAGGTGCTGTCATATATTGGCAGGGATCCAAGTCGTAGGTTTTCAAGCACACACCCCGGAAATTTTCGAACACGTCGGCTAATAATAAAACATCGGTCTTCAAGTAGAGATCACTATATTCGCCGAGTGTGCATATGTTGAAGGCGTTCCATATATTCTGAGCGTGATCGTATTCAGACAACGAAATCACAGTATTCGTGAGATCATTATAGAAATCCTCTCGGGGTGGTAGACTTGACCTATTTAACGCTGATGCGTCTGTCACATACCTGTGCAGGAACACGCCTTTTCTGCGTAGAAAGAAAACTGTATGTCGTCGGGGAAACACTTCCTCATCTCAACAAACTGCTCGCATTCCAAATTTTTCACCAACTTATCCAGGGACGATGCCATGAAACGCAGGAATCGATGAATCGCAGCTGTACTGTGGAATTGTTAGATTCATCATCATCTTCTTCTACGTCTGGTTCTTCGCCATATAACCTCACATGCTTTGTGAACGATACGAACCGCTCCTTATTATTTGGGATCACTGTAACACGCTCCTTATCGCACCCTTTTAATTCCTTCACAATAAAATGGGAATCATACCCACTTAAATTGTGGAATACGACCGGTATGAAATTTGGCATCCGGTATTGGATGTTGCATTGGCGATGTGCTGCGAAGCGGAATTTCCTGTAAGATGGCAGTGATCCCTTACTCAATCGTCTCCCAATGGTTTCTTGCAGATGCCGCAATCGTCAACCATGTGGAATAACAATTCGTCTAAAGGCTCCAACGCTGTCATCGGAACGTTGGTTTTAAGGATTTTACCTAATCTGCGGGCTTCCTCCTTCAACTTTTCCATAAACACTTTAGCAGCTTCAGGCCCCCTGTACAATTCAAACTTATCCAAATTCTCGTCGTAGGAGCATTTAATATAATATGCGAAGCTGTATGGTTCGTGTT
The DNA here is from genome assembly GCA_036346225.1 of Platerodrilus igneus. NCBI lineage: Eukaryota > Metazoa > Arthropoda > Insecta > Coleoptera > Lycidae > Platerodrilus > Platerodrilus igneus. Next base: position 5,000,143 of record JARFIW010001690.1, read on the forward strand.
GGTGGGTGCTGTTAGTAAAGGAGCCGGAGGGATCCTGTGCTGCCGAAGAAATAGGCTTCAACACGCTTTCAAAGTCCGCGTATATAACAAACGGCACCCTCATTTGCTTGTGCACGTTCGTAAACTCCAATATGTTGTTAAAGTGGTTGGGCATTTTTGTCACAACGTGGTTGCAGTCGTGTTGCGCATGGTTACTCAATTCTTCATCCGTTCGGAAAAAGACAAGACATCCATCGCAAATCCATTTGCTTGTGTGCTCACGAGACAACTGCTTACCCACTAGCTTCCCCAAATCCTTGATCAAACAGTAGTGTGTGTTATTCTCATTCTGGATGTAAAGGAGGTTGACGTGCCGATCCCTCTTTCTTTTGGTGAAGTGGAGGGGTCCCACGATGGACTTCCTTTCCACCCCAAACACGTTGACACTGATGTCGTTTTGCTCCTCGAATTTTGGTATATCTTTTATGGGCATCGGGAACTGTAGTCCTGTCACGTCGAGTGCGGTGCTGTAATGCGGGTAGCTACTGACCCTTTGCGGATCGTGAGCACCGGGATAGAGCGCAACCATTACGCACCAAGCATAGCATGCATTGTCTTGGTTCTGCACGTTAACGACGGCTCCCTTATCCCGAATCCATTTGGGAAGCTCGATGTAGGACCCACCACGAAGAGGTTTATACTTGTTAATATTTATTTCTAGGTGCGAGACATTTTTCAGAGTCCATCCTAAAATTTAAAAAATTAGAAAAAATCAATAATTTTCAAAACTTACCAGAATCTCGTTCTTGGAACTCATCTGACTTAGCTGACATCCTTTCCACAAAGAAGTTGTAGACATTCCCTAGGTTGCTGGATGACGTGATAACTGTGTTTCGGGTGTTGAAGGATTTCACGTCCTCAACACCCTCTGCCGCAGCCATCTTGGCGACCCACCAAACACCTCAGGTTCACCTTTAGGGAGGTGTGGATTGCCCGCTGTTTCCCGACTAAGCTTACAAATCGTTCCCGTTGATTTTGCAAGACTTCCAACAGACCTAAAAATACAAACTAAGCAAACACAAAATACTTATAAAAAATACATACTTGTAGAGTCAACATTATTAATTCTGTATGTTGCAATTCGACTTTTGAATGCGGTCGCTACAACCTCCACACCCCCATCCAGGACACGGCTAGCATTAGCTTTGTGCTCGTTCGTGCGTTGGTGGGATACCAAGTTGGCAACATCCACACTACACTCTTCGCATCTCCGCAATCTCTTGGGGGTAGATCCCTCAACTATCGGCGCAGCCGGTCGTTTGACCCCGGATGGGCCTGCAACGGGGGCAACCACACCATGCTTGGCATCCTTGTGACGTTTCAAGTTATCCCTCCGCGAGAAGGATGCCGGGCACATATCGCAGGTGAACAAGCCCTCGGAGGGTTTCGATACAACTTCATGCTGCTGGAGCAGATGTCTCTTCAAACTATTGGTTCTCGAGAAGACAACCCCACAGACGTTACAGGTAAAAGAAGCCATTTTTCTATAAGAAACTTAAAAACTGGTTAAAGACTTTTTAGCTGTTATAACTAGTCAAAGACTAAACAGATACTGAATTATATTGCATTGCACGGTGCTTTTATACCCTGTTGGTATAATTAAATAGTTTACTTTCAAAGTAGGAGAAACCCAGCGTCGTTTAACCTTGAGTAACATTCCAAACTAGTCTATCACGTCGGTGAAAACCAATTAGCTAGTTTACTTTTAAATTAGGTGAAACCCAGCGTCGTTTAACCTTGAGTAACATTCCAAACCAGTCTATTCACGTCGGTGAAAATCAATTAGCTTCTTGCTTACGCACTACATCTATAATTATCGGATGTACTACTTTAACTTTCACTTTCGTGACTTCCCATAAAGAGCAAATGAGGAGATTCATCTCCACATTTCCACACACATCCACATTGCCACACACATTTACATGTTAATTTCCATAAGGCGGAAATGAGGAGAATCCCTCAATTCCACACTCATCTGAACCAAATAGTTTTCTTCGTATAACCAATGCATCTTTTGAAATAAACCTATCTTGTTTGGTATTAATTAATATTAGAATTTTCTCAGCTACCCAAATCTCTAGGAATTTTTTAGATAGCTCCATTCCCTAAGGAGCTACCCTAATTTTAAGATTTCTTACCTGTAGCGACTTTTGAGCGTCTGCATAATTTTTTTAGTCATGCGATACATTAAATTAGCTTAGAATTTTACGCACAACCCGAATCTGCAAACAGATTTAAAATCGGACTACTTCTTACAAAGTTACACTTTAAGCTCTCAAACCTCTAAATTTCGCCTTTTCTTTATAAGCAAAACTAACAAATAGTTTTCTTCGTCTAGCCAATGCATCTTTTGAAATAAACCTATCTTGTTTGGTATCAATTAATATTAGATTTTTCTCAGCTACCCGAATTTCTAGGAATTTTTTAGATTGCATCACCCCCAAGGGAGCTACCCCAATTTTAAAATTTTGTACCTGTAGCGACTTTTGAGCGTTCTTATAAATTTTTTTAGTCATGCGATACATTAAATTAGCTTAGAATTTTACGTAGAATTCGAATCTGCAAACAGATTTAATATAGGACCACGCCCTGCAAAGTTATACCCCTTTAAAGCTCTCAAACCTCTACATTTTGCTCCTTGCTCCCAAATCTGAACCAAATAGTTTTCTTCGTCTAGCCAATGCATCTTTCAAGATAAACCTACCTTGTTTGGTATCAATTAATATTAGAATTTTCTCAGCTACCCGAATTTCTAGGAATTTTTTAGATTGCGCCATCCCCAAGGAAGCTACCCCCATTTTAAGATTTCTTACCTGTAGCGACTTTTGAGCGTTCTTATAAATTTGTTTAGTCATGCAATACATCTTGTTAGTCTAAAATTTTACGCACAACCCGAATCTGCAAACAGATTTAAAATCGGACTACTCCTTACAAAGTTACCCCTTTAAAGCTCCCAAACCTCTTTAAAATTTTTGCTCGTCTATGACATATGCTTAAACCAAACATCTCCAAAAATCAAAAACCGTAAAGATTTTAGAAATGAGTTCTTTATAAGCCATAAGTGCTTAGTATTTAAAATCATTTTTTTCAAACAGTAATGTGCTTTTCTCAGAATATCGCAAAACCCATGACTTAAAATTTTCTGGTTTTAACATAATTACATGCACAATGCTAAATTGTTGGAAAATACGTAGACGAGGACAAACTAATTGCTTTACAATTATGTGACGTATAGTGAAAGTAACCTTTCTTTTTTATTAATTAGCGGTTATATGATTTGAGAAATACAATAGATATGCTCAATGCCCCCCATTAAAATCAACGCATCATTGCTGGAGGGTTTATTAATCATACAATGAGCGCTCTAGTATGGTCGTCCTTATAAACTTTTAACCATGTGGCACATCTTGTTAGTTTAGAATTTTACGCGGAATTCGAATCTGCAAACAGATTTAAAATCGGACCATCCCTTGGAAAGTTATAACCCTTTAAAGCTCTCAAACCTCTAAATTTCGCTCTTTGCTTTATAAGCAAAACTAACAAATAGTTTTCTTCGTCTAACCCATAGGTTCCCAACCTTTTCTGAACCACCGCCCCCTCTACTGGAAAAAAAACTTCCAACGCCCCCCTCCTCATCATAGTGCATTATAACGAATATTAAAATATTGTTGCATAGTATCTATCCATCTTATATATATATATATATATATATATATATATATATATATATATATATACATAGATGCTCATATACGAACGTTGCACTTTTGACTGCTATTACAAGCGTTCACTACAGCGTTGGACAAGGTATATATATTAAAAATCGCAAAAGTAAACCTTAATTAAAACGACTATCAAATGTAGTACAAACTTGTTTATTAAAAACTTAAATATGAATACATAATGAACAGAAAAAAGATTAAGAAGAAAAATTAATGAGATAGTTGAGGCTGGTGAAGTTTTAACAATTTGCTAATGTCGGGTTCCAATTTCGTTAACATCAGCCGCAAATCGCCACGTTCAGTAATGTGCAGTCTGTTCCTTTTCTTAGACAATAAATTAGCTACTGCACTGAACCCACGCTCAGCCAAATAAGATGAAGGAAATGCAATTAAAAATATTTGTACTCTTGACCACAATCCAGGGTAAAGAACTGGTATTGGTTTTTGAAGCCAGAACTCTTGATATCCATTTCTGAATTTTACTTTTAGTTCTTCGTTAGTTGTGAGTTCTACGAGTTCCTCTTTTAAATTTGATGATTCTGCTGTATCTGCATTTGCGAAAGGATCTAAAACCCAACCCGGTATATTCATGTTTAAAATATCCTGGAATCGCTCCACACAATCAACATGAAGAACGTCCAAGTGTTGGCAGTAAGTAAGTAAATCTTCATGTTTTGCAGAGACTGCTGATAATGTGGGAAAGTGGCTGTATTCACCTCTCCCTAGATTTCGTTTGAATAGAAGAAGTTTTCCCACAAAAGCAGCTATGACGTTTTTTGTTTTAATTAAATTCAATTCGTCACTTTGCAATTGTAAATTGACTTCATTAAATATTTTAAACAATCTGTCAAATAAGCGATGTCATTTTTATGTATAATCAGGTTTTCGCGCAATTTTTCGTTTCTGTTTTCAAGAAAGTCCAGTACTGAATCAAGTAGTTGAAAAAAACGGTTCAAACAAGTACCTTTTGAGAGCCAACGAACTTCTGTGTGCAGCAGCAAGCGATTGTAATCTTCATCATTTTCACTACAAAGTTGGCTAAATAATCTGTCATGCAATGAATTGCTTCTAATCGTATTTACTGCTCTAATAACGTAATGAAGCGACGAATGCAAACGTTCGTTCAGATTTTTTGCAACCAAGTGCTGACGATGAATAATACAATGTATAGCGAGTACATTTGATACTGCTTGTTTCAAATGAGCTATGAAACTCTTATGACGTCCCGTCATTGCTGGAGCACCATCAGTAGCTGCCGACAAAATATTATGCATAGGTATTTCTTTCTCTTGAAAAACGTACTCATGGTATTAAATATCGTTTCTCCCTTTGTATCAGTTTCCAAATTTTTGCAAATAATAACTCTTGATTAGTTTTTCGTCTTTTATGAACCGAACGTATGATAACAGCAGTACTTCGTTATTTGGTAGAGTGGATTCATCAAGTTGAATGGAAAAATTGCAAGTTTTAAGTAATCGCATAATGATATTTCAACGTCTTGAGCCATTTCGTCTATTCTCCTTTGCACTGAGTTATTACTCAGAGGAATTTTTCTGATGACATCTGCCGATGTCTTATGATGAAGAACAGTTTTATTACCTCTCTGACTGCCGGCAAGATAAGTTCCTCGCCAATGGTATGTGGTTTTCCGTTTTGCGATTAACAATGAAATGTTATATGATGCTCGTAGTCCATCATCTTCTTGTTTAGAAGACGACGCAAATAGGTTTGATATAGTTGGCTGTTTCAAATATTTCTTCTGCAGTTCTTGAAAATAGGACAAATCTTTGTCCTTTTTATCAGTATGCATTTTATTTAAATGTTCTTGTAGCCTAGAAGGCTTCATGGCTTCATTTGAGAAAACTTTTGGCAAAGTAAACACATGGGTAATGATGGGTTTACAGGAGAGTGCGTAAATCCATATTTCAAATACAAAAGACTGTACTGCCGGCATTTCTTCTTAGATTCAGACATTTTGAAATCCAAAACTTGCCACGGTTTAAAATAAATTAACTTTTCAACGAATTTATAGATCATTATAAAATTAATGGTTATAATGACTTATATAACTTATCACTCACGAACATGGATTATTTGCGAAGCACACAAAATAATAACACATTCCTAGAGCTATCCCTGCCTTTTATACGTTTGATTTCATACAAGCATCAACTTGTATGTTTTATCTTGTTTGCGATGCCGGTGCACTTTGTAAGCAAGTCATATCGCGTCTTTGCTTATCAACTTGCAAAGACTTGTTGCGGACAATATTAAACGGAATTAGGTATTCATAGACCTAATGCTGAATTAAATGTTTTAAAGTATATTTTCTCGATAACAATAACATAGACATTTTAGATAGCTAAATAAACTGTCTATTCATGCCAACTAGGTATTTTCAAAGTATTTTAATATATTTATTTTCTAAAAAGGCAAGTACGTCACGAACGCCCCCCTTGATCCTCCTAACGCCCCCCTTTTGCCCCTGTACTCGCTACCGCCCCCTTTGAAAGCTACAGCGCCCACTGGGGGGCGGTACCGCCCCCGTTGGGAACCTATGGTCTAACCAATGCATCTTTCGAGATAAACCTATCTTGTTTGGTATCAATTAATATTAGAATTTTCTCAGCTACCCGAATCTCTAGGAATTTTTTAGATAGCATCACCCCCAAGGGAGCTACCCCCATTTTAAGATTTTTCGCCGATAGCGATTTTATGGTCGTCTTTATAAATTTTTTAACAATGCAATACATCTATTAAAGACCGCCATATAAATCAAAACCAACTTCTATTATATGGTGGTGAAAATTTGGTGGAAATTTGCCTAACCTAGAGGTTGTCTTACCAACTAGTTGGTCGATATTTAATTGTGATACTCACACTCTACAATGTTCCACAAGCTACACTCTATACAGAACTCAGATCAAACGAAAATCGTACACAAAATTTGGAAATGTATACTACATATTTGTCAATTAAAAGGAGGAAAGAGTGACTTTTGTGTGTGTGTGTGTGTGTGTGTATTAGTTTTAATGAATAAAAATATATTTCTATGTGTAGTGTACTTGTTAAGTATTTGAATTGAAATATAATTATGGTTTCAAACGTTTTAGTTTTATTTATATATATTAGTATTGTTAGGATACAATAAAAATACAGGGGTGCGCGCGCAGGGGTGCGCATGGGCAAAAAATGCGCGCGCAGGGGTGCGCATGGGCACAGACGTGCTTAGGCGTACATCAGAATGCATAAAAAACTGCGTTGGATCACCAAAAATCTTATTAATATTAAAACAACATAGATTTTATACTGTTTTATTACGTTGGAGCGCTGGTGGGATGCCAAAGGTCGGATTAAATCCGACCTAGGTCGGTAGGGATGGGCATCGACATATGTCCGGATATATGTAGGATGTTAGGTTAGGGTGAAATTACCCCATAGGGTGAAATTGCCACCGACCTAGGTCGGATTTAATCCGACCTAGATCGGATTTTAATCAGTCCTAGATCGGATTTTAATCCGAAGGTATTGCTGTATTTAGGAGGGTAAACATTGTTTGTTTAAATGTGGAAGGAAGGACTTGTCAGGAGTTAGGTTAGCTAGTGTTGTCCGAAGTTAGGTTAGGTTAGTTGGACTTGTGTGGACTTAGGTTAGATAAAAGGAAAAATTGATAGGTTAGGTCAGCGTCCGACGCTGACCTAACCTATCAATTTTTCCTTTTATCTAACCTAAGTCCACACAATCTAAAAAAATTCCTAGAGATTCGGGTAGCTGAGAAAATTCTAATATTAATTGATACCAAACAAGATAGGTTTATCTCGAAAGATGCATTGGTTAGACGAAGAAAACTATTTGTTAGTTTTGCTTATAAAGCAAAGAGCGAAATTTAGAGGTTTGAGAGCTTTAAAGGGTTATAACTTTCCAAGGGATGGTCCGATTTTAAATCTGTTTGCAGATTCGAATTCCGCGTAAAATTCTAAACTAACAAGATGTGCCACATGGTTAAAAGTTTATAAGGACGACCATACTAGAGCGCTCATTGTATGATTAATAAACCCTCCAGCAATGATGCGTTGATTTTAATGGGGGGCATTGAGCATATCTATTGTATTTCTCAAATCATATAACCGCTAATTAATAAAAAAGAAAGGTTACTTTCACTATACGTCACATAATTGTAAAGCAATTAGTTTGTCCTCGTCTACGTATTTTCCAACAATTTAGCATTGTGCATGTAATTATGTTAAAACCAGAAAAATTTTAAGTCATGGGTTTTTGCGATATTCTGAGAAAAGCACATTACTGTTTGAAAAAAATGATTTTAAATACTAAGCACTTATGGCCTATAAAGAACTCATTTCTAAAATCTCTACGGTTTTTGATTTTTGGAGATGTTTGGTTTAAGCATATGTCATAGACGAGCAAAAATTTTAAAGAGGTTTGGGAGCTTTAAAGGGGTAACTTTGTAAGGAGTAGTCCGATTTTAAATCTGTTTGCAGATTCGGGTTGTGCGTAAAATTTTAGACTAACAAGATGTATTGCATGACTAAACAAATTTATAAGAACGCTCAAAAGTCGCTACAGGTAAGAAATCTTAAAATGGGGGTAGCTTTCTTGGGGATGACGCAATCTAAAAAATTCCTAGAAATTCGGGTAGCTGAGAAAATTCTAATATTAATTGATACCAAACAAGGTAGGTTTATCTTGAAAGATGCATTGGCTAGACGAAAAAAACTATTTGGTTCAGATTTGGGAGCAAGGAGCAAAATGTAGAGGTTTGAGAGCTTTAAAGGGGTATAACTTTGCAGGGCGTGGTCCTATATTAAATCTGTTTGCAGATTCGAATTCTACGTAAAATTCTAAGCTAATTTAATGTATCGCATGACTAAAAAAATTTCTAAGAACGCTCAAAAGTCGCTACAGGTACAAAATCTTAAAATTGGGGTAGCTCCCTTGGGGGTGATGCAATCTAAAAAATTCCTAGAAATTCGGGTAGCTGAGAAAAATCTAATATTAATTGATACCAAACAAGATAGGTTTATTTCAAAAGATGCATTGGCTAGACGAAGAAAACTATTTGTTAGTTTTGCTTATAAAGCAAAGGCGAAATTTAGAGGTTTGAGAGCTTAAAGTGTAACTTTGTAAGAAGTAGTCCGATTTTAAATCTGTTTGCAGATTCGGGTTGTGCGTAAATTTCTAAGCTAATTTAATGTATCGCACGACTAAAAAAATTATGCAGACGCTCAAAAGTCGCTACAGGTAAGAAATCTTAAAATTAGGGTAGCTCCTTAGGGAATGGAGCTATCTAAAAAATTCCTAGAGATTTGGGTAGCTGAGAAAATTCTAATATTAATTAATACCAAACAAGATAGGTTTATTTCAAAAGATGCATTGGTTATACGAAGAAAACTATTTGGTTCAGATGAGTGTGGAATTGAGGGATTCTCCTCATTTCCGCCTTATGGAAATTAACATGTAAATGTGTGTGGCAATGTGGATGTGTGTGGAAATGTGGAGATGAATCTCCTCATTTGCTCTTTATGGAAGTCACGAAAGTGAAAGTTAAAGTAGTACATCCGATAATTATAGATGTAGTGCGTAAGCAAGAAGCTAATTGATTTTCACCGACGTGAATAGACTGGTTTGGAATGTTACTCAAGGTTAAACGACGCTGGGTTTCACCTAATTTAAAAGTAAACTAGCTAATTGGTTTTCACCGACGTGATAGACTAGTTTGGAATGTTACTTAAGGTTAAACGACGCTGGGTTTCTCCTACTTTGAAAGTAAACTATTTAATTATACCAACAGGGTATAAAAGCACCGTGCAATGCAATATAATTCAGTATCTGTTTAGTCTTTGACTAGTTATAACAGCTAAAAAGTCTTTAACCAGTTTTTAAGTTTCTTATAGAAAAATGGCTTCTTTTACCTGTAACGTCTGTGGGGTTGTCTTCTCGAGAACCAATAGTTTGAAGAGACATCTGCTCCAGCAGCATGAAGTTGTATCGAAACCCTCCGAGGGCTTGTTCACCTGCGATATGTGCCCGGCATCCTTCTCGCGGAGGGATAACTTGAAACGTCACAAGGATGCCAAGCATGGTGTGGTTGCCCCCGTTGCAGGCCCATCCGGGGTCAAACGACCGGCTGCGCCGATAGTTGAGGGATCTACCCCCAAGAGATTGCGGAGATGCGAAGAGTGTAGTGTGGATGTTTACAACTTGGTATCTCACCAACGCACGAACGAGCACAAAGCTAATGCTAGCCGTGTCCTGGATGGGGGTGTGGAGGTTGTAGCGACCGCATTCAAAAGTCGAATTGCAACATACAGAATTAATAATGTTGACTCTACAAGTATGTATTTTTTATAAGTATTTTGTGTTTGCTTAGTTTGTATTTTTTAGGTCTGTTGGAATTCTTGCAAAATCAACGGGAACGATTTGTAAGCTTAGTCGGGAAACAGCGGGCAATCCACACCTCCCTAAAGGTGAACCTGGAGGTGTTTGGTGGGTCGCCAAGATGGCTGCGGCAGAGGGTGTTGAGGACGTGAAATCCTTCAACACCCGAAACACAGTTATCACGTCATCCAGCAACCTAGGGAATGTCTACAACTCCTTTGTGGAAAGGATGTCAGCTAAGTCAGATGAGTTCCAAGAACGAGATTCTGGTAAGTTTTGAAAAATTATTGATTTTTTCTAATTTTTTAAATTTTAGGATGGACTCTGAAAAATGTCTCGCACCTAGAAATAAATATTAACAAGTATAAACCTCTTCGTGGTGGGTCCTACATCGAGCTTCCCAAATGGATTCGGGATAAGGGAGCCGTCGTTAACGTGCAGAACCAAGACAATGCATGCTATGCTTGGTGCGTAATGGCTGCGCTCTATCCCGGTGCTCACGATCCGCAAAGGGTCAGTAGCTACCCGCATTACAGCACCGCACTCGACGTGACAGGACTACAGTTGCCGATGCCCATAAAGATATACCAAAATTCGAGGAGCAAAACGACATCAGTGTCAACGTGTTTGGGGTGGAAAGGAAGTCCATCGTGGGACCCTCCACTTCACCAAAAGAAAGAGGATCGGCACGTCAACCTCCTTTACATCCAGAATGAGAATAACACACACTACTGTTTGATCAAGGATTTGGGAAGCTAGTGGGTAAGCAGTTGTCTCGTGAGCACACAAGCAAATGGATTTGCGATGGATGTCTTGTCTTTTCCGAACGGATGAAGAATTGAGTAACCATGCGCAACACGACTGCAACCACGTTGTGACAAAAATGCCCAACCACTTTAACAACATATTGGAGTTTACGAACGTGCACAAGCAAATGAGGGTGCCGTTTGTTATATACGCGGACTTTGAAAGCGTGTTGAAGCCTATTTCTTCGGCAGCACAGGATCCCTCCGGCTCCTTTACTAACAGCACCCACCAACACGAACCATACAGCTTCGCATATTATATTAAATGCTCCTACGACGAGAATTTGGATAAGTTTGAATTGTACAGGGGGCCTGAAGCTGCTAAAGTGTTTATGGAAAAGTTGAAGGAGGAAGCCCGCAGATTAGGTAAAATCCTTAAAACCAACGTTCCGATGACAGCGTTGGAGCCTTTAGACGAATTGTTATTCCACATGGTTGACGATTGCGGCATATGCAAGAAACCATTGGGAGACGATCGAGTAAGGGATCACTGCCATCTTACAGGGAAATTCCGCTTCGCAGCACATCGCCAATGCAACATCCAATACCGGATGCCAAATTTCATACCGGTCGTATTCCACAATTTAAGTGGGTATGATTCCCATTTTATTGTGAAGGAATTGGGGTGCGATAAGGAGCGTGTTACAGTGATCCCAAATAATAAGGAGCGGTTCGTATCGTTCACAAAGCATGTGAGGTTATATGGCGAAGAACCAGACGTAGAAGAAGATGATGATGAATCTAACAATTCCACAGTACAGCTGCGATTCATCGATTCCCTGCGTTTCATGGCATCGTCCCTGGATAAGTTGGTGAAAAATTTGGAATGCGAGCAGTTTGTTGAGATGAGGAAGTGTTTCCCCGACGACATACAGTTTTCTTTTCTACGCAGAAAAGGCGTGTTCCCGTACAGGTATGTGACAGACGCATCAGCGTTAAATAGGTCAAGTCTACCACCCCGAGAGGATTTCTATAATGATCTCACGAATACTGTGATTTCGTTGTCTGAATACGATCACGCTCAGAATGTATGGAACGCCTTCAACATATGCACACTCGGCGAATATAGTGATCTCTACTTGAAGACCGATGTTTTATTATTAGCCGACGTGTTCGAAAATTTCCGGGGTGTGTGCTTGAAAACCTACAACTTGGATCCCTGCCAATATATGACAGCACCTAGTCTAAGCTGGGACGCCATGCTGAAACATACTGGGGTTAAATTGGATCTATTCACCGATGTAGAAATGCATCACTTTGTGAAAAAAGGTATTCGCGGTGGGTTAACCCAATGCAGCGCTCGGTATGCCGAAGCCAATAATAAGTATATGGAGAATTACATTCCCAGTAAACCCTCCATATACTTGGCTTACTACGATGCTAATAATTTGTATGGAAGGGGCATGTCACAACCGTTACCGATAAGCGGATTCCGGTGGTTGAAAGAGAAAGAGCTTAACCTCCTGAAAGCCCACATCGTCGACATATCTGTAACAGGGGACAAGGGGTACATCCTGGAAGTAGATCTGGAGTATCCAGAAAACCTACACGAACAGCACAACGATTTACCGTTTTGTCCACAGACCATGGTACCCCCAACACTATCCTCCAAGACTCCGAAGCTACTCGCCACGTTGCTCAACAAGAGTCATTACATTATACATTACAGAAACCTGCAGCAGGCGCTACGTAATGGTCTTAGACTCACCGGCATCCATCGAGTATTGGAATTCGACCAATCGCCTTGGTTAAAGCCCTACATCGATTTGAACACCACCCTTAGGACATCCGCTAGAAATGCGTTTGAAAAAGACTTTTTTAAATTAATGAATAACGCAGTCTTTGGAAAAACGATGGAGAATGTCGACAAGAGGGTGGATGTGAAGATCGTGCCCCGGTGGGGACACGATGGACAAAAATTGTGCGCGAGTGGACTTATCGCCCGCCCAAACTTTAACAGTAGTTTAGTGCTAGGAGAGGATTTGGTTATTATACAGATGGATAGGGTAAAAGTCACGTACAACAAGCCTATATATGCAGGTTTTTCAGTTTTAGATATTTCAAAGACCCTCATGTATGAATTTCATTATAACACCATGAAACATTTGTATGGAGCCAAACTCTCACTACTTTACACAGACACTGACTCTTTAGTGTATAGTATAGAAACAAAAGACTTGTATAGTGATATTAGTGCAAACATTAACAATTTCGACACTAGTGACTACCCTCGAGACAACAAATACAATATGCCTCTTGTGAACAAAAAGATCCCCGGCAAGTTTAAAGACGAGTTCAACGGCGAGTTGGTGTTACAATTTGTTGGGACTAGGGCCAAGTCGTATTGCATTCTTAGTGAGAAGGATGTAATTAAAAAGATCAAGGGGGTATCGCGTGGTGTGGTGGCTGGGATTAGTGTGGATAGTTTTAAGGACATTGTGCATAATAATTCTGGTGCCCTTATGCATAGCATGGTATGTATTCGGAGTAAAAAACACGATTTGTACACCCAATTAATTAATAAAATTAGTTTATCGGCAGATGACGATAAAAGGTACGTCATCCCTGGCAGTACTTCCACATATGCATGGGGGCATAAGGATATTAGATAGTTGTTTATATTTGTATTTATTTTAGCGTATATATATAGTATGTAAGTTAGTTATAAGCATATCTACCCTCCCCCATCCTTAATAATTCCTTTGTTCCCGGCGATATGTGTTTACCTCCACGTGGTCTCGCCGGACGGTAAAACATATTGTTGGATTAACAACAATATGTCTTATTGACTGAAAACACGTTTCCTCTCTTTTACTTTAATCTCTTTTTTGTTATAGTTTTATTTAAACAACACATTAATTTCTATTTTTTGTTACAGGTTAACCTGCTTGGATTCGGCTACACAAACAAAATACTTTGTAAAAATTGTAATTAGTTTATTAAACTGTAAATCGGATAAAATAAATTATTAAACTTTTGTGTTCTTATTTTCTTTTGTGTTGGTTAAAGGACTGTAGATATTAAAAAGGAGAGGTAATTAGGAATTGATCTTGGTACAAAATCTTAAAATCAGGGTAGCTCCCTTGGGGGTGATGCTATCTAAAAAATTCCTAGAGATTCGGGTAGCTGAGAAAATTCTAATATTAATTGATACCAAACAAGATAGGTTTATCTCGAAAGATGAAAAATGGTTAGTCGAAGAAAACTATTTGGTCCAGATGTGGGTGCAAATGAGGATGCTGGTGCAAATGAGGCGGTGGATAGCCTGATTTTACCCTACTATTATCTTTGTTTGTCCATGCTATCGTCCTCATACATCTGAAGCACATCATTTCAAAAGGCTGCTACCGTTTTTCTGTCTGCGTTTCAGACTTCCCGTATTTCATAGGCATACTGTGCTGTGCTCCACACATATGCTTTCAACAATTTTTTTATTCTATGTTTGTTAGTAGTGAGGTAGGGCCGGTCCTACTTCAAAACGCGACAGACGTATTTTCCATGTGTAGAATACGGCTGAATCGTTTTGAATTAGGATCGGCCCTATATGATTTCAATGTAAAATAGTCGTGAAAACATTTCAATGTAAAATAGTTGTGAAAACATTAATTCTTCTATACTTTCAATGTAAAATGCTTGTGAGCACGTTTTGAATTAGGATCGGCTTTATATTACTTTCAATGAAACACACACGTATGTTGAAAAGTGCAGAGAAGAATGTGTGTAGCTGTTTTGAATTCGGTTTTCTATCGAGAAGTTAGACGTGCACCGTTTTGAATTAGGATCGGCGTTATATACTTTTAATGTAAAATGTGAAAACCTGAATTACTTTTCAAATGTAAAATACTTGTGGGCACGTTTTGAATTAGGATCGGCTTTATATTACTTTCAATGTAACACACGTATGTTGAAAAATGTAAGTGCAGAGAAAATGTGTGTAGCTGTTTTGAATTTGGTTTTCTAGTTAGAAGTTATAAAGTATGACAGATGCAAAAAATATCGCATTCAAGTCAATTGTGTTTAACACGTGCACCGTTTTGAATTAGGATCGGCGTTATATACTTTTAATGTAAAATGTGAAAACCTGAATTCTTTTCAAATGTAAAATACTTGTAGGCACGTTTTGAATTAGGATCGGCTTTATATTACTTTCAATGGAACACACGTATATTGAAAAATGTAAGTGCAGAGAAAATGTGTGTATATGTTTTGAATTTGGTTTTCTAGCTAGAAGTTATAAAGTATGACAGATGCAAAATATTGCATTCAAGTCAATTGTGTTTAATTAAAGTGGATTCTGATTTATGTTTAGAGGCTGCAAATACACACATGGGCCGGTTTCAATTCAAAATGTGTTCACTCTTGTGATAGGTTGAAAAGTGGGTTGGCAAAGTACGCAGATGGTGGTAATCTGCTATATAAGGAGATTGCTCCTAATATTAATTTAATTAGTCGAAGTTTACTGCATATATTAACATACAAACATGTATATAATCGATATTCAGGGATTTAAATACAAGAAAAACGAGTTTGTGTGCAAAGAAATTGCGGTTTTGGACTTGTTGTTAGGTGATGTTTGGCATCAAATTTTTAAACTGCCAATGCAGTCTAGTTGTTTGAGTCAAGATCATATAAAACATAATGACTGGGTGACAAGGAATATTCATGGTCTTTCTTGGGATGAATCTTCAACGGCTGGAATGGTGTCAACATATATAGCGCTTTATTTGAAGCAAATTATCCGACCCGGTGAAGAAGTATTTGTGAAGGGTCTAGAAAAGAAGAAATTGATTGAAACATATATAATGCAAAACTTTGTAACTGATATGCTTGCACTAGGTTGTCCTAAGCTATCGGAGTTAAAATCAACAATCGTTTAAAATATAACATACATTGTTGTAAACACAGCAATAACAATCTGCAATGTGCAAAACAAAATACCTTTTTATTAAAAGAATGGCTTGATAATAATAAAAAACAATAGAAAGATTTTGTTTGTATTATTTATTTTAATATAATTTTACAATGTTAGCCTTACAAAATTCCTTTATAATAATAAAACAATAGAAAGATTTGTTTGTATTATTTATTTTAATATAATTTTACAATGTTAGCCTTATTAACTATTATTATAACAACTTCTAGCAAACATTATTTTTATCGATCCAGCTATTGTGTACGTTAGAGAAGCCTAACCATTTTACAAATACTTTATTTCCACTCTTTCTTAGGACTTTTCTACCAGGTAAATTCCTGGATGTTTAACCTTTGCAACTCCGTTTCATAAAATGCACCTTTGATTTCTTTCTCGTCTTGATCTTCTAATATATATGTCGTCGGATTGGTTACGTTTACCTTTTTAATCTTAAAATTTCATTTGACCAGTTTGGCGTGTAACCTTTCGTAAATGCTTCCTGTGTTTACTAATCCTCACACTGTCTTTAATTGAATATTTTGGTATTTTGGTTGCAAGTTTGATGTGGGTAAATGATGATTTAAGAATAGTTT
The DNA here is from genome assembly GCA_036346225.1 of Platerodrilus igneus. Classification (NCBI taxonomy): domain Eukaryota; kingdom Metazoa; phylum Arthropoda; class Insecta; order Coleoptera; family Lycidae; genus Platerodrilus; species Platerodrilus igneus. The sequence goes on from JARFIW010001690.1 coordinate 5,016,611, forward strand.
TTTCAATTGATTTATCAACTTTTACAGGTTTGACTCCGATAGTATTGTGAACTGTATTGTTGTATTGTTTCACAATATCGCTTAAATTTTTTATCCAATTGTAAGAACCGTTCAGGTTAAACAAGCGCCACATTTTTCCCTTTAAAGTTCTAATTACACGTTCCACAATGCATGCTTTCTTTGTAGAAAAAACACTATAATGGTTTATGCCATATGTCCGCATTAAGGATTGAAAGTGTTTGTTATAATATTCTTTACCAAAATCAGACTGCAAATTTCTTGGAGGATTTTAAATTTATTTAAAATTGTTTTCATTGCAGCAGTAACATCAATACCCGTTTTACTTTTAAGTGGTACATCCCATACGTATTTGGAGAAACAATCAATAACTACTAAAATGTATTTAAATCCTTTGTTTGTTTGCGAATATGGTAGCATTTCAATCAAATCGGTCTGAAGAAGGTCATTTAAACCTTTTACTATCACTTTGCGTCTCTTGAAATTTATTCTTGCTGGTTTATGAAGTTCATTTACTATATCCTCTTTCACTTTTGATTGAGCAACTAACATAATACTTTTTTCTAATCAGGATTTATTAAATACAATTATTTAAGATACTTCTATGTTTGAATGTCGCGGGCTCCACTTGCTTTGAAAGGAACTTTTAATATAAAATCAAGAAACATTGTGGTATTGTTTATGATAGCACCGCTGTCACGAAAGCTGATTACATCCATACGTTTAAGCAAAAATCCTTGTAACTGTGCAATTACATAACTTTTTCGTTTATAAGAATTTCAATGTCTTGCGGGTATCCTTTAATATTCTCAATGACTGCTTCCTCATAAGGAAATTCATAATTATGTTTAATATTGAAAATAAGAAATGTCTTATCACCGTCGAGGAATGTATTAGAGTAAAACGTTGCTACTACCGTGTAATGTAGCATATGTAACTTATACTCAATCAAGGTTTCAAAACCTTCACTTTTGTTTTCATATTCCTGTTCACTTATATCTATTTTACGGTTATGTAAGTGCCTTCCAAATTTGTCAATTGTCATATCATCTAATTACTTTTGCCTCACGCAATTCTTCAATGATCGAATTTATTTCGTTGCCGTGACCTATGTGTCCAGCAGTCTGTGATGAAACTAAAAGTCGTAATCTATCAACAAGTTCATTGGGATCATTCCAATATAAATAATCTATTGCGTTATTTGATACTTCCATTGTCATACCGTCTCCAAGACGCTTTCTATAGGGTAATGTTCTAGGTCTACGGGTGTTTGGGAAGTATGTTTAATGTAGATATTATATTTTGTACTTATATGAAGTATTACCCTGAATTTGTTCTGTTTCAGAATAATATCTTCTATTAGCATTTGTTCTTTTCACAATATCAAGGTACGACTTTAGATCTTGCTGACTGTACCCGACAGGATATTTTTTAAACAGTAGTTCGTATAATCCAGGAGTACCTGTATATTTCAAATCATTTATTAGAACATTTTCATCATCCAACGCGAAATTCGAATTGCCTATCATAAGACCATTCGAATCAGGGTTAAACCTAATACCATATTTATGATCAAATTCGTTCTTAACATCTTTAAACATATTGTAAATATATTCTCGAGGTAGCGGATGTAGCTGTTCGAGATAATGTGTCATACCAGGTGAATCGACAAAGCTTTGAATATATTCCTGAGCTTCTTGTGCATTTCGATTAATTTCTGCTTCGTATTCATTCTCAACATCATCATCATTTACCTCTAGGGCATCATTTTTTATATTTGGTATATGCTGTGCAATAACCGGCGAATCAATATAGTCAACGTTCCTTTCTAGCAATGTAGGTTTAATTTTTTTTACACTGCTATGAGGCAGTTCTTCTTCTTCTTTAAATTTTTCTTTCTTTACCACACTTTCCCCATCCAGTTTATTAGCAATAGTTTCTAATCGTGATGTTATGGGTAATATTGATTCCACTTGGACGACTTCATTATCTTTTAACTGACGCAATTTGTTTTTTACAATGTTTCTTTTCTTAATTAAAATTCTTTTAAGTTTTATCGACTCCTTATTCATTGCGTAAAAGTTTATTCTAATAAAAAAAAATTCTTCGATGCTAACGATACTTGCGTCTCTCAAGGTTTAAATATGTATGAAGTGATCAAAACCTATTCGGTACCTTCCTTGATCTGGTTCACTATCTTTGTCTACAACTAAGAAACCGTATTTGTCTCGCCAACAAGCAGCACATATTTCACGGAATTTATCATACTTCATATCAGTATTGACGTGATCGTCATATATATGTTTTAAGTTTAAATCATCTTGTTTAAATAAAACTAAAAGATTAGCATTATCACGTAGTAAGTGCTTAGGTATACGAGTATAACTTTGACAAAGGTAAAAACTGTCTACTTGTTTATGACGCCCCATACTAAAGTATTCCCTAATGATACCTTGTTTATCGCAAGCTACATCATCAAAAACAAATATAGAATTATTTCGAGCATCAGATGGTGATATAATATTATCAGAACTGGAAAATGTATAATATTTGATCCCTTTTATTGGTTGCAGTAGACTTTCAAGGTATTGATACTTTGGTTGATAAAGTGATTTAGAATAAACATATACGTTTTCAAACTTTAAACCATTAGGATGTTCTATCAACTCAATCATAACGTTGGTTTTACCGCAATTTGAAGGACCAACAACTAGACATCGAATAGATGCAGGTAGAAGAACGCTATGTTTTTCTTTTTAGCTAAAGATTGCGCACCAATGTCATTATTGTTTATGGTTAAAGGTGTTGATTGTTTCACAACATGCATGTTTGCAAGTACTAAATTCGATTTGTAAAAAAAGTAGAATTATATATATATATATATAAGAAACGGCTAGTATATAAAGAATCATTAATTCATAATATTTTATTTATTTGCTGCACAGCTTGAGAGGATAGTTGTCCTCTAATGATTACATATAATAATTCTAAAACTACTGGGAACGGACTATTAAATACTGTAATTAACAATTTACCATTCGAAGCGCATATTCCGGGTTACAAATTTTGCGGTCCGGGTACAAAACTAATCGAACGGTTAGCTCGAGGAGACAAGGGAATAAACAAGTTAGACGAGGCTTGTAAGGAGCACGATATTGCATACTCCAAAGAAAAGGATCTATCTAAACGCCATCAAGCAGATTCGAAGTTAGCTCAGTTAGCTACAGAAAGACTAAATTCTGGTGACTCGTCTTTAGGTGAAAAAGTAGCAGCATTTGGAGTAGCTACCGCAATGAAAGCTAAAGTAAAACTTGGTATGGGTGCCTGTGCATCACTGAGAACAAAAAATATCGATAAAATAAGAAAACTGATAAAGAAACGTAAAATAAGAAGTACGCTAGGTATTAAAAGTATTATCAAACAAGCACGTACAGCTTTAAAAAGTCTAAAGGATCTAATGTTATGGATGCAATCAACATAGCAATTAAGGCAGCCAATACAGCAAAACAAAAGAAGCATATTAAATCAGCTCGTATTATATCAATTCCTAAAACAGGAGGTTTTCTACCACTAATACCAATTTTGCAGGCCTAAGCGCTCTTGGTACTCTTACTGGAGGTGCAGCTGCTGTTGCAAAAGCAGTTTCAGATACTAAAATAGCTAAGGAACAACTAGCGGAAAAACAGCGTCATAACAAGGCAATGGAGGACATTGCAGTCGGAAACGGCATGTACATCAAACCTTATAAAAAGGTTTTGGTCTTTTTAGCCCTGCAAAACCTCAAAGGAACGCAACTTGATTTTACCTAATCGTGCACTAAGCAATGTAGAATTAATAGAGTTTGTTAAGCAATTAGAAGTACCATATTTCCGTGGTGTGTTCATGAGAAACAATCTTCCCAAGAAAGTTAATTTTAAAGAATGTGGTATAATTAATTTAGATGGAATAGAAGGTTTAGGCACGCATTGGACCTCTTACAAAAGTACGGTAGTAGCGCTATTTACTATGACAGCTACGGAAACCTGCGACCGCCAACAGAGTTGATAAGTTATTTGAATAGCGGGGTAAATGTAGAATTCTTTATAACATTAACCAAGAACAATCGTACGGTACTGTGTTTTGCGGACATTTATGCTTACAATTTCTAAGTAGCGCATAGAACTGCGTACGAAGTCGTTATGTCGTACACTTTTACTCTAACGGAAACACTTCAGTTTTAACAAGCAATTTTAATCCACCTATAAACTTGGATAATGATTCGAGTACGTATTAGGATTAACAAATTTTGAGTCTTATAACACAATTCCAAACATAGAAAAGGAATAAATAATAAATTTTATTATGGATCTAACGGAGAATTCATAGAAATACCTGAAGGTGCTTATGAGATTAGAGAAATTAATAAATATCTTCAAAAAGCTTTAGGTGATAAAAGATGGCGTGGTCGTATGGAACAATCACGAAGCGCTAGAAAGACTCCAGTGTATATAGAAATTACAGCTGACAATAATACACTTAAATGTAGTATTAAATGTAGTCTAGATGTGGATTTTACCAAAAGGATTCAATTGGTTCTCTACTTGGTTTCAATCCACAAAATTGCTAGCATTTGTCACGCATCAAGCAGACTACGCAATCAACATTTGTAAAGTGAATGCAGTTTTAATCGATTGTAATATTGCAAGCGGATCCTATTTAAATAGTAAACCAGCCCATGTAATACACGAATTTTTCCGCAAGTACCTGCAGGTTTTAAAATTGTCGAGTGCCCACCTACGATTATATATCTACCAATCAAGTCACGTATAATAAATGAAATAATAGTTAAAGTGTTAGATCAAGATGGAAATTTAGTTAATTTCAGAGGAGAACTGCTAACTGTAAGGTTGCATTTAAAAAAAATCTGCAATAGCCATGGGTATTAAGTATAATGCACGCAACATGTCAAGAATTGCTATAAATGCTGGAAATTTCAAAGCAATCGACACTCGATTGATTGTTTCAAAACCGCTAACAACACAAAACCGACAGTTTCTACAATCGTTAGGACTGCATTTATTTAATTAAAAAAAAAAGTAGAATGAATAGTGAAATACTGAACGTGCGTGAAAAGTTTACTTCGATAATGCAATTGTTAATATCGAAAAACATACTCATCAACCTTATGCTAACACATCTTTAAACAATAATGATGAAATTCGAATCCCTATACAGCAACAAGATGTATACACCTTACCATCGAAGAGCATGCTGTACATAGAAGGCAAATTAATTAGAACAGATGGAACGCCGTCTCAGACAGCAAAGTTTGTAAATAATGGAATTTTGCTGCTTTTGATGAAATTAGATATGAGATTGGAGGTATCATTGTAGATCGTGTTCGGAATCCTGGATTAACGTCTATAATGAAGGATATGTTTCATATAATAGCAATCAAAGTAAACATTTACAAAACGCTGGGTGGTCTCCTATGGATGATTCGCAAATAGTTGATGCCAATGGGAATTTTAATGTTGCAATAAACCTTTCAATGGTTCTCGGATTATGCGAAGATTTTAAAAAAATTATTTTAAACATACGTCATGAGTTAGTTTTACTACGTTCCAGTTTTGATACTAATGCTATAATTAATCCTACACCCGATGAAGAAATAAAAGTTGTTTTAAACAAAGTTTTATGGAAAATGCCGCATGTAGTCGTTGATGATACTCAACGAATTAATTTAATAGAATGCGTTGCACAAAATCAGGATTTGCATATTCCGTTTAGAGGATGGGAGTTGCATGAATATCAACTTCTACAAGAAACGCAACGTCATACATGGAACATTAAAACAACAACACAATTAGAAAAACCAAGATTTGTGATTGTCGGTTTCCAAACCAACCGAAAAATAGATACATGAGCAACTACAGTCGTTTTGATCATTGCTATTTAACCAACATGAAACTATATTTAAATTCAGAAATTTTCCCGTACGATAACTTAAATTTGAAGTTCGAGAATAAACAGACTGCGTTGTTATATGAGATGTATGCTCAGTTTCAGCAATCATACTACGAAAAGGAAAATGAACCACTTTTTAATCCTGAAGATTTACGAAGTATTGCACCATTAGTAGTCATAGATTGTTCTAGACAAAATGAAACGTTAAAATCTGGTACTGTCGATATTAGATTAGAATTTGAAACTAGCAGAAACGTTTTGCCAAATACATCTTGTCATTGCCTTATACTTCATGATAAGATAGTCAAATACAATCCACTCTCAAACAGCATAAGAATATTATAATTACTTTATTATTATTATTACTGTACCTTTACAAATTATGAAAAACAATAAATCATTTAGCAATCACAGTCTATTTATTAATATTTTTACATGCTTTTACAATATCTTTCACATATTATACATTTCTCAAAATAAACTAACTGATATGTTATTAAGAAACTGGATTTTTTAAAACAGAACGGTTATTACTACTATTTTTCTCTACAATACATTTATACTAATATAGTTCAAACTCAGGCAGATTGAAGGTATCCTATTTTAGATACATCCAAAAACGGTGTACTTGTGCAGGTATAAACATAACACTGAAGTTTTATAACTAAAAATTATATGTTAATCGAGATAAAATAAATTGCATTCTTTATTTGAGCCAGCGGTTGAAGCTTCACAAGTCATTTCTGAGTGTATAGTTATACCCCAAGGTTTAGTATCAGTGGTTGAGGTACTAAGAATTCTTTTATCATCACTTGGATTAAGAACAATTTTGTTTTGTTTAATAGTAAAGACATCATGTTTGACTGATCTAATTAAACATTGTTGTTTCTGTACAGACTGGTTATAAAACAAAGCATTCTTATAATCATCAAAAGAAATTTGCTTAATACTTGCTAAGGAAGATCCCTTTGACTTTTTATTATCCTATCCTGAACTCTGTAAGTGTACATTTTAGATCTAAGCCCTACAAACTCTAGCATGATATCACCATTGTTTTCATCTTTCATAATACCAGGAACTTTTTATTTGATAATGGAATATGATATTTGTTATGAGGGTCGTAATCGGAAGTATCAAATCTATGAATATCTTGTTTGATATAAGAGTAAATATCTTCAACGCTAAACTCGTATATCAAACTATCCGTATCTGTATACAGTAACTTTGCTTTGTTAGCAAATTGCGATTTTATATAACTATAGTGAAATTCATATAAATAGGTTTTGAAATATCTAGAATAGAGAAACCTACATAAATGGGTTTGTTTAAATAAACCTCTAATTTATTCATTTCTATTAAGACTAGATCTTTGTCTAACACAGTGCAACTATGAAAATTAGGCTTCGCTATGTAACTACGAGCTCCAAACCGCCCTTCCCATTTGCTCACTAATTTCACATCTTTCCTTTTCCGTACGTTTTCCATCATTTTCCATAAACCGAATTTATCATATTTTATAAAAGCATATATCGAAACTGTTTTTGACTGTTGTCTTAATTTCGTATTCAAATCAATGTATTCTTTTAACCAAGGGCTTGTTTAAATCGAAGTACCTTATGAATTTTTTCAGTTCTAAACCGTAGCTTAAATACATTTTAAATTCTTATAGTGAATAATATAGTTGAGTTTTGGATATAAAGTTGTAAGTAATTTCTTTAAGTTTGATTTATTTGAAGGTACTGGTGGTATCATATGTTCAGGCGCCAAAGGTAAGTCACTGTGTATTTCATGTAAAGATACTGGATAGTGTAAATCGCATTCAAAAATATATCCTACATCAGAATCATCGGGAATATTAAGTATGTCTAAACGTACTATATCTGGACTGGTACCATCTAAAAATTCAAAATCTCCATATGGAAGATATTCAGACATTGCAGCCCCATATAAATTATTAACATCAAAATACATTAAATATTTAGAATCGAAATTTGGATCATAATCTGCATTCATATATTTGTTATTTGCTTTAGCATATCTATTCGAACATTGAGAAACACCGCCACGAATTCCCCGTTCTAAAAACATTATTTTTCAATATCAGTAAGCAACTCGAGTTTAACGTTCGTCGTTTTAACATCGCATCTAGAGCTAAACCAGGAGCCGTAAAGTAGTGAAGCGGATCTAACTTATACGTGAACATACAAGTTTTTCTAAAGTTTTCAAATATATCAGACAAGAGCAGTACATCTGTTTTTAAATATAGGTCTGAATAGTCCCTAGTGTTTTTATATTAAATGTTTGCCAAACGTGTTTAGCATGATTGTAGTCTTCATCTGATATTTCTTCATTGCGTAAACGATTAAAGAATGCTGTTTTACAGGGTAAATCGGTTTCATTGAGTCTATCCCAAGAGTTAATGTAATCATAGGAAATATGCCTTTGCGCGTAAGTAACTGAAACTCATTATCAGTGTTACAATTTTCCTGGTGATGGATTTTTATTATCATCTAAGTAGGAAGCTAATTTTTCGATGCTAGATGCCATAAACCTGAATGAATCGATAAATCTAAAACTAACTTTCATACCTTTTACATATTTTGTAAAAGATATGTATTTTCCTTATTTATTGGCAGAATGTTTAACGAACCTGACAACTCTAACGAGATTTTTTAATAATGAAATGCGAATCGTAGCCTGATAAGTTATGAAAAACTACCGGTATCATATAAAATTATGATAATTGATGTTGCAATCTTGATGAGCCACTCCTCGAAATTCACCTGTAAAGTGGCAGTGATCGCGAACTCTAATATCATCTATACTAAAAGGTTTATTGCAAATGTGACAGTGAAGGGCAAATTTAAATGTTGACTTTTGTTCTTCCGTTAAAGGATTCATAGGTTTTGGGTTACAGAAAATTTTATTAGTCGTTTCTGAAATCAGTTTCAATTGAGCAACAAACCATTCTATACAATCCTTCCCGCGATACAATTGAAATTTGGAATATTTATTATCATACGAGCATTTCAAATAATACGCTACACTAAAGGGTATATGCCTTTGGTAACGAACTGTGTTTAATATTACCTTAGACTCATTGCATGGTTCTAGTATACATTCGAGATCTGCATAAACTACAAATGATACTTTTTCTTGATAGTGGAAATGTTTAAATGTTAGATACTTTTCAGATTCTTCAGGTAATCTTATTGAGCAAGTATTCTGTTTTTCGCAATAATTCGAACGACGCTTAAGTAATGCTGCTGTACTAAAATTATTTAAACATCTATAACAAAAAAATTTTTTATGGTGATGTGAAGACAACTGTTGTGCAAATAATTTTGACATATCCTTAATCCAAGTAAAATGAAAGTGACTCTCATTAGCATTTGTAGGACGAGCATATTGTAAGGAATCATTATTTAAAACTAACAGATTAATAGGTTCAATTTTTTTTAAATTTTCACTTAAACAAAATGGTAGTATTTTAGCATTTTCTATACAATATAGGTTAATTGCGAGATTGTTAAGCTTTTCAATTTTTTTTATGTCTTTTAATGCAATTGGAAACTGAATTGAATTGTAGCGTAATACTGTATCAAAATGCGGATAGCTAGATATTCTATGACTATTTTGTTTAGCAGGAAATAAAGCGGAAACCAAGCTCCAAAGAATGCAATGTTGATCGTTATTTATTACATTTACCACAGCTTTTTCTTTTTATAAAGTCCGGGACCGGTACAAACGTTGAACACCCTCCTTTAAGTGGATCATGATTGTTTATATTTACCTTCAAGTGTAAAACTTCTCGGATTGCCCAACCAGAATCTTTCTCGCAAAATTCTTCTAATCGCTTCGAAATCTTGTTCAATACGTTCTCCTTATACCACAGCTTGAGATTGGTATTTATATCGATGTGACGATTTGCAGTAGGAAACGTTTTCAAATCCATTTCGCCAGTTGTAGGCTTAACAAAGTTAGCTGCAAATATTACATTAACTTTCAACATTGACTTTTTTAAGCAAGCAACAATCTTGCGTTTAAAACTAGCGAACGCCTTGTCTAAGAACACTAGAGGATCTCTATAATTTAAATTGGTAATAAGTCCCGTAATTATTCGACTTCCAAAACATGATTGTACATCATGCCAAATCAAATTTTTCGAGTATGACCTCTAGAAAGCGTTGAATCAACACCTTTCCACGATATTCCAAAGAGCGTTTCAAGTGCCTCAATCGTACAAGGTAGCTTTTAAGATATGCTAAATTAGATTCCAGTCTACTAGGATTTTCTTGTCGATTGTTTTGTATATCTTATTTCTAATAGCAAGCTTCAATATACTAATATTTGCTTTGATAACTAAAATGTGTTTCGTTATTTCATTCACTGTTTTCAATAAATTCACGCATTTTACAGTTAATCTCAAAATTGCTTCACTAATCTCGGATACGGTTTCAGCATTCATGATTCTATATAAAATCAAAATACACTACTCAATATACGTATTTCTCTATTTAATATTTATACCAAATATCATCTGACGTAAGCAAAACAATTTCAAAAGGTTCATTCATCTGAGTTTACGGAAAACACGTAAGCAAAACAACTGTAAAAAGAAATAGCATCAAATCAAAATAATTGCATAGCGAATTGCTTTGAATGCAATTGTTAAAAATCTCCTTTATTTACGTTTTTATTCAAGATGATTTTCAAGCAGAGTTTGCATTCAGTACGTAACTATGACAAACAATTCGCTAAGCAAGCATTTCCAGTATTTACAAACTGAAGGCGACTTTGTGCAAAACAGCTGTAAAGGAATTCGCATACAACATCATTTTTCATTCAGTTACGTTTACTATGAAAAAATGTTTTATATGACCTTTGATTTTATGGATACATATGAAAAAATGTGAAAACCTGAATTAGGATCGGCTTTATATTACTTTCAATGGAACATACATAATCATCTAGCGTTTACTACAAAATTCAGCATGATTCGCACAAATTACTATATCCCTATATATGCAGCGCCTTTTTGCAATTTATTTTTCAGTCAATGAATGTAATTCATTATTTCTGCTGAGCAGTACCTTTTAAAAAAATTCTTATACAGCGGTAATATAAACGAAATAAATATAATTTAGGGTTTTATTATGTGCATTCATTGCAATTTCTTTTCATACAATGAAACTAATTCATTATTTCTGCTGAGGTATAATTATATTCGCTTACATACTGTTTTGTTTATTAGAATAGATTATAGAGCTGAATTTTTCAGAAAACGAGGCAAATTTTTAATTTTTTCTAACAGATCAGTTTATTACTTGAATGTAATTCATTATTTCTGCTTAGCAGTACCTTTAAAAAAATTCTTATACAGCGGTAATCTAAACGAAATAAATCTAATTTAGGGTTTTTATTATGTGCATTCATTGCAATTTCTTTTTCATACAATGAAACTAATTAATTATTTTCTGCTGAGGTATAATTATATTCGCTTACATACTGTTTTGTTCATTAGAATAGATTACAGAGCTGAATTTTTTTCAGAAAAACGATGCAAATTTTTTAATTTTTTCTAACAGATCAGTTTATTATTTAATATAAATACTTCACGTAGATTTACCAACAGTATTCAATCAGATCTCTTGTATAATTATTAGTTACTATTACTAGCAACTTTTTAAAAAATGAGTAACTTGTCATCAGTCAAAATTGTAATAGTACCAACGTAAAAGTTCTAGAGCAATTTATATTACATTCTGACGAAGACGTGATTAAAGAAGTTTTGGTTGTTCTTCGGCTCAACTCGATACTGCTGCTATTTTTGATAGTGACGTAATAGATATATCACGGTAAGTGCTTTTCACATTTATACATGTGTTTTTAAAACACTACTAATTTATAAGTTACATTACATCAAAAAACCATTCTGGAAATTCTGAGGCTATCGTAGAATCGTTGATACACTCTGAACCTCTCAGAAACATCAGGTAGTATACAAAAGAAAAGGTGAACCTACAATAATCTTTTATGTTATGCTCACAGATCAGGCAAAAACATGTCGGCTATGAAAAAGTTATGTACAGAATCAAATATGACTGTTTGCTGTGAAGATGACAAATCCTACGAAGATGATGCAGTAGAGTTGCTTAACGCATTTAAAAAGCGTGGAAAGAAGCTACTGCGTCGTATATATTTGGAGCTAGAAATAATAAAGCAAAAAAAAGATGAACTAGCGGTGAGGGAGCAGCAGTTACTTCAAGAACGTGAGTTAATAAATACTTTTCATTTATAAATAGTTAGATCAAAATATTCAACAATTTTGTAAAATAAAAAGTATTTTATAATAGTTTCTCTTTTGAAACAAGACTTTCTTTAAACAAGGTAGTAAACTCAAGTAAAACGCACATAAATCAGAATCCACTTTAATTTAATACATAATTTTTTATACAATCGACTTAGATGTGTTATAATAATAAACTAATTTCTTAAATTAGTGACATATTATTCTGAAAATTCTATGTTGACAGTTAGACCGATCGATCCCTTACTAGTTATGTATACGTGTTTGTTCGAGCCAATACTTTCATTTAATTGTTTCACTCCATGTGCTTGAAGGTATTCAAAATATCTCAATGGCAATATACTCTTGAACTCTTCTGTTTCCACTAATACTCTATCTCCATATTTTGTCTTGAGTGTTTCCACTTTTAAAACTTTAAACCTCTTATTCACTATAATATCTTTTGAATTTACATAAGGTTTGCGATATGTGGTTTTATTAAGAGTATTAAAATCCATATTGCTTTTCTTTGACTAATTAAATTAATATTAGGAGCAATCTCCTTATATAGCAGATTACCACCATCTGCGTACTTTGCCAACCCACTTTTCAACCTATCACAAGAGTGAACACATTTTGAATTGAAACCGGCCCATGTGTGTATTTGCAGCCTCTAAACATAAATCAGAATCCACTTTAATTAAACACAATTGACTTGAATGCAATATTTTGCATCTGTCATACTTTATAACTTCTAGCTAGAAAACCAAATTCAAAACATATACACACATTTTCTCTGCACTTACATTTTTCAATATACGTGTGTTCCATTGAAAGTAATATAAAGCCGATCCTAATTCAAAACGTGCCTACAAGTATTTTACATTTGAAAAGAATTCAGGTTTTCACATTTTACATTAAAAGTATATAACGCCGATCCTAATTCAAAACGGTGCACGTGTTAAACACAATTGACTTGAATGCGATATTTTTTGCATCTGTCATACTTTATAACTTCTAACTAGAAAACCAAATTCAAAACAGCTACACACATTTTCTCTGCACTTACATTTTTCAACATACGTGTGTTACATTGAAAGTAATATAAAGCCGATCCTAATTCAAAACGTGCCCACAAGTATTTTACATTTGAAAAGAATTCAGGTTTTCACATTTTACATTAAAAGTATATAACGCCGATCCTAATTCAAAACGGTGCACGTCTAACTTCTCGATAGAAAACCGAATTCAAAACAGCTACACACATTCTTCTCTGCACTTTTCAACATACGTGTGTGTTTCATTGAAAGTAATATAAAGCCGATCCTAATTCAAAACGTGCTCACAAGCATTTTACATTGAAAGTATAGAAGAATTAATGTTTTCACAACTATTTTACATTGAAATGTTTTCACGACTATTTTACATTCAAATCATATAGGGCCGATCCTAATTCAAAACGATTCAGCCGTATTCTACACATGGAAAATACGTCTGTCGCGTTTTGAAGTAGGACCGGCCCTACCTCACTACTTTTGTTGTCTTTCCTCATAGGCGATGTTCTTTCTTGTTAGATGCAGTTCGATCACTTTCTATTGCTTTACAGTTATATGCCCTATTTCTCCGACCTTCAATGGTTGTGAAGGGAGGTAAGCAGTCTGTGGCTGCCAAGTTCCCCCAACACTTAACCATTTGGCGATTTAATATATTTTCCAATTTATATTTTCGCACAGTCAACATTAGTTGCAGGTATTTCGCAGCCATTAGGTTTTCCGTCTCAAAACTGGTTGGACACGTACCTGCACTTATTTATATTCTGAGCTAGCCTACATAGTTCCCTGAAATTCTCACACAGCATGTGTATTCAGGTTAATCTTCTTTGGGAATTAAACCACTCAGTTTTTAAAATCAACTTTATTTACGTTTCGATCCATGACCTAGGATCGTTGTCAAAATAATAATAAAAACTTCAAGTTTGACATTTATGACATAAATTGAAGGTGACTTTGATTTATTGATGTTTGAAATCTTTGGTTTGAGTATACTAAGCAAAAATTTTTAAAGTTTGACAGAATGATTGCCTTCAATTTGTGTTGCGATTTGTGTTGCTTCAATGTACAAGTTAAAAATTAATGGGGATAGGGCACATCCCTGTTTCACCATTTTCCTAATGTTTACTTCTCTACATTCCTGTTCTAATTCTATTACTGCTGTTTGGTCTTTGTATAAGCTATGTACTATTCGTCTATCCCTATAACTCATTCCAATTTTTTTGAGTATTTCGAACATTTTTTTCCATTTTACATTGCTAATGCTTTTGCCAGATCTACAAACCCTATATACACGCCTTCCCCTTTTTCTGTTGTTTTCTCCATTATCACTCTCAGAGCTAAAATAGCCTCCCGTGTACTTCTGTTTCGCCTAAACCCAAATTGATCTTCTCCTAGTATTTCTTCAGCTCATCTTTGTACAATTCCAGTTAATATTTTTGACACGTTTGCTGTCAAACTTATTGTTCGTAAATTTTCACATCTATCCGCGCCTTTCGTTTTTGGTATAGTTAGTATGATGTTGCTTTGAAATCTTTGGGTATCTCGCCTGTTTCATACATATAGCTTACAACTTGGAAGAGACGTTCTGTTACCGCTTGTCAAGCGGCTTTTCGAGTTTCTGCTTGCACCTTATCTATACCCGGCGCTTTACCATTTTTCAGATCCTTTAGTGCTAATTCAAACCTATCTCTGAGTATAGGATATCCCAAGTCATCATTTTCAATGTCTGATTCTCGTTCTAATGCAGTTAGTTCCTCTCCTGCATATAAATTTCCTATATATTCTTGCCATCTACCCACTTTCTTTACATTTTCTATAATGACGTTTACTCCCGCGTCCCTTAATTTTGTTATACGGTTTTATATCTCTAAAATTTATTTTAATTAGTTTGCATGCTTCATCTGTCTTTCCTACTTCCATCTTAGTTTGTACCTCTTTGTACTTTTCATCAATCCATTGTTCTTTAGCTTTCATGCATTTTTGAATAATTTCCCATTTTATGGCTTTGTATCTATTTTCCTGTTTCGTCTGATTTATTTTTGTATTTTCGTCTTCTATTAAATTCAGGATATCCTTTGTTATTCATGATTTCTTATTTTCTTTTTATATATGCCCCAGAATATCTCTAGCCGCCATATCAAGGCTGGATTTAATGTTATTCCATTCTCTTCCTACTTTCTTAGTATCAGATATTTTCCCGATATCTTTAAGCAATTCGTTCGACTTTTTTTCGAATCTTTCTTGAATATCTTTATGTTTTAGTTTCTCCAAGTCAAAGTGTCTTTTTCCGTTTCTTTTTTCAAATTTTTAAATTTAAGATTCGCTTTACAAAACAAAATTATTATAGAATGCAGAACTTATTCTACCTTAAATTCAAACGACAAAATACTCAAATATCGGTTCCAAACAAAACAAAATCTAAAATTAATACTTTCGAAATCTAATAGCGCTTATTCAATTTGTAATTAATGGCAGTACATACCTTCTGCTTTTATTTTTAAATTGAAGTTAAAGGCTTAGCTTGCAAGATTGTTCATATTATTTAAAATTTCCATTTAGAATCTTTTATGTTCCAATTAATTAGCTTTGAAGTAGGTTTTGTATCGAAGAATGTTTAAATCTTCTTCGTCTTTTACAAAAGAAATAATACTTTATCAAAAAGTATGCAACTGTGCATGTTATTTGGATTTAAATATAATCAAACACGAATTAATTACTCGACGTTACATTTTGCTCGCTTTATGAAGGAGTGACCTTTCTCAAAGTAACATGTTCGACGTATTAAAATGAATCGCAAATTTATTAATGAAATCGCCGAGTACTAAATCTCAATTCTTACATGTTCTTGGCAAAATGCGGATTAACGAACGAATCCCTCTGATAAAGTTTCCGCGTTTATATTAAAATTATCTCTATTCGAGAATTTTCCTCTTCCGTTTGGAACCTAATACACCGTAATGATGTAATATTTTCGAGAATGACGCTTGCTATCTTCTAATTAGTGTCCAGCTACGTGATTTACGAGCATTGCAAAGCGTGCCGTTTGTCCTTGTCCAACACACGGTGTTGATCGCGGCGTAACATTCTATCTTATAGTAACCCTGAAAGCTATAAATTTAATTCTTATCGATTTTATGGGTTTTAATGTTCGCGCGGGTTCCTCGAATAAAGGTTTATTTATTTAATTAATTTATACGATATTTCTTAGTAAGATGACGCGTGTCTTTATTATTCGTGAAAATTCAGAATTAATATTTATTTAAAACTCATCTAACTTCTAGAAATATGTTATACACACACGGAAGTCAGTTTAGCTAATTAAAGCTTCAGCTTTCTGTATGGTTTTACAAAATGCAAAAATATTTGCATCTTAATAATTGTAAAGAAAACGTGTTCTAATGCATATTTTACACACATATTTAATAAGAGTTTGTTTGTCAAAATGCAATAAAATTTGCATTATTTGTACGCGGATATTTTACACACGAGATAATTATTTTATGCACAGAAGTTCTATTTTTATAATAATAAATGGAATTATATATTTAAAATTAGTTTGTATTCCAATAAGCGCACGGATTTCAATAATTAAAACTGAAACTCGTTTTATTAAGTAACGATTAATTATTTACACACACGGTTTGTTATTTGTTTTGTAGTATTTACAAGAATTTACATCTCTTTCGTGCTTTAATGAAATTGAATGGTTTTTATATTTACACTTTAAATATGATTGATTTGCATAAGGTATAAAGTTTATATCAGTCTTAAGATTTTTTTTACAGTCCGTCACTAATGTAATACACGGGAATTATGCTTTTTATCAACGCGGATAAATTTTATGACCTTTTATATGCAATACGCTTAGATAAAGGGTGGAACAATGAATATTCGGAAATTTCAACCTTTTTCCGTTTTACTTTTATTTGGGTTTAGTTTATTTATAGGTTTTGGGTTCAATGACCTCTCGTAACCTCCTTATCACGTCAATATATATATATATATATATATATATATATATTGCTGTGATATTCTCCTTTGAATGCGGGAACTGGGTCCTTTCAACAAAAAAATTCTAGTCCCACCGATTGGGCGTCATAAACTGCTGTGATCCTGTTTTCGCCTCGGCTGCTCACCTAATTTTATAAACCTCCTCATTCATAAAATTAAACAACACATTCCTACCACAAACATCAACGTTAACTCTATTTACATCAATATTCAGAATACATTAAATTTTCAAATTAAATTTCAGCATAAAATTCAGTTTTAAAAGAATTTCAAGATTAATTTTATTATCACTTTAACGTGCATCCAGAATTAAAGTCCTTGTTGGATGCCTACTAATTAATATAACAATATAAGCAGACCGGAGTCTGAGTATAAAGGAGCATCTACCACCCTTTACGTTAATTAACCAGGTTCGTCTAATTGAGCTCAAAGACATACCCAAAGTTTCATCATATTCCCGAACATCAATACTAAATACCCTTTCTACTTAAACAAGCAAATTTCATCTTAAAATTAAAATTTTATGGTTAGTACAATTTCACTAATGTCCATTTAAAGTAAATCAATTATAAAGTTATTCAACACACACAAAAATGTCAAACAAAATAGTATAATTTACCTGAAGGTTACTGTCCTCGTAGCTTCAAAGTACATCGTCCCTTTAGTTAATCACACCATTCCAACAGGATTATATTTACGGCTTCTAATTCTCAACGCTTTTAAAATTTTCTCCATCACCATTTATTTAAAGTTGTTTCTGGGCTTTTCCGGAACTCATCTGTGTATATCCGACCCTTGTTTCGTGGATCGAGACACGTATTTGAACCATTTAATTATTAACACCCCCGAAAAATAGCAAAGAAATTCATGCGTCTTTCACCAATATACGCCAAAACTGCCTACTTTTGTGTATACATTTGTCGTTGTAAATTTTGCTAATTGGTACAGTGATACTAAATTTTATTACCTTGTATCTAAGTGCACTGAAGTACATTCATGTTAGCACGTAAATAACAAACTATTTTGAATCACTAAAATATACGAGCAAAATTTTAAATTATTTTATCAAACTAAAATGCACTGTTTAACATCTTGAATCAAGTCACGGATGTAAGAGCTTTTAACGCATCGAATAGTCAAAAGTCTAAGAGCCCGAAATTCATATTACCACCGGTATATATAGCGAATAGCCGGCACGTCGCTTTGTTCCCCAAAACGGGTAATTCTAAAGAATTTCTCATTCTATGTTCCCAGTCCGTCGCTCGCGCGTCGGTTTTTACGAATTTTTCACTCGCCCCAGTTGAAATCTCAGAAATTCTCACACGGCAAGCAAACATGTCCGAGAAAAACTAATTAATTTTGTACAGAAATTGTTGTTTCTACCTCTGATATTTGCATCCTATTTTCAACCAATTGTGACCCTCGTGACGTTGCTTAAATCACGCCTTTTACTATATGTGTCTTTGCTTGACGCATTTTCTCTTTCCTTTTCTAACCTGTTCGTATTGGTGCAAATTGATATTCTTTATTATCGATTATATTTTAGTCCATGTGGACTATCTGGGTTAAATAACCCTGTATCGCACCTTCTCGTGAATATTAAGCCACGGTTTCTTCAAGATTCTTTGAAACCATTTGTTATCTACACAATTTTCGCCGTACGTGATATTTAAACTACGCAGGTGTTCAAAATAATATTAATTCTCAGAGCTTTATTTTCTGGTATTATAATCTTGGATTTTCACAGACTTTTTTATGCTTATTATTAATAATGGTTTAATTAACTCCAATTAAAATTGACTTCTATCCTTTCATTTTTAGCGAATACAAGTTAAATATTAATTATTATGTGTACACTTTGTTTTACTACCGGTTACTTACAATAGGGTTAATTAATATAAATTTTGCACGTAATTTCCATTTGTTTCCTTCCTCGGAATAATTAGATTACACGTAGAGCTTTTTACTGTTTCTTTTGATATAAAGCGTCTTGTACATGGTTTAAATCTCTTATTTTTACTGAAACTAATAAATTTTTATGCTTCACGGTTTTAATAACGCGTATTATCTACTAATATTCATTATACACGGTGATTAAAATTATTTGATGTGATTATTTAATTTTCTACCCTGGTCTAAATATGAGTAATATATATATATATATATATATATATATATATTGCTGTAACAAGGGCCGCGTTTTGGCGTGGCTAAAATAATGCTGTGATACAGATTCAGCCTTCCTTACTAAATTTCTTTGCCTAGCTATCTCAACGAATTAATAGAGTTTTCAAAATGAAATCAAAAACAGCAATATCATAAAGTATTTATACAGTTTAAAATATTTATTCTCATACTAAATCATAAAGAAGATTTACAGCATACTTTCTTTCAAACATCAAATTATTTCTAACAAGTACCTATTTACTTAATTATCAAAATGTGTCTTACCTTATTTTGGTTTTAATTTACAGAACTAAATCTCTTCTCTTATGGATAGTTTACCTGACTTTGATTCCCACGCTTGTAAGGTTTGTTTGGTCAAAAAAATCCTTAACAGATAATCTATTAAAAGGCCAGTGTTTCGAACTCTGATCATAAACTTCCTGGTAAATACCTTTACAAAAAAAAATTATTATATAATTAAAACCTATTCTACTTTAAATTTAAATGACAAATACTTAAATACCAGTTACAAACAATGTTTTAAAAGTGATACTTGCATATACCCACAAAGCGCTTTTCCAATTTGTAATTAACAGTATTCAATATCTTCCGCTTCCATTCTTAAATTGACGTCAAATCCCAGTTTACAAAATCTTTCATATTATTTAAATCTTTATTTTTTAGAAATCAATGTGCATCCTCGGTTTAATTATTCCAATAACATTTTAAAAAGTTTTTTTATATCGAAGCATTTTCCATCTTCATTGAATATTACAAAATCAAATAATTGGATTTACCAATTTTCATATTTACCCAGGTTACGTTTAAAATTTTCTTCTTTATTCACTGTTATATTGTAATTCTTAATTAAGGTATGCGTATTACATTCTTTAAAATAATCTCTTCTCAAAACAACATTTTTGCGATTGAATTTATGAATCAATCTCTTTAATAAAAGTCCCCGTTTCATACAAAATTATTTCTTTTTAGTACGTTCTAGCTTCGTACGGAACATCTTGCACCGTAATAATGTAAGATTTTTGGGAATTCCTCACCAGCTTCGATATCGTCGTTATTTATGTGCGCTGTCCGTCTTTCTCTTACACACACGGTTATTGTGTCGCATCGCATTTCTCTTACTGTGATTGCGAAAGCTAATAAATAATTGATATCGATTTTTACGGGTTTTTAAATGTTCTGACGGCTTCCTAGAATAAATGTTTATTTATTAATTAGTTAATTCGAAATTGACGTATTCTCCCGATACTTCTTTCTTAATCTTGTCTATTCCAGAGAATTCTTTATTTAAAATAAATTTATGAAATACAAAAGTCAATTTATATGATTAATTTAAACCTTTGTAATGCATATTAGTTGCAGTGTTATAGAAAATATTTGCTTTCACAGTAAACCGTGTTTTAATACACATAATTAAAATTAAAGCGGTGCTTCTTTAACAAGAGTTATTGTAGTTTCTTACGCAAAATGTGTAAAACTGGCACTATTGTATGCTATTTACAGCAAATGAAGAGCATTTTTATATGCATCGAAAATGTATTGATAATTAGTAAGTAAAAATAAATGGCTTTGTATTTACCTTAGAGTGATTATTTACAGACACGGCTTAAATTTGTGTTTTGCACTACTGCACATATTAATTGCTATGTATTTACAATACGCTTTTATTACACAGGGTGAAACCATGAATTTACGGAAATTTTTTTATTTTCCGGATTCTTTTATATTTCAGTGGGCTTTATTTGTAGAATTTGGGTTTCAATGACATCTTGTGACCCTCTATCACGTCAATATATATATATATATATATATATATATATATATAATATATATATATATATACATATATCTGTGCATATTGACCTAATAAGGGGTTACAAGAGGTCATTGAAACTCAAATTTTACAAATAAATCCCACCAAAATATAAAAGAATCCTGAAAAACGAAAATTTTTGTAAATTCATGGCTACTCCCTGTATAATACAAGCGTATTTTTATTCATTAAAGTGCCATGCAAAAACGCAAATTGCGCGTGTATAAATAATCACCCTGTATGATATAAGCATATTATAAATACATAGTGAACTATTCCTTTTTACAGGTAGAGTGGGTGTACAACAGAGTCTAAATAAAACTCTGACGGGACTAGCGTCGACCGTTTGTGGCTGCGGTAGATTGCAAAAGACTGTATCTCAGGGGTTTAGAGAACAAAGTTAAATTTTACCCAGACAAGTTATAGGGATGCAATTTAGAACATGACTAAAGAAAATACCTTATTGACGTTTAGTTAATAACATTAATAAAAAAATTAAATATATACCGTTATTTTCTTACAACCAAATTTTTATACGACAAAATTAGTAAGTGTAGTTCATATATCTACACTCTCATAATTTTAAAATTTTGTCTTAAATGCTACCAGATAAGATATTAGAAAATCTAAAATTATTATTGTGCTTAGACACAATTCCAAATTAACGTTCTAAATAAAAGGAAATCATAAATACACTTTCTTTGTTGTGTTTAACATTAGTTAAGAGAATTTGAATTGAACATTTAAATTGAACATAACCTCAAAATCCACAGAAAAAGGTTTCATAAAAGCTTTTCTGTTTACAAACCATAAGGTTATATAGGAAAGCAAAGATAATATTAAATTAGTTAAGGTATAGGTAAGTAAATAAAGTTATAACTATATTCTACATGCATTATTTTTCTAGATAATTGAGATTTAAAATGTAACGCATGCAT
This sequence comes from Platerodrilus igneus, assembly GCA_036346225.1. Classification (NCBI taxonomy): domain Eukaryota; kingdom Metazoa; phylum Arthropoda; class Insecta; order Coleoptera; family Lycidae; genus Platerodrilus; species Platerodrilus igneus. Next base: position 5,038,862 of record JARFIW010001690.1, read on the forward strand.
ATGGTTCCATGACAAAAGTAGATAAGATAAACTCATACCTGTATTCAGGATATATGAAAGAACATACACTTAAGCATTGAGCTCACGGCTTGTTCAGAACTATAGGATCTTCTTACGGTTTGTTGAGACGAACACCATCGTTGTATATTTTGGTTGTTAACCTCAAGCTTCTAATTTGTAAGAGTCAATCCTTCCGTTCCACAACCATATGTTTTGTCAACGGAGCATTTAATTTATTTTAGAAGGTAAATAAACGTTAACATGAATTCTTGTACGATAAAAGATAATATTTGTAGGTAGTAAAATTAATACATAGGCTTAGATAACCTAGCATAAATAATTAAATTCTCCATCAGAGAATATTTTACAGGAGGATATATCACCTGAAGACACTTCAGCAAGGAATATGCCACGGGAAGATATGCCACTGGGGATATGCCACCAGAGGATATGCTACGGGAAGACCCTAGAAAATAAACGTGTTACAAAAACGAAATATTGTAATACGCCACGAAGAACAGTCTTAAAATTTATCTGTAATCAGCTTACCATTCATTAATATTTTGAACGGATTATTCAGGTAGACTTTGTGCATACGCATTTTGCCAGAATTCTGAAATGATATTTATGTATGTTAAGAAGAATAAAAGAAAATACACCTTTTACATGCCAGGTACGACATCATGGCCTTAGAAAGGACATCTTTATCAGGAAACGGCATGTACACAAAAGAAAATCAAATTTCAAAAGCACGAGAATTTATTCTGGTCTTGAAGATAACCACACTTTTTGAGAGAAAGATAAACAAGAAAACTATCCTAAATGACAGATTCATGTATACACCAGTTGTGTATTTATGGACATTATTCAAAGATTTACCAACTAGAAAATTACATATTATAATTATTTATATTACTTATACCAAGGAAAGAATATTAAATTAAAACTAAAGATGGATGTATATAGTGTATTATTTAATAATACTAAAGTGAAATGTTTTACAAATCAAAACTAACCTGTGATTGTAAATGGTATTAATATAAAATTAAAATGAAGAAATGGTATTATAAGGAAGGAAGTGGGACCTCAATGTAACATAGCGAGGGAACAGTGAATTGACATGTTAGAATAGCAAGTAGCATAAGTTGTATATGTAAAAATAATTAATAGTAAGATACCGTAAAAGTATTTAAATGCGAATCCAAATCGATACATTTTTAATAACATTTGCTGTAAATAGCATAGCATCGGGATTTAGAACTACGTAAATAACTCGGTAATAAATAATCGTTTATACCAAGAAGCGGCCGGAACACGAAAACCCACAAAAGTCCAAGAAATTGATTATCTTTAGCATTAGTATGCGACGCCACAATAATAGTATATTATGTGTAAAACAAGGACAACCAGAACACGTCACTAATAACTAGATTTTATATTACGTGGAATAAACGCCGCGATTTTAGACGCTAATTGGTCTTTCTAGTAACTTCTAGATATATATATATATATATATATATATATATATATATTTTTTGACAAACTACTAGTGTCATACTAGATTATAATATTTATTTTTATTTTTACTACTGTTATTTTTAAAAATAGTTACTGTTTATTTATGCTGTACTAGCCAATTCGGCGTCGCCGTGGATCAATGTAGTAAGCGTAAGACTACGGATCCCAAGGTCCCGGGTTCAAATCCCGACACGGCCGACTGCTTGAAAAATGGCAGGTGAGCATTTTTCACAAAAATTACGCCCTCGTTCGGATGAGAGGTTAAATGGAGGTCCCGTGTGTGAGGGTTGTCACGCACGTTAAAGATCCCTACCTTGTCTGGAACGGCAAGGGTTCGGCAAAATTCTAAATTTCCAGGCAACAAAAAACTCGCCTTCTGGCCAATGTAGTACCTACAGGTGGAGCATTGGAAATGTAAATGAACTGTACTAGCCAATTTTAGATTAATCCTCACTTTATGCCTGTAAACAAGAATTGAATAAATTCAAAAATTTAGGCAATAAAAAAGAGCATTATCTTATTTACTAGCTGACCTATAAACCACAAGGAACATTCAAACTATATACATAGAGCAAGGTCGTAAAGAAAATAAATTATATATATTTGAAATGATCATTTGGGCTTTGCATAAAAGTCTAAGTTATTATTTCATCTTATTCACTATAATACGATAGTATTTATCAACTTACCTTGTGTAATTAACTACTAAAATATTTATATATTTAATACTTGACTTACAGCCATAATTTTGAGCGTAGCTTCCTGTCTATAACTGACATAAGTCAAAAATTGACAATGTCAGATATGATTGACAAAAATGCCGAACGTAATTGAAAGTTAGGTTGATGTATCGTCGTGTACACGATTTAAATTTGTAAATTTCCCAATTGTGTCATCGGTCTCGGTGGCGTAATTGGTAAACGCATAGTTCCGGCAAAACCAGGATACAGGTTCAAGTCCTGTCCAAGACCTTATATTTTCCATCTTTCAATTACTAGCTCGATTTGAAATGATCATTTGGGCTTTGCATAAAAGTCTAAGTTATTATTTCATCTTATTCACTATAATACGATAGTATTTATCAACTTACCTTGTATTATATATATATATATATATATATATATATATATATATATATATATATATATATATATATATTGAAGTGTACGTAATAGCTAAAAGGGTATAAAGAGTATTTTGTTGTTTTAAGGTTGTGTACATGCCAAAAAAAAGCCAATGATCAGATCACATAATTGTAAATTTTGTGTTTGCCGTACTTTACAAATGGTAAAGTATTTAAAGTAGATTGGTAAGAGTAAAGGTGCCAATACGTGAAAGAATGACTTGATGACGTGAGAAAACTCAGTATTTATAGAATTTATACTAAGTTGTACGTTGATAATCCATAGAGTAAAAATTTGCTGGTCTAAAAGCCGGTTGCGTCTGTGTAAGTTCCACTGTTCACAACACATGGCCAGGGTTATATGTGAAACATTTCGGCACGTATTGAGTAGAATCAACCTTTGGACAAACTTGTATTATCAAAATTATATGTGAAAATACTATAGCAAAAGTGTACAAAGATAAATGATAGGTATTAGTGACACAACACTAGTTGTGACAATATAATTGGGTATTGGGATTTAGAAATGTAAAAAGAATAGGCATAATAATTTTGAAGGTGGCGATATCACCTAGGTAAAAATAATAAAGGTTTTGAATAATTTTGGTAAGAAGACGTGTTTTGTTAGAAATGTACTAAGTTGAATATTTTAAAGTCGAAATAAAATCTTTTTGAAGATAAAGCTTTTGATTAAATTAGAGAAGAGTATAGAGAGTCAGAGGGAACAGTACGAGTTAAGAAGAGTGGAAAGTTAGTGGTGTAAAGTTAGAAGATCAGATATTGGAGCGGCACCGAGACAGATGTAAATAAGAGCTGGTATTTAGAGTGGTTTGGATTGAGGTATATAAGATTTGGGGTGGATTTAGAAGGCCGAAGGAAGACGAGTTAGAAGTGATTTGGGTATTACATGCGATTGAAAGGTATTGGGTGGAAAAGTTTATAAAGCAGCACAGAATTTGAAAGAGCAGGTTAAAAATTGGTATTGGATCGTATATTGCTGGATTGGAAGGGGTGGTTAAACAGAACGACGGGATAAGTAGAAGAAAATTAGCGCGGGGAAGTTACAAGTAGAGGTTTTCTAAATTCTAAATTCAGTTAACTATTTATAGATTTGGGTGGAAAATAAAAGCAAATATATCAAAAACCTGGTGTCTGGAAAGCCAAGTAGTCCTTGTGAAAGTGGAGCGTAGTGTGAAGACACAGCCGGCGGCCGAGATCGTTAGCCAGAGTTAAAGAAAAGGCCACCAACTGAGGGTAAATCGGGTGAGTACTGTGTTTTTCAGAACGTCAAAGTCATTTGGTAAGTTTATTTGAATTGGCACAAGGCTACGCGGATCTGTTTGTTTATTTGGCATATACGCATAAAAAAGAGTTAACTATACTAAAATTAAGGTAGTGCTGTTTGGTCGGTGGCGTGACCATCTACCTATCATCGAACCCACGGTAGGTAGGTGTAGATACTCTGAGAAAAAGAGGTTTTGAATAGTAGAGGCACACTTATATAAGTTTTTGTTTTTGTAGACCGACCAGACATATTTAAAGCGCGAAAAATAGAGTCAAAATTTGTACCCTAACAAATAAATAAAAAGTAATTAAATAAATATATAAATAAATAATCAATATAATATATATATATATATATATATATATATATATATATATATATATTTAAGATACCTCGACTGGTTAAATAATTATTTAATTTGTTTTATTATTGGGGAAAGCAGCCAAATTTGATGGATTAATAAAATACTCTTTCAATCATTCAAGCTTTCGATAAATTTATTATCTTCGTCAGGAATCTAATATATATAAAATTAATTGGTGGAATAGTAGTTTAACATTACTTACGGTTATGAGTTTTATATATACATATAACTAAGGATATCGAAAAATTTTTAAATGTACAAAGTATGAAAATTTTAAAGACATTGACATGTATTAACAGTTACTGACTATGTAAAATAATTAATCTGTGCAGGAAAATTTACATATCTCAATGTGTTTATAAATATGTATCAAATTAAAATTATAAATAAATTTAAACTAATTTTTGAAAAATTAAAATGAATGATTATTATTTATTATTATTTAATAAGGGATATTAGATAAAAATAAATATTGTTCAAATTTTGTGTATCTGTTTTCTTGTTTAGTGTGTTGGTATTTATTGATATTGCAATCATTTCTAAAAATAAACGTTTGTGATAATTTGGTTTCTTAAAGGTAATATAAAGCTTAAACATATATGTAAGTTGCTAAAGTTTCATATTAGAAAACAAGCTAAAACGGTTCTAAATTTCAGAGAAGGGACGTGCAACAAATAACACGATTCCAGTAAAGCTTTTAAACGTTGAGAATATATTTCTGTGTAAAAATCGTTAACTGAAAACACAGGTCTATAAGAGGGAACGGACGGTTTCATGTATAAACAGATTGATAAAATCAAGTAAGAGAAGATATTTTGCATGTGTTAGAAGCAGAGGGAAGATATCATATGGTCAGTTGTAGTGACTTTCAAACGCCTGTAAAACGAGGATATTTTTAAAGGCAATGAGCGGGGCAAAGATGCAGGGTGTTTGCAGAAGATATTGATTTTCAGGGTGAACAGAAAAGTAGGGAGCACAACTAAGAACAAGGTGGTTATAGAGGGACAACCTAAAAGAGATAGAAAACGTGTTGTATACAACGATACCAAAAAAGTAGAAATGACATAGGAAAGTTAGGTAGGGTATGAAATGAAGGCTGGAAGAAGTTATGATCGAGTAGAAGTGAGACAATAGTATGTACGCGCATATGAGAGACGTGTCTTTAGTTGTTTGGGGTGATAGCAGAAGTAAGGATATCAGAGAAAACCAGGACGGTTGAAAATTTTAACGAGCTTTTCGGAGTAAAACATTGTTTGCGCTACAAAATTCTAGGTTTTGGAAGACGGTTTGAAAAGGAGCGGTCGAAATTTGCAGAAAAGAACGACGGTTGTGTTGTTGTGCACGGTAATTTTAAGAATAGCGTCAGCCGTTGGAGAAATTTTACGGGGAAAAATGTATCGGATAGAATTGGGGTGAGATTTTCGTAGAATGTTTGTGAGGGATACGTGCAACTTGGAAGGGAGTTTTGGGTTATATAAGCGTGCTGGAGACAGCATTCCCTCTCTAGTTTTTGAGTTTGTTGAACATCATCCTGGCTCCAGACTACAGTACGCGACTAGTGCAGTCCGAGATCTTATATTACAAGTGATTAGAATAGCACAAGTTGGTGCAATATTTAAAATCGGAGTGTACCGTCTAAGATTGATTTGTACAATGAAGCTGGATGAATTGTAAGTAGCGACTTGTTTATAATTTGGTTGATGGTGCTAGTTGCACATTGGTTGAAAGAAGAGAATGTTTATGAACCTGTAGCGGCAGTCCAGAGGGTGTATGAGTACCGTAATTAGGATGCCAAGCGGTTTCGAGGAATAATTGCTGTTCCTGATAGCATGCAGCAATGTGGAGTGATCCTGGCACGAGCAGTCGAAAAAGGAGAGCATTTTTAGAGGAGGCTTTATGGTGGAGAGCTGGATGAAAAATATTCCAGGTAATGATTTTTTTAAAACTGTTGTTGTGGTGTTTATTTGTGGTTTAAACTATAAGTGATTTTGGGGTGTATTTTTATGAACATGAAATTAAATTATTTACCTTTACGACGGAAGGATTTAAAAATGTAAATAGGGGCACATAATATAATTGTGAATATTTTTGGATATGTAAGAGATAAACGGGTCTTTTGATAGGAATTTGTCAGTGTTGAGATTTTGCACGCATATACAGAAAGGTTTATACTGAGCACAAAATAGACCACGGGAAAGTTAAGTAAGGTTCTGGGATAGGCCCTTCTACTTTAAAATGAGCATATGAATATAATCAAATCAGAAAATCTTTGTTGTATTAAAATGATGATATTTAATATTGTGGAGCAGCATTAAATATTTGACGTTGATCAGTTATGTAAATATTGAGATTTTTGTGGTTTTAATTTTCTTGTGTCTGAATAAAATAGGATGTAGTTTTGGTTAGTCGGATTATTTTTTTAATCTTTTTATTTTTATATAGAAGGGTAGTACTGAATTGTAGAGCAGATGAGCAGCCATGGTGAGTATCCCTGAAGAAGCAGTGAGAAGAACTGGCAGTGTGGTGACATTTATGGAGAGCATCTTCAGAGGCTGTCTAACTAGAACATATCGTGATAAATAAATTCAAATTAAAATTTATTTAGGTGATGATTAGAAAAGTTTTACAAGGTCTTGAGCAGTGCTGAATTCACAACTTTAGGGCTCGATTTTACAGATAGATAAACAGTAATTTTATGACGCCCAACGCTGGGGCTTGAAAATAAATAAACTTCAGAGCAATATATATATATATATATATATATATATATAAATATTTTAGGTAGTTAATATTATAATACGATTATATATAAATATAATTTAGTGTATATAAGGAAGCATTAATTTATTCGAAATTGATTTATTGAATTCTGAATCTTAAGTCGCCAGCTGTTGCTATGCGAAGATAGTATTTGAGTATGCAGTACGCATACTGTGATTTAATAATTATTATGATACAATGAATATAGAAGTGATGTTTCTAAACGCAAATTACATACAAAAATGGAATTATTAATTACAATAAATAAGAAAATTCTTCAATATAACGTGTAATGTTTTTAATAATTGCACCGGACTAAATACTCATTTGGTACTTTTGCATTGAAAATAAAGGATGGAACGGTTTTATGATTTATTATGACAAAAAAATATCAATCATTGAATTGCTGGCTTACCTACTTAACTTTACTTATAACTAATTCAACCCTCGTTATTCTTGCGTGTTTAACTGGATATCGTAAATTGATTAGTGAGGCTGTCCGTTCTTCTTTGATAATCATACGTAAATTGCAGTGATAATGATTACTGCTCGAATTCTTGTACCTTGTGTATCTCTACTCGAGAATAAAAATACAATAATTGCATTCCGCCTGAAGTACAGAGCGGATTGCTGCTTTCTCTCTTGAACCATCCCCACATTCTAACAAGCTCCCCACTCCACCCCAAGCGGAAAACCAACACATCACCCGTTCACTTAAAATTCCAATAGTACAAACCACTACAAACGATATTTTAAGATTTTATTAAATAATCGAAAGGAAAATTTAACCAGAAATGTACTTTGGTAATTGCTGTTTTAAATATGGAAAAACTTGTAAGCTGATTTGACGTCAATTTAAAATAAGATTTTTTAATTAGGAGGAGCGTTTTTGTGAATTCTGCAAGTATTACTTTTAGATTTATTTGTAACTGATATTAGACTATTTATATCTAGTTTAAGATAATTTTTTTGTGTAAAGGATTTTTATCAGGAGTTGGTGTTCAGAGTTCGAAATAGTCTGACCTTTTTATAGATTATCTGTCAAGGATCTTTATTTGACCAAAACAATATCTTACAAGCGTGGAAATAATTATAACCAGGTAAACCATTCTCAAAGAATAATTTTAATTCTGTAAATTTAAAATACGGCAAGGAACAATTGTTTTTTTATATATAACAATTACTTCTTAGAAATTATTTTATGTTTGAAAAAAACAATGTTGTAAATGCTTTTGTATGAAAGAAAATATTTCATACTGTATAAATGCTTTGTGATATTGCAGTGTATTATTTCATTTTGAAAATTCCTTCAATTCCGTTGAGCTATGCAAAAATTAAAAAAGAAGATAAGTGAGCAATTTCAAGTTTACAAATTAATATATCTGTATAACATCACTCTTTTGATAACGTCCTAAAGCGAGGCGTTGTTACAGCACTCTTTTAGTGGCGCCCAACGTGAGACCATTTTCATATCATCCTTTTAATAACGCCCCATAGCGAGCCCTTGACAGAACACTCTTTTAGTGCCGCTCTCAATGCGGCCTTATCACAGCACTCTTTTAGCGGCACCTCAACGTGCGGCCATTTTTATATCACTTTTTTAGTAACGCCCCAAAGTGAAGTGTTGTTACAGCTATATATATATATATATATATATATATATATATATATATATTGCTGCGGATCGGGGATTAATCTCTGAAACTCTCTAAAAATCATTCAAGCCCCAACGTTGGGCCGTCCATAAGAGTGCTGCGGATCGGGGATCAACGGGTTTAACCTCTCTAGCGTCAACAACCGATTTTCAAAAAAACATAAAATTTTATAAAAATATTCCTTACCTGGATTCTCCTGCTGCAACAAAATATCTTCAGCAGCTTCCCTGGCTAGCTCAGCTGTGCCTCTTCATGGATACCTAACTTTATAATCGTTCTTTCTTCCCATTCACACACCATTCAATAAAAGCACAAAATAATACAACCATCATACAATTTTTATTTACCGCTATTTACAAACATTATTCTCAGATATGTACATTTCGGTCCTCTAGTTACAACTCAATAAGTGCGATTCTTGTAAAGTCCTTTTTAAAATTTTTATTGTAACCACATTTAATACAACAGGAGTAAATGGGCCCCAAATAATACCCTATATTTATTCACACTGGAGTATGGTGAGCTCATAATAACCCAGTTTATTAATGTATGCTTTTCACCTAGCATAAAATTACTACAAGATTAATAACCCATGTACCCATAACAATCTAATTTAAATTCGTAATGAAATTTAGTAAACTTTACATACACCTTTTTCTTTTAATATTTAAAATACCCTCATCATAGTCAAATACACGTATCTTTTCTAATACGTTAAAAAAACAATAAATAACCCCCAAAATTCACTCACACATCACAAATAATGCCAACAGTTTATCAAGTAACAGCAAATTCAAATGATTTACCTGGAAAATGCTTCAAGGCTCCATGTCCGCCGATGATGCTGTCCTCTAAAACCTCTAGGCTTCTCGTCTATGCGCTCGGATCCACCAGCATTCCAGCATCCAAATCCACGTATATTACACTTGTGTTTATTGCTTTATTAATGTACTAGCTTGACATGGTATAAGTTGGACCTTTGTTGATTTAAATCACTCGCCACTACTTGCGTTAATAATTATAAGGCCTCCAAATACCAAGATATACGAGCTAGTACTACCTTACTATGTAACAAATAAATTTTAATACTCACAAAACTCTACTATAATGTCGGTTTATTCTTATACGTAGTTAAAGCGATGCGAAAATCAAGAGTAGTAAAAAGAGAAACTTGATAACTTCCATCCCGTATTTATACGGTTTAAATGTAACCTCCCGGACCCACTTAACGCGAAATACTTAATTGAAAATAATATTTCTGCAAATTTTGGATATAACCGTTTTAAAACTTCCCGAAATTTAGCTCGTGAACACGCTATATAATACGAAACCCGCATTCACCTGTCTCGTGTTCGTCTGTTGTAAAACTAACTATTTCGACCAATGACACAGTCCTATGTCATCATAAAACTCCGCCTGTAATATTGTTATCTTCGTCTTATGCATATTGGATGTCGCGTTCCAACCACACTTGAGTGGTAGAAAATCGATATTGCTGACCGCGTCCACGTGGATTGAATACGTGCTTTAGAAATCGAATGCTTTTATACCCGTCTCTATCTGTGGCATCTTATTGATTGTGCATCCCTTCCGCTCTTTAAAAAACTCTTGCTAGCTTTTATTCGAAGCCCCTGACGGTTGAACAATATTTTCCTTGAAACCCGTTTTATTATATTCACAAATACAAAGAAGCTGACCTTTCAAACATGCAGGTGTTCTTTATTGATCGTTTAAAATAAGACTTCTTGGATTTTTATATTTCACGGTATTTGATTCAATTAACGATTTGTTTGTTACAACGAAAGCTTTTCGCCTCGTAATTATTGATTTTATATACCCTGGTGCGTTTTCTGACGTTATTACCCGTTAAATTAAAATAAATTAAATTAATTATGCGTTTCTATGTAAAGGGTTAAATTTGAGGTAAGCAATGCAATTTCAAACACCCGGTATAGAGAAACAAACTAATTATTTACGCGCAAAATTAATTTCATTTATTTACTTCAAATGAACAAGTATTGACGTATTTTTATAATTAATGATTGAAAAGTAATAGGTTCATAAAGGAAAACCAGTTTTAAAAACAAATATAAACGCATAATTAATTTAATTTATTTTAATTTAACGGATAATAACGTCAGAAAACGCACCAGGGTATATAAAATCAGCTTTCGTTGTAACAAACAAAGACGTTAATTGTATCAAATACCGTGAAATATAAAACTCCAAGAAGTCTTATTTTAAACAATCAATAAAGAACACCTGCATGTTCGAAAGGTCAGCTTCTTTGTATTTGTGAACATAATAAAGCGGGTTTCAAGGAAAATATTGTTCAACCGTCAGGGGCTTCGCATAAAAGCTAACAAGAGTTTCTTAAAGAGCAGAAGGGATGCACAATCAATAAGATGCCACAGATAGAGACGGGTATAAAATCATTGGATTTCTAAAGCACGTATTCAATCCACGTGGACGCGTTCAGCAATATCGATTTTCTACCACTCAGTGTGGTGGGAACGCGACATCCAATATGCATAAGACGAAGATAACAATATTACAGGCGGAGTTTTATGATGATATAGGACTGTGTCATTGGTCGAAATAGTTAGTTTTACAACAGACAAACACTAGACAGGTGAATGCGGGTTTCGTATTATATAGCGTGTTCACGAGCTAAATTTCGGGAAGTTTTAAAACGGTTATATCCAAAATTTGCAGAAATATTATTTTCAATTAAGTATTTCGCGTTAAGTGGGTCCGGGAGGTTACATTTGAACCGTATAAATACGAGATGGAAGTTATTAAGTTTCTATTTTTACTACTCTTGATTTTTGCATCGCTTTAACTACGTATAACAATAAACCGACGTTATAGTAGAGTTTTGTGAGTATTAAAATTTATTAGTTATATAGTAAGGTAGTACTAGCTCGTATAACTTGGTATTTGGGGGCCTTATAGTTATTAACGCGAGTAGTGGCGAGTGATTTAAATCAACTAAGATCCAACTTATACCATGTCAAGCTAGTAAATTAATAAAGCAATAAACACAAGTGTAATATACGTGGATTTGGATGCTGGAATGCTGGTGGATCCGAGCGCATAGACGAGAAGCCTAGGGGTTTTAGAGGACAGCATCATCGGCGGACATGGAGCCTTGAAGCATTTTCCAGGTAAATCATTTGAATTTGCTGTTACTTGATAAACTGTTGGCATTATTTGTGATGTGTGAGTGAACTTTGGGGGTTATTTATGGTTTTTTTAACGTATTGGAAAAGATACGTGTATTTGACTATGATGAGGGTATTTTAAATATTAAAAGAAAAAGGTGTATGTAAAGTTTACTAAATTTCATTACGAATTTAAATTAGATTGTTAAGGGTACATGGGTTATTAATCTTGTAGTAATTTTATGCTAGGTGAAAAGCATACATTAATAAACTGGGTTATTATGAGCTCCCCATACTCCAGTGTGAATAAATATAGGGTATTATTTGGGGCCCATTTACTCCTGTTGTATTAAATGTGGTTACAATAAAAATTTTAAAAAAGGCTTTACAAGAATCGCACTTATTGAGTTGTAACTAGAGGACCGAAATGTACATATCTGAGAATAATGTTTGTAAATAGCGGTAAATAAAAATTGTATGATGGTTGTATTATTTTGTGCTTTTATTGAATGGTGTGTGAATGGGAAGGAAGAACGATTATAAACAGAAGAATCCAGGTAAGGAATATTTTTATAAAATTTTATGTTTTTTTGAAAATCGGTTGTTGACGCTAGAGAGGTTAAACCCGTTGATCCCCGATCCGCAGCACTCTTATGGACGGCCCAACGTTGGGGCTTGAATGATTTTTAGGGAGTTCCAGAGATTAATCCCCGAACCGCAGCAATATATATATATATATATATATATATATATAAATAGATATATGGAGGTCAGCTGGAGAGTATACTCTTTTTAAGGCATACGAATCTATTTCAAATTCTTGACCACAGGTTTAAGGTGAGGATATATATTAAATTAACATAGATATTAAATCGAAAAACCTTTTAAAATAATGTTTGCTTCAAGTTGTTGTATAAAAATTGTATTACTTGTATAAATATTATATTTATATTTATACAAGTTATACAATTTTTATACAACTAGAAGCAAACATTATTTTAAAAAAATTTTTCGATTTAATATCTATGTTAATTTAATATATATCCTCACCTTAAAGCCTGTGATCAAGAATTTGAAATAGATTCAAAAATTTAGGCCTTAAAAAAGAGTATACTTTCCTCCAGCTGACCTCAAACCCATTAATAACATATCGTATTTGTGCAAGGTCATTATCTCCAAACTGTGTATATATATATATATATATATATATATATATAGCTGTAACAACACTTCACTTTGGGGCGTTACTAAAAAAGTGATATAAAAATGGCCGCACGTTGAGGTGCCGCTAAAAGAGTGCTGTGATAAGGCCGCATTGAGAGCGGCACTAAAAGAGTGTTGTGACAAGGGCTCGCTATGGGGCGTTATTAAAAGGATGATATGAAAATGGTCTCACGTTGGGCGCCACTAAAAGAGTGCTGTAACAACGCCTCGCTTTAGGACGTTATCAAAAGGGTGATGTTATACAGATATATCAATTTGAAAACTTGAAATTGCTCACTTATCTTCTTTTTTAATTTTTGCATAGCTCAACGGAATTGAAGGAATTTTCAAAATGAAATAATACACAGCAATATCACAAAGCATTTATACAGTATGAAATATTTTTTTTCATACAAAAGCATTTACAACATAGTTTCTTTCAAACAAAAAATAATTTCTAAGAAGTAATTGTTAATACTCCCTGTATGTTTGTTGTGGTTTGTTTAGTATTCTTCTTAATCTTCTTTGGGTATTAAACCACTCATAGTTTTTAAAATTATCTTTATTAACGTTTCGATCCATAACCTAGGATCGTTTTCAAAATAATAAAAACTTCAAGTTTGACATTTATGACACAAATTGAAGGTGACTTTGATTTATTGATGTTTGAAATATTTGGTTTGAGTACACTAAGCAAAATTTTAAAGTTTAAATGAATAATTGCCTTCAATTTGTGTTACGGCCTGGGACCGACTCTAAATTGTATAAATAGAAACATGTTAAAAAATGTTTTCCAATTCCCAAGTTATTGAATTTTTACAATAAAGATTAGTCAGCTGATTTCACGTTAAGCGTATTGGCTACCTAAAAAAGTCGGTCCCAGGCCGTAACACAAATTGAAGGCAATTATTCATTTAAACTTTAAAATTTTGCTTAGTGTACTCAAACCAAATATTTCAAACATCAATAAATCAAAGTCACCTTTAATTTGTGTCATAAATGTCAAACTTGAAGTTTTTATTATTTTGAAAATGATCCTAGGTTATGGATCGAAACGTTAATAAAGATAATTTTAAAAACTATGAGTGGTTTAATACCCAAAGAAGATTAAGAAGTAATTGTTATATATAAAAAAACAATTGTTCCTTGCCCTATTTTAAATTTACAGAATTAAACTTATTCTTTGAGAATGGTTTACCTGGTTATAATTATTTCCACGCTTGTAAGATTTTGTTTTGGCCAAATAAAGATCCTTGGCAGATAATCTATAAAAAGGTCAGACTATTTCGAACTCTGAACACCAACTCCTGATAAAAATCTTTACGCAAAAAAAATATCTTAAACTAGATACAAATAGTCTAATATCAGTTACAAATAAATCTAAAAGTAATACTTGCAGAATCCACAAAAACGCTCCTCCTAATTAAAAAATCTTATTTTAAATTGACGTCAAATCAGCTTACAAGTTTTTCCATATTTAAAACAGCAATTACCAAAGTATATTTCTGGTTAAATCTTCCTTTCGATTATTTAATAAAATCTTAAAATAGCGTTTGTAGTGGTTTGTACTATTGGAATTTTAAGTGAACGGGTTATGTGTTGGTTTCCCGCTTGGGGTGCAGTGGGGAGCTTGTTAGAATGTGGGGTTGGTTCAAGAGAGAAAGTAGCAGTCCGCTCTGTACTTCAGGCGGAATGCAATTATTGTATTTTTATTCTCGAGTAGAGATACACAAGGTACAAGAATTCGAGCAGTAATCATTATCACTGCAATTTACGTATGATTATCAAAGAAGAACGGACAGCCTCACTAATCAATTTACGATATCCAGTTAAACACGCAAGAATAACGAGTGTTGAATTAGTTATAAGTAAAGTTAAGTAGGTAAGCCAGCAATTCAATGATTGATATTTTTTTGTCATAATAAATCATAAAACCGTTTCATCCTTTATTTTCAATGCAAAAGTACCAAATGAGTATTTAGTCCGGTGCAATTATTAAAAACATTACACGTTATATTGAAGAATTTTTTTATTTATTGTAATTAATAATTCCATTTTTGTATGTAATTTGCGTTTAGAAACATCACTTCTATATTCATTGTATCATAATAATTATTAAATCACAGTATGCTTACTGCATACTTAAATACTATCTTCGCATAGCAACAGCTGGCGACTTAAACTTCAGAATCCAATGAATCAATTTCGAATAAATTAATGCTTCCTTATATACACTAAATTATATTTATATATAATCGTATTATAATATTAACTACCTAAAATATTTATATATATATATATATATATATATATATATATATTGCTCTGAAGTTTATTTATTTTCAAGCCCCAGCGTTGGGCGTCATAAAATTACTGTTTATCTATCTGTAAAATCGAGCCCTAAAGTTGTGAATTCAGCACTGCTCAAGACCTTGTAAAACTTTTCTAATCATCACCTAAATAAATTTTAATTTGAATTTATTTATCACGATATGTTCTAGTTAGACAGCCTCTGAAGATGCTCTCCATAAATGTCACCACACTGCCAGTTCTTCTCACTGCTTCTTCAGGGATACTCACCATGGCTGCTCATCTGCTCTACAATTCAGTACTACCCTTCTATATAAAAAAAAAGATTAAAAAAATAATCCGACTAACCAAAACTACATCCTATTTTATTCAGACACAAGAAAATTAAAACCACAAAAATCTCAATATTTACATAACTGATCAACGTCAAATATTTAATGCTGCTCCACAATATTAAATATCATCATTTTAATACAACAAAGATCTTCTGATTTGATTATATTCATATGCTCATTTTAAAGTAGAAGGGCCTATCCCAGAACCTTACTTAACTTTCCCCTGGTCTATTTTGAGCTCAGTATAAACCTTTCTGTATATGCGTGCAAAATCTCACCATTGACAAATTCCTAACAAAAGACCCGTTTATCTCTTACATATCCAAAATATTCACAATTATATTATGTACCCCTATTTACATTTTTAAATCCTTCCGTCGCAAAGGTAAATAATTTAATTTCATGTTCATAAAAATACACCCCAAAATCACTTATAGTTTAAACCACAAATAAACACCACAACAACAGTTTTAAAAAAATCATTACCTGGAATATTTTTCATCCAGCTCTCCACCATAAAGCCTCCTCTAAAAATGCTCTCCTTTTTCGACTGCTCGTGCCAGGATCACTCCACATTGCTGCATGCTATCAGGAACAGCAATTATTCCTCGAAACCGCTTGGCATCCTAATTACGGTACTCATACACCCTCTGTACTGCTGCTACAGGTTCATAAACATTCTCTTCTTTCAACCAATGTGCAACAAGCACCATCAACCAAATTATAAACAAGTCGCTACTTACAATTCATCCAGCTTCATTGTACAAATCAATCTTAGACGGTACACTCCGATTTTAAATATTGCACCAACTTGTGCTATTCTAATCACTTGTACAGTATTGCCCGAAATAAACAGTACTGAAATTGTAATTGTTTTGTATATTTAAAAAATACATCTTATTGACACTTTATTATATGTTCTAAATGTGCACCTCCTCGTTCGAGACAGACTTCATAACGATGTTCTAAGTTTCTGGTCATGTTATTGAATAAGGGTTGTCTCAGGACTGCGAAGAAGACTCTAAAGGCATCCTTTAATTCATCGATGGTTTGTGGTGCCCGTTTGAAAACGGCATTTTTAGCCATGCCCCAAATGTATGCGTCTAGAGGTGTGAGGTCTGGAGAATGTGAAGGATAAGGGAAGTCAGTAAATCGTGATATGAATTTGCTTGGAAAATGTTCTTGAAGAAATTGACGAATTGCGGCAGCAGTATGGCAAGTTGCCCCGTCCTGCTGAAAAAATTGGTTTCGAAATGCCAAGTTACGTGCACGACAGAATTGACGTAGATCAGGGATAAATCGTGTTAAAATTTGTCTGTACCTCTGTTGATTAAGTGTGACTTGCCTACCATTCTCTTCGATAAAGTACGGACCAATGATTCCGTGTCCGGAAACAGCACACCAGACACTCACTTTTCACTATGTAAAGGAACCTCTTGAACCTCATCGGGTCTGGCAAAGCCCAGAAATCGATTTGTGCGACGATTCACATAGCCTGACAAGTGAAAATGTGCTTCGTCTGAAAACCAAACATTTTTCAAAATTCAGGATTTTCATACTGTAACGCGAGAATTCTGGCGCAATATTCCACTCTACTGCGATAATCCCGAGGATGTAGTTGTTGATGTACCTGAATCACATACGAAAATGTACCCAGCTCCTTCAGGATTCTTTGAAAGGAAGTTCTTTTAAATCAAGTTGTAACGCTGTCCTTGCCTGGCTGACTTTCGGATTTTCTAAGATTTGCTCAAAAACACGTTCATGGTTATTGTTGTTGTTAACTGTCCTGGGACGCCCTGAGTTTCCTTTTCGTTGGCACAATACACTACCTGTATTTCTAAACTTTTCAATAACCTTCAAAATTACAGCATTACTTGGAGAACGTTTATTAAACCTTTGTGTGAATTGATCAGACACGTATAGCAAACTTGCACCATTACGTCGGCCGATTCCGTATGAACGAAAATAATGCTCTACCAGAAACACTTTCTCCTCTGTACTTAACACCATTTTTAACAATTAGGCCCTACTAATTACTTGTTTGAGGTTTACTTGACAGGTCTATACTAGCTAACTTGAGTGTGACAGCGCACGCATAAAAACACCGCCAACTTAGTTTCAGTACTGTTTATTTCGGGCAATACTGTAATATAAGATCTCGGACTGCACTAGTCGCGTACTGTAGTCTGGAGCCAGGATGATGTTCAACAAACTCAAAAACTAGAGAGGGAATGCTGTCTCCAGCACGCTTATATAACCCAAAACTCCCTTCCAAGTTGCACGTATCCCTCACAAACATTCTACGAAAATCTCACCCCAATTCTATCCGATACATTTTTCCCCGTAAAATTTCTCCAATGGCTGACGCTATTCTTAAAATTACCGTGCACAACAACACAACCGTCGTTCTTTTCTGCAAATTTCGACCGCTCCTTTTCAAACCGTCTTCCAAAACCTAGAATTTTGTAGCGCAAACAAGTGTTTTACTCCGGAAAGCTCGTTAAAATTTTCAACCGTCCTGGTTTTCTCTGAAATCCTTACTTCTGCTATCACCCCAAACAACTAAAGACACGTCTCTCATATGCGCGTACATACTATTGTCTCACTTCTACTCGATCATAACTTCTTCCAGCCTTCATTCCATACCCTACCTAACTTTCCTATGTCATTTCTACTTTTTTGGTATCGTTGTATACAACACGTTTTCTATCTCTTTTAGGTTGTCCCTCTATAACCACCTTGTTCTTAGTTGTGCTCCTTACTTTTCTGTTCACCCTGAAAATCAATATCTTCTGCAAACACCCTGCATCTTTGCCCCGCTTATTGCCTTTAAAAATATCCTCGTTTTACAGGCGTTTGAAAGTTACTACAACTGACCATATGATATCTTCTCTCTGCTTCTAACACATGCAAAATATCTTCTCTTACTTGATTTTATCAATCTGTTTATACATGAAACCGTCCGTTCCCTCTTATAGACCTGTGTTTTCAGTTAACGATTTTTACGCAGAAATATATTCTCAACGTTTAAAAGCTTTGCCGGAATCGTGTTAATTGTTGCACGTCCCTTCTCTGAAATTTAGAACCGTTTTAGCTTGTTTTCTAATATGAAACTTTAGCAACTTACATATATGTTTAAGCTTTATATTACCTTTAAGAAACCAAATTATCACAAACGTTTATTTTTAGAAATGATTGCAATATCAATAAATACCAACACACTAAACAAGAAAACAGATACACAAAATTTGAACAATATTTATTCTTATCTAATATCCCTTATTAAAAGTAATAATCATTCACTTTAATTTTTCAAAAATTAGTTTAAATTTATTTATAATTTTAATTTTAATTTGATACATATTTATAAACACATTGAGATATGTAAATTTTCCTGCACAGATTAATTATTTTACATAGTCAGTAACTGTTAATACATGTCAATGTCTTTAAAATTTTCATACTTTGTACATTTAAAAATTTTTCGATATCCTTAGTTATATGTATATATAAAACTCATAACCGTAAGTAATGTTAAACTACTATTCCAACAATTAATTTTATATATATTAGATTCCTGACGAAGATAATAAATTTATCGAAAGCTTGAATGATTGAAGGAGTATTTTATTAATCCATCAAATTTGACTGCTTTCCCCAATAATAAAACAAATTAAATAATTATTTAACCATTTTATATAATAAAAATAAATAACCTAAAAAAGATAAATGACATTTCAAAATTTAACAATGTCAATTTCAATCAAACTGACAAATGGTTTGTAAATATTTCCAATACTGAAATCCCAAATAATGTAAAGCAATTATTATCCTTAGGTCCAAAGTTTTGCCTTTCACCTACAATCAATGAAAACATTATAATTAGTTTACTGGCTGAAGTAGAAAACATGTTAGTTAATATTGATAATGAGATGGAAAGAAACTTATGCAGAGCTAATATTACCAATATCACAACTAACTACCTCCATCAAAATTGCAGAAAGAAATCAAAATTCATAGCAGACTACAAAAACTGTAAAAAATTTTTAATAGCAAATAGCGATATAATTATAGTAAAATCTGACAAAGGAAATTTAACGGTAGCAATGTCAAAATTAGAATATAATTCAAAACTTATCAACATGTTAAACGACAACTCAACTTATATACTTAAAAAAAATGATCAAACTTCCAGTATTCAAAAGAAAACTCTTGATATTATAAAAAAATTAAAAACTAAGAAATACATATTAAAGCGTGCCACTACTACCGCGTTTCTCTAATTTAAAACAAGTAATAACAAACGTCTTTATTACTCACTGTTCACAAGTTTATATGCCTTATTTGTAGATGTTTTCAGTCCACTTAACAAGGAAGCACTATTACACTAATGAATTTACAAGCACTAATATCTTCTTAAGCTAAGTTCTTAACCATAGGTTTATTAACAACACTAACACAACTATTTATTTATTATACACTTTTATCTATTTATGTATACTACAAGCTGCATCTACATTAGACACAGCATATAACATTTATGTATATTCTTGAACTTCTAAAAGCTTAACTACGTTTACTGTACACGATATAATTTATATTAGACATTCAAGTATAGACTGAACTCTTGCATTCATTAGCGGTCTTATATATACTCTGGATTAAAAGGATGACTCATGCTCCAGTAATTTCTAGAAGAATTCTGGAATCCTTGAGAATAAATAGTGCTTGCGGGGTTTTGTGTGTTTGATGGGTTGCCTACTAGTAGCTCGCTACACTGCCCCCTCTTTAAAACCGTTACGTCTCGTAACTGTAAATACATTTTGACGCCAATTCGATGACTGATGACGGTATCGGCAGCTATCTCCTCTGGTGCATCCACCACGTCGTTGGAAGTAACAGTCAACACTCCTTTCTTGGTCTTGGTAGGCAACCGGTTTATAACAACACACAAGGACCTGGACGTTGGTTTCCTGGAAAACTACTTCTAGCATATTTCAGACTATCCTCCAATCTAAGCGATCCAGTCCACAACCTAGCTTGGGCACCGCTAGTCTCGTTACTTCATTTTCCATCATCTGCGCCTTAAGATTTAGCAAAGCCTCCCATAAATGTCCATAACTAGGTCTCTGCAATAAAGAATTTTTGGTGACCAGATAGTAAACATAACGATTTTTATCCTGAAGAACCAAAGCTTTTCCTACAGTTGGCTGCTGTTGTACTAATTCATCCACACATCCAAACTTTTTCTTGAAAACAACAGCTATTCCCCTTGACATTGCCAAATCTTGAGCTAAGCAATGTGCAAGGGAATACTCTTCTGGTGCTCTAAACAGATCTTGCTGTTTTTCAACAACAACGCCAAATCTCGCCTTAGCGGAACCACCATACGCCGCCATAAAGCTCTCAAAATCTACATTTGGCTCATGATTAATAACTTGTCGAACACCATTCTCATCATTCGAACTTTCTTGGTTGTTGCCAGCGTAGGATGTTAAACGGTCAAAGTGTACCACTTTCGGTGTTTAGATTGTGATCTTTCATACATTGGCCAAACTTCTCAAAATTTGAAACAAAGAATTACACAACATAAAAGTGATATTCATACTAAACCTAAAGCATGTGCATTAGCTACACATGCACTTGATGACGGACATAAATTGGATTTCAACAACCCAAATATCATTCAAATAGAAAACAATACTTTCAAAAGAACTTTTATGGAAGTATGTCATATTTATAAGAATACAAAATCTATGAACAAAAAAGTGATATTGGTGATCTTAGTTCTATATATGCATATCTCTTAAACCTAAAATTCAATTCCAATAAGTAAACTTCTACAAAACTTTGGATACTTAAGAATTATATAAACACATACCCTTATATATGGTAACCTTTACGTTACTTGCAGACACAGACATACTAACACACACACATACCCACACACACACGCACACACACACATCCACATCCACATCCACACACACACACACACACACACCCACACATACACTCAAACACACAGTTAGTTACCTCCTCCTACTTACACATGCACCCATACATACATATAAATCCAAGATAGTATTAATCAAATTTTTGAAACTCTGCCAAACCAATATTTCACCTTTTCTATATTACAAAAATTTTTACCATTTAAAAAAGCTATTTTAAATATTTAATTTATACACAATAATTTCATGTTTCAATCATATTTATAACCAAAGTAGTTGAAAGTTGTCATACTTATAGTATTAACCAGTGTTTATATATTTTTAGTTAAACCTGTGATCAAGCATAAAATATATGCGAAAATTTAGGTATTAAAGAAGAGTAGTTATTTCCAGCAGACCTATAACCCACAAACTATCCTATTAAATTAACACTAAAGGTCGTTAACAATACAAATTATATATATATATATATATATATATATATATATATATATATATATATATTCTTCTGCCTACTACTTCTTACTTTTGCTTGTTTACTCCACACAAAATTTGCTACACGACTTTTGTCGTCGCCCCTATTTTAGTATTCAATAATTGACTTATATTCGAGGTGCTTTAGCAACGTTTGGTTGGTTATTTATTTACTGTTTACTATATATTATGCCTCGACTATATGAAACCTTAATCTCAGGGTGTTCACCTTACTCACCGTGAGTTCAATCGTGAGTAGATGTGCACTACCCAACCAAACTGCACACTCGTTTGTTTTACCACTTTTTTAATGCACTGATTTACTATACATGCCAAATTTTAACAGATCAATGATGCTTGGTGCCAAATTAATTTATGTATACTATTTATGACTTTAATTTTGACGTTTTAAGATATTCACGGTACTTACCTGAATTATACCGCGCTGAAGGCCTTCTTTTACTGCTGGCTCAAGATTGTATTCACCGTACGCACCTTCACAAGGATTCTCAATCGTAGGTCACTTGCGTTTCGCTTCCAGGTGTTCTTAACCAATTTCGTTGACCCCAAATCTGAAATAATTTTACCCCAATTTAGAATTTAAAAAAAACCGTTATATCTACTTCCCCTGCGTTAATTCTTCCTCGTAATCTACTGCTCTCCTGTTTCCCTGCTTCGTATTCCAATCAATCCTCTCCTTGCTCAATCCAAATCAATCCAGCCGTCCTATTTTAAATCAATCCTTGTCCTGCTATTCCTTTAATATCCACACGATGTCCTTACTGCCGTTAATCTGCTCAAATCACTCCAAAAATTATCAATATCGTCGTTGCCTTCTGTATCCACTCAAATCTCCTGCTGCCATTAAACCAAATCTTCCCAAATCCAACACCAATCTTGCTCAAACCTAAATAATCGTCGCTTTTCCCGTCGCACTAGTAACCACTCTAAATCTTCTTTAATACTCGTTGCCTTTATACTCTCGATGCTTCTTATTTACTTTCACTTTGACTAAATTATACTCTTTAATTCTCAAAAACTTTTATTTCAATAAATATTTGTACAACTTTTAACGCAGGTTTTGTAAAAAACGTCTTTATCTGAACATAATCGAAATTAGAATCTTTTTATTTATTTCGCTTAGCGATAAGATCAACAACCTTAGCTTACTTGAATTACAATTCTAAAACATACAATATCCAATAACAATTCGTCTTTCTTTTCGTGTCCAAAATACCTTCACTACAGTCTTTATAATATTCTTAATTTCTACTATTGGTCCAAAAACACTTCACAATTCTCCAATAACCTTTTATATTTCTATTCACTTTTAATTTTGATTTTACAATTCGTCCAAAAGTTGATTCTATTAAAAGAAAAGCCAAAATAATTTACACGACCTGGACGCTTTGTTGGTTGCAGATATCCATAAATGCGTTCGGCTTTCCGACGGCAAATGTACTTTCACTGGCTCATAAAATATCAACTCAGTATAAAACCTTAAGTACCGTGCATTGTATCAACGTCATAAAGTCATGTTGTCTACCTTTTGGCACATATGTTTCAAACTAAAATGGTACATACTTTAGCATATGTAAAGTACAGCAAAATATAGTTTTTTAAATTATTAGATCTGATATATTAATCCTGTTGTTTGGCATACACCCCTATTAACACAAATCTACCCTTAGAAGCCTTGTACCACCCCCCCTACATAATATTGGCCCCACTGATTTTTAATGAAATTGGAAATTTCGTATGTTTTCTCTTCCCTGGTGTGCAAAATTTCTAATTTTATTTAAAATCACTCTTTCGTTGTTTCATTTCAATTTGGCAACCCCTATTCGTCTTTCTCTCACATCTATCATACTACGTTATTATTCTAACCTATACTATACGACAATAACAAAAAAAAACAAAAACTAAACTTTCCGTTGCATGAACTACCTTATAACCTATCCTACTAAACCCTCTTCCTGTACTACTCTATATGGGTATAAGTTCTCCAAGTGAAAACGCCCGCGATATCCCCCTGTCATATTATCTAGCTCAAACGTATTTCCTTCAGCAAAAATACGCGTGATCTTGTACGGCCCTTCATAAGGAAACAACAACTTCGCGCAAATGTTTCTGTCGCGGTTTGAAACCCTTAATCGTTTTACTACTACCAGATCCCCTATTCCAAAAGTCGTCCTTTTTTTAATTTTCCTACACCTTCGCTCGATGTCCCTACGCTGCATCCTTTCAATTCTACGCCTAGCACTACCTAACAGCTCTGTTATGTCTTGTATCTCGACTTCCTCCCTCCATGGTCTAGCTGGTATAATTCTTCGCATCAATGTTACCGGACATGTTTTCGTAACCGAACTCGGTACGCTATTCATAAAATTTTCTATTTGTGGCAGATATCTAATCCATCTGTCGTGATGCTCCTGTGTCGCCAATCGTAGATATTTTATTACCTCTCGTATATAACGTTCGCATGGATTAGCTTTCGGATGCCGTATGCTGCTAAATGATACTTTAATATTTGCCCTATTTAACCCGTTCCTGAATCTTTGATTGTTGAAATACGTCGCGTTGTCCACCAAAATCCTTTCCATCTTCCCGACCTGGCTTTCATATTCTCCAATTGACTGCAATGCATGCACCGTGTTACTCCGTCTTGCCGGAAATAATTTGACAAATTTAGAAAAAACGTCTACCATC
This sequence comes from Platerodrilus igneus, assembly GCA_036346225.1. Taxonomy (NCBI): domain Eukaryota; kingdom Metazoa; phylum Arthropoda; class Insecta; order Coleoptera; family Lycidae; genus Platerodrilus; species Platerodrilus igneus. The sequence continues at coordinate 5,063,716 of JARFIW010001690.1, forward strand.
ACCAATATGTGTCGATACCCCTGTTCACTCGTAATCAGGTTGGTTAAGTAATCAATCGCTACTAATTCCAACGGTCCATTTACGCTCACGTTCATTGGCGTATTCTGCAACACCACGTTCTTGTCTTTACCTAGAATACAAATTTCACACCGATTTATCCTTTCTTTAATTACCGTGATATCATTTCTTGCATAAAACGCCTCTCTAAATACCAAAAATGTTTTTCTAATACCTATATGTCCGAATTTTAAATGAATTTCGTCTATAATTTCAACAGCCACGTCCCTTGATAACACTACCAGCTCTGCATCCCCTATCCTTTTTACCACAAACTGCCCTACGATGGTAAATCCCCCGGTACTCTTCCATATTTTCTCTCGTTAGTTTCTCGCGTATCGAGCTCACCTCACTGTGCCTCTGCGTCTCTATAAGCTTGGCGTTTGTCCACCGACCAACATCCCTGAACTCCTGCAAAGCAATTAAACACCCCTTTACGTTTTGATTCGATTCCACCTGCGGTCTGCTTAGAAAATCCGCCGTCACATTCTCCTTTCCTGGTTTATGCTTAATTTCAAAGTCGTATTCCTGTAACACCAATGCCCACCTATACAACCTACTGTTTAGAAACTCCTTTTTCTTCATGAACGTTACCACCGTGTTGTCGGATTCTATTAAAATTTCTTACCTAACAAATAAAACGCAACTTTTTACTGCATATACTATGGCCAACATCTCCTTCTCTGCCGTCGCATACCTGGTTTCGCAGTCTTTTAATACCCTGGAAATGAAAACAATTGGTACCTCAGCTCCATCCTGAATCTGCACCAACTCAGCCCCGATTGCATATTTCGACGCATCCGTCCTCAAAATAAAATCGTCTTTAAAATTTGGATATTTTAACGCTAACTCTGTATAAAACGCACCTTTTAAATCCTGGAACGCCTTCTCTCGTTCAGCAGTCCATTTCCATCTCTCTTTTTTCTTTAACAAACTCACCAACGGCACACACAATTCAGAATACCTCGGTATAAACCGTTTGTAATAATTTAGAACCCTAAAATCCTCGCAATCCTCTCACATTCTTCGGTTGTGCAATATTTTCAACTCGTCCAATCTTTTATTACAAATTTTCATCCCTTGTTCGCTAATTTCAAACCCTAAATACGTAACCTTGCTCTTAAACAACTCGCATTTCTCTACGTTCAGCTTCAAACCCCTTCGTCCAGTCGTTGGATCACCTTTTCTAAATGCTCCAGGTGTTCTTGCTCGTTCCTTGAAAAATCAACAAATCATCCACATAATGCGAACAGAAACATTCATATTCGTTAAACAACTTCTGCATAGCCCTTACAAGTGCTGCTGAAGAACTACTTAAACCAAACGGAACTACAGAAAACATATAAATCTCGCCTTCGATACTAAATCCCGTAAACTTTTACTGTCTTCATGCAACGGAATTAACCAAAACGAATTTTTAAATCTAATTTACTGAAAATCTTCATTTCATATACTTTATACAACAAATTATCCAACCCTTGTGGTTGTTCGTACTGTGGTTTCGTAATCGCATTCAACTTCCTCGCATCCAAACAAATCCTTATATCCCTTTTGTTGGGTTTTGGTACAATAACTACTGGGTTCACATATGGAGTTTTCGCTGGTTCGATAATACCCTCTTTTAACATTTTGTCTATCTCTATTTTAACCCTATTTCTTATGGCAAACGGAATTGGATACACCCTTGTATTAAACCCGCTGTCTTCCGTGACCTCCAACTTATGCACATACCGCCTCGCAAATCTTGGCTCCTCATTAAATAAGCCTATATATTAATTAAACAAATCCCCTAGCTTCATCTTAATTTCATTACTCACTTTCCCTATCTGTTCATCATTAATTAATCTCACAAACATATTACATAATCGCACTTCAATCCGTCCATAATTATCCTCTTTAATCATTCCTAATCCTGTACTATCTATATCATTTCCATTCCTATTTTCTGAACTAACCGTAGGCACCACCCATAACCTATCTTTATCAAATATCCTAATTGACCTATCCTTTCCATCTATATTCAACCCAAAATCCTCTATAAAATCCATACCCAATATGAAGTCTAACTGTAACCCCTTTGTAATTAAAAACTCTGCATCCCTGCTTCTTTATTTCCTATATATATATCGGTACACGGATAACATTATAAATCGTCGTTAGCTTTTTGTTCATCGCTGACCATAAATTAACCCCATCAATTGTTCCTATTCGTCCCTTTAAAAATTCTCCATGTTTGACTATCACACTCTCATTTACCAGCGACAACAGTGAACCACTATCAACTAAAGCAACATATACACAATCCCTTAAACTAATATTTATAAACAACAAATTCTTTTTATTAAAAATGTAACTATTTAACAATAAATCCCTTATACTATAACACACGTCAATATTTACTCCTAAGCGGTCGGTCGTCCAAAAATTCGCGTTTTTTTTTGTTCCTGTGGCGTCTCGTGAATCTGCACCACCTCAATCCTATCTGGGTCCGTTGTAATTGCGCTCGTCGTCATATGCTGGACGTTTACGTCCCTGTTCATCCGGCTGTTTCCATTTTGTATTCCACCCCCAGTAATCCGGCCGTCACCCTCGTGGTTGCCGTGCTGGTATCTGTTTTGTCCATTGTATCCATTATCCCTGTGATCCCTATTGTAATACGGTCGTCTATGTACCTCGTGTCCCCAATGATTCCGATGTCCGTGGTTAAAATTGTCTTGTCTGTAATTAGGTCTGTTTTCGTGGTACGGCTGTCGTCGGCTGTCTTCCCTATAACCCCTGTTTTGCTCCCAATAGTTTGTCCGCGTTTTCGCCTCCAGTGCTGTCGCTAAATCAAAGTTTCTCATTACCCCTAAGAATTCCCTCAACGTCTTGACATTTTGTACCACTACCACCTTTGTAACTTCCGGTTCCATATGTCCTGCTAGTAGTAGTACAATGTCGTCCTCGCCCAATTTCGGTGTCAAGTGTTGTGCCTGATTAAACTTGTCAATCGCGTATTCTTCGCGTGTGCCGTGAGTCCTGCTGTAATGTCCGGTAATTAATTCGTCCGTATGTCAGTCTGGTGTGTATTGCTCTAAAATTGTTCTATAAAGAGTCGTCTGAAATTAGCGTACGTGTCGTATTGTTTTCGAATGATGTTATGCCATTTTTCGGCGTTGCCCGTCAAAGTTGCCCCCACGATCTGTAGTTTTGTTCTCTCGTTTTCAGTCCCTACGATTTCGTCTAGTCGGTCCAAGAATCCCATGGGCTGTTCTGTCCTACGTCCCTCAAACTTCGGTAATGCGTCCCGGTTTAACCTAACGTGCTGTCCGTAGTCTAGTCCAACGCGCCTCCTTTCTAGGTCTTCCAATTTTTCTTGTATCTGTCTAACGTCATGTCCTACCCTGGTTTCTAATACCGTGACTTTGTCGTCAAGTTTTTCGTCCAGTTGCGTCCTACCGTGCACATTTTTGTTTTGTATCGTCTCTAAAGTTTGTCCTAGATTTCTGTAGTTGGTCATATGTTTTTTGTCGCATGTTTGTATTTCTGTACTTAAATTCGAAAACCCGCTAATCATCGTTTCTTCCACAGTATCTACCCGTGTCTTAATTTCCGTTCTTAGGTCCGTCCGTGTCGCGTTCAAGTCTCCCTGAAAATGTACCCGTGTGTGTTCCAATTTGTCGTCAACCCTGTCTACTTGTTGTTGGACCTCTGTCCGCATGTCGTCCTTTACAATCTGTATTTGTGTTAGTAAATAGTCCTGCGTGTAGTTCATTTTCGCCGTCAGTTCCGCGTGCGCCGCCCTAAACTCGTTCCTTAGTTCCGTATGTGTCTCTGTAATTCTATCTGTCAACTCTGTTTTAACGGTTCTTAGTTCCGTATGTGTCTCTGTAATTTTGTCTGTCAGTTCCGTATGTGATTCCGTAATTTTGTTTGTCAGTTCCTTATGTGATTCTTCAAATTTTATAGCTAATTCATTTTTTAATTCTGTCTGTGATGTCTTAAAATCGTCTTTCATACTCATCAGAAATCTCATGATGTCTTGGGTTCCGTCGGCTTCTGCTGCCTTCACCTCCGGTACCGTCGCCTGGTCCGTGTCCATGTCTGTCACCTCCAACTCTGTCTGCCTCACGTCCGTCTCCTGTATGTCGCCCCTGCGTCTAGCTCTATGTCTTGTGTCCCTAATTCCATCTCAACACCGTATATCCGTTCCGATCTCGTGATCCTTTTCGTGTCCGCGTCCGTCATCTCTGCTTCTTAGTTTTGAACTCGTTTTCTGTAAAATAATAAAGGAAAAAAAAAACTGCGGGCCCCACCTAATCTCGGGATCCCGTATTCTGCTGTCTTATTATACCGCGCTGAAGGCCTTCTTTTACTGCTGGCTCAAGATCGTATTCACCGTACGCACCTTCACAAGGATTCTCAATCGTAGGTCACTTGCGTTTCGCCTCCAGGTGTTCTTAACCAATTTCGTTGACCCCAAATCTGAAATAATTTTACCCCAATTTAGAATTTAAAAAAAACCGTTATATCTACTTCCCCTGCGTTAATTCTTCCTCGTAATCTACTGCTCTCCTGTTTCCCTGCTTCGTATTCCAATCAATCCTCTCCTTGCTCAATCCAAATCAATCCAACCGTCCTATTTTAAATCAATCCTTGTCCTGCTATTCCTTTAATATCCACACGATGTCCTTACTGCCGTTAATCTGCTCAAATCACTCCAAAAATTATCAATATCGTCGTTGCCTTCTGTATCCACTCAAATCTCCCGCTGCCGTTAAACCAAATCTTCCCAAATCCAACACCAATCTTGCTCAAACCTAAATAATCGTCGCTTTTCCCGTCGCACTAGTAACCACTCTAAATCTTCTTTAATACTCGTTGCCTTTATACTCTCGATGCTTCTTATTTACTTTCACTTTGACTAAATTATACTCTTTAATTCTCAAAAACTTTTATTTCAATAAATATTTGTACAACTTTTAACGCAGGTTTTGTAAAAAACGTCTTTATCTGAACATAATCGAAATTAGAATCTTTTTATTTATTTCGCTTAGCGATAAGATCAACAACCTTAGCTTACTTGAATTACAATTCTAAAACATACAATATCCAATAACAATTCGTCTTTCTTTTCGTGTCCAAAATACCTTCACTACAGTCTTTATAATATTCTTAATTTCTACTATTGGTCCAAAAACACTTCACAATTCTCCAATAACCTTTTATATTTCTATTCACTTTTAATTTTGATTTTACAATTCGTCCAAAAGTTGATTCTATTAAAAGAAAAGCCAAAATAATTTACACACGACCTGGACGCTTTGTTGGTTGCAGATATCCATAAATGCGTTCGGCTTTCCGACGGCAAATGTACTTTCACTGGTTCATAAAATATCAACTCAGTATAAAACCTTAAGTACCGTGCATTGTATCAACGTCATAAAGTCATGTTGTCTACCTTTTGGCACATATGTTTCAAACTAAAATGGTACATACTTTAGCATATGTAAAGTACAGCAAAATATAGTTTTTTAAATTATTAGATCTGATATATTAATCCTGTTGTTTGGCATACACCCCTATTAACACAAATCTACCCTTAGAAGCCTTGTACCCCCCCTTACATAATAATATATATATATATATATATATATATATATATCTAGAAGTTACTAGAAAGACCAATTAGCGTCTAAAATCGCGGCGTTTATTCCACGTAATATTGTTCTAGTTATTAGTGACGTGTTCTGGTTGTCCTTGTTTTACATATAATATACTATTATTGTGGGTCGCATACTAATGCTAAAGATAATCAATTTCTTGGACTTTTGTGGGTTTTCGTGTTCCGGCCGCTTCTTGGTATAAACGATTATTTATTACCGAGTTATTTACGTAGTTCTAAATCCCGATGCTATGCTATTTACAGCAAATGTTATTAAAAATGTATCGATTTGGATTCGCATTTAAATACGTTTTACGGTATCTTAATATTAATTATTTTTACATATACAACTTATGCTACTTGCTATTGTAACATGTCAATTCACTGTTCCCTCGTCATGTTACATTGAGGTCCCACTTCCTTCCTTATAATACCATTTCTTCATCTTAATTATATATTAATACCATTTACAATCACAGGTTAGTTTTGATTTGTGTAACATTTCCCTTTAGTATTATTAAATAATGCACTATATGTATCTATCTTTAGTTTTAATTTAATATTCTTTCCTTGGTATAAGTAATATAAATAATTATAATATGTAATTTTCTAGTTAGTAAATCTTTGAATAATGTCCATAAATACACAACTGGTGTATACATGAACCTGTCATTTAGGATAGCTTTTTGTTTATCCTTTTCTCAAGAAGTGTGGTTATCTTCAAGACCAGAATAAATTCTCGTGCTTTTGAAATTTGATTTCCTTTTGTGTACATGCCGTTTCCTGATAAAGATGTCCTTTCTAAGGCCATGATGTCGTACCTGGCATGTAAAAGGTGCATTTTCTTTTATTCTTCTTAACATACATAAATATCATTTCAGAATTCTAGCAAAATGCGTATGCACAAAGTCTACCAGAATAACCGGTTCAAAATATTAATGAATGATAAGCTGATTACAGATAAATTTTAAAACTGTTCTGCGTGGCGTATTACAATATTTCGTTTTTGTAACACGTTTATTTTCTAGGGTCCTCCCGTAGCATATCCTCTGGTGGCATATCCCCCAGTGGCATATCTTCCCATGGCATATTCCTTGCTGAAGTATCTTCAGGTGATATATTCTCCTGTAAAATATTCTCTGATGGAGAATTTAATTATTTATGCTAGGCTATCTAAGCCTATGTATTAATTTTACTACCTACAAATATTATTTTTTATCGTTCAAGAATTCATGTTAACGTTTATTTACCTTCAAAAATAAATTAAATGCTCCGTTGACAAAACATATGGTTGTGGAACGGAAGCATTGACTCTTACAAATTAGAAGTTTGAAGTTAACAACCAAAATATACAACGATGGTGTTCGTCTCAACAAACCGTTAGAAGATCCTATAGTTCTGAACAAACCGTGAGCTCAATGCTTAAGTGTATGTTCTTTCATATATCCTGAATACAGGTATGAGTTTATCTTATCTACTTTTGTCATGGAACGATGTGCATGCGTTACATTTTAAATCCCAATTATCTAGAAAAATAATGCATGTAGAATATAGTCATAACTTTATTTACTTACCTATACCTTAACTAATTTAATATTATCTTTGCTTTCCTATAGTCAGAAAATTAATAATTCGACGAAAGAATTTCCAGAATTCAAAAACAGCTTGACCGTAAAAATGGGGGAAGTAGAAAATAGGGTAGATAAAAATGAGCGTGATATTAGAGGTTTAAATCAGGAAATGGGACAATTACATTTCGACCTTTTGCAATTTCCATATTAAACAAATTTTCTTCTTGCAAATCATTTCCTGCTAATACACTTTTGACATTAGATGTATCGGCTGCCAGTTTCAATTTAAACCCATAATCCAGTTGTAATTCTACCTCACCTATTCCATTACTGAAACCATTTTGCCTTGCATTCTTTACATCTCGTGCAAATTCTCTAACTCTAAATTCAACTTTAAAGTTGCATAATCGGTCCAACCATTATAACCCATTTTCATTCCAGCATTTCCGCATATACATCTAACACAATCAATATATATGACTGGTTGTAGACCACCATGTAAATCAAATCCTACTTCCAATAAGTGAAGGTGAGATCGTTGCCATCCGCTTAAGAGGTAGAAAGTCTTGCCCTCCAGCGTATTTAGGTTTAATTGCGCCACATCACTAGTTACATCAACACCGGCGAAGTCCATAACTTTAACTTGAATAGCTCGAAAATATATCGTAAACTGAAGCTCTGCAAAAACTCGCTTGTTATATACACGTGCTCACACATGCGCAGTTTAATCGTTAGTATGGATTATTCCAACCTTCAACTAATAAAATTCAAAGTTTCGACGGGAAACTAGCCTCGTAAAAATGAGTAAAGAAATCATCGTTAAGAAATTATTTAAACCTGCAAGAAAAAATTTCAGCGTCGTCATACAAATCTGAAACATGTGAAACGTGATCTTATCCAATCGGACTTGTGTGAAATGCAGTCTTACTCGCGTGTGAACAATGGGTACAGATATATTCTAATAGCGGTGGACTGTTTCACAAAATATGCTTTAGCAGAACCTTTAAAAAATAAAACTGGATCAGAAGTTACAAATGCTGTGAAAAAAATATTGGACAAAATGTTGCAAGTAGAAAAAAACGTAAAAATCAATCTACAAACGGATTTTGGGAAAGAGTACTACAACCGCTGGTTTAAAAATTTTATGCAAAAATATAAGATAAACCATTACTCTACGTATTCCGCAATCAAAGCTAGTATGGTTGAGCGGTTAATCAGAACAATCAAAAACAAATTGTACAGAAGACTTTACTTGCAAGGCAGTCATAGATGGATGAATATTTTGCCTAAGGTTATGGAAGAATACAATAATACACCGCATCGGGCTATTAATATGACACCTATGGAGGCAGAAGAACATCCGGAAAGAATAAAACTTTACAACTCTGACAGTGTTTCTAAAAGTCGCAAGAAGTTGTATAAGGTTGGAGACATTGTACGTATATCAAAATATAAAGCAGTATTCGACCGAGGATTTCATCCAAACTGGAGTACAGAACTATTCAAAATTGTTAAAGTACAACAAACGAGACCGATAACCTATCTGCTACAAGATTTGGAAAGTCGGCCAATCCTAGGTGCTTTTTACGACGATGAGATTCAGCTCAGAGCAGCACCCGACACGTAGCTAGTGGAAAAAGTTTTACGGAAACGGAAGCACGGGCGTGAACTATTAGTGTCGTGGTTGGGGATGGTAAAAGTTGGATTAAGAAAACAGACCTGCTTTAGTATCAACCAAAGTTCTAGATAATTACCTAGTTGAAAAAAATCATAAAAGAAACTGGCGAGGGTAAAGACCTCTAGCTGGATAGATAGGAGAGATTTGCTTAGAAGTCTATTTCCATTTATGATTTGAAGCAGGAAGCATGTGTTTCATAATCGATTTACAAAGATATCAATACAAAACTAGTGATTTCTATTGCAAGGAAATTGCCATTTTGGATGTAGCGAATAATGTAATATGGCATGAGATACTGAACATGGTGGTGGGGTATAACACACTAAGTGATGATTTCAAAAAGCAAGTTCGGTGGTTAAAGAAAAGAATCCATGGACTCTGCTGGGATGAACAGTCTACGAGTGGATATACAAATGTGGCCGATTTACTGAAAGAAGTCATACACCCCGAGGCGACTGTCTATGTTAAAAGAGAACAGAAAAAGCAGTTACTATCGAAATATTTATCAAACAACATTTTAAACATGGAAAGTGTATTCTCACTTCCAAGGCTCGAAGAATTAAGAAAATTTGGTGATAGATACAATCACTGTTTAAACCATTGTTTGAATAACTTAAGCTGTTCCAAAGAGGATGTTTTAATGTTACAGCCTTTTGTTAATGTATAAATGTATTTAATTTTTAATAAAATATTTGTGGGAATTGTTTTTTATTTATCTTAGCTAAAAGCCTATCTTTAAAATTTGAAAAAATATATATGTAAAACAGCGCATTACTTTGAAAAAATTAATGTTTTAAAAATACAATCAGAAACAATAGCAAAATACACAATAATTGGTGTTTGCAAATAAATTGGAGGAGGGTCGGTTGGTCTCGGGCGATCCTCAATAATTTACAAGCTTGTTGGGGGTTGGCCGTGACGGATACGGCTTTTTGCTAAAATCTTTAAAAACTGCGTTGTGGAAAGATATGGGAGCCTACCACAATATTTCCCAGGTGTGCGTGGCCTAAAACATGAAATACATATGATGGAGAGCTCACAAGTAAAATTCTTGTCCGGAGGTAAAATACTCCCTCATTCGGATCTCCGGGAGGGGGTACTTGGGGCTCGTCATCGTAAGAATTTAAAACAACAGTTCGATTTAGTGATAGGGACTTGGAATGTAAGGTCATTACTTAGAGTAGATAAGTTAACGAATTTATTAGTCGAAATGAGAAAGGAAAAACTGGACATTTTAGGTATTAGTGAGGTGAGATGGCCAGATAGTAATGACTTTTGGAAAGATAATTATAGAATAATGACAACTTCTTCAACTAATGGACAGGCAGGAGTAGAAATGGTGTTAGGTAAGAGATTAGGGAGTAAAGTTAAAGAATACTTTCAATTTAGTAATAGAACAATTATGGTTAGATCTAGTACGAAACCCACAGACACTGTTTTAGTACAGGTTTACATGCCAACAACTGAGTACGAGGATGAGGAAGTAGAAAAGGTATACGAGGATATAAATAGTATAGTGAGAAAAGTAAAGGGAGGTGAGAATTTAATAGTTATGGGCGATTTTAATGCGTCAGTGGGAGAAGGCAGTGAGGGAAAAATGGTACGAAAATTTGGGTATGGCAGACGAAATGATAAAGGAGAAAGATTAGTTGAGTTTTGCCAGGAACATAGATTAGTAACTGTAAACACCCTATTCGAACAACATGTTAGGAGAAGATATACCTGGAAAGCCCCAGGTGATAGGGCTAGATACCAAATAGATTATATTTTAGTTAAACAAAGATTTAGAAACCAAGTTAAAACTGTCGTAGTTATCCAGGGGCTGACATAGATAGCGATCATAACTTAGTTAAAATGAAGTGTAAACTAAAATTCAAAAATTGAGAAAGGTTAAAAGAGAGGATGGGATCTAGGTAAGCTTAATGATAGTAGGGTAAAGAGGAATATAAACAAGTATTAGATATTAAGAGCAAAGAGATAGCTGTAGGAGGGAACGTAGAAAATAGATGGAAAGAAATAAAACTGACTGTACATGATACAGCAACACAGACTATAGGTAAGAAAAAAATAGAAGCGAGAAAACCGTGGGTAACAAAGGAGATATTAGATTTAATAGAGAATAGAAGAAAGCTTAAACCTTTCAGAGAAGTGGATAGTGAAAGTAAGCAAAAATATAATACAGTTAGAAATAAGATAGTACATGAGTGTAGAAAAGCTAGAAATAAATGGATGGAGAAGAATTGTAAGGGAATACAAGATGATTTGAGAGTAGGTAAGACAGACAGGGCTTACAGGGCAGTTAAAAAGTTTTTTGGGGAAGATAGGAAAAAATGTAATGGTATTAGACACGAGAATAATGAGCTTCTAATAAATAAAGTTGAGGTAGCAGATAGATGGAAAAGATATTTAGAAGATTTATATAAGGGAGACGATATGGATGAGTTAGAGTACGACCAAGAAGAGGATGTAGAAATAGGGTTCTCAATATTAAGAGAGGAATTTGATAGAGCTGTTCGGAATCTTAAATTAAATAAAGCGCCAGGGATAGACGATATTCCCGCAGAATTAATAAAATATGCAAGTCAGAAAACTTTAGACAGATTATATGAACTAGTAAATGTAATATATGACACAGGTGAGGTTCCAATAGATTTCGAAAAAAATATTATTATTCCAATCCCAAAAAGTCAGGAGCTGATAGGGTGAGAATTTTAGAACAGTTAGTTTAACTTCTCATGCTTCCAAAATACTAACAATAATAATTAAAAATAGAGTAGAAGCTTTGACTGAGAATTATTTAGGAGAAGACCAATATGGTTTTCTTAAAGACAGATGGACTAGAGAACCGATACTAATGATTATGGTAATTATCGAAAAAGGCTACAAAAAATAAAAAGACTCATTTCGCATTTGTAGATTTAGAAAAGCATTTGATAGGGTTAATTGGATTGTTATGTTCAGGGTTTTGCGAAAAATAGGAATTTCTCATAGGGATAGAAAAATTATTTACAGTCTATATAAAAAACAAAGCGTAGTAATTAGATTTGATGAAATAGAAAAGGAAGCTAAGATTAGAAATGGTGTTAGACAGGGTTGTATACTGTCTCCTTGATTTTAATGTTTATATTGAGGAAGCTTTAAACTTAGCTAGAGAGAGAAAAGAGATAGGTATTAGTGTACAGGGACAGAAAATAGACATGTTACGTTTTGCAGTTGATATAGCCATTATAGCAGAGTCTAGAAAAGAGTTAGGAGAGTTTTTAAATATTTTAGATAAGATACTACAGAGTAACTATAGTATGAGAATTAACTCAGGAAAGACAAAGATAATGACAAGTGAGTTACAGCCTAGTTCTAAACCAAAATTAAAAATAGGTAATACCGAGTTAGAGGAGGTAGATGAATTTTGCTATTTAGGTAGTATAATTACAAAGGATGGACGTAGCAGAAGGGATATAGTAGCTAGAATAGCTCAAGCTAGAAAAATGTTTTTAAAAAGAAAAACTTACTAATAGCTAATAGTATTAGTTTAGATAATAGAAAAGTTTCTTAAAGTCGTACGTATGGAGCGTTCTACTATACGGTAGTGAGACTTGGACAATTAAAGAAGTAGATAAGAAAAAGATAGAAGCTTTTGAAACTTGGTGTTATAGGAGAATGTTAAAGATTAGTTGGACAGATAGAGTAACAAACGAGGAAGTTTATAGAAGGATAGGTAAGGATCCCTGTATGTGGAAACAATTGAAGGTCAGGAGAGATAGAATGATAGGGCACCAGTTAAGACATGAGGGACTATTTAGTAAAGTGTTAGATTATAGACTACCAAATAAAAATAGAGTAGGAAGGCCTAGACAAAGCTATATTAGTCAAATTATTAGAGATTTAGGTTGTGAAGGGTATGCAGACCTTTTTAGACTAGCTCAGAATAGAAAAGAATTTAGAGCTGCGTCAAACCGACTTTAAGTAAGTTCAAAAACAAAACAAAAAAAAATAAAAATCAGTTAACTAAATGTCACCATGACATAACTCACAATTAGTTAGCGGTCTGGCATGTTGGTAGCGATTCATTGCTTAAGCCTTACCATAACACATAATTTAATAAACGTCACCATGACATAACTCACAATTAGGTAGCGGTCTGGCATGTTGGCAGCGATTCGTTTTCTTAAGCCTTACCATAACATATAATTTAACACTTTTCCTTTTTGAAGCGGATAATCATGTTATATTTCATTTCCTTATAAATGGTAATCATGTAAACATGTTAGAGTTTTTTAACAACCATCAGATTGCTAATATTTATGTAGAGCCAGGTGGATAGGAAAAAGATAGAAGGATATAGGAAGACCTAGACCAAACTATATTAGTCAAATTATTAGAAATTTAGGTTGTGAAGGGTATGTAAAGCTTTTTAGATTAGCACAGAATAGAAAAGAAGTTAGAGCTGCGTCAAACCGACCTTAAGTAAGGTCGAAAACAAAATGATGATGCAAATTTTGAGGAAAAATAACTACACGAAACGATTTGTTTAAAATTTCGATGAACTTATACAAGCGTGCAGAACTAGTAGGCTTTACTATTCAGACCTCGATATATACGGTTTGAAATAATTAACTGTTAATCGATCTATATTACCAAATGAAGTTTACATTTCCCTAGTCAAGGACGTACTAGAAAGTACATTGTGTTAATCCCCAGCAATTATATGGGAATTTCCTAATGCACGACATTGAAATATAGTTCTCAAACATATAGTCAATAATAAAGAGAAAGGTCTACGCTACTTTCACTTCTACGTCACATAATTGTAAAGCAATTAGTTCGGAAACGAAATGTATTTTCTAAAGTACATATTTAGCGTTGAGCATATAATTATTTGTGACGTACTTAGTAATTAGGAAAATGTTAAACCAGAAATTGATAACTGTTTAAAATTTTAAAAGCCGCGGTTTTGAATATTCTTAAACAGTACATTACTGTTTGAAATTGGTTTTAAATATTAAACACTTATGGCTTATAAAAAACTCATTTCTATAATTCCCGCAGTTTTAGATTTCTCAGGCAATGGTTGTTTAAACATGCAAAAATTTTGAGGTTCGAGACTTTTAAAAGTGTAACTTTGCAGGGGGTGATTGGATTGTAAATCTGTTTGCAGATTCGGATTCTCCGTAAAATTTTAGACTGATTTGGTATATTGCATGTCTAAAAAATTTATAAGGACGACCATAAAATCGCTACCGGTAAAAAATCTTAAAATTGGGGTAGCTCCCTGGGGGATGATGCAATCTAAGAAATTCCTAGAGATTTGGGTAGCTGAGAAAAATCTAATATTAATTGATACCAAACAGGATAGGTTTATCTCGAAAGATGCAATGGCTAGTCGAAGAAAACTATTTGTTAGGTTATAGAGTAAAAAACCAAATTTAGAGGTTTAGGACTTTAAAAGTGTAACTTTGCAGGGGGTGGTCCTATTTTAAATCTGTTTGCATGTTTGGATTGGGCGTTAAATTCTAGACTGATTTGAGGTATTGCATGACTAAAAAATTTATGCGGACGGTCAGAAAATCGCTACCGGTAAAAAATCTTAGAATGAGGGTAGCTCTCTGGGGGATGATGCAATCTAAAAAATTCTAAGAAATTCAGGTAGCTGAGAAAAATCTAATATTAATTGATACCAAACAAAATAGGTTTATCTCGAAAGATGCAATGGATAGTCGAAGAAAACTATTTGGTTCAGATGTGGGAGCAAATGAGGATGCTAAGATGAAAATGAAAGAATCTCCGCATTTCCTCCTAGGAGATTCATCTCGGCATTTCCTCCTAGGAGATTCATCTCCACATTTCCCTCCTTATGGGAATTTACATCTCCACATTTCTTCCTAGAAGATTCATCTCCGCATATCCTCCTAGGAGATTCATCTCCGCATTTCCTCCTAGGAGATTCATCTCCACATTTCCCTCCTTATGGGAATTTACATATAAATGTGTGAGGAAAATGTGGATTCATCTCCACATTTCCCTCCTTATGGGAATTTACATCTCCACATTTCCTCCTAGGAGATTCATCTCCACATTTTCCTCCTTATGGGAATTTACATGTAAATGTGTGAGGAAAATGTGGATTTATCTCCACATTTCCTTCCTTATGAAATTTACATCTCCACATTTCCTTCTAGAAGATTCATCTCCGCATTTCCTCCTAGGAGATTCATCTCCGCATTTCCTCCTAGGAGATTCATCTCCACATTTCCCTCCTTATGGGAATTTACATGTAAATGTGCGAGGAAAATGTGGATTCATCTCACATTTCCCTCCTTATGGAAATTTACATCTCCACATTTCCTCCTAGAAGATTCATCTTCGCATTTCCTCCTAGGAGATTCATCTCCGCATTTCCTCCTAGGAGATTCATCTCCACATTTCCCTCTTTATGGGAATTTACATGTAAATGTTTGAGAAAAATGTGGATTCATCTCCACATTTCCCTCCTTATGGGAATTTACATCTCCACATTTCCTCCTAGGAGATTCATCTCCACATTTTCCTCCTTATGGAAATTTACATGTAAATTTGGTCCAAATGTGTGAGGAAAATGTGGATGCTGGGAGAAAAATGAGGATGCTGGAAGAAAATGTGGCGCCAGAACGTCACTAAACCTTCTATTACATTGAGATAGCGTTAAGTCGGGTAGGTTTGAAATAAAACTACCAAAGTTAGCATCCCTACTTTAATAATTATACGATAACCTCAAAATTAGGTTACAAGCAATTAAACATACATTACAAGAGCAAACAGGACCGTGCTCCATGGGTTAGCGCTGAGAAAAAAGTATCGGCAGATAAAACCTCAACAACCCTACGCTTCTAACTGCATAAATACACCTCTCCAAGGATGGGGCGGCGAACAAGCACCCTGTGCACACACAGACATGCTACATGCGACAACTGAAGAAATGTTAGTGTAGTCCAGATAGTCTTTTCTGGAAGGTACCGAAATCGGCTAAGCAATAATTACCCGGCTAAAGTTGAAGAGGTCAAACACCCGGAAGATAAAGACCTTGACTACCAATGTTCAACCCCGCACGGGCATAAAATGTTAGTAAATTCAACAAAGGCTCAAATATACGCTTACCATACAAACCATTAACAGTTTTCAGCCCGTTTTGCAATATGGTTCACAATGAGTATAACCCATATTCAATCAGTTGCATAATCACCAATACAAATACGTTGACAAAACAAATATTTATAAATAAATATGAAGTTAAACATGAACGTATGCTATGATAATATCAAACAAAGTGCACAAATTGAATCGACCATCCCCTACATAGCCACAATGCAAACGCGTTAATAACGGGGTCATAGCAGAGGTTCACTATAATCACATCGTAACAAGAATAAATAAATCTCAATATTAGCTACCGATACAATCATAGATTAGGAAAGTATCTAGTCACATTAAACTAACTTAAAGTTAGGTTTTAAAATCGAGACATGAATTATGCAGTTATAAACGCGCAAGTAAAAGCTGAGAATGAAACATTTACATAATCATCACAAAAAACAATTATAAAATATTCTTGTAACAAATACTTGCCAAATCCTACAGATTAAATACAAACGCAGATTCAGGCTCTTTAAACTTTCATAAATGCATATACCCCATTCACAATAAATATTGGATGACGTCGTAAACAGTAATAAAGTGTTAGTAATTGTATAAGGTGGACGTAACTATGAACGCAGCCTTAATGATATTACGATTTAGTACGTTACAGTTGGAAGTTTTGTGAGGTGTTGTAACATTTTCCGCTTCTGCATCCTTTGACAAAATGTGTTTAAAGTGAAAATTTAAGATACTACTCTTATTACATGAAAAAGCTTAATTCTGCAATGTATACTATAAATTTGCAATAATTATCAACCAATGAGAATCGACCAGGAATACTACGAATCACTACAAATGAGTCAAGCATGAGTTGAGAAGTGGCTCACTAATTGACGCAACGGGTGTGTAGTATACACACACAGTCTGCATAGAATACTTAAATACTGATACGCTAATTGAGAGAACGCTGTTTTGTGTATTGTCAAAGCATTTTACAGATGGAAAACAATAAACAAAAAATAAGTAGGCAACTAACTCAACAGAATAAATTTTAGACCTCAAATCGCCACCTAGTTGCTGGGAGAATCTAGTACTCCTAAAGTGTTGGTAATTGTGATATAGTTTTGAATAGTCGATAATAACCCTAAATAGGCAAATGATATATTTGTATTTAATGTTAAGCATGTTATGTTCAGGGTCAGCACGCGAATATTTTTGTTCTTACGTAATTAAATCTTACATTTCTTTTTTTACGGTTATATGAATATTTATTAACCATTTCAAATCATTAAAATTTCCGTTTTGCTTATCTTACACGGCATTATTGTGATGTCACACTTTATATAATTTTATGCGAAAAGTTAGGCAACTGTCTTTACACTACGCTACAACCGCTTTTCCTGAGGAGGCGTTGATAATATTTTCGAGTGTTGACAATAGTTCTGTTTGTCAGAATAAAGCCATAAGTTGGTGGTACGAATTATAGCGGAACCGTTAGTTCGTTCGTGAAAAATTAGTAATATCCTATCTCCTTTAATAAAGCAGAGTCTAATTTGTGTAATGATTAGTAAGGTTAGCTGATGTTGTATTATTAATAACATGTACTCAGAAACAACGCTATTTGATTCAAAGACTTATATTAATGAATGTAGAATACGCAACGGCTTTCTCTTCTGTTCCTGTATTTATCGTAAATTTACAGCGTATGTCGTTACTAAGCTACCTTGCTTCAAATACATGCTACTTATATTCTTTCGTTCTCTTACGTTTTAATTGCACCACTCATATATGCTGAAATATATTATGAATTAAATCGTAAATTAATGACCTGAATGCATTTTTTCATGATTTCTATTATACATTGGATTTCAATCGCTGCTTTATACCAATAACGGTTATATCTGCCTGACGTCATTATTCAAGACGTAGCCCTAAAATATGACGTTTAGCGTGTGGCGAACTGAGCAGAACACCATACGCTAGCGTGTAGTTAGATATGGCAAAACTTTGAAGTGTACTACAACGCCTCTATAAAATTTGGAATGACGTCCTTAAAAGATTTACGTGTTTTTTGTCTATATGAAAGGGATGCTCAATCTCAAAGTTTAACACGCTGTAACTTGACACTTTTGTTGTTGTGCCCCAGGTTGTAAAGGCGCTGTAATAGTTAAGGTTGTGCGCATGTCAAAAATTGTTAATATAAATCTTCAGTTCTGAATCGAGGTCGCAATTTTGAGATAAGTTTTTGTGCTTGTTTTTGTTCATAGTTCTTGCAATTTCTAAAACCTACTTTCGTTTGTTATCAATATTCGTGATGTCATATATTGCCGCCGTTGCCACTATCAAAACAGCTCGTAACTACACTGACGTTATTGATGCAATAGAGAAATTGCAAATATTTAGTAATTGGTGGCGAATTGTTGTTTGTTATTTTTTAAAATGTAATTTTTAGATTGAATTTATATTGATAAAATTGCAATCTAACCTATTTAACTTAACAATTTTAACTAGTGACAGCGAGCGCATTTCAAATATAGTTGGGCGTTTTTAACCTTGTCTCATTTTCCTAATTAAATAGTAATAATCATATTATACCAAGCACGGAATAATAGCCACCAATAGTCTAAACATCCAGAGGTTATGTTTATAAACTAAAATATTTTTGATCCTATAATCAAGTTAATTTTTATTTCTTCCATTGTGAAACTGGATTTGCTATTTGCCAATGAATAAGGTTAGCTTTACTAAGAAAACAACAATATTGTGATTTTCAATAAAATATAAAACAGAACGTGATACAATATTGATGCTGGTTCACAAATATATTTTTTTGAAATTGGACCAAAATACCTGAACATTATTATCTTGTAGGTAAGTATATAGATCCTGAACAATTATGAAAAGTTAATTTTAAGGTTTGTCGCATATTAAATTAACCCACGTAATATTGTGAAAACTAGTTGATGTATGACAACCTTTGAAATTGCAAGATTTAAAAACTGCCGATAATCTGTAATCAAAACCCAGAACTACCGTGAAGATCTATTTTGTTAAATCTAGTTTATACAACGATTACAGCATGGATATTTTTGTATTGGTTGTTATTCAAAACATTGATTCTGCATCATGCAGCTGTACAATCCACGCTTGGTGTACTTGTTGTGTTAGTTTTGCTGTTTTAACATTATGAGATGTGTGAAAGTAGTGAAACAAGTAACATCCTCAACAATAAGCGCAAGTTCACATTAAATTTGAAAATATACTACTCTTAACTATTGATAAGATGTAAGTAAATAACTTTAACTAAAAAAGATTTTGAAGACACTAAAAGTGCAATCCGAAAATGATCAATTATATCACAAATGAAAGGTATGATTTTGCAGTCGATGTGTTAAAGACGGAAGTGATTAAAAGTTTGTAATTTAGCAGTAGAAGATATATATGTAGTTTTATATGTATTTAATTTTTATATGGAAAGTTACATATATTTATTAATATATAATCAACTAAATGCGAATAATTAATTAATTTACAGACGTTGATGTATCTATTGTGTACAAGTTTTTTTCATTAATTTCCCTGTGGTTCCATCATTTTTTATTGATTAGTTGTTACTGCAATCTGAATACCAGCTGCTGTCGTTGCTACCCTCGTTCGCATTAATGATCAACAGTACAACATATTTTTCATCAAACTTCTCGATTCCACCATTCTTTAATGATTGTTTCGGTATGTTGTACAGAATCTGCCCATACTTAGATGTTACAGTCCCTAATGCTTCATGTTATAAAGTTTTCTATAGATTTGCCATCCCTACCAATATAACGATTAAAATAATTTTTAGCAATATCCCAAACGAGTTCAACTGAATTGAAAACACAATGGTAGGAAGGCAGTCTTAGTACCTTATGGCCAAATTGTTTGGCTAAGTGATCAATTTTTAAAAACTTTTGGTAATTCGTTCCTACAATTTGGAGAAATATGTTAGTCAACTATAAAGCATACCACATTTTCTACTTACATTGCAACCACGTGTAGTAGTTCACGTTGTAAAGATGTTACTTCAAATCTGATTTTATTTTCAATAAGCCATTCTGCTATTTTACTTTTCTTCCACAAAGCGTTTGGTATTTTTTTTGTTCTGTAGTACTGATACGAAGCATTATCCAAGAAAATTACGATAGTACTTCTAAATTCTTTAGTAGTTGATTTTCAAACCAATGTAATAAAATTATCCTAGTTCATCTCGCCATGATATTCATGATTTTTTGTCGATGAACAAAAAACCTGTTATGTTCCATCAATAAAATCATCTGCATTGCCTGCATTCAACACTATGTATCTAAAATGTAGATTACTTTGTACATTTACGTTATAAAATGTAAATCTCGCTAACCTTTTATCCATCGACTCTTGTACTTTATACATTTTTCAAATTGGTGTTTTGCTAGGAGCGGTTTTTAGGACCATTTTGAAAAATCGCATGTTTCATTCAAATTACCAATTGATACAAACTCTCCTGATGAAGGGGTTTGTTGTTTTTAACTGCCTGTGACACAGCGGTTACGTGGACAGATTGATATTTAAAGCAGCTGCTACATGCTAAAATAGAATCAATGAGCTACATATTGAAGTAAATATTTAAATTATCACACGAGCTGCCGTTCCTTTACTTCCTAAACGTAAACCGGACATAGTTTATTCACTCAAACGAAAATAACTCTAGTATGTTATGAAAAGAAAAATTTTAAAAGCAAGCAAAAATAACAAAATACGGAACGAAAAAGTACACAAAAGGTTAATGACGACAACGAAAATCTAACATAATCTATACAAGTAATAATTAAATCTAACATAACCTATACAAGTAATAATTAAATGTCAGCAAATGTCCTAAGTGAAGGCGACAACATTGCAAGATTTGCCAAACTAAGAGGGAAACTTTTCTCGAATTAGAATAACACAACAATATCATTTGTTGTTGGTGTAGGTGTGATGTTGTTTGTGACGAAAGTCGGTTTAGAAATTGCAAAGACTATAGAGGCACTCGTATTAATGACATGCTAGATTGTTTACAACTTTTGAGTATTGTCTTTATATATAGAATTGTACATGGTATTCTACCAAGTGTGATGCATAACATTCCATTTGTATATGAGATACATACGTATAATACAAGAACGGCAAACGATATATATGTTAACATAGTAAATAAGAAAATTACTCAAAATTTATTGTTTTACGGCGGAATGGTATTGCATAATAAACTTCCTACTGAAATACTAAAATAGTAATAATTTTAGGTCATTTAGGAGACTATTAGTGGAATATGTTTTGAGTAATTATTAATTAGGAAAGTAAGTAAAATATGTATATATATATATATATATATATATATATATATATATATATATATATATTGTTGTGGATTCAAAGGGGTAAATAGGTAGATACAATACAATTTCAACAACCCTGTATATAGAAAAAAACAAATTATTTATGCTCAAAATTAATTCATTTAGTGAAAACGGACGAATATTAGAGTAAGATAAAAGCACCAATGCTTGACAGTAACCTAATGGTTGACAGATTCTTACCATTCTCTCAGAAATAAGCATCACAGCACATTAATAGAATTTAAAATATTATTTTAAGACACATCCTGCCATCTATTATGGAATCAGTAAAACATTGGAACTGTTTTATCATCTATTCCAAAATGGCGATTTTTATTCTAAATTAGGTTTTGATGCACATGGTTTGAGGTTACTGTGTTAGGTGATTTGTTTAGGATTGACAACATTATAATGTAAGTTTTGCAGATAATTATTCTACTTTTTGGCACTTTAATGTTTTTAACTAATATGACACAAATAGATATTGTTTTTTTGTGTAGTTTTCCTTAACTTTTGTATGTTGTTCTGAATTATCAAGATGTGTCAACTATTAGACAAGAAAATGTATTAAAACCTAATAGTTGACACTCTGTGTCAACTATTAGTTTCTAAGAAATTTATCAGTAAGGCTTATTTCAACCATTTTATACATATGTAGCTTAAATACTTTGTCCCCATCCAAACAATACAGTTATAGATATATTTATACTAATATTAGACAGTGTCAATTATTAGGTATTTGATAGGTGTCAACCTTTGGTTAGCATATACAATTAGTCTTAACTACTAATTTTTTAACTATCAATTATTATTCCACAGATTGACTAGGCCTACCATGCCAGCAAGGAAAGGGCAAATGTTTCGTTATACAGAAGAGCACATGCAGGCAGCTATAGAAGACGTAGAAAGAGGTCTTCCAATAGCGACATCCGCAAAGAAACATTCTGTTCCAAGAGTTACACTTTTGTATAAAGTTCGAGGTAAAACTCCAAAAGCACGTCGAATGGGAAGGGAATCGTATTTAACTGAGCTCCAAGAACAAGCTCTAGTGAGATGGATAAAAGAAGTTGCCAAAGCAGGTTTTCCGGTCACAAAAGATCAGCTCCTTGATAGTGTAAAGAAATTGGTAGATTGTTTACAAATTGATACACCGTTTATAAACGGTCGACCAGGTAAAAGATGTTACAAGAGCTTCTTATAACACCATCCAGAAATATCTACCAGGGTTTCTCTAAATTTAACAGTGACCAGAGCTTCTGTATCTAAAGCACAGTTGGATAACTGGTTTTCAGAAGTTATGCAATATTTAAAAGACACTGAAGTTGATTATATCTTAAAACACCCTAAACGCATTTTTAACGCAGATGAATCTGCTTTTTTTTTAAATCCTAATGGTCAAAAGGTTTTAGCAGCTAAAGGCGATAAGACAGTTTATCAACAAGTTAATTCTGACGATAAAGAATGCATCACTGTCTTATTTTCCGGAAATGCTGCTGGAGATGTTGTTGATCCAATGGTGATATTCAGGTATGAACGAATACCAAGGGAACTATGTGGAAGTGTTCCAGATAACTGGGGCATAGGAAAATCCGAATCCGGATGGATGACGGGTGAAACTTTCTACGAGTATATCTGTAACATTTTCAACAATTGGTTAACTAAAAATGAAATACCAAAGCCAGTAATTCTTTTTATAGATGGGCATTGTTCACACCTAACTTTGCATGTGAGCAAGTTTTGTAGTGAAAATAGAATTATTTTGATTGCACTTTTTCCTAATTCTACTCATTTAATCCAACCTATGGATGTTGCAGTATTCCGTTCGTTAAAAGGAGCCTGGAAAGATGCTATTCATAATTGGCATACTGAAAATATCGAATCACCAACACTAAAAAAAATTCATTTTTGCCCACTATTAAAAAAAGGTAATAGATAATAAAATGTGAACCTTCAATTTTTGAGAATGGTTTCCGTAAATGTGGATTATCACCCTGGAATCCTAATGCTGTAAGATTAAACAACAAAAATGAAAATGAAGAAGTTTATGAAAAAAAGAAGGCCATGAAGGAACTAGAACAAGGAATTGGTTTCCTAGAGAAATATATTGATACTGAGAAAATTTTAAGTTTTAAGAATACAAAAGAATGGACAGGAAAGTCGGAAGATACCTCTTTATTTCTATTGTATAAGGAAACCCTGCTCTGTTGGAGAAAACAAAAAAAGGAATATTGAAAAAAGGAAAACCTAAAGCAGAGACTGACTATACCTGCCACAAGAAATGTTGCCAAAAACAATATTTCGGAATACATATTAGAAAGCCAGAGAGACAAAAATACACCAGGCATAAATTCGGAATATAAAGTAATTAATTCAGACAGCACACTTTCGGAGTCAAATTAAAGTCTACTGAACATGCCGTAGAAGGCATACTACTGGAAAAAAATGAAAATATTCCGCAAATGATTAAAGATACTAAAGCGCCGGATGGCACATTTACATCAAATAATGTGTTGCAAGATACAACCCCAATAAAAACTTTTACATTGAATATAAAAGTACCAAGTCCATTCAAACGAGTTTTATTTTGGCCTGAAACTACAATCAATTCTAAAAAAAGAAAGACGGAAAAGATTCCTTCAGTGGTTTCTTCAAATCTTTGGCAAAAATATTACGAGGATAAGGCAAGAAAGAAGGCAGAAGTTATCGAAGGAAAGAAAAAAAAGCCGAAGAAAGAAAAAAGAAAAGAGAATTCAAAGAGCAGATTAAAAAACAAAAAAAATGGAAAAAGAGAATACTGCTGGAAAGAAAAAACAAAAAAGAAATATTATCCTGACGAATCAAGCTCAGATGATGAGTGGCTACAATCCGGAGATAGTTTAGAAGACATAGATTCTGAAAAATACGAAACTGAAGATGAAACTACAGAAAATTTTGAAAATATAAAACCAAAAGGGTTTAAAGAAGGGGACTATATATTAGTAAATTTTCCAGGAAAGAAAAGGTTTCACAAGTACATATGCATAATTCAAAACATCGGAAATGAAATAGAAGTAATGGCAATGATTTCCTGTGATGACAAAAAAACTACATTCAAGGAAAATGAATGTGATATCAGTGTCATTACGATGAAACGAATAATTAAAAAACTTGAAAATCCAAAAATTATCATTGCAGGAGACAGGATCAAGTATCAATTTTCCATGCCCATTGAAGTTGATGGTTAAGAAATTTTTATTTTAAAATGGAGATACTGTACTTACCAGATTATCTCTTACTGTTTTGAGTTAGTTTACTAGTAGTTGACATGTCAAATACTCAACACTGTCAACTATTAGTAATTATTTTTTTTTCAAATGTCAATTATTAGTTCTAGGCTAATGTTACAAAACATGTTGAATTATTAAAAAACTTTTAGTCTATTTTAAATTCTGAAAGTTTTCTCCTATTATCAAATAATTTTTACAATTGATAATGTAGCAGATAATGAGAAATTTTTATAAATATATTTTTAAATAAAAAAATATTTGTATCGTCTTAATGTGTCAAGCATTGGTTCCTTTGCCTTAATTTTATATTTAATAAATGAAAGATTAGGATCACATAAAGGAAGAGAACTTCAAGGCAAATAGACGTTCAAGGATACGCATAATTAATTTTAATTTAGTTTAAGCAAACACATATAAGCAAAAGGGAACGTGCTGTGTAAGAAAATCTATAATTCCAAGGCAAATGTATTCGTTTTATACAGATACGAAGAAGTAGAAGTCTAAGAAGTTGTTATGTTCAAACGTTCGATAATTAACAGAAACACCTACGTTTTAAAAGGTTACATTCAAAGAAGTCGAGCGTATATTACGATAAGATTTCATAGAAAATATTTTCAACCATCAGTTTGGTATAAATAACAAGGCTAACAAACATCTTAAAGAGCGAGGGAAATGGACAACGGGTATATACAACAGATAGAGACAGATATAAAAGCGTTGTGATTGAAAAGCACGTACCATATACACGTGGAGTTGAGATAAGATGTCAACAATATCGATTTTCTGTAACTCAAGTGGGGTTCTGAACGAGACAGCAGACATGCATAAGACAGATAAATAGAGTTTAGGCGAAGTTTCTGACGGCAGAGAATTTTGTCATTGGTCAAAAGTCAACAGTGTTCGAAACGAATGCACACGTGAAGGTTGTAAGCGAATTCGACATATACAACAAACACGGCGAGAAAAATTTTCAAAATCAACCGACGGTTACATCTAAAATTTGTAGAAACGGTGTTTGAAAATAAGCTTTTTGAGTGAAGTGCGTCCACGAGGGGGTTTTGGAAGCATATAAATACCAGAGCTTTAATATTCGAGCTCTCTTTCTTTTCCTTTACG
This sequence comes from Platerodrilus igneus, assembly GCA_036346225.1. Lineage (NCBI taxonomy): Eukaryota > Metazoa > Arthropoda > Insecta > Coleoptera > Lycidae > Platerodrilus > Platerodrilus igneus. The sequence goes on from JARFIW010001690.1 coordinate 5,089,554, forward strand.
TCGATAAAAGTGCTGAATACCAATTCAGAATACAATAATAAAGCTTTTGTATTTTATGTAATATTTCTGTAAATATAGTGGTTGCTAGTAGAATACAGTAGTAGCAGACCTCTAATTATTGACATGAAGTACGAGTAGTGCATTTTAAATTAATAAAGGCCGGCTACTACAATACAAAGCAAAAATCAATAAATGGAAACATGATGTATGGGGGTAACCAGAGCTGGTAATCCATTTTGTGTGCATGATATGGATGGTAGAGGCCTGTGGATTCGACAAGCAGTATAGTCAACGCCAAGGGGTTTTTATGGTAACCATCTCCAACGGGAATAAAGACTAAAGAATTCTCCAGGTATTTATTTAAAATTTCTGTTGTTGTATAAACATTTGTTAAATTTTGTGCTGTGTGGTTGACGTTTTTGGTGGCATGTTTATAGTTGCAGAAATTTATTGTAAAAGATACATGTACTGGACTATTTATTGATGTTTAAATATTGAAAAAGGGTGTATTTAAACCATCCAAAATTTTAGTCAAGATAAAATTTGAATTGTAAAGGGTAAACGGGTCTGTAATTTTTGGTTTTAATTTATGCAAGGTTTAAAAGACATATACAAACTAAACTGGGTTATTATGAGCTCACCATACTCCAGTGTGAAGTCAGTTTTGGGTAACATGTGGGGGCCCATCTACTCAGATCTGATTGAAGTTGTTTAAAGTTTATTAGAAAAATCAAAGACTTCAAAACATACCATATTTGAAGTTTTATAATTCTTGTATCTAACTGTTTTTAACACATAGTAAATATAATTTATCTGTTAATAGGTGTAAATAAAAGGTTGTATGGTTGTTGTATTATTTGGTAGTTTTATTGAATGATGTGCGAGTGTGAAAGAGATATGTCCGTAAATTTAGGTATTTGAGAAGAGGCACAGTTAAGCTAGCCAGGGAAGCTGAAGGAATTTGAAGGAGAAATAAAAGGGTAAGAAATTTATAAAATTTTTATTTTGTTTTTCGAAAAATTTTATGACGGCCCAGGTGAAGGGCCGATGTTAAAGCTTTGTCCCAGCTTTGTTCCCCAATTTTTATAACTTTCACGGCAATTTTATGACGGCCCAATGCTGGGGCTCGATATAAAACCTTAGTCCTCGACTTCCACGGCAATATATATAAGCTTCACTCTTAGTTAATTGACTGGTCTAATATTTTATGTTTTTTTAAATTAGTTCTATTGATGAAAAATTGGGATGATGTAGTCCAAATTAAAATGCAATATTGTATTTAGCAAAACATTTAATTAAGACCTTACGTTTCGGCAATGGTTTTTGCCTTTCTCAAAGGTACAGCAAAAAATTGACATATAGAATGACAGTTAGTGAAAGATTAAAATATTTACTTAAAAGTTGTTAATGCAGAAATACATATATATTTATACTTCAAAATTTTTTATTCAATTCAATTTTATAACATTATATAAAGGAACCTAGTTTAAATTTTATTTATGGAAGCTAATTTTTATTAACCTCAATGTAAGTAATGCTTATTAACACCAGTATCTTTATTATTATTGTTGTATTACTTTTTTAGTTATTGCCTTTGAGAAAGCATTAAATAAATGCGAAAATTTAGGCCATAAAAAAGAGTTTTCTTTTACCCCAGCAGACCTAGTACCCACTAACATAATTATAATCGGCAGAAGTTTCTAATTTACTGACCAACTAGTAAATTACTACCACCGGAACTAGCAATCCGATTTAAAAAATTCCAACGGATATCGCTACTACCACGCAACTACCACCCAACACAACACAATTAACAACCCCCTTAGGGGGTTGGTTTATATAAAACTCACTACCACAGAAACTGCCAATCCGATTTAAAAAATTCCAACGGATATCGTTACTACCACCCAACACAACACAATTAACAACCCCTTCTTCCCCCTTAGGGGGTTGGTTTATATAAAACTCACTACCACAGAAACTACCAATCCGATTTAAAAAATTCCAACGGATATCGCTACTACCACGCAACTACCACCCAACACAACACAATTAACAACCCCCTCTCCCCCCTTAAGGGGTTGGTTTATATAAAACTCACTACCAGAGAAACTACCAATCCGATTTAAAAAATTCCAACGGATATCGCTACTACACGCAACTACCACCCAACACAACACAATTAACAACCCCCTCTCCCCCCTTAGGGGGTTGGTTTATATAAAACTCACTACCACAGAAACTGCCAATCCGATTTAAAAAATTCCAACGGATATCGTTACTACCACACAACTACCACCCAACACAACACAATTAACAACCCCTTCTTCCCCCTTAGGGGGTTGGTTTATATAAAACTCACTACCACAGAAACTACCAATCCGATTTAAAAAATTCCAACGGATATCGCTACTACCACGCAACTACCACCCAACACAACACAATTAACAACCCTCTCCCCTTAGGGGTTGGTTTATATAAAACTCACTACCAGAGAAACTACCAATCCGATTTAAAAAATTCCAACGGATATCGCTACTACCACGCAACTACCACCCAACACAACACAATTAACAACCCCCTCTCCCCCCTTAGGGGGTTGGTTTATATAAAACTCACTACCACAGAAACTGCCAATCCGATTTAAAAAATTCCAACGGATATCGTTACTACCACACAACTACCACCCAACACAACACAATTAACAACCCCTTCTTCCCCCCTGGGGGTTGGTTTATATAAACTCACTACCACAGAAACTACCAATCCGATTTAAAAAATTCCAACGGATATCGCTACTACCACGCAACTACCACCCAACACAACACAATTAACAACCCCTCCCCCCTTAGGGGGTTGGTTTATATAAAACTCACTACCACAGAAACTGCCAATCCGATTTAAAAAATTCCAACGGATATCGCTACTAACACACAACTACAACACAACACAACACAATTAACAACCCCTTCTTCCCCCTTAGGGGGTTGGTTTATATAAAACTCACTACCAGAGAAACTACCAATCCGATTTAAAAAATTCCAACGGATATCGCTACTACCACGCAACTACCACCCAACACAACACAATTAACAACCCCTCTCCCCTTAGGGGGTTGGTTTATATAAAACTCACTACCAGAGAAACTACCAATCCGATTTAACAAATTCCAACGGATATCGCTACTACCACGCAACTACCACCCAACACAACACAATTATCAACCCCCTCTCCCCCCTTAGGGGGTTGGTTTATATAAAACTCACTACCACAGAAACTGCTAATCCGATTTAAAAAATTCCAACGGATATCGCTACTACCACGCAACTACCACCCAACACAACACAATTAATCAACCCTTCTCCCCTTAGGGGTTGGTTTATATAAAACTCACTACCACAGAAACTACCAATCCGATTTAAAAATTCCAACGGATATCGCTACTACCACGCAACTACCACCCAACACAACACAATTAATCAACCCCTCTCCCCTTAGGGGTTGGTTTATATAAAACTCACTACCACAGAAACTGCCAATCCGATTTAAAAAATTCCAACGGATATCGCTACTACCACGCAACTACCACCCAACACAACACAATTAACAACCCCTTATTCCCCCTTAGGCGGTTGGTTTATATAAAACTCACTACCACAGAAACTACCAATCCGATTTAAAAAATTCCAACGGATATCGCTACTACCACGCAACTACCACCCAACACAACACAATTATCAACCCCGTCTCCCCCCTTAGGGGGTTGGTTTATAAAAAACTCACTACCACAGAAACTACCAATCCGATTTAAAAAATTCCAACGGATATCGCTACTACCACGCAACTACCACCCAACACAACACAATTATCAACCCCGTCTCCCCCCTTAGGGGTTGGTTTATAAAAAACTCACTACCACAGAAACTACCAATCCGATTTAAAAAATTCCAACGGATATCGCTACTACCACGCAACTACCACCCAACACAACACAATTAACAACCCCCTCTCCCCCCTTAGGGGGTTGGTTTATATAAAACTCACTACCACAGAAACTGCCAATCCGATTTAAAAAATTCCAACGGATATCGTTACTACCACACAACTACCACCCAACACAACACAATTAACAACCCCTTCTTCCCCCTTAGGGGGTTGGTTTATATAAAACTCACTACCACAGAAACTACCAATCCGATTTAAAAAATTCCAACGGATATCGCTACTACCACGCAACTACCACCCAACACAACACAATTAACAACCCCTCTCCCCTTGGGTTGGTTTATATAAAACTCACTACCACAGAAACTACCAATCCGATTTAAAAAATTCCAACGGATATCGCTACTACCACGCAACTACCACCCAACACAACACAATTAACAACCCCCTCTCCCCCCTTAGGGGGTTGGTTTATATAAAACACACTACCACAGAAACTACCAATCCGATTTAAAAATTCCAACGGATATCGTTACTACCACGCAACTACCACCCAACACAACACAATTAACAACCCCTCTCCCCTTAGGGGTTGGTTTATATAAAACTCACTACCACAGAAACTACCAATCCGATTTAAAAATTCCAACGGATATCGTACTACCACGCAACTACCACCCAACACAACACAATTAACAACCCCCTCTCCCCTTAGGGGGTTGGTTTATATAAAACTCACTACCACAGAAACTACCAATCCGATTTAAAAAATTCCAACGGATATCGCTACTACCACGCAACTACCACCCAACACAACACAATTAACAACCCCTCTCCCCTTAGGGGTTGGTTTATATAAAACTCACTACCACAGAAACTACCAATCCGATTTAAAAATTCCCACCCAAATACCCCCCTGGGTGTTAAACAACACTTAAAATCAGCACCCAAATAACCCCCTGGGTGTTAACAACACTTAAAATCAGCACCCAAATACCCCCTGGGTGTTAAACAACACTTAAATCAGCACCCAAATAACTCCCTGGGTGTTAACAACACTTAAAATCAGACACCCAAATACCCCCTGGGTGTTAAACAACACTAAAATAGCACCCAAATACCCTGGGTTAAACACTTAAAATCAGCACCCAAATAACCCCCTGGGTGTTAAACAACACTTAAAATCAGTCCACCCAAATAACCTTCCCTGGGTGTTAAACAACACTTAAAATCAGCACCCAAATAACCCCCCGGTGTTAAACAAACACTTAAAATCAGCCCCAAATAACCTCCTGGGTGTTAAACAACACTAAAATCAGCCACCCAAATACCCCCTGGGTGTTAAACAACACTTAAAATCAGCACCAAATACCCCCCCCTGGGTGTTAAACAAACACTTAAAATAACGGATATCGCTACTACCACGCAACTACCACCCAACACAACACAATTAACAACCCCTCTCCCCTTAGGGGTTGGTTTATAAAAAACTCACTACCACAGAAACTACCAATCCGATTTAAAAAATTCCAACGGATATCGCTACTACCACGCAACTACCACCCAACACAACACAATTAACAACCCCTCCCCCCTTAGGGGTTGGTTTATAAAAAACTCACTACCACAGAAACTACCAATCCGATTTAAAAAATTCCAACGGATATCGCTACTACCACGCAACTACCACCCAACACAACACAATTAACAACCCCTCCCCCCTTAGGGGGTTGGTTTATATAAAACTCACTACCACAGAAACTGCCAATCCGATTTAAAAATTCCAACGGATATCGTTACTACCACGCAACTACCACCCAACACAACACAATTAACAACCCTTCTTCCCCTTAGGGGTTGGTTTATATAAAACTCACTACCACAGAAACTACCAATCCGATTTAAAAATTCCAACGGATATCGCTACTACCACGCAACTACCACCCAACACAACACAATTAATCAACCCCTCTCCCCTTAGGGGTTGGTTTATATAAAACTCACTACCACAGAAACTACCAATCCGATTTAAAAATTCCAACGGATATCGCTACTACCACGCAACTACCACCCAACACAACACAATTATCAACCCCTCTCCCCTTAGGGGTTGGTTTATATAAAACTCACTACCACAGAAACTACCAATCCGATTTAAAAATTCCAACGGATATCGCTACTACCACGCAACTACCACCCAACACAACACAATTAACAACCCCTCTTCCCCTTAGGGGTTGGTTTATATAAAACTCACTACCACAGAAACTACCAATCCGATTTAAAAATTCAACGGATATCGCTACTACCACGCAACTACCACCCAACACAACACAATTACAACCCTCTCCCCTTAGGGGTTGGTTTATATAAAATCACTACCACAGAAACTACCAATCCGATTTAAAAATCCAACGGATATCGCTACTACCACGCAACTACCACCCAACACAACACAATTAACAACCCCTTTCCCCTTAGGGGTTGGTTTATATAAAACTCACTACCACAGAAACTACCAATCCGATTTAAAAATTCCAACGGATATCGCTACTACCACGCAACTACCACCCAACACAACACAATTATCAACCCTTCTTCCCCTTAGGGGTTGGTTTATATAAAACTCACTACCACAGAAACTCCAATCCGATTTAAAAATTCCAACGGATATCGCTACTACCACGCAACTACCACCCAACACAACACAATTATCAACCCCTTCTTCCCCTTAGGGGTTGGTTTATATAAAACTCACTACCACAGAAACTCCAATCCGATTTAAAAATTCCAACGGATATCGCTACTACCACGCAACTACCACCCAACACAACACAACTTACAACCCGTTTTCCTTAGAGGTTGGTTTATAAAAACTCACTACCCAGAAACTACCAATCCGATTTAAAAATTCCAACGGATATCGCTACTACCACGCAACTACCACCCAACACAACACAATTATCAACCCGTCTCCCCTTAGGGTTGTTTAAAAAACCATCCATTAAAATCCAACGGATATTCCTACATCGCAACTACCACCCAACACAACCAACACAACCCATATCACCCCTTACGGTTGGTTTGTAAAATATCAAAACTACCAACCATTAAAAATTCCAACGGATAAAATTCCACACGCTACTACCACGCAACACCACCCAACACAACACAATTACAACCTTCCCCTTGGTTGGTTTATATAAAACTCACTACCACAGAAACTACCAATCCGATTTAAAAATTCCAACGGATATCGCTACTACCACGCAACTACCACCCAACACAACACAATTATCAACCCCTCTCCCCTTAGGGGTTGGTTTATATAAAACTCACTACCACAGAAACTACCAATCCGATTTAAAAATTCCAACGGATATCGCTACTACCACGCAACTACCACCCAACACAACACAATTAAACCCTCCCTTAGGGTGGTTTATATAAAACTCACTACCACAGAAACAATCCGATTTAAAATTCAACGGATATCGCTACTACCACGCAACTACCACCCAACACAACACAATACAACCCTTCCCTTAGGGTTGGTTTATATAAAACTCACTACCAGAAATCCAATCCGATTTAAAATTCAACGGACACCCAAATACCCCCTGGGTGTTAAACAACACTTAAAATCAGCACCCAAATAACCCTCCCTGGTGTTAAACAACACTTAAAATCAGCACCCAAATACCTCCCTGGGTGTTAAACAACACTTAAAATCAGCACCCAAATACCCCCCTGGGTGTTAAACAACACTTAAAATCAGCACCCAAATACCCCCCCTGGGTGTTAAACAACACTTAAAATCAGTCACCCAAATACCCCCCTGGGTGTTAAAACAACACTTAAAATCAGCACCCAAATACCCTCCCTGGGTGTTAAACAACACTTAAAATCAGCACCCAAATAACCCCCTGGGTGTTAAACAACACTTAAAATCAGCACCCAAATACCCCCTGGGTGTTAACAACACTTAAAATCAGCACCCAAATAACCCTCCCCTGGGTGTTAAACAACACTTAAAATCAGCACCCAAATAACCCTTCCCTGGGTGTTAAACAACACTTAAAATCAGCCACCCAAATAACCCTTCCCCTGGGTGTTAAACAACACTTAAAATCAGTCACCCAAATAACCTTCCCTGGGTGTTAAACAACACTTAAAATCAGTCACCCAAATAACCCTCCCTGGGTGTTAAACAACACTTAAAATCAGTCACCCAAATACCCCCCCTGGGTGTTAAACAACATCTTAAAATCAGTCACCCAAATACCCTTCCCTGGGTGTTAAACAACACATTAAAATCAGTCACCCAAATAACCTTCCTGGGTGTTAAACAACACTTAAAATCAGCACCCAAATACCCTCCCTGGGTGTTAACAACACTTAAAATCAGTCACCCAAATAACCCTTCCCTGGGTGTTAAACAACACTTAAAATCAGTCACCCAAATAACCCCCCTGGGTGTTAAACAACACTTAAAATCAGCACCCAAATAACCCTTCCCTGGGTGTTAAACAACACTTAAAATCAGTCACCCAAATAACCCTCCCTGGGTGTTAAACAATCACTTAAAATCAGCACCCAAATAACCCTTCCCTGGGTGTTAAACAACACTTAAAATCAGCAGCAACTACCACCCAACACAACACAATTAACAACCCCTTCTCTCCCCTTAGGGGGTTGGTTTATATAAAACTCACTACCACAGAAACTGCCAATCCGATTATAAAAATTCCAACGGATATCGCTACTACCACGCAACTACCACCCAACACAACACAATTAACAACCCCCTCTCCCCCTTAGGGGGTTGGTTTATATAAAACTCACTACCACAGAAACTACCAATCCGATTTAAAAAATTCCAACGGATATCGCTACTACCACGCAACTACCACCCAACACAACACAATTATCAACCCCCTCTCCCACCTTAGGGGGTTGGTTTATATAAAACTCACTACCACAGAAACTACCAAACAGATTTAAAAATTCCAACGGATATTCCTACTACCACGCAACTACCACCCAACACAACACAATTAACAACTCCTTCTTCCCCTTAGGGGTTGGTTTATATAAAACTCACTACCACAGAAACTCCAATCCGATTTAAAAATTCCAACGGATATCGCTACTACCACGCAACTACCACCCAACACAACACAATCATCAACCCCTCTCCCCTTAGGGGTTGGTTTATATAAAACTCACTACCACAGAAACTCCAATCCGATTTAAAAATTCCAACGGATATCGCTACTACCACGCAACTACCACCCAACACAACACAATTAACAACCCTTTTCCCCTTGAGGTTGGTTTATATAAAACTCACTACCACAGAAACTACCAATCCGATTTAAAAATTCCAACGGATATCGCTACTACCACGCAACTACCACCCAACACAACACAATTACAACCCCTCTCCCCTTAGGGGTTGGTTTATATAAAACTCACTACCACAGAAACTGCCAATCCGATTTAAAAATTCCAACGGATATCGCTTACCACTACCACCCAACACAACACAATTAACAACCCCTTCTTCCCCTTAGGGGTTGGTTTATATAAAACTCACTACCACAGAAACTACCAATCCGATTTAAAAATTCCAACGGATATCGCTACTACCACGCAACTACCACCCAACACAACACAATTAACAACCCCTCTCCCCTTAGGGGTTGGTTTATATAAAACTCACTACCACAGAAACTACCAATCCGATTTAAAAATTCCAACGGATACGCTACTACCAGCGTTTAACTACCACCCAACACAACAAATTACAACCCCTTCTCCCACTTAGGGGTTGGTTTATATAAAACTCACTACCACAGAAACTTACCAATCCATTTAAAAATTCCAACGGATATGCTACTACCACGCAACTACCACCCAACACAACACAATTAACAACCCCTCTCCCCTTAGGGGTTGGTTTATATAAAACTCACTACCACAGAAACTCCAATCCGATTTAAAAATTCCAACGGATATCGCTACTACCACGCAACTACCACCCAACACAACACAATCATCAACCCCTCTCCCCCTTAGGGGTTGGTTTATATAAAACTCACTACCACAGAAATCCAATCCGATTTAAAAATTCCAACGGATATGCTACTACACGCAACTACCACCCAACACAACACAATTAACAACCCTTGTTCCCCTTAGGGGTTGTTTATATAAAACTCACTACCACAGAAACTACCAATCCGATTTAAAAATTCCAACGGATATCGCTACTACCACGCAACTACCACCCAACACAAACAATTATCAACCCTCTCCCTTAGGGGTTGGTTTATAAAAACTCACTACCACAGAAACTCCAATCCGATTTAAAAATTCCAACGGATATCGCTACTACCACGCAACTACCACCCAACACAACACAATTACAACCCCTCTCCCCTTAGGGGTTGGTTTATATAAAACTCACTACCACAGAAACTACCAATCCGATTTAAAAATTCCAACGGATATCGCTACTACCACGCAACTACCACCCAACACAACACAATTACAACCCCTCTCCCCTTAGGGGTTGGTTTATATAAAACTCACTACCACAGAAACTACCAATCCGATTTAAAAATTCCAACGGATATCGCTACTACCACGCAACTACCACCCAACACAACACAATTACAACCCCTTCTCCCCTTAGGGGTTGGTTTATATAAAACTCACTACCACAGAAACTACCAATCCGATTTAAAAATTCCAACGGATATCGCTACTACCACGCAACTACCACCCAACACAACACAATTAACAACCCTCTCCCCTTAGGGGTTGGTTTATATAAAACTCACTACCACAGAAACTCCAATCCGATTTAAAAATTCCAACGGATATCGCTACTACCACGCAACTACCACCCAACACAACACAATTATCAACCCCTCTCCCCCTTAGGGGTTGGTTTATATAAAACTCACTACCACAGAAACTCCAATCCGATTTAAAAATTCCAACGGATATGCTACTACCCGCAACTACCACCCAACACAACACAATTAACAACCCTTTTCCCCTTAGGGGTTGGTTTATATAAAACTCACTACCACAGAAACTACCAATCCGATTTAAAAATTCCAACGGATATCGCTACTACCACGCAACTACCACCCAACACAACACAATTATCAACCCCTCTCCCCTTAGGGGTTGGTTTATAAAAACTCACTACCACAGAAACTACCAATCCGATTTAAAAATTCAACGGATATCGCTACTACCACGCAACTACCACCCAACACAACACAATTAACAACCCTTCCCCTTAGGGGTTGGTTTATATAAAACTACTACCACAGAAACTACCAATCCGATTTAAAAATTCCAACGGATATCGCTCTACCACGCAACTACCACCCAACACAACACAATTACAACCCCTCCCCCTTAGGGGTTGGTTTATAAAAACTCACTACAAGAAACTACCAATCGATTAAAAAATTTAAAGATATCGCTACTACCACCAACACAAAAATTGAAAAACCATTCTCCCCCAGGTTGGTTGATATAAATTCTTTTTATAGAAGAAACCACCAGACGTTTTAATGTCCAACGGATTCGGCTCTATACATCAGCTAATAAACAACACAACCAATAAACACCTTCCTCTGTCGTCCTAGGGGAATTGGAAAACAATTTCACTGTCATAGACTACCATTTCGTTTAAAATTAAGAATTCCCATACTCCATAAGCTTTAAATTTAAAACAGAAAGTAGTTATTTCAGACATTGCAGGCTTTTGGGTTTTTTAAAAACTTTCAGTCCGCAAAGGATCGTAAATTAAATCTAATGGATTGAAAAATTCCAGCTAATATTGTCTGCATTGTTCGTACAAACACACAATTAAACTCTTCTTCCTAGGGGAATTGTTAAAACAATCACTCAAGAAACTCCATCCGTTTAAAAATTCCAACGGATATGCTATACAGAATACACCAACCAAAAATATCAACCCTTCCTTAGGTTGTTTTAAAAACTCATACCCAAAAGCAATCCGTTAATAAATTCAAGGATAATTTTGGGGGTTGGTTTATAAAAACTCACTACCACAGAAACTACCAATCCGATTTAAAAATTCCAACGGATATCGCTACTACCACGCAACTACCACCCAACACAACACAATTATCAACCCCGTCTCCCCCCTTAGGGGTTGGTTTATATAAAACTCACTACCACAGAAACTACCAATCCGATTTAAAAAATTCCAACGGATATCGCTACTACCACGCAACTACCACCCAACACAACACAATTAACAACCCCTCTCCCCTTAGGGGGTTGGTTTATATAAAACTCACTACCACAGAAACTACCAATCCGATTTAAAAAATTCCAACGGATATCGCTACTACCACGCAACTACCACCCAACACAACACAATTATCAACCCCCTCTCCCACCTTAGGGGGTTGGTTTATATAAAACTCACTACCACAGAAACTACCAATCCGATTTAAAAAATTCCAACGGATATTGCTACTACCGCGCAACTACCACCCAACACAACACAATTAACAACTCCTTCTTCCCCCTTAGGGGGTTGGTTTATATAAAACTCACTACCACAGAAACTGCCAATCCGATTTAAAAAATTCCAACGGATATCGCTACTACCACGCAACTACCACCCAACACAACACAATCATCAACCCCCTCTCCCCCCTTAGGGGGTTGGTTTATATAAAACTCACTACCACAGAAACTGCCAATCCGATTTAAAAAATTCCAACGGATATCGCTACTACCACGCAACTACCACCCAACACAACACAATTAACAACCCCTTGTTCCCCCTTAGGCGGTTGGTTTATATAAAACTCACTACCACAGAAACTACCAATCCGATTTAAAAAATTCCAACGGATATCGCTACTACCACGCAACTACCACCCAACACAACACAATTATCAACCCCGTCTCCCCCCTTAGGGGGTTGGTTTATAAAAAACTCACTACCACAGAAACTACCAATCCGATTTAAAAAATTACAACGGATATCGCTACTACCACGCAACTACCACCCAACACAACACAATTAACAACCCCCTCTCCCCCCTTAGGGGGTTGGTTTATATAAAACTTACTACCACAGAAACTACCAATCCGATTTAAAAAATTCCAACGGATATCGCTGCTACCACGCAACTACCACCCAACACAACACAATTATCAACCCCCTCTCCCCCCTTAGGGGGTTGGTTTATATAAAACTCACTATCATAGAAACTACCAATTCGATTAAAAAAATTTGAAAGATATCGCTACTACCACACAACACAATTAAATTTGAAGAGAGAAGAACCAAGATATCAGTCACCTGCCCAGAGTATTGAATTGTTGGATATCAATATTTCTTTTTTATAGAGGTATAGAGAATGTCCGCCGACGCAGGAGGAGCGTTTTCAATGCCGCTCCTGAAACAGGATTCAGGGCATCTAGTACATGCATGCTTATGAGTATAAACACACAACCTGAATAAACTCCTTTCCTCTTGGTCAGTACCTAGGGGACAAATTGGCAAAACCAATTTTCATCGTGTTCTATATATGCAGCGCTACCAGTTTACGCTGTTTCGAGAAATTAGAGCACATTCTCCAATGACTGCTGCATTAATGGCTTTGAGTAATTTTTGATAGAAACTCTAATGTAGAATGGTAGGTTTTTGTTATTTCAGACAATTGCGAGGCTATTTTTATGTGGTTTTTGTTAAAAAATCTTTCTGGATAGTCCGCATAAAGGAGTTCTCGGTTAAATTGATAAGTGCTATAAAGTGGAATTGAAAAAATATTCTCCATGCCTTTTAAAATATTGTTCTTGATTTGTTTTCGGTATGGTAGTAAGGTATCATTTTTCAGCACATGTAAAGGTTTTAAGGATTGCGAAAAAAGTATTTCAGCAAACATGCAACAGTAAATGCCGCAATCATAGCCATTTCTTTGTTGCGGTATATCAGTAGGAGTATGTAATGTCCAATCTTTCAAGTTGAAATCTTTGTTTTGGATACGGAAATAAGCCCCATGAAGTTGAAAAAGTAGCAAGGCAGCATCTACATCAACACTATTACCTAAACTATTCAAATTTAAAATAATTTTGTATCGTTTGGGAACAATAAATAATGTACAATGGCTGTGTCTTATTAACGGAAAAAGAACAATATCCTTATCCGGAATTTTGTATCTTAACATATATCGAAGACCATTTTCAAAAGCCGTATCCATTTCTAAATAGCTCAAAACTATTGCTTCCGCTGGAAAAATCGTTTGTGATGAAAAACGATGTTGGTGGTCCTTATGGAGTAAAGCAAAATAAACGTTTAATATTGAATCATTAGTAAACCAGTCAATGTCGCTCTCATAGCTTGCAGGCACCAAGCACTGCAAGTCGGAAGGATAAATGAATCTGCCATAAATACAAAACTCTCTATTTTTATGAACTTTTTCTGTAAAGGTGCTCCAGACATCACATTCTTGTTTATCAAATTCAATTTTTTTATTCTGCCGTTTACGAAATTTATAACGTAGTTCTTTAGTAACTGGAGTTGAAAAAAGAGGGGGGCGTGAAGTTGATCAAACTAGTCTTGGTTACAGTAGTTGCTGTCAAAATGTTTAAAGTGGGTTCGTGATATTTACTTTTAACCAACGCGCTTTCTAATAACGTAGAGACTAGAAAAGTAGTTTGGCCATCATCCGCTTTAAGTACACCTTCTTTAGCGCCTTTTACAACCAATATGTTTCGAGGCTTTTTCCTGCCACTTTTAAAACCCCGCTTTTTTCGAAGAAATTTAGATAATTTTAAAAAGTGCTGTTGTTGATTATCAATTCCAATTGCCATCATGGCAGCAGTGATATGATGACATTGCTTTCCAATTTTACAGGTACAACTCTCTTTTGGATATAAGGTAACCATGTATTTTTGATTTTCTGAAGATACTATAAAAACTTGCTCATCTGGTATGAGTTTTACATTATTGTTAAGAAGTAACATTTTAGCTAAGGCAAAATTTGTAAAAGGCTTTTCTGCAATCGGTTCGTCTTTTTTTGGTGAAATAGCAAAATCTCTCTTTTCAAATAAATAAGGCAATTTATCAAGTGGATGATGCGTTGTTGGATATATAACTGTTGCTGAATCTTGGATAAGATGTTGGTACTCCGCTTTTAAGTGATAATTCCCTGTGTTACACAATCCTCTAATTATTTCCTTGCGATAGTACAAGTCTAGCTGGTACAATAACAAAACTAGTACTTGCACTAGGACTTCTTTTCTCTCAATAAGTCTTTTAAGGACCGCATTAAAACTTTCCGCCGGATTAATAGTAATGCCGCTACCCGGAGTGTAAATATCATGAGAAATGAGCTTCCATTTACCACTTTGCAAAACAGCTTGCTGGAGGTGCTTATTATAATATATTGTAAACTGTTCAGACCACTGTTTTTTCATTTGTTCCAGTAGTAACAAATATTCTTGTTCTAAATTGGAGTCCAACAGATTCCAAACATGTTTTTTGTATACAATTTCATCTCCATCAGAATGTTTATGGGTGGTGACCCAATGCTCTACATCCCTCTGTATGTGATTCCAACAAAAAAAATAGGGGCTATCTGGAAACGTTTCCTTAATTGCTGCTGTTATAGCTGCTTCTCTATCAGTCACAAAAATTTTGTCTTTTAAGGAGTCTCCTAACACCAATTTCACACTTTCCATAAAATTTAAATGAACTTTTTCCTTTTTAGTATGATGGATTAAGTAAATTAAAGGTATTACAGGTTCGCTACTAAAGATTACTTGTCTGTAAGTAAGAGGTGAAATATAGAAGTCGCCAATATTGAATGTTGTATCATAATTCATAACTACACTATAGAATTTATCAATTTTTTGAAACCATTGAATCGAATCCGTACTGTATAAAACACAAGAAAATTCTGGAAGAAGTCTTAAATCGACAACAAATCCATTTAGCTCATCACCCAGAATATATAAAGCGTATATGTCATCTCTAGAAATTAATTTTTTTTGTAATAACATATAATTTGTCAAAGGATATTATGTTACATTATACTTTTCTAAGAAATTTGTACTAGGCCGCCCCTATAATAAAAGGGAGAAGTATCAGTAATGTTTAAATGGTCCGATAGGTAACAGTGAGTCGAGTTTAAGCGCGCGAGGGGAGCGCGTCACTTTTACCCTAGAGCGTGTCGGGTGCTTTAGAACTTATAGTTTTAATTTGCGAACTTTGCGTTGAAAGTAAATTATAAAGTGATCCGTAAGAGTGTGGCAATGATAGGATGCTAATGTGGATAGTTGGATTGTACTTACAGATAAGTTATAGCGTAGTATTATTTCTTTGTTTGTTTTTTTTAATGACAACGCCGCTGGCCGCCTTGCAACTACGGTGCATGCTGCGAATTCTTATTTAGCTGTGTTTGTTTTCTATGTACTAATATTGGTTACAAGTCATTAAACTACATAAATCTATCTACGAGTTATTATTAAATATTCACAGGTTGTAACAAGTAAAACTAAAAGGATCACGAAAATACCTTACATGTGATTTTCCAATGCTCCACCCGAAGGTACTACATTGGCCAGGAAGCGAGTTTTTTTTACCTGGAAAATTTGGAATTTTGCCGAACCCTTGCTGTTCTAAGCAGGGTAGGGATCTTTAACGTGCATGACAACACTCACACACGAGACCTCCATTTTACCTCTCATCTGAACGAGGGTGTATTTTTGTGAAAAATGCTCGCCAAACATTTTTCAAGCGGACCGTGTCGGGATTCGAACCCGGTACCTTGGGCGTAGTAGTCACACACATACCACTACGCCACGGAGCCGCCTCACGAAAATACCGCATGCGAGGGGTGCCGCTAGCCTGGGCCGACATCTGCAAGGGCATCCACTCGTGTCCACGCCTCCGGGAAGGTCTGATCTTTCTGAGAGAGCATAGTTCAAACTTAGAACATTTTTATTTAAAACAACAAAAAAAGGTCTAAAATTTTTAAGTATATAAAGATACTTTCCATATCATGTCATTTTGAAATATATTGGAGGAGCAAACTGCTGCCTCATGTGTTATATTATTAATCTTGTAATTTATTTCAGATATTTCATCGTTGTAGCCAATTTATGGGTTCTACATTCCCCTTTTCTTCTGAATGTAGTGACGCTCAATATTTAGTTTAAATTTTAATATCTATCCCCCCCCCGAACCATGCCTTCTACCGCTTAGAGTAATGTTTAGAGCATAGCATCGGTAACACCAATTACCTGCAGAAGGTAAAACGGTATAAATATGTATTTTACAAATTACAATAAAGAAAAATACATTGTGTGTTTCATTTCACATTACTCCCGATTTAATAACTACGACTTGTTATGCTTTAAAAGCGAGAATGAAAAATTGATGCAATCAGTCTGTCTGTCTGTCTTTGGAAAATTTCGAGATATCTGTACAATTTGTTAAATGTTGTAAAACCAGTAAAGAGTTATTGCGTTGATCAATTATAATTGCTTTCAGGGTTGAGAGTCCCATTCGTGCTGTCTGAGTTTAATTGTTTATCTCTGCAGACATCAGTATTAAAGATTTCTTACTGACTACAATAATAATACAGACACAATCTTTTCTATTGTTTTTTATTATTATCAAACCATTCTTTTAATAATAAAGTATTTTGTTTTGCAATAGATAGGTTTCCATCTATTTCTTATTCTTTTCTAGACCCTTCACACATACTTCTTCACCGGGTCGGATAATTTGCTTCGGCTAACATTGTAAAATTATATTAAAATAAATAATACAGACACAATCTTTCTATTGTTTTTTATTATTATCAAGCCATTCTTTTAATAAACAGGTTTTTTTGTTTTGCACATTGCAGACTATTATTGCTGTTACTACAACAATGGATGTTATATTTTAAACGGTTGTTGATTTTTAACTCCGTTAGCTTAGGACAACCTAGTGCAAGCATATCGGCCACAACGTTTTGTATTAGATAGGTTTCCATCCATTTCTTCTTTTCTAGACCCTTCACACATACTTCTTCACCGGGTCGGATAATTTGCTTCAAATAAAGCGATATATGATGACACCATTCCAGCCGTTGAAGATTCATCCCAAGAAAGACCATGAATATTCCTTGTCACCCAGTCATTATGTTTTATATGATCTTGGCTCAAACAACTAGACTGCATTGGCAGTTTAAAAATTTGATGCCAAACATCACCTAACAACAAGTCCAAAACCGCAGTTTCTTTGCACACAAACTCGTTTTTCTTGTATTTAAATCCCTGAATACCAATTATATACATGTTTGTATATGTAGGTATGTATATATGCAGTAAACTTGGTCTAATTAAATTAATATTAGGAGCAATCTTCTTATATAGCAGATTACCACCATCTGCGTACTATGCTAACCTACTTTTCAATCTATCACAAGAGTAAACACCTTTTGAATTGAAAGCGGCCTATGTGTATTTGCAGAGTGGTAGCACTTTGAATTCAAACCGGCCTTAGCATATTTTGCATCTGACCAACTTTATAACCTCTTGCTAGAATTCAATACTCCACATTTTTTCTGCACGCATTTACATTTTTTCAATGTAGCATACGTGTGGACACGTTTTGAAGTCAAACCGGCCCATGTGTATTTGCAGCCTCCAAACAAAAGTAAAAAACAAATCAGAATCCACTTTAATTAAATACAATTGAGTTAGATGCGATATTTTGCATCTGACCTACTTTATAACGTCTCGATAGAGAATCGAATTCAAAACAGCTCCACATTTTTTCTGCACGCACTTACATTTTTCAACGTAGCATACATGTGTTTTAAGTCACACACGCATAGTCCATTGAAAGTAATATAAAGCCGGCCTGACTTCAAAACGTGTCCACACGTATGTTACATTGAAAGTATATAAGGCCGGTCTGGCTTCAAAACGGTGCACGCGTATGTTACATTGAAACTTTCAATGGAAAAACATACGCGTGCACCGTTTTGAAGTCAGATCGGCCTTACTAACCTACTCATGTTCATCGACAAAATTTTTAAATCTTGCATGGGCGGGGTTTGTGTAGTTGGCCCCGCCCATTTTATATTTTAAAAATCTGTTCCTGTAGGCCTAAACAAACGTCGAAAATGGCAAAACAAACCTCCATGGAACGATTTAATCTGAAAACGATATTTAAAAAAACTTTTTTTACAAGTACCCCTTTTTTTTGAAAATTGGAACGTTTGATCATGACCAAGCATTGCTTTAGTTGTTCCAAACATAGTTCGAAAGGGACAATTCCATAAGTCAATCTAAACTAAAGGCCTTTGGGCAAACAGATTACCGGACCAATTGTAAAAATTCCTCCGTGTTCCAATGGCTATCTTTCAACGAACTTCGTTCGTTTATGAAATCGATTTGTCGTCCGTCTGCCTGTCCGTCCGAGGCCTTTCTAATGGTCGGACATCAATGTGTGATACATCAATCGATTCAGCTCGGTGTCCTGAGCTTAAGTTTTGATGTCAGTTGAAATCGGGCCACGGGGACGCCGTGCCCCCGCGATATTCCGTCGGGAAAATTAAAATTTCAAATAGGTCCAAAATTAATGTGCGATACATATTTGGACTCCCCTAACATAGCTGAGTCGAAATATGGTACCCCCCACAAAATCTGACCACGGATACCCGACCCCCCCGGGGAATTAATTTTTATCAAAAATTTCAAATAGGTCCAAAATTAATGTGCGATACATATTTAGAATCCTCTGAAAAAACTGAATCGAAATATGATGCCCCCTTATTTACACACACACACACAAACACACATACATACATACATACATACATACATACATACATACATACACACACACACACATATATAGCTTTTAAAATATTTATTCAATAAAATAAAATATATTAAAATGTCTCTTTTGTTGTTTATAAATTTTTGTATTTTATCTGAATACTTATAATTATTACAACATAATAATTTTAATTTCTTTAAATTGTTTTAAAGTAAGTCTACATTTGGAAGTTCGTTGCGACAATGCCTTGCATTTTCAACTTTTTTGTACTGAATGTTACAAAATGTTTGTACTATAATTAGGCACGAATTAGGCACCATTTTGCGCTGTTAAAACTAAATTATATTAATAAAATTATTGCTTCGGCCAAGTTCACGTAATTGCACTGCTTCAAAATTTTGAAAAAAATGTTGTGTCATAATTAGGCGCCTATTAGGCGCCATTTTTGCACCCTTAAAATAATTTTTTGCCCCCACCTAGCAAACAAGTTATTTAGAAAATCTGTAGGTGCGGAAATTTCCTATATAACTTGTTTGCCAGATTTTTTGGAAAAAACGAAAGAAGTGCGGCTGTGCGAACTTGGCCGGAAAAAATGGTTTTTAAAATAACTCGAATGATAAGAGGGCGCAAAATTTAGTTTTACAGCGCAAAATAGCGCCTAATTATAGCACAAACATTTTTGTAAAATTCAAGAAAAGTGTGGCTGACTTCACGCACCTTAAAAATTGGTATTATAAATGAGTATTTCGATATCTTTTCAAAGAAGAGAATTATCAACAAAAATTTACCAAGCAATGTGCTCAAGTTTTCCACTATGTATGTCGCGTTATAGGTAATTTGACAGATAGCACTGCAATAACTCCCTATTATCTACGCGGCTTTTTTTGTGCTTTATTTTGCTTCAAAAGCTCTATGCACCAAAAAAGAAACCTTTTTATATATTTAATTTGTCTTTTAAAGAAGCCTTTTCACTTTTTTAACGATAAACTTTTTACAAAATTATGTATAGTATAAGGTGGTACAAGCACATTAACATTTTATAATATTCGTGAGAAGTTAGCTATTCTGCACTATATTTATGTGGCTGCAGCATTTTAGTGCTGGTAGTAATTAATCGATTCCGAAAATCAGAATTAAAAATCGCCGTTAAGTCACTCTATATAAAACAATAAAAGCTTACAAACACACAAACGAAATAGGTTTGGGTTTGTGAAGCAAATAATTTTTAACGGTTGCATGTTTCCTATGCAAACCAAAATTATAATTTATAATAAATGCAATACTGCATAAAATGGAATAAGCCAGTAAGCTGTTTGATTCTTTTCATGGTAACCGACTCAGGCGGCACAATAGATATACTTATATCCTGTGCCGGATGGAGATAATAAATTTCAAACAGTGCAAAATTAAACAAGCAATATTAGGTTGATGATTATTTGTTGTTGACGACTTACTAAATAGATTCTAAATTCTTACATCAAAATGTAAAGTAACATTTAACTGTTTTAGTTTATAATTGTGGAAGTTTGATCGATCTTATAACGACAGTGATAAAAGTCGAACCCCCATCAAAAATCTTTACAACCTATTTTTAAATTGCGCTTGTCTATCAATATTTGAGTGTATGATCAACGATAGTAAGGGGGGTAATAGAGGCAAGCCATGAAAAGTTACTTCTGCTCCACATAAAATATACTATTTTTTCTTCAAACGTTCTGCAAAATATACGAAAACTTCTAATTTGCATGTATTTATTTTTACAGATACGAATTTCCGTGTTTGATTAATATTTAAGGTTGCTTAGATTCCGTAACCCCAGCCGGCCCACTTCACAATTTAAAAAAACTTATAATACAGAAACATTGTACCTTTGAACCATTATGCACCAACCTCACGTTTTATTACACCCCTTCAGTTAAATATTTATTGACAAATTAATAGTGCGCGGCCAGGGTAACGTGACCCTATAGCCGGTCGACATTTCAAAATAAAATTGAAACATACTACCGTTTTTAGAAAGCAATGTACCCCTGTGCACCACCAAAATTTATCGTCTCACCCTTTCTTAAACCACCTTAAACCACCTTAAACCCTTAAACCCCCTCCAGATTTAATTTTTGCAAAATTTTTATTAAAACATTTATATATAGAATGCATTTATTATACACCATCTAACAGTTATCTCACATTTTTTTGAACCCTTTTGGTTAAGAACTTATTTGCAATATAAATAAAAAAATTAACCCATTTTTTAAAGTTTTATTAGCATTAGGTTTTGGCATTTAATTTATATAAACTTTCTCGCATTTTGAGAGTGATGTACACGAAACGCATACACTTTACTTCACCATTCATTATAGAATGAGGTTTATATTCATTTTGCTCTGCACAAGTATATTTTGATTATTTAGAAATCTTGTCTGCTTTATTACTGTAGATACTAGTTGAAATTGAAAATCAAAATTTTTTTATTTACGTTAATTTTTCAGATGCGTAACATGATACGTATCAAACTTCTGTTGTAGTAAACGTTTATTTACGAAATGGAACGATTTGCCGCCGTCGTTTCGGCACGGCCGATTTGGTGCATGGAAGTGTCGGCACAAGAACATTTCGGCGCAAGGACGTTTCGGCGCAGAAATGTATGGACGCGCAAAATTACTCGCTATTTGTCCATATTGCAACATTGTGCATACCTGCAGTGTTGTGGCGAAAATAGTCTTGAAGTTTCAACTTAGGTTAGTATTAGAAGAGTTTTACTAGCAAGAAAATAATAGATTAGGCTCATATGCGAAGATAGTGTTGAAGCGAAAACAAAGTTGAGGTATCAACGTTTCTGCGCCGAAAAGTTTCTAGCCGAACAGTCCCTGCGTCAAAACGTTCCAGCGCCGAAACATCTTTGTGCCAAAACATCCTTGGGCCGAATCGGCATCGCCGATACGTCGTGAACTGGTTTATTTAAGTATTACGTTCCTTTGATCTGTAGTATACATATTGAGTAATCAATTTTAATTTTAGGTGACTTGAGTTCTTTATATATATTTGCTTAACGAAACGCTCGAGGGTTTGGGGGCAGTTGCGTGGTAGTAGCGATATCCGTTGGAATTTTTTAAATCGGATTGGTAGTTTCTGTGGTAGTGAGTTTTATATAAACCAACCCCCTAGGGGGGGTGACAGGGTTGATAATTGTGTTGTGTTGGGTGGTAGTTGCGTGGTAGTAGCGATATCCGTTGGAATTTTTTAAATCGGATTGGTAGTTTCTGTGGTAGTGAGTTTTATATAAACCAACCCCCTAAGGAGGGTGACGGGGTTGATAATTGTGTTGTGTTGGGTGGTAGTTGCGTGGTAGTAGCGATATCCGTTGGAATATTTTAAATCGGATTGGTAGTTTCTGTGGTAGTGAGTTTTATATAAACCAACCCCCTAAGGGGGGGTGACAGGGTTGATAATTGTGTTGTGTTGGGTGGTAGTTGCGCGGTAGTAGCGATATCCGTTGAAATTTTTTAAATCGGATTGGTAGTTTCTGTGGTAGTGAGTTTTATATAAACCAACCACCTAAGGGGGGTGACGGGGTTGATAATTGTGTTGTGTTGGGTGGTAGTTGCGTGGTAGTAGCGATATCCGTTGGAATTTTTTAAATCGGATTGGTAGTTTCTGTGGTAGTGAGTTTTATATAAACCAACCCCCTAAGGGGGGTGACGGGGTTGATAATTGTATTGTGTTGGGTGGTAGTTGCGTGGTAGTAGCGATATCCGTTGAAATTTTTTAAATCGAATTGGTAGTTTCTGTGGTAGTGAGTTTTATATAAACCAACCCCCTAAGGAGGGTGACGGGGTTGATAATTGTGTTGTATTGGGTGGTAGTTGCGTGGTAGTAGCGATATCCGTTGAAATTTTTTAAATCGGATTGGTAGTTTCTGTGGTAGTGAGTTTTATATAAACCAACCCCCTAAGGGGGGTGACGGGGTTGATAATTGTATTGTGTTGGGTGGTAGTTGCGTGGTAGTAGCGATATCCGTTGAAATTTTTTAAATCGGATTGGTAGTTTCTGTGGTAGTGAGTTTTATATAAACCAACCCCCTAAGGAGGGTGACGGGGTTGATAATTGTGTTGTGTTAGGTGGTAGTTGCGTGGTAGTAGCGATATCCGTTGGAATATTTTAAATCGGATTGGTAGTTTCTGTGGTAGTAAGTTTTATATAAACCAACCCCCTAAGGGGGGTGACGGGGTTGATAATTGTATTGTGTTGGGTGGTAGTTGCGTGGTAGTAGCGATATCCGTTGAAATTTTTTAAATCGGATTGGTAGTTTCTGTGGTAGTGAGTTTTATATAAACCAACCCCCTAAGGGGGGTGACGGGGTTGATAATTGTGTTGTATTGGGTGGTAGTTGCGTGGTAGTAGCGATATCCGTTGAAATTTTTTAAATCGGATTGGTAGTTTCTGTGGTAGTGAGTTTTATATAAACCAACCCCCTAAGGGGGGAGGGGGTTGATAATTGTATTGTGTTGGGTGGTAGTTGCGTGGTAGTAGCGATATCCGTTGAAATTTTTTAAATCGGATTGGTAGTTTCTGTGGTAGTGAGTTTTATATAAACCAACCCCTAAGGGGGTGACGGGGTTGATAATTGTGTTGTGTTGGGTGGTAGTTGCGTGGTAGTAGCGATATCAGTTGAAATTTTTTAAATCGGATTGGTAGTTTCTGTGGTAGTGAGTTTTATATAAACCAACCCCCTAAGGGGGGTGACGGGGTTGATAATTGTGTTGTATTGGGTGGTAGTTGCGTGGTAGTAGCGATATCCGTTGAAATTTTTTAAATCGGATTGGTAGTTTCTGTGGTAGTGAGTTTTATATAAACCAACCCCCTAAGGAGGGTGACGGGGTTGATAATTGTGTTGTGTTGGGTGGTAGTTGCGTGGTAGTAGCGATATCCGTTGGAATATTTTAAATCGGATTGGTAGTTTCTGTGGTAGTGAGTTTTATATAAACCAACCCCCTAAGGGGGGTGACGGGGTTGATAATTGTGTTGTGTTGGGTGGTAGTTGCGTGGTAATAGCGATATCCGTTGAAATTTTTTAATCGGATTGGTAGTTTCTGTGGTAGTGAGTTTTATATAAACCAACCCCCTAAGGGGGGTGACGGGGTTGATAATTGTGTTGTGTTGGGTGGTAGTTGCGTGGTAGTAGCGATATCCGTTGAAATTTTTTAAATCGGATTGGTATTTTCTGTGGTAGTAAGTTTTATATAAACCAACCCCCTAAGGGGGGAGACGGGGTTGATAATTGTGTTGTGTTGGGTGGTAGTTGCGTGGTAGTAGCGATATCCGTTGAAATTTTTTAAATCGAA
This sequence comes from Platerodrilus igneus, assembly GCA_036346225.1. Lineage (NCBI taxonomy): Eukaryota > Metazoa > Arthropoda > Insecta > Coleoptera > Lycidae > Platerodrilus > Platerodrilus igneus. The sequence goes on from JARFIW010001690.1 coordinate 5,114,697, forward strand.
TTGGTAGTTTCTGTGGTAGTGAGTTTTATATAAACCAACCCCCTAAGGGGGGTGACGGGGTTGATAATTGTGTTGTGTTGTGTGGTAGTTGCGTGGTAGTAGCGATATCCGTTGAAATGTTTTAAATCGGATTGGTAGTTTCTGTGGTAGTGAGTTTTATATAAACCAACCCCCTAGGGGGGTGACGGGGTTGATAATTGTGTTGTGTTGGGTGGTAGTTGCGTGGTAGTAGCGATATCCGTTGAAATTTTTTAAATCGGATTGGTAGTTTCTGTGGTAGTGAGTTTTATATAAACCAACCCCCTAAGGGGGGTGACGGGGTTGATAATTGTGTTGTGTTGTGTGGTAGTTGCGTGGTAGTAGCGATATCCGTTGAAATGTTTTAAATCGGATTGGTAGTTTCTGTGGTAGTGAGTTTTATATAAACCAACCCCCTAAGGGGGTGACGGGGTTGATAATTGTGTTGTGTTGGGTGGTAGTTGCGTGGTAGTAGCGATATCCGTTGAAATTTTTTAAATCGGATTGGTAGTTTCTGTGGTAGTGAGTTTTATATAAACCAACCCCCTAAGGGGGGTGACGGGGTTGATAATTGTGTTGTGTTGGGTGGTAGTTGCGTGGTAGTAGCGATATCCGTTGAAATTTTTTAAATCGGATTGGTAGTTTCTGTGGTAGTGAGTTTTATATAAACCAACCCCCTAAGGGGGGTGACGGGGTTGATAATTGTGTTGTGTTGGGTGGTAGTTGCGTGGTAGTAGCGATATCCGTTGAAATTTTTTAAATCGGATTGGTATTTTCTGTGGTAGTAAGTTTTATATAAACCAACCCCCTAAGGGGGGAGACGGGGTTGATAATTGTGTTGTGTTGGGTGGTAGTTGCGTGGTAGTAGCGATATCCGTTGAAATTTTTAAATCGGATTGGTAGTTTCTGTGGTAGTGAGTTTTATATAAACCAACCCCTAAGGGGGTGACGGGGTTGATAATTGTGTTGTGTTGGTGGTAGTTGCGTGGTAGTAGCGATATCCGTTGAAATTTTTTAAATCGGATTGGTAGTTTCTGTGGTAGTGAGTTTTATATAAACCAACCCCTAAGGGGGTGACGGGGTTGATAATTGTGTTGTGTTGGGTGGTAGTTGCGTGGTAGTAGCGATATCCGTTGAAATTTTTTAAATCGGATTGGTAGTTTCTGTGGTAGTGAGTTTTATATAAACCAACCCCCTAAGGGGGGTGACGGGGTTGATAATTGTGTTGTGTTGGGTGGTAGTTGCGTGGTAGTAGCGATATCCGTTGAAATTTTTTAAATCGGATTGGTATTTTCTGTGGTAGTAAGTTTTATATAAACCAACCCCTAAGGGGGGAGACGGGGTTGATAATTGTGTTGTGTTGGGTGGTAGTTGCGTGGTAGTAGCGATATCCGTTGAAATTTTTTAAATCGGATTGGTAGTTTCTGTGGTAGTGAGTTTTATATAAACCAACCCCTAAGGGGGGTGACGGGGTTGATAATTGTGTTGTGTTGGGTGGTAGTTGCGTGGTAGTAGCGATATCCATTGAAATTTTTAAATCGGATTGGTAGTTTCCGTGGTAGTCATTATTAACCTACTCTAGGGTCAGGGTAAATTAGGTAGTGATAGTATATATATATATATATATCATATATATTATATATAAAGTAAGATTGTAGTTTCTGTAAACAAACTCTTATGAAAATAATAAGTAGCCATTGACAATATACTAAATCGGGCTGGTAGTTATATAGCCATTGGCTTATATAACTACATGCCCGATTTATATTTGTCAATCATATTATTTTCATAAGTTGTTTACAGATACATCTTACTTATATTCAATTTTCTTATTGCGGACTGCAAATAACTTGTCTTGTAGTATATATATATATATATATATATATATATATATATATATATATATATATATATATATATATATATAGTTAAACACCACCAAAATTGAAATGGTGAGGTCCCAAATCAAAATAACAAAATGGAGCACTCACTAGGGTGTAAAAAATAATTCTAATAGAAGATTGTCATTAATACATATTATAATGTCTAGTGACAAGTAATGACTGAAACAATTTTGAAAAGAATGCGTGAATCATATGTAGCTTATTAAGTTATAATAAAAAGCTAATTAGGTGACATTCGGGTTGTTATTAAATGTTTGGTAATTTCTTTGAAATCCTGTACAAATTGTCATATATGGGATGCAAATTTTCTGTATCTTGTCTGAAGTTAATTGCATTAAGTTCACTGTATATATAGTAAGCTTCTAAGAAAAGTCTCATTTTATAATTAGTTTCAGAATCCAAGATAACTATCTCTTTATAGTTTGGAGTGTGAAGGGTGTTACAAATGTGTTGAGACAAAGCACAGCTTTTTTTATGTAATTTTGTATCAGACCTGTGTTGAATAATACGATTTTTTAACCAAAGCAAAAAAAATAGGAGAAATATGGAAGAACACGACTCGTTCTATGGCATTTTTGGGGAATTCTAAGGGCTATATTACAAGCAGATATAGGACAAAGAGGCAAATGTAGACCTAAATCAGACTATTGCGTGCAGATTGTGAAAGATGCAGACTGGCAATTTCAGGGAAATGTATAGGTTAGCGCAGAATATAAAACAATGTAGGTACGTGCCTAACTAGTTCCAGGACTGTAGACTTAATGATGATGACTTACTTAATCTTAGCGATTCCCACTGTACGAGATGTGTTATATTTAATGTATTCATTCATCTTCATAAAATTTTTCATAACACTTTAATTTTATGGCTATCATAACGCACCTACGTTAGAAACTCATAAGCATCGTTACTGAAAATAGCTGTACATAAAATTAATGCTTTCTAGTTTCTATTAAAATTGATTTCAGCAATGTTTCTCACCCCTATTCACAATAACCATGACCTTAACAGATGCACTACCTGCCACTGGAAATTAGTCATCTGAATCCCTCATGCATTGAGTTCAATACCATTGAACACAACAGTGGTGATCAAGCTCACAAGCTATGTGTGTACTGTTAAATTATAAGAGAAGTAGATATTTTTAAACCTACCTTACAAACATGAACAAAAAACCATACAGAGGTCGGCGTTGAAAAAGAAAAAGATGGAAAACAACAGCTTTTGACGAAAATTCTAGGATTGAACACATGTTTTCAACAAATATCACCGTCTGTAGGTTTTAGTGAATGTGAGTAAGTTAGTGTTAATGCTGCCGATGACAAATCAACCAGCAGGAGTTAAAGATGCCATCATTGCAAAGTATGACTAATGAGAATAGCATAGTAATAACATATTTCTTTTGCTGAATGTGTGTGTATTGTTGAATGATATGCTACTCGGTATTAACTAAAGTCACTTGCGATCCTTATACAGGGTGTTAAATGTTTGCTCTTTGCATAATATACAAATTACGTATTTTTAATGCTAAATAAATGCGGTTTTCTAACTCCTAATACTATTTACATGTATTGGGTAACCATCAGGACTTAGTATGGAATTAGACAGGGATAGAATAGGGATGAGATTAAAGGTAGTATGGTTTTAGGAAGGGATTTTAATAAAGGCCAGAAAGATGTTAGAAGAGAGATTAGGAATAGTACAGATTTAGGAATGGTTATTATAGATAGACTAAGAGATACTGATATTGAGAAGTTAAAGAAAAGTAGTTTGAAAGACCAAGATGCATTTGTTAGGTAGTTTGTTTCTGAAAGTGTTAAATCAGGTGCAACAAATAAATTACAAAAAGGAACAGAAGTGTTTTTGATTTTGTGCTCAAATTATTAAGAGAATTAAAGAGTTTAAGGTAGTAGCAGCCGGAGTAATTAAAACAGGAAAGTTAAGGATAACCACTGGCATTTATTGCATTGGAACAACAGGTCATTAAAATTAAACTAGACAAAATTGGAGTTTGAATTTTCTGATGCGCGAAGGCCTAGTGAGAATTAATAGAAAGACATGACAAGGCTTTTGAAGGAAGAAGATACAGTTAGGTAAGAGTTTTGTAGCAGATGTTGGGACTGAAAGGTAGCAGTGTAAAGAGTACCGTATAGAAAAAATTGGACAAGGAGTCTATCAATTGAGAGCAAAATAAAGCAGGAGAAGAACAACATCACACGTTTGTGTTAGTCGAACTCGAAAGTCACACACAAAGACAAAGAAGGTGTAAGGACTCATCCACGAAAAGGACAGTGGTGTTAAAAAAATATCATCAACCACAGTTGTGTCCAGACACGTGTAAGTATTTTGTATTTGAGCGTGACGATTAGTAAAATTTGAATTTCATACTTCACTCAGTACTAAGCCGATGTGATTTGCGGCTCTGTAACTACATCTGAAAATATTGAAAGGCTATTCACGAATATAAGACCGTGTTGTTTGGTTGAGTTAGGTCTGGTTAGTTAGGCAACCACGCTAAACAGATCTAAGTGTAAGTACCCTGAGCTTAAGAGTTCTTGTGAGTTTAGCCATGGAAATTATTTCATTTATAACACAAATAAAGGTATATTCAATCAAACAATTTAGAGGTGCGAATTTTATCTTTAGACATCTTTATCATCGTGGATTATAAACAAAATAATATATAGAGTGTGATATACTTTAATATATATAGTGAATAAGATGAAATAATAACTTAGACTTTTAAGCAAAGCCCAAATGATCATTTCAAATCGAGCTAGTAATTGAAAGATGGAAAATATAAGGTCTTGGACAGGACTTGAACCTGTATCCTGGTTTTGCCGGAACCATGCGTTTACCAATTACGCCACCGGCACAATTGGGAAATTTACAAATTTAAATCGTGTACACGACGATACATCAACCTAACTTTCAATTACGTTCGGCATTTTTGTCAATCATATCTGACATTGTCAATTTTTGACTTATGTCAGTTATAGACAGGAGGCTACGCTCAAAATTATGGCTATAAGCCAAGTATTAAATATATAAATATTTTAGTAGTTAATTACACAAGGTAAGTTGATAAATACTATCGTATTATAGTGAATAAGATGAAATAATAACTTAGACTTTTATGCAAAGCCCAAATGATCATTTCAAATCGAGCTAGTAATTGAAAGATGGAAAATATAAGGTCTTGGACAAGACTTGAACCTGTATCCTGGTTTTGCCGGAACCATGCGTTTACCAATTACGCCACCGAGACCGATGACACAATTGGAAATTTACAAATTTAAATCGTGTACACGACGATACATCAACCTAACTTTCAATTACGTTCGGCATTTTTGTCATAAAAGTCTAAGTTATTATTTCATCTTATTCACTATAATACGATAGTATTTATCAACTTACCTTGTGTAATTAACTACTAATATATATATATATATATATATATATATATATATATATATATATATATACACACACATATATATTTACGCTCTATGTTCTGGCACCTTGCGATTTGATCATTATTATTTAATTTTGTATATATACTCCATATAGGTAAACTTAATATATACATTTTTTATAGTTTATTTCTTGCAGTAATCTCAAGCTCACCCAAAATACCTCCCCTTTGATTTTCTCATGCTCTACCTTGCCAGTAGCCCTTGTGGTTCATTTATTAATATTAATTATTTGGAGTTGAACGCCCATACACCACCTTCCTTACCATTTATTACCTACCAATCTGGCGGTTACTATTATATTCTTGCCATTTGTATTGGCTGGTTATAAAACTGGCCCCCAACGCCTTAATTCGGTCTGAGCGTAACAATTCTGTTAGGGTATATCATTTCTAGTATAACTACATGGTATTTGTAATAGAAACGCTTGTCACTTTAAAGTGTATTTTTTAAATAGATTTGTTATATATTTGTATATGCGATTTGTGTATGATTTTGCTTTCAATAATTTTAAATTTACTTATTGCTTAAAGATGCCTCGTAAACTACATGTTGATAGGTTAGAAAAGAATGAATTAGAATATGAATTACATTTACATGGTATAACAGAATCAGGAAAGCTTGAATGCTTTTCTTGAAGAAATTGATGAATATTGTAAACGCAGAAATATAACAAAATCTCAATAGTTTGTTTCTGCGAGAGATCTATTTACAGACAATGCACTCAGAATCTACAGTTTGTAAACAAAATTTGCTTTGTTTGGAATACTTTAGTAGCTTATTAAAAGAAGAATTTGTACCCTTGTCTAACGTTTTATGGCAATAAATTTTAGCCAGAACTCAGGGTAGTAATGAATCAATAGGATTGTAAATAGCTATAACTATAGGGTTGTTTAATAGAATGTCTATAGAAGTACCAGAATGTCTTCGTATGCAGGTACTAAAACGCTAACTTTAATTGAAGTGAAACAAACCTTTTGATTTAATTGCATTATGTCATAAAATAGAACAGACTAGAATAAGTATTGAGTCTTACAAACCACTACAGCCTTTAGGACTTACTTTAGAACCGGATTTATCTTATATACCTGATGTTTTGTCATCTTCATAACAAAACACATATAAAAATAAAACATTAATAAATGAAATAAATGTTAGTGGATCTTGGTGTTGGCATTGTGGTATTTTTGGCCATTTAGTTAAAAAACTACTTGCCCTAATTGCAAAAGTAAAACACCTACTAATGCTATAGGAAATAGATTCGACTCGAATTACACTGGACCGGTGCAAATGTGAGCCTAAACAGTGCAGGGCGTCTGCTCGAACACTGAATAAAAATTCAGTACTTTTTCTGTACTTTAATTGAAATATTTCAGTACTTTTTGTTGCATGAAAAACTGAAAATAAGGGTGATCAGAACATTCGAATATTTTAATTAGTTAAAAGTGAATATACCTACATATTCAAGATTAAAGTGCATAAAAAATATTTTTATTTATGAACTATTGTTTCTTTTTTAATTTTTCTAATTCGGCATCGATCTCTAGTTCTTCTTCCTTGCGCTTTTCTGTTACCTCAACTTCCTTTAACTCGAGTGTCTTGATATCAGCATGCAATTGTTGAACCTCTCACTTCTTAGTAAGTTTTTCATTATGCTTAACTTTGAATGTTTCTCGCCTTCTGAAAGATGCATTTCGAAACTCTAAAATCATCTTCTGGGCAACTAGCGATTCATTTAAAGTGTTTTCTACGAGGCATTCTTTATTTATCGAAAAACCCCTTTCAACCAAAGCATTGCAGTGAAACATGATTAAAATTGTTTTAATAAAATTTAAAAATACAAATTCCGATAATCCACACCCTTTATACAACCTCATTAAAAATATGTTGTCTTTCCTTTTCTTGGAAATTGTTCAAGTTTTCCAAAGCATTCTTCTTGTCCTCACATAATTGGTTATAGTGTTTTTTTTACAATGTCTGGATCAGATGCAATTATCTGCTTTTGCTCAATAAATTCCTCAAAAGTAATATTTAACCTGGATGTTTTTAAGACGTTGCTACACAGTACCATAGGTGACAAACAAGAAGCACCTTTGATAATTTTGTATTTCAATGAACTTTTCTCTGTAATTTTTTGGTAAAAATGTTTTAGAAAAGCTAAACAATCATTTTTAAATTTAACGACATCAAGTTCATTCAAACCCTTCACCTTACAAACAACAGATGCCCCAAAACCAATATCCACATTTGCAATTGACTTTAAGTTTGCAATTTTGGTTATATCAATTTTAATTAGTTTATTGGGGGTGTTTGCTTCATTTATAATTTTCACACTAATGAAACGAATTCTGATATTACACAAAATAGTATACAATTCCTGATATAAAAATGGTGTTAGGGGATCGTCTGATTGAAAAAATTTTAAAAACGGTTCAATTTCTAGACAAATTGATTTAAGAAATTGTAATCTAGCTAGTAAAAGTTTATCTGCTAAAAACCTTTTATCTTTTGGAATGTTCTTCTCTCAGGACACTTCTTTAAAGCAATAGTTTGTTCAACATATACCCATACAGGTTTTATGATTTCAATGGCTCTGGTAATAACTGTTTAATTTTCCACCCAACCTATGCTGCAAATACGTTTTGGAAATACAATAGAACCAGAAAAGGCTGTATAGTTAGCATGTCTTGAAGGAAAGTTTTTAAAAAGATAATAGAGTGATCGTAAAAAATCTTGCATTCCCCAACTCGTCTTTTTTCTGCTGTTTTGAATGCCTCATGAATCACATGTATTCCACAAGTTCCAGTGGAAAACAGTTCAAGATCCTCACTGCTTTCATCTTTTAAATATTTGCGCAAGTCTTCAAGCATTCTTAGATTAACGATAGGACCATCCATCCCTACCTGTAAAATTTTTTTCAGAGACAAGCCCAACGAAGTTATAGATTCAATCAATTTATTCATTAAATCAGAAGCATTCGCATGTTTCAAGAATGCCGAATTTAGAAATCGTGTTTGTACGGCATCTGTTGCCTCATCCCAAAATCAGACAATTATGTCCATCTGACCAAGTTAAGATATTTTATTAAGACTTTCGTCAAATGATAAAGTAAAAATTGTTAGTATAAAATTGGTTAGAAAGTTCGTTTTGGATATCAGGTCCTAGTCCATATGTTATAGAATAAGCTATTTTATCCTTATGAAGCTGTAAACTTTTGCAATCACACTATCTGGAAACATAGCAGGAAAAACATCGGTGGCAGTTGCAAAACTTCTCTCTGAGAAATGTGTCATAACTTTGTGAATACACCATAAAATTTCTGCTATATTTACTTCTTCTCTTTGTAAGTGGGTTAACTTTCAAATATTACTATTACCAGAATACGTTGAACTATTTTTTGTTAAGGAAATAGGTGCACTTGTACTTGCTACTACTTTATCATCATCAGCGACGACAAGTCCTGTATTTGTATTTAAGCATTCAATAAATACCCAATGCTAATTGTAGGCACTTTAAAAAGAGTACTTTGAGTCCCCATCAGTAAAGGTTGCAGAATTTTCAAATCTTTTTTACCTTTTGCATGTGTTTTAACACAATGTATACCACCTTGACTAACATCAAACTCTTTTCTGCACATATTACAAAGCACGCGAAATTTATCTTCACACGGCCATAACCACAATCTACACTCCTCTAAATCTAACCATAACGGATTAAACTGGCATTTACCGGGCATATTAATAAAAAAAAGCACTACTGTGCTAAATTTGTTTCAAAATATTAATAAAAACTTCCGCAATTTAAATTAGCAGCACATAATTAAATCACTGCCGCCGCGTTGTAACTTGTATTATAAATAACAGTTGAGTATGCTAAGTTTAATCTTTTAATAAGTATAATGAGGAAGGAAAAATAGCTTACTTCTTTGAAGTAAGTTAAAAAAATCCAACTCTGAATGAATGGTCTAGAAAGATCCCGTTATGACTAATACCCACGATAACAAGATGGGATGTTTAAACTAAAAATGTAAAAAATCGTCGATTCAATCAACGGCAAAACAGTTGAGTAATTGCGAAGTAGGAGTTCGTAGAAAACTGTCAGAAATCCATTTTGTTGGCTAGTAAACTAGAATATGGATGAAAATTTTGAAATAATTGTTTATCTTCTGCTAACAACTCTACAAATTTCACCACTGAACAACTGAACTACTTGCATTCGAAAGTAATTTAGAGGTTATCATGTTTTTTATAGACGTTTTTAATAAGTTATAAAATGAATTGAGGCATTCTTTCGCCAATTCCTTTTAGACTTTTAAAGTGATGATATATCAATTATCAACAGAGATGTATGATTCAGATCAATATGTGCAGAAATAGACGGCCCTTGCTAGAGTGCCTAAAGATCCAGCATTAAAGCACTTAAATAATTTAATTGAGAAGAATGGATTCAGCCTGAAGAGAGATGTAATGTAATTTGTTATCGATTATGAATGTATTTATGGCCGGTGTATCCATTCGGGCAATTTTTAGTAGTAAAACATTTCTAACGATAACCCAATACCTGCAGCCTATTTTCGCATATATGTACCTATATATTTTTAGGTACTTTAGCAATCATGAAAGTTTTATTTTATACACAATGAAAGACTACAAAATGAAAGTCAGACTTTGTAATGTCTAAAAGTAGACGCTTAATTTCCGTACGTGAAGTATAAATTCCGCACTTTTCCTGCATATCCGGACTTGCTTACAAAATCGGCACTTTTTCAGTACTTTACGGATTTTCCGTACCAGTAGACACCCTGTTAAAACATTTCAACTACTAACCTAAGTTGAAACCGCAACACTATTTTTGTCTCAACACTATTTTCGTCCCTACACTTTTTCGCACACGTACCCGTTCGATTGCTTTGTCTTATTAGTAAAACATTTCAACTACTAACCTAAATTGAAACCTCAATACTATTTTTCTTGCAACACTATTTTCATTCCAACACCATTTTCACAAATGTACCAGTTCGATTCTTTTGCCTTAGTAGAAAAACATTTCCACTATTAACATAAGCTGAAACCTCAACACTATTTTCGCTTCAACACTATTTTCACCCCAACACCATTTTCACACATGTGCCCGTTTGATTATTTTGTCTTGGTAGTTTCGACTACTAACACTAACCTAAGTTGAAACCTCGACACTATTTTTGCCTCGACACTATTTTCGCACATATACCCACTTGATTGTTTTGTCTTAGTAGTAAAAATTTTTACTACTAAACTAAGTTGAGACCTCAACACATTTTTGCCTGGACACTATTTTCGCCCCAACACCATTTTCGCAAATGTACCCGTTTGATTATTTTGTCTTAGTAGTAATATATTTCGATTACTAACTTAAGTTGAAACCTCAACACTATTTTTGTCACAACACTATTTTCGGTACTATTACTTACCTAAGTTGAAACATCAACTCTATTTTTTGTATTACACTATTTTCGTTCCCTATACTGTTTCGCACATGTACCCATTTCATTATTTTGTCTTAGTAGTAAAACATTTCGACTACGAACCTAAGTTCAAACTTCAACACTATTTTCCCCAACACCATTTTCATAAATGTACCCGTTTGATTATTTTGTCTTAGTAGTAAAACGTTTCAACTACTAACCTAAGTTGAAAGCTCAACAGTATTTTCACCCCAACAACATTTTCACAACTGTACCCGTTTGATCGTTTTGCCTTAGTAGTAAAAATTTCAACTACTAACCTAAGTTGAACCTTTATAGTTAAATTTGTTTATAGAAAAGTGGCTCAAACAACATTAAAGTTTCTTTGGAAGAAAAGATTGCGTTAACTGTCATAAAACCTTCAGATCGTGTACTTAAATTTGCAAAAGATTTTCAGAATCATTGTTGATTACCATTGATTTGTGTTCAATGTAAAAGCATCCCGCGAAGTGTCATCACACTACGTGAAAGAATATCTGCCTTAGAATTATTAGTTAAACACATTCGTTGATGACTATTGGCCATGAGTGATCAGGTAAACATTTGAATATCTTATAAGATGCTAAATATCCTTTATTGTTACCTGTTACATCGTTTAGCATTCACTATAACTGATTGCCACATTAAAAATTTACATTGCACTAATCGTACAACCCATTCATTGCTTTTGTTGGTAGGGAGAGCCGCATTCCTACATTCCTTGTTTTAATGTGAATTATATTTCTGTTGTGTTCTCAATGAGAGATTTACGTGCTCCATGATGGACTTCTGGAAAGGCATTTCTTTATGCTGACATTATTTTGGTGTTCCCTTTTCTATAACAAAGAGTTGTATTAATGCTGGTTTTAGAATCAATTTGCCCCTAAGCAACATTTAGTGGACTCCCTATAGACACAACAAGATAATAAATCAAAATTATAGTTAATTTTTCTTATAATCTCATAAAGAAAAACAAGAATAAACAAATAAAATACAAATTCTAAACGAATGTAAAACCTACACTTTACAGCAAAAGATATTGTACTAAACTAAAAAGTAAATTAAAAATCTTGTTTTGAAATTTGAAATCTGCAAACCCTTTAATGACATATCAAATGAGAGCGGTGACACTGTCGTTATTAAAGTTTAAAACGGTCAATGAGCCAAGCCTATATTCTCCTACTGAATTTCTAAGAGTGCTTTATATTCTCTTTAATAATGAAAATTTTTTAAACATTAGTATTAAGACGTGTTATTGTTGTTTTTTCACATCCGTCATTTACAGGTTGTATTTTTGGAAAATCAACTTCTTAATTAGTTTCAACAATAATGTTATTACTATGCTATTCTCATTAGTCATACTTTGCAATGATGGCATCTTTAACTCCTGCTGGTTGATTTGTCATCGGCAGCATTAACACTAACTTACTCACATTCACTAAAACCTACAGACGGTGATATTTGTTGAAAACATGTGTTCAATCCTAGAATTTTCGTCAAAAGCTGTTGTTTTCCATCTTTTTCTTTTTCAACGCCGACCTCTGTATGGTTTTTTGTTCATGTTTGTAAGGTAGGTTTAAAAATATCTACTTCTCTTATAATTTAACAGTACACACATAGCTTGTGAGCTTGATCACCACTGTTGTGTTCAATGGTATTGAACTCAATGCATGAGGGATTCAGATGACTAATTTCCAGTGGCAGGTAGTGCATCTGTTAAGGTCATGGTTATTGTGAATAGGGGTGAGAAACATTGCTGAAATCAATTTTAATAGAAACTAGAAAGCATTAATTTTATGTACAGCTATTTTCAGTAACGATGCTTATGAGTTTCTAACGTAGGTGCGTTATGATAGCCATAAAATTAAAGTGTTATGAAAAATTTTATGAAGATGAATGAATACATTAAATATAACACATCTCGTACAGTGGGAATCGCTAAGATTAAGTAAGTCATCATCATTAAGTCTACAGTCCTGGAACTAGTTAGGCACGTACCTACATTGTTTTATATTCTGCGCTAACCTATACATTTCCCTGAAATTGCCAGTCTGCATCTTTCACAATCTGCACGCAATAGTCTGATTTAGGTCTACATTTGCCTCTTTGTCCTATATCTGCTTGTAATATAGCCCTTAGAATTCCCCAAAAATGCCATAGAACGAGTCGTGTTCTTCCATATTTCTCCTATTTTTTTTGCTTTGGTTAAAAAATCGTATTATTCAACACAGGTCTGATACAAAATTACATAAAAAAAGCTGTGCTTTGTCTCAACACATTTTGTAACACCCTTCACACTCCAAACTATAAAGAGATAGTTATCTTGGATTCTGAAACTAATTATAAAATGAGACTTTTCTTAGAAGCTTACTATATATACAGTGAACTTAATGCAATTAACTTCAGACAAGATACAGAAAATTTGCATCCCATATATGACAATTTGTACAGGATTTCAAAGAAATTACCAAACATTTAATAACAACCGAATGTCACCTAATTAGCTTTTTATTATAACTTAATAAGCTACATATGATTCACGCATTCTTTTCAAAATTGTTTCAGTCATTACTTGTCACTAGACATTATAATATGTATTAATGACAATCTTCTATTAGAATTATTTTTTACACCCTAGTGAGTGCTCCATTTTGTTATTTTGATTTGGGACCTCACCATTTCAATTTTGGTGGTGTTTAACTATATATATATATATATATATATATATATATATATATATATATATATAGTTAAACACCACCAAAATTGAAATTATAAATCAAAATAAAAATATATAGTTAAACACCACCAAAATTGAAATGGTGAGGTCCCAAATCAAAATAACAAAATGGAGCACTCACTGGGGTGTAAAAATAATTCTAATAGAAGATTGTCATTAATACATATATAATGTCTAGTGACAAGTAATGATTTGAAAGAATGATCGTGAATAGCTGTTAATTCGTTGATTAAATGTTGTTCTTTGAAATCTGTAGCAAATTGTCATAATGGGATGCAAATTTTCTGTATCTTGTCTGAAGTTAATTGCATTAAGTTCACTGTATATAGTAAGCTTCTGAAAAGTCTCATTTATAATTAGTTTCAGAATCAGATAACTATCTCTTTATGTTTGGTGGTGAAAGTGTTGAGACAAGCACAGCTGTTTTTGTCAGACCTGTGTTGAATAAAGTTTTTTAAAGCAAAAATAGGAGAAATATGGAAGAACTCTTCTATGCAGGGGATAGGGCTATTAAAGCAGAATATGAGCAAAGACATGCGTCGAATGTGCAGACTGTGGAATCAATTACGGATGTGGTTGCAGAATATAAAACAATGTGCGATGCAATGCAGCGACTGTACTAATGTGATTCTGTGTGATTCATAAAATTCGCGTAAACACTTTAAATGGCTGTCATAGCGCCGTTGAAACTCATAGCATCGTTACGAATAGCTGTACATAATGCTTTCTGTAAATTGATTTCAGCAATGTTCTCAGCCTATACAAAACCATGACCACGATGCGCCTGCCACTGAATAGTCATCTGAATCCTCGATTGAGTTCAATGCCGTGAACACAACAGTGATCAAGCTGCTAGCTGTGTGCTGTTATAAGAGAAGTAGATATTTTAAACCTACCTACAAACATGAACAAAACCATACAGAGGTCGGCGTTGAAAAGATGGAACAACGCTTTTGACGAAAATTCTAGGATTGAACATGTTTTACAAATATCACCGTCTGTAGGTGTGAATGTGAGTGTAGCTGCCGATGACAAATCAACCAGCGAGTTAAAGATGCCATCGTGCGCATGAAATAACGTAACATTATTGTTGAAACTGAAGTTGATTTTCAATAACCTGTAAAACGGATGTGCTAAACGTCTAATGTTTAAAACTTTAGAGAATATAAAGCACTCTTAGAAATTCGTAGAGAATATAGCGCTCAGCCGTTAAACTTTGCACTCATTGATTTCATTGAGGTTTGCAGATTTCAAATTTCAAAACAGATAATTGCACAGTTTAGTACAATATCTTTGCTGTGTAGGTTTTACATTCGTTAGAATTGTAGTTTTATTTGTTTCTTGTTTTCTTTATGGATTATGAAAAATTAACTATAATTTGATTTATTATCTTGTTGTGTCTATAGGAGTCCACTAAATGTTGGCAGGGCAATTGATTCTAAACCAGCATATACAACTCTTGTTATGAAAGGGAACACCAAATCAGCATAAAAGCCTTCAGAAGTCCATCATGGAGCACGTGACATCATTGAGACAGTATAATTCACATTAAAACAAGAATGTGAGATCCAAGCAATGAATGGGTTGTTGGTGCAATGTATGTAATGAGCAATCGTATAGTGAATGCTAAACGATGTAACAGGTAACAATAAAGGATTTAGCATCTTAAGATATTCAAATGTTTACCTGATCACTCATGGTCATCAAGTGTTTAACTTAAGGCAGTATTCTTCAGTGTGTGACTGCGGGATCTTTACATTGAACCAAGATCTGTAATCACAATGAGTTCTGAAAATCTTTGCAATTTAACGATCTGAAGGTTTTGACAGTTAACGCAATCTTTCTTCAAAGAAACTTTATGTTGTTTACATGCAACTTTAAAGGTTAAGTGATGATTATAGAGCAACGATCAGCTAGGTGAAATGTTGGTGAATCTGTTGAGCTTTCCTTGGGTGTGTTGAACGTTGTTACTGACAATAATCAAAGGGCATTTTGATGGTGTTGAAAAAGTGTTGAATTGAACTTGGTTCGTAAGAAATGTTTACTGACAAATAATGAAATGGTGTACGCTATAGGAACAAAGTGTATCAAAAATAGAGGATGTTCAACTTAGGTAGTATGTGTGCCGAAATGTGTTGTGCAATAGTGTTGAGTTAACGATCGTTTTACTAAGACAAAATAATCAACGGTACATTTGGAATGTAGGAAAATGTGTCTCAGCAAAAGTGTTGAGGTCTCAACTTGGTAGTAGTAAAATTTTACTACTGCAACAATCATGGTTATGGAAAATAGTGGGCAAAAATAGTGTGGGTTTCAACAGGTTAGTGTTAATGACAGAAATATCAAACGTGTTGAATGTTGAGTGAAAATGTGTTGAGAAATGTGATTTCAGCTGTATGGGAAATGTTTTTCTGGCAAAGAATCGAACTGGACATGTGTGTTGGAATGAAAATAGTGTGCAAAAAATAGGATTGAGGTCTTGGTAGTAGTGAAATGTTTTACTAATAAGACAACTGCGTGGTAGGCGAAAATTGACAAAATGTTCGGTTTCAACAGTGTTCTAGTTGAAATGTTTTAACAGGGTGTCTACTGGTACGCTAAATCTGAAAAGTGCCGATTTTTAAGCAAGTCGGATATGCAGGAAAAGTGCGTTTATACTTCAGAAATTGCTCTGTACATACAGTCTGACTTCATTTGTAGTCTTTCATTGTGTATAAATAAACTTTCATGATGCTAAATATGGTAATAATGCGAAAATAGGCTGCATAGGTTATCGTTAGAAATTTTACTACTAAGCGAATGGATACACCGACCATAAATACATTCATAATCGATAACAAATTACATTACATCTCTTAGTGCTGAATCCATTCTTCTCAAAATTATCAATCTGGATCTTTAGCACAGCAATGGCGTTGCTGCACATAGTTTGATCTGAATCATCATCTCTGTTGATAATTGTTATCATCACTTTAAAAGTCTAAAAGGGAATTGGCATACAGATCATTTTATAACTTATTAAAACGTCTATAAAAACATGATAACCTCTAAATTACTTTCGGCAAGTAGTTCAGTTGTTCAGTGGTGAAATTGTTGGCAGAAGATAAACAATGTTCAAAATTCATATATTCTGTTTACTAGCCAACAAAATGGATTTCTGACAGTTTCTGAACTCCTGATTACTCAACTGTTTTGCCGGATTGAATCGACGATTTTACATTTTAGTTTAAACATCCATCTTGTTATCGTGGGTATAGTCATAACGGGATCTTTCTAGACCATTCATTCAGAGTGGTATTTTTAACACTTCGAGTAAGCTATTTTCCTTCCTCATTATACTTATTAAAAGATTAAACTTAGCATACTCAACTGTATTTATAATACAAGTTACAAGCGGGTGATTTAATTATGTGCTGCTTAAATTGCGGAAGTTAAATATTTTGAAACAAATAGTGTTATTTGTTTGTTAATATGCCAGTTTAATCCGTTATGGAGAATGAGATGTAATTGTGTTATGGCCGTGTGATAAATTCGCGTGCTTTGTCAAGTAAAAGTTTGATGTTGTCAAGGTGGTATAATTGTGTTAAAACATGCAAAAGGTAAAAGATTGAAAATTCTGCAACCTTTACTGATGGGGACTCAAAGTACTCTTTTAAAGTGCCTACAATTACTTGGTGTATTTATTGAATGCTTAAACAAATACAGGACTTGTCGATGCTGATGATAAAAGTAATTCAATGCTTTAACAAAAATAGTTACGTGTGTAATTTAGTAATATTTAGTAAAAGTATTTAATCCTCACTATACTTAAAAAGAGAAGAAGTATAATTTTACTGCTTGTGATATGATTGAAAAGTTTTATGATAAGTTAAACATTTATTCATGCAAAGTTCAGTTATGATTTCAAATTTCAATCAGAAAAAAGTTTTAAGCAACTGCTCAAACCGATTGTTAAACATTCTTACTGCATATGTCTTCAGATAGATGTTGATTGCATAACAGTTTAGCAAATTGCTTAAACAATTTAGTAGGATAGAAATCCAAACTTATTCTATAACATAGTTGGTTACTATGTGACCTGATATGGACCAAAACAGAAACATTGATCTAACCAATTTTATACTCAATCAATTTTTACTTTTATCTGGTTGTTATTTAAGACGAAGTTTCAATTTTAGATTAAAATTATATCAGAGATTGAACTAAACCTTGGTACAGTATGAAAAATAGTTACATAATTGTAGGAATTCAAAAGATAATTTGAGAGAAAACTTACTGTGAGGACAATTTCTAGATGCAATCAGACAAACACGATTTCTAAATTCGGCATTCTTGAACACATGTTGATTTAATGAATAAATTGATTGAATCTATAACTTCGTTGGGCTTGTCTCTGAAAAATTTTACAGGTAGGGATGGATGGTCCTGTTAATCTAAGAATGCTTGAAAGACTTGCGCAAATATTTAAAAGATGAAAGCAGTGAGGATCTTGAACTGTTTTCCACTGGAACTTTGGAATACATGTGATTCATGAGGCATTCAAAACAGCAGAAAAAGACGAGTTGGGAATGCAAGATTTTCGATCACTCTATTACTTTAAAACTTTCTTAAACATGCTAACTATAACTTTCTGGTTCTATTGATTCAAACTATTTGCAGCTATTGAAAATTAACAGTTTTACCAGAGCATTGAAATCATAAACCATATATGTTGAACAAATATTGCAAAGAAGTGTCCTGAGAGAAGAACATTCGAAAAGGCAGATACTTTTAGCTAATTACAATTTTTAAATCAATTTGTCTAGAAATTGAACCGTTTTAAAATTTTTTCAATCAGACGATCCCTAACACCATTTTATATCAGGAATTGTATACTATTTTGTAATATCAGAATTCGTTTCATTAGTGTGAAAATTATAAATGAAAGCAACACCCAATAAACTAATTAAAATTGATATAACCAAAATTGCAAACTTAAAGTCAATTGCAAATGTGGATATTGGTTTTGGGGCATCGTTGTTTGTAAGGTGAAGGGTTTGAATGAACTTGATGTCGTTAAATTTAAAATGATTGTTTAGCTTTTCTAAAACATTTTTGCCAAAAATTACAGAGAAAAGTTCATTGAAATACAAAATTATCAAAGGTGCTTCTTGTTTGTCACCTATGGTACTGTAGTAACGTCTTAAAAACATCCAGGTTAAATATTACTTTTGAGGAATTTATTGAGCAAAAGCAGATAATTGCATCTGATCCAGACATTGTAAAACACTATACCAATTATGTGAGGACAAGAAGAATGCTTTGGAAAACTTGAACAATTTCCAAGAAAAGGAAAGACAACATATTTTTAATGAGGTTGTATAAAGGGTGTGGATTATCGGAATTTGTATTTTTAAATTTTATTAAAACAATTTTAATCATGTTTCACTGCAATGCTTTGGTTGAAAGGGGTTTTTCGATAAATAAAGAATGCCTCGTAGAAAACACTTTAAATGAATCGCTAGTTGCCCAGAAGATGATTTTAGAGTTTCGAAATGCATCTTTCAGAAGGCGAGAAACATTCAAAGTTAAGCATAATGAAAAACTTACTAAGAAGTGAGAGGTTCAACAATTGCATGCTGATATCAAGACACTCGAGTTAAAGGAAGTTGAGGTAACAGAAAAGCGCAAGGAAGAAGAACTAGAGATCGATGCTGAATTAGAAAAATTAAAAAAGAGACAATAGTTCATAAATAAAAATATTTTTTATGCACTTTAATCTTGAATATGTAGGTATATTCACTTTTAACTAATTAAAATATTCGAATGTTCTGATCACCCTTATTTTCAGTTTTTCATGCAACAAAAAGTACTGAAATATTTCAATTAAAGTACAGAAAAAGTACTGAATTTTTATTCAGTGTTCGAGCAGACGCCCTGCACTGTTTAGGCTCACATTTGCACCGGTCCAGTGTAATTCGAGTCGAATCTATTTCCTATAGCATTAGTAGGTGTTTTACTTTTGCAATTAGGGCAAGTAGTTTTTTAACTAAATGGCCAAAAATACCACAATGCCAACACCAAGATCCACTAACATTTATTTCATTTATTAATGTTTTATTTTTATATGGTTTTGTTATGAAGATGACAAAACATCAGGTATATAAGATAAATCCGGTTCTAAAGTAAGTCCTAAAGGCTGTAGTGGTTTGTAAGACTCAATACTTATTCTAGTCTGTTCTATTTTATGACATAATGCAATTAAATCAAAGGTTTGTTTCACTTCAATTAAAGTTGCGTTTTAGTACCTGCATACGAAGACATTCTGGTACTTCTATAGACATTCTATTAAACAACCCTATAGTTATAGCTATTTACAATCCTATTGATTCATTACTACCCTGAGTTCTGGCTAAAATTTATTGCCATAAAACGTTAGACAAGGGTACAAATTCTTCTTTTAATAAGCTACTAAAGTATTCCAAACAAAGCAAATTTTGTTTACAAACTGTAGATTCTGAGTGCATTGTCTGTAAATAGATCTCTCGCAGAAACAAACTATTGAGATTTTGTTATATTTCTGCGTTTACAATATTCATCAATTTCTTCAAGAAAAGCATTCAAGCTTTCCTGATTCTGTTATACCATGTAAATGTAATTCATATTCTAATTCATTCTTTTCTAACCTATCAACATGTAGTTTACGAGGCATCTTTAAGCAATAAGTAAATTTAAAATTATTGAAAGCAAAATCATACACAAATCGCATATACAAATATATAACAAATCTATTTAAAAAATACACTTTAAAGTGACATGCGTTTCTATTACAAATACCATGTAGTTATACTAGAAATGATATACCCTAACAGAATTGTTACGCTCAGACCGAATTAAGGCGTTGGGGGCCAGTTTTATAACCAGCCAATACAAATGGCAAGAATATAATAGTAACCGCCAGATTGGTAGGTAATAAATGGTAAAAGGTGGTGTATGGGCGTTCAACTCAAATAATTAATATTAATAAATGAACCACAAGGGCTACTGGCAAGGTAGAGCATGAGAAAATCAAAGGGGAGGTATTTTGGGTGAGCTTGAGATTACTGCAAGAAATAAACTATAAAAATGTATATATTAAGTTTACCTATATGGAGTATTATACAAAATTAAATAATAATGATCAAATCCTGCCAGAACATAGAGCGTAAATATATTGTGTGTATATATATATATATATATATATATATATATATATATATATTATAGTTTCCGTAATTGATAAATACTATCGTATTATAGTGAATAAGATGAAATAATAACTTAGACTTTTATGACAAAAATGCCGAACGTAATTGAAAGTTAGGTTGATGTATCGTCGTGTACACGATTTAAATTTGTAAATTTCCCAATTGTGTCATCGGTCTCGGTGGCGTAATTGGTAAACGCATGGTTCCGGCAAAACCAGGATACAGGTTCAAGTCTTGTCCAAGACCTTATATTTTCCATCTTTCAATTACTAGCTCGATTTGAAATGATCATTTGGGCTTTGCATAAAAGTCTAAGTTATTATTTCATCTTATTCACTATAATACGATAGTATTTATCAACTTACCTTGTGTAATTAACTACTAAAATATTTATATATTTAATACTTGGCTTATAGCCATAATTTTGAGCGTAGCCTCCTGTCTATAACTGACATAAGTCAAAAATTGACAATGTCAGATATGATTGACAAAAATGCCGAACGTAATTGAAAGTTAGGTTGATGTATCGTCGTGTACACGATTTAAATTTGTAAATTTCCCAATTGTGCCGGTGGCGTAATTGGTAAACGCATGGTTCCGGCAAAACCAGGATACAGGTTCAAGTCCTGTCCAAGACCTTATATTTTCCATCTTTCAATTACTAGCTCGATTTGAAATGATCATTTGGGCTTTGCTTAAAAGTCTAAGTTATTATTTCATCTTATTCACTATATATATTAAAGTATATCACACTCTATATATTATTTTGTTTATAATCCACGATGATAAAGATGTCTAAAGATAAAATTCGCACCTCTAAATTGTTTGATTGAATATACCTTTATTTGTGTTATAAATGAAATAATTTCCATGGCTAAACTCACAAGAACTCTTAAGCTCAGGGTACTTACACTTAGATCTGTTTAGCGTGGGTTGCCTAACTAACCAGACCTAACTCAACCAAACAACACGGTCTTATATTCGTGAATAGCCTTTCAATATTTTCAGATGTAGTTACAGAGCCGCAAATCACATCGGCTTAGTACTGAGTGAAGTATGAAATTCAAATTTTACTAATCGTCACGCTCAAATACAAAATACTTACACGTGTCTGGACACAACTGTGGTTGATGATATTTTTTTAACACCACTGTCCTTTTCGTGGATGAGTCCTTACACCTTCTTTGTCTTTGTGTGTGACTTTCGAGTTCGACTAACACAAACGTGTGATGTTGTTCTTCTCCTGCTTTATTTTGCTCTCAATTGATAGACTCCTTGTCCAATTTTTTCTATACGGTACTCTTTACACTGCTACCTTTCAGTCCCAACATCTGCTACAAAACTCTTACCTAACTGTATCTTCTTCCCTTCAAAAAGCCTTGTCATGTCTTTCTATTAATTCTCACTAGGCCTTCGCGCATCAGAAAATTCAAACTCCAATTTTGTCTAGTTTAATTTTAATGACCTGTTGTTCCAATGCAATAAATGCCAGTGGTTATCCTTAACTTTCCTGTTTTAATTACTCCGGCTGCTACTACCTTAAACTCTTTAATTCTCTTAATAATTTGAGCACAAAATCAAAAACACTTCTGTTCCTTTTTGTAATTTATTTGTTGCACCTGATTTGACACTTTCAGAAACAAACTACCTAACAAATGCATCTTGGTCTTTCAAACTACTTTTCTTTAACTTCTCAATATCAGTATCTCTTAGTCTATCTATAATAACCATTCCTAAATCTGTACTATTCCTAATCTCTCTTCTAACATCTTTCTGGCCTTTATTAAAATCCCTTCCTAAAACCATACTACCTTTAATCTCATCCCTATTCTATCCCTGTCTAATTCCATACTAAGTCCTGATGGTTACCCAATACATGTAAATAGTATTAGGAGTTAGAAAACCGCATTTATTTAGCATTAAAAATACGTAATTTGTATATTATGCAAAGAGCAAACATTTAACACCCTGTATAAGGATCGCAAGTGACTTTAGTTAATACCGAGTAGCATATCATTCAACAATACACACACATTCAGCAAAAGAAATAACTCTACACGCAATCAAACTTGTCCTAAACCAAAAATATTTATAGATTGTAAAATTAATACGCGTGAAATGCAGTAAAAACCTAGAAAATCAATATAATTCGCATTAAACAAGCGATAATGAAAGCAGATAGCATAGTGTCCTGATAAGAAACGCGTCCTTCAAAATAAATACGCTTCGGAAACGCAAAAATGAAAACAGAAATATGTTAATTTATGTCACTTGGTCTACGTGATTTTCTACATGAAGTTAATGCAGATTCCAAAATATTGTCTTGACAAACAATGCCATAAGTGAAATTACGTGCCAAAGCGAATTAGAAATTCCTGTAACAACACCAAAACAGACACTACAAATTAAATACAACCCAGAAACATACGAGTACCTACGTGATCAACGGATCGTTTCTAGAAGGCAATATCAGTGATAAACCTGTAAAAGCCCAAGAATATCGAAAACAGCCGATGGTTGGTCCTACACTTTGAACAACAGCTCAGATAAACCAATGAATTTAAATGGGGCGTAGGCTATATAATGTGGCAGGTTTGATAAGCGGACAGCCTTAGTTTGAACCACGTACAAGGTGAATCACTGTTACTTAAGAATTTACGCGCCGAGTAAATATTCGAATTACACAATGAAATTTTGTGAAAAGTGATGTTATAAAATATTTTGAATTATAGTGAAAATATATTAGACAAAGCTTGGCCGTTTGCTAGAAAACGTAAGTAGATATTTATTCATTGATTTAGGTTAAATATTCATAACTCAGGGCTGTAAGGATAAATTTAAGGAGACTAAGTACAAAATTATAAGGATAAATCTAAGTACAAAATTCTAAGGATACTTTAAGAATAAATCTAAGGACATTACGACGTTATGAAAATTTAAGGCAGATCACATTCAATGGGGTAGAATTTGGAGACTAAGCTACTCAACTAAAAGCAATATTGAGGTACTGATCCACGGCACGCAGCTGAAAGACGCTCAAGAAAACTACAGGTCGGAACTATCTTGCATAAGACATTATTTACTATTTATTATATTTGAACATTGATCATAACATATTTTAAACTTGAATAATTTATGTAAAACAAGGAAAAATTTTGAACTTTCAGAGAAATTTCCAGTAGAGTACAAACGACATTTTGCTGGCTTTAAAATAAGGAAAGGAGATTTAATTTTTGGAGTAAACAATCAAAATTTTATTGTTATTTGATTCAGGAGCAAATTGAGTATTATATAATTTCTTGAGGATTCCTTTCGCCATTCGCCCCAAATTTTCATTAAAAAGGACCCTAAACAATTTTGGAATTTTGTTAACAATAAAAGAAAGTCATTAAACCCAAGTGTATTTATAATAGATGGTAGGAAAATATTGGACTATAGAAGTATAGTGTCTGCTTTCGCTGAATTTTTTTCTCGTAGCTACCCTGTTCAAATCGTGGCAACACCAAATGTATCACAAGTGAAACGTTTTCCCAATATTATAAACATACACAAAATAACATCAGCTGACGTAATTAGTGCCTGTAAGAAACTCCCGAATACTTTTAGCTACGGTTCGGATAATATTGCAGCCTTCCTGCTAAAAAATTTTTTTCACTGCCTTAGTCATTGCATGGCTCATATATATAATATATGTTTAAGTAAATCAAAATTTCACAATGTTTGGAAAATATCACGAGTTCAACCTCCATTCAAGAAAGGTGACAAATCTTTAGTGATCAACTACCATCCAATCTCAATCATTTCAAATGTTAGCAAAGTTTTTGAACATATCTTATATGTTTATCTCTTTCCTCAAATATCAAATCAACTAACTAACTTTCAACAGAGGTCCACTATGACTAACTTATGTTTCATTACACAATTCATATCTGAATGTATAAATTCACATTCACAGTGTGATGTAATCTATTTTGACTTTGCAAAAGCTTTTAACAGCATTAACCATAAAATCTTGTTACATAAACTGGATCAATTTAATTTCTCAGACAAATTGCTAGATTTTTTAAATCATATCTAACTGATCATCATCAATATGTAGAAATTTATTGTTCTAAAACTTCCCTCTTTCTCCTCCCCAGTGGCGTTCCACAAGGCTCTGTACTGGGTCCTCTTCTTTTTTTGTTATTTATTAACGACATAATTTATATTCCCTCAAATAAAAAACTATTATTTGCTGACGATCTGAAAATTTTCACTATAGTAAATTCCATTTCAGATTGTATGTCATTGCAAGATGACATATACATACTTGTAGGGTGGTGTACTAAAAATAAATTATTCTTGAATGAAGAAAAATGTGCGGTGATGTTCTACACAAATAAGAAAATACAAATTATTTTTTATTACAAAATTAGAATCGTTTAATTAAACATGTTCTATCTGCTAATGATTTGGGAATCACTTTTGATAACAAATTCTTGTTTGAAAATCACATTGATAATATAGTTAAAAAATCAGCAAAATTCCTAGGATTCTTAATTCGAAATGCATTTATAACATTATACTATGCCCTAGTTGGGAGCATTTTAGAATTTGATTTACTAATTTGGTCACCACAGTATTATAAAAAGTCTGCCAGAATTGAAAAAGTACAAAAGCGATTTTTAAAATTTCTTTATTTTAAGAAGCATCAAAATCCCCCCGGGCTGCCCATATATAGATTTATTAAAAGAATTTAGTATACCATCGTTAGAAGAATGTAGGAAAAAATCAGACTTGATTCATCTGTTTAAGCTTTAAAATAATTTATTAGATGACCCAGTTAATTTATCATACATTAATATTCATGTATCGGAAAAATTAGTAAGAACTAGAACCATGTTTTATTTACAGTCTGCTAGTACAAACAAATATAAAAATTCCTCTATTTATAGAATGTGCAATTTGTATAATAATTGCTCTGGAAATATTGATATCTTTAATTCATCACTAAAGTTGTTTATACAAAATATTGCCCAGTTGACTAACACCTAAAATATTTTAAATATAAACTATGTTTTTATATTCCGATTTTGCTAATGTATATTTCTTTGACTATTTTAGAAGTGTAATTCAGCTGTATATTTTTTGTCCAGTAGTTTTAGTTTTAATTTTAGTTATAAATGTTATTTGACTATTTATAGTTAGGTATTACTCTGTAATTGGATTGATTTGTATATATGTGGAGTAATATCTATTAAATAAATAAATAAATAACCAATTTTTTGTTGTCACTTTGCAAGGAGTTATAAACAATATGATTATAATAAATATTTATGACTCCAGCCGTGAAAGCTTCCAACAATATGAATCTTGAAGATTCTACCGATGTAGTTTTTAGCAGCACATCACTAAACATAGTGGCATCACTCTGTAATAATTGTTCACGTATCCAGTTGTCTCAATCCACGTATAAATTGAGCATGTAAAAATATTCAATAGCGATAAAAACTTAAAAGTCCTTATCTATAAAAAAGAGTTTTTTTGGAACATTACTTTCGCATATACTATACTCATGACTAGATTTGTATCAGAAAAAGTTAGCGTAATTGGAGAGCTTCTGCAATTTATGTAGCTATCACTACTTTTACTGGAATCTTGAAAGTTGACAGTATGATCGTTGTGAGTGGATCAGACTTTACCTTGGTAGATTCTATGTATATAAGGTTTTTAGTATAAATATGGTAGTTGTTAGTTTGGGAAATTATAGAATGTATTGTCTTAGAGCTAAAATTATTAGTAATTTGTAAGATGTGATATAATAATTGACGTTTTCCCTTGTACGTCATGTGGAATCCATGTGCAGTGAAAAAGGAAGGGCTTAGGATTTTATTTATATCGACGTAGAAAAATTTAGATCTGGTTGAAGCTAATGAAGAATATATGTTCATATTGTAAGAATGTATGATGTTGTTCAAAACTTTTCTGCCCGTCCAGAAGGATATTGATATGAATACTAGGTTTGTGTTGCAAGCACTTTGATCTAATGCATCTTAGAAGGTAATGAAATACTTTTTCCCTGCAGAGCATCGTTTGATCCGCCCAGAATTAAGACATAGTCATTATGAGTGAGATGTTGATGTTGAGCGGTGAGATTTACAATAACTTCTTGCAATAGTGCATTGGGTTTGCATTCAACATAAATTGTGTGGTTCTTCCGGTTTAACATTGAAGTTAGTAAATTTGAGAAGCTTCTCACATGACTGTTACCAACGACAAGGATTCTGGTTTTTGTAACATCTTTATCCACACTAATGGCATTGCACGTTTTTGAGGTGCGACCCAGCTCTTCATTATCCAATGATAATTTATTTCGTAGGGTACCCTGTGGAAGGTAATTAGGATCAATCACATGCAGGCTTCTTTTAGCTGATGTAGTTGCTGTGTAAGGGTTGAAGAGATATTGAGCCACTCACTACTTGGCTAGTAGACAAAGAAAAGTCTGATTTTGTGCTATTATTTTTCATGTTAAAATAGTTGTAGATATCATTTTCTGCCTACATTTGTCAATTTTTAAAACAGTTTGTGCAAACTTGTTCTTCTTACTAGTGGAATTATAACTATTATCCTGAACGGAGTGCAAACATTCATCAAATTCTTTGTGACCGATGCTATTACACGATAGAGGAATGTTTAAATGATACATTCTGAGTACTGACTGTGATGTTTTTACACTGCACTGTGATATTTATATAGTATTTTAAGTATTGTATTGTGTGTATTATGTTACTACCATTTTATTATGGGTACAAATATCTATCTATCTATCTGCCACCGCGTTAATGCTTCCACATTCACATTTAGTGTTAAACTTACACTCTAGTAAATCTCTCTACAAAGCTGCTACAAATTCCGCTATGGTTTGATTTTTGTTTTGGTACGTAGTTAGAAAGTAATGTTGCGACACAATTATACTGCGGTGTGGTGCAAGCATTTCCGTGAACACTTCAATTAACTTTTTATATGATAGATCTTTGATTGGTTTATCTGAGCCTAATAAGGCGGATAAATTATTATAATGCATTGGACCAATAGACATGCTAAGCAGCTGAGTCTTTTGCAAATCATTTGTTATGTTTTTGATAGCTAAATAGTTTTCAAAACGTTCTAGTTTTACAATTTCTCCTTTTTCTGATCGAAATTAGGAATGTGGCAAATCACGAGGTATTGAATTTGCAGTTGTTTTCCTGTTCCCGTGCCGTTGGTCCTGAGATCTGAAAGTGCTGCTTAATTTGACTGACAAGTGTAGTCGCCAAATTTTGCTGGCTCTGGTTAAATGCACAAATTAGTTTTGTAAATTTTTCAGGGTCCATTTCTGTTCAGCCACTAAATTACTGTTTGAATCTAAACTTCAGTATTACCTATACCGAGTATGCGTCTATGTTTTACATTGTCGCCAATTACTGTTGTGTCTTGATCGTTTAAGAACTATTCGATGCCGCATAATTGATCAATATCAACAATGGCATTAACATATTTAATATACATATGTAACTCTTGAGTCTAAGCCATTAATTACATATATATAGTTTTCTAAAAATAATATGACTCGAATTCGTCACCGTGACTGTTTCCCTCCTCTGCCTTCCTTGATCTGTTTACTTTAGCCAATATTATAGGAACGCTCATCACTACTGCAACCAATTCGAAATCGTTGTAATGTAATATATATTTATTGAAGAATGGTACTGAAATATATGCATATAGGGAAATATTTAAAAAATAATAAAATGAACGTTACACAACCCCCGCAAAATTAAAAGATCGAAAGTAGGAAACAAAAATCATAATACGGACCAATAAAAATAATGTGGGAAATGGAATTTCCAATATAGCGGATATCTTAAAATTCAAGTTTCATTAGTATAATAAACGTTAAAATTGTCAATGCTCCGTAACAATGACGCTTCTCAAGTTATTTAGTGCAATAAATCATATTCTTTTTAGTATATATAAATTTGATAATGGTACGAGACATATTAGTAGTTAGTGACACTTTCTATATGGCTAAGAACAATATTTCGGAACCATTAAAGGGTTTAGCAATAACCGAAACTAATCAGCAAGTAGTTTAGTAATAAACTTTAACAAAAACAATAAAATGGCAATTAAAGAAATGAAATTTGAAGGAGTTATCTTCATGGCAAAACAACTGCAAATTCTACAGGCAGCAACAAATAAGTACAAATAAATACTAACAGAAAAACAAACACTTGTAACGAAATACCAAACCTTAACCAACACTAAAAGAAATACAAATTAAAGAAGAGCAACTATTATCAAATCAGGAAACTAGATTAATCAAAAAAGGAAAATGGACCAAACCCCATCAAATCTAAAGAAACAAAATCAGTTGAAAACCAAAATCGTTTTGACGTATTTAGAAAATAGAAGCAAAAATACGGAACACGAAAACGAAACAATAGAAATAAGTTAACTCAAAGAAAAACAATCAATTACACGATCATAAAAAAAAACTTTAGAAATTCAAAAGCTAACAGAAGATACCCTAATGCACTTAAAAAAACAGCGACAGATAAGTGCTTAAAGCATGCAAAACCTTGGTTTTCTAAAAATTAATATACATATTCCTCAAAGAAAATTTGGCCAGTTTGGAAATTCACAATATACCCAGGAATCCTTAAGTGATACATTAGTGCAGCCACCATATGTAGAAATAATTTTAAATTAAAAAGACGTTTGGGATTTTGGAAAATGTTTAGGCAGTTGTTGAATTATGTCGTTTTGTGTTAATCCGCGTATTTTAAATAAAACACGGAAATTGACAATGTTCCGTCAATAACACATATTGCTATGTGAAGGGTTGTCTCTAGAAAAGTAGAACAATCGAAAACAAACTTGTGAAATTTATAAATGAATTACAGTATTAAATTTGTAAACTATTGAAACGTTGGCGTTCTAGTCATTTTAGACACTATTGTACCAGAAAAATTTAATCTTTTAATGTTTAATACTTAAAAATTAAATAAATAAAATTTAAAAGTAGAATTACAATTTAAAAAATGTAAAGCTGATCTTATTTAATTATATTTTGGCTTTCTGAACGTAACATACTCTTCGCAGTTTATAGTAACGAAAAATCACAGTTGATTTATTTTCGCAGAAATTGCATTTTAAAAAGGAACCAAAAAATGAAAGCAATGTTGGCGACTTAAATTATACACTCTATGTGAGAAAGATGCAGTCTTGTAGCAAGTTAAGTATGTGATAATTGGTCGACTTGCATCAGGGTATATAATTTAAG
The DNA here is from genome assembly GCA_036346225.1 of Platerodrilus igneus. Lineage (NCBI taxonomy): Eukaryota > Metazoa > Arthropoda > Insecta > Coleoptera > Lycidae > Platerodrilus > Platerodrilus igneus. The sequence goes on from JARFIW010001690.1 coordinate 5,144,844, forward strand.
AAATCATAATTTCAACCTCGATAGGTCCAAAGCATGACGATTAAATGGATCTTTCCCTATACTATGTATATGAAAACTAATAATACTAGTCTGGCTCAAAAATTCAAAATACTGCTGAATAACAGATTATAGTCAATTCAATGACAAATGTTTGGATTTTTGAAAAGTATTACTTACCTCAATTACAAAAAGTTTATGCAGATATAATTCCAATACGTTATTCGATAATGCATGTAATAATTAAATAAGTGGCATTTATTTCTTTAAAAATCAATAATATCATGAGCTAAATTAGGTGCATAATTACTACAAGATGTCAATAATTAAATTAAAAATTGAGAACAGCTAAAACATCATAATTGTCAGCTTATATACCACCACCCAAACGTATTTTAAAATATAACAACTGACAAGATTCTTTAGAAATCTACCTTTATTACAAAATTTAAATACAATCTTAATATCATAGCTGTTACAGGCTCGATTAAAAGTCCTATCATCAATTGTAGGATGTTTACCCATTAAAGACACATTTAATAAAACTAGTAACAACATTCAAGAAACCTACACTACAAATAAAATTGAATTTATCTAGCATCAAATACAATTAATCTTTTTGTTCGCTTTTTGTACATAATACGATAGCCACACTCACGGCAACGAATTGGATCTCTTGGACGTATTTCATTTTCATTATGGCATTCTACAAATGTAAGAGTATTATAAATATTACTTATAAAATGTAATTGTTACCGCCACAAATATACACCATGGGAGTTTTTGTAGCACCAGAATCTTTACTTGACGGATCTCGATCAGACATTATAGGCAGACCCTTCTATTTTATTGTTGATCAATATTATAAAAATATGAACTAACCAAATTATTCAGGAAATTTGCTTTGTAGGTTAAGAGTTAAGTGCGTTGTCAGGATGCTGCTACATATACTATAGAATGGGGTTTTGTAAGGAAGATTCAACTCGCTACTGTAAACTAATAGTAATAGAACATCAATCAGTATAACCGTATCTCGTGATTGGCACATATTTTGCCTTAATCGCATCAATTATATATACAAGAAAATTTTAATCAAGACTTTTTTTAGCCATCTAACTACAGCCACTGCTGGCGAACAGCCGTTGGATAATATAGCCCGCAATTTTTAATTATTTAATAGTATAAAAATATTATTAATTTACGGTTCGTAAGTAACAGAATAAAAAAATGTTAAATGAAATATTTTCAAAGCAAGATAGAACTCGTGTACAATTTCTATATTCCTTACTCACAAACAACTTTATCAGCAATGAGATTGAAGTTTAAACAGGTACATAGTATTGTTAATGAATGCTAGTGACCGCATTTGAATTTGCACATAATTTCGCTAACATAAATAAAATATTTAAGTGATTGGTTACTGACTAGCTATTTCGATATTAAGGTATGTTATTTTAAATGTAACGATAAGGCATTCTTATAAAAGCTCAAAAATGTTTAACAATAAATTTGAATTTAATTTTGAAGTTACCCTAGCTGAATTAGTTACTACCCGAATTAATATCATAAAGTTATTTGTTTCAAAGCCTGATGGGCTTAGCATCTTAGTTGGATGTATTAACAAGATTTAGGATAATACAAAATATACGATTATCTTCAGTTGTTCATACCAATTTGTGTAAATTGTAAAATGATTAATTTTTATTGTGTTGATCTATAATTAATAGTTCGCAGGTAATTATGAAGTATTATTTTTTTCACTATACATTAAACAAAGGCATTTAATGAATAATCTAAATGTTAGTACGGAAAGTTTATTTTTTTTTAACAAAAAACTAACTGAATTAATAACTAGAGTACTATTGTACTTAGCTGCTCCTAAAATATACTATTGCTTTACTACGTTAAACAGCATAACCTACTATGTCAATTTATGTTACTATATTCATCAAACAATTATATCTCTTTAGCTATTTGCAAATTCGAATCTATATTAATTTATTTCTGCTCAATATGTGGCACTATTAATAATTTGGAACCCCGTGTATTTAAAACTAAGAATCTCTAAGTATCGCCCCATTTATCTACAATTTGCAAAAGTTTTAGTTGGTTTAAAGGTCATTAGGGACTTCTCTTGTAAAGTTATCGTTGAAGAAACTGCAATATTTTGAATATCGACGCTGGTCAAACTGCTCAACTTCTTAATGATGCGATGTCATTGCTAATACTTGTACAACTATGGCTGTAAACACTAAAATGATAGATAAATACTGGTTTAAGAACCTTCGATCAACCGTTGTGATAGAAAAAATGATAGAAAAGACTGGTACAAAACCCATTATATGTACGATGTTAAATTGAATAGGTAACCAACCATTTTTATGTAGAAAACTAATATAACAAGTAACGTGGATTATGAACAATCAAGATAAACGGAAACCAACTGCATTAAAAAATAGCTCAACTTAATTTAGAAATAGAAAAATGAGTAACAAATAAAAAGTAACAAGTTTGTAAAATTTACGATATGAGGTTCATATGGGGTTATGCAGGTACAGTGCATTTATAATCACAACACATCTACATTAGTTGGAAAAGATAACCGTAAACAAAGATTGCAGTTAGCAACAGAAATGCTTCTAAATAATTTAGCAAATGAATACATCATGACTTCATTAAAGCAGAAACAGCATTACGTAATAAGCATGTATTATTTCCAGATAATTCGAAGAGGTATAAACCGATAACGCTGGTCCTTATGTCAAAGATAAAAAGTAAAAGAAAAACATCAGGCATAACAAATAGATAATAACGAGCGAGAAATTTAATGCAAGTTTTTCCATCAAGGGGCTTATAGATAATGGGGGCGGCTTCGTGGCGTAGTTGGTATGCGTGTGACTGCTATGCCTAAGATCCGGGTTCAAATCCCGAAACGGTCCGCTTGAAAAATGTTAGGCGAGCATTTTTTCCAAAAATACACCCTCGTTCGGATGAGAGGTAAAATGGAGGTCCCGTGTGTGAGTGTTGTCACGCGAGATAAAAATCCCTACCTTGTTTGGAACAGCAAGAGTTCTGCAAAATACAAAATTCCCAAGTAAAAAAAACTCGCTTCCTGGCCAATGTAGCACCTTCGAGAGGAGCATTGGAAAAATCAAATGTAGGGGTATGCGAAAAGGTGTGACTACTATGCCCAAAGTCCTGGATTCAAATCCCGACACGTCCGCTTGACAAATGTTAGGCGAGCATTTTTCATAAAAATACGCTCTCGTTCGGATGAGAGGTAAAATGGAGGTTCCGTGTGTGAGTGTTGTCACGCCGTTAAAGATCCCTACCTTGCTTGAAACAGCAAGGGTTCGCAAAATTCAAAATTTTTCAGGTAAAAAAAACTCGCTTTTTGGCCAATGTAGTACATTCGGGTGGAGCATTGGAAATAAAATCACATGTAGGGGTCTTTAGAGAACGAAAAATTTTTAGAAATCTGGATCTAAATGCCTAATGTAACTTTACGATAGTGAACGAAAGTATATTAATGGCGTTTGAAAAACGTCTTGTTTGCTTTAATATGGTTTTTCACCAAGCACTTAAAAAGTGAGTGTTTGGCGAAATTTGGTCCCTGACGTACCTCGTGATTTTACTTGCTAGGAAATGATCTATGGGTAGTAAGAGATTGACATCTCTTAAAATTGGATCATGGTTAAAGTTACTTTACTATACAGATTTTGTTAATTTGATGAAGTGAGAGAGTCCATTTGTCTAATAATAACTTTCCTTGACACTACTACATTTCAGCAGAGAAAAGTTAGTTTTTTTTTGGTCTGCACGTTCTGAAGTAACGTTTTAAGTCCTGCTTTAATGACACTTATTTCGGAAGTGCGCGATACATTAACTTCATTAGTATATAATATGATACGGTTCAAGCCTGGAACACGTATTATTAATCATGAAATGGTTATGAAAGCTTCCAACGTAATCATATTTAGCAACTATTTATTATCTCTAATAATTATATGAAATTTTAACTTTGTCTTGTTTATTATCATTATAGAGATTTAATAAAGAATAGTAAGTTTTACCACATACTTAGTGTTAGTTTAAAGATGCAATATAATTAACAAAGTAAACATTATTGATGCAATAGTGTTAAATATATCCAGATGTATGGTTGGTTGTCTATTTATTTGTCACACAGTGTTTAAAAGAACAAAAGTTTTTAATGGATGGAACCTCTAAAAACCAGTTTACTAATCTAGTAGACAGCTCTGTTAAAAATGTGTTATTAAATGAACTAGTAAATGTACTGCTGCTTTTGGGACCATGTCTTTGGAAAACCCATTGCCTTTATAGAGTCACAAATTGACTTAATGTTTAAGAAATATTAAATATAGTAAGAAGTAAAATTTACTTAATAGTTGCCTATTCACTTATTGCTTGTGGAAGGGATACTATACTCCATTCCAGTTAAGAAGGTAGTAGATGGCGCTTGTGCTTGAGTCAGATTTACACATATCAAAAATTTATTAGTTGCTGTATTTGAAAAGTTGCCGGCGTCGGTTGTATATTTACTATTTTGTGAGGATAGTTTTTCAAAAATAACAATGCAAATGGCTGACTTTATTAGTTAATTTTTAAGTATTATTGCATTCAGTAATTGCAATTTGGTGTTCTTCTTAAGGAATAAGACCACATTGCTTTTTGAAAATGATTTTATTGACGTTTCGATCCTTCTCCTAGGATAGTTGTCTAAATAATAACAAGGAGTATTTGTAATTTGGTATTAAATTTCAGAAGATAAAATTGGACTTGGAACTACATTAAGTTTAAGACGGACGAAACTACTTAACAATTATGGTAGAAACAAACATTCACCTGGAGTTATAGAATGCTTTAATAAAATTCTGTCAGTTTCATTTTTTCGAAAGGTTGTAAGTTTGTTAACAATGATTGAAATTAAAGCAATGCATCGATGTTTATACAGATTTTTATTTATATTTTTTGCAAGATTGAGGTTTTTGAATAAATACATCCAAGAAACACGGTTTTAAAACATATCAAGCATTATTGAACTTTATTTTCTACCTGTTTGGTTAAAGTTTAAATAAAATATTAATATAGAACAATATATAAGCTATTTTTAATTAAACACATCACAAAATATCAAAACAATGATATCACAAATTTATATTTAATCTACGTCCATATCATCCCCAGAGATATCTTCGTCGTCTGTTGTACTTTCATATCCAACATTTATTACAATTTGTTCGACAAGTTCTTCGACAATGCCATCCAATTTCCACATTCTTTCTTCTTCTTTAATTGTATGGCTAATACAATTAACCCAATGTCCTTTATCTATGGCTGCAATTCCTTCATCCAGGATCACCTTCACGTCGTTAATTTTAAAAGTAGAATTGTTGGTAGCTACATGCTGCTTTACGCGAGCCCAAATCAGCTCAATTGGATTTAGATTGCAGTGGTATGGAGGTAACCTTAATACAGTTCTGCCAGGACGTTTTACAATTTCGTCAACAACATAAGGTGCCGGGTGAGCTAGAGAGTGCTGCTTTACTAAGGCTAATAATTCAACTTTTAATAGCTCTTTGGTAACTTCAATGTGTTTTGCGTTTAACCAATTATAAATTTGTTCTTTCCGCCAACTTTGATTTGGAACCTTATCGGCTTTGACGCTGTGATAAGGAGCATTATCAAGCACGATTACACTATCATTATCAAGAAGAGGTAATACACCTTTCAACCAAGTTGTAAACGCTTTACCGTTCATGTCTTCGTAATAATCTCCTAAAACGATAATTATAAACTCAGGGTCCTAAGTTGTTTATAGTGTTAATACGCTACCTGTTTTTTTAGATTGAAAGTTTAAATATGCACCATTGACAAATCCCATATTACTACCCATGTGCGCAACAATTAATCTCTTGCCCTTGCCAGAGGGATCTCGTATACCAGTCGATAAACCTTCGATTAATGCCTGCCTTGCTGTTTTTACAGTGGTGTCTTGCTATACCTTGTTCTTTACATGTCCAGCATTCACCCACGTTTCATCAGTATAATAAATTCTTTTGCCTTCAGCTCTATACTTTTTAATTGCAGTTAAATATTTTCTTCGCCACAACACAATTTCAGGTTTTCAATTAAAATTGCTTTTCGGCTACGCTTTCCATATTTAAAACCCAATTTCATCATTACCCGATAAAGTGATGTGCGACTGAAGTTTGGTAAAGAGTCATCATTGTTTATTGCATGTAATACTTTCTCTAAATTTGGTAATTCATTTCTAAAGTAAAATGCATGAACATGCCGTCGAATCGCACATCTTTCAAATTCTTCAAGTTCGTCGTAGATTGTTGTACGCACTCTTGTAGTCTTTGGCGAGGAAGCAGTACCAGTAGTTTCCATTTCTTTTACAATATTCCGCATTGATCGAACACCTAAACCCACTTCTAACGCAGTTTGCTTCACAGATTGCGTTTTGGATGCATTTGTGGAATTTTTCAAATATATATTATAGGCAATAAGCTTTTGCCCGCTCATAACATGTTTGCCCTTCGGATTTTTAATAGGTTTGTGATCCATAATTAAATAAAAGTTTGAAAAGAATTCATTGTTAGTATTATATGCTTATCTTTAATGAGACATGCTTACCTTATTATGAAGACAATGGTGTTTTATAGCTCTGACAAGAAGTTTTGATACTAAATATAAAATTAAAACAAATTAATAAGGCCGAGCAAAATTTCAAAGGCAAACTAATAACAAAATACAATAAATAACAAAAACAAAAATATGAAAGGGCAATAGCAAATGTCAAAATGCCAATTGACAATCTGTCTTATAATAAAAATGTTCAAACAACCAACACAAACATACGGGATATTTATACTTGTGTACACTTGGCTCATCCATCCACCAATGAGAATCGCTAAAATTCAGTCCTATCTTTTTCTTCAGTACCTTCTTAACTAGAATGGAGTATAGGATACTCCTAAAAATTTTGAAATTTGCGGAACCTTTGCTATTTCACGCAAGGTTGTAATCTTAAACGTGCTCGAAACACTCACACAATGCCATTTGAACCAGAGCGTGTTTTTGTGAAAAGTGCTCGTCTTACATTTTTCAGGCGATCCATGTCAGAAATCGGACATGGGATCAGCTGTCGTACGCAAACTTGTCTGATCCACGGAGCTGCCTGGATACTAAAGATATCCCTAATTTGACTTTTTAGCACTCCACTCAAAGGTATTACATTGGCCGGAAAGTGAGTTTTTTTTGCATCAAAATTTTGAAATTTGCTGAACCCTTGCAATTCCAAGCAAGGGGATTTTTAACGTTCGTGACAGCACTCATACATGGGACCTACATTTTACCACTTATCCGAACGAGAGCGTATTTTTGTGAGAAATGCTTGTCTTACACTTTTCAAGCGGTCCTAGTCGCAAATCGGACCCGGGAGCTTGGGATCAGCAGTCATATGTAAACCTGTCTGATCCACGGAACCGCCTGAATACTAGGATACCGACTATTATATTTTTACATGTTTTTTCATTTTGTAAATTGCTTTTATACTGTACAATTTTATATCAGTACTAAAGATATTTAAAAGAAGCACCAGCTGTCACAGTATATGCACTGTTATTTAGTTTTCGTGTTAGTTTCTTTTTATTATTTCTCATAATCTGTTTTTATTATTACCCTTTTCTGATTTATTTAATTTTATCAATTGTACCTTTTCCGTGTATTCTATGTTAATTAGTTTTTCTTTAATCTTAATTCTTTTACAAACTTAAGTACACGTTTTCTGATGACTTTTTCAGCATATACGTATTCAAAACATTTTACTAGGTTTGTAGCTCGTACTTGATTACTCAAGTTATAATAGTATCATTGGTAAATTTGAAAAGAGCTTTGAAAGCTATTCAAAGTAAACGTTGGCTATAATTTCAAATACCACAAACTAACACAATTTGGAAATGTATTTCAAACTTATAGGCTTTGTATTGTGATGAAAAATCTATTTATGACAATTACAACAGCAAGAACACTTTATCGGAAAGTATATCAGTGTTTGGCAATCAATAATTATGTGAACAAAATAAATTCATGATGCTAGATGTGGTACATGTTTTAAAACCTTTGGTCCTTTTAAGCAAAATAATTTGTATTTTGCGTTATTATAATTAGGCTTATTATAAACTATTAATTTTATGAAATGAGCGAACTATTTAACACTGTAATGTCAATAAACATGTTCAATGCATCAGTATCTTATACTACTACATTTTTCCGACCGCTGTAATAGAATTTCAAAGGTCTTCTTATTGATTGGATAAAACTGACGTACCAAACTACACAATCGGCACTATATTACTTCGATTCAGATTACACAAGTAAATTAAAGATTAATTTTGAAAAATCAAATGTGTTTGATTTGAATTTTAACTAAATTTTCAAGTGTAAAATAAATTGAAACTTCCCATCTCTTAACATTTATTTTGTTTCTGAATGTTTCATAAAATTAAGCTTTAAGATAAATCGAAGTTGTTTGTGCAACACTTAGATTACGAATTCATATTCTGTTTAATTTTCTAAAAAATCGATATTCTATATATCGAATTTTAATAGACTGACTAAACCCTATAAGCTATTTTTGGTTGACCTTGTCCGCCTGTTCATTTGAGTTCGTTGATCAATCTGTTTTTTCGCAAGGCGGCATTTGGCAACCCACCGGAACTTCAAATTTAACTTGGGGATAGTAAAGGTATTTGCTATATGAACGGTGCAAGTGATATATAAATTCATTTTGTCTATGGTACAAGTCCTTGTAATCGCACCAAGTTTGTGTCATTTTAGATCGGCTTTGTTTTGACCTGTCCACAATTTCTGATCAAGGATCTCATTTGCATAGTGACGCCAACTGCTTGCCAGTTTTCCGTTTTATAGGTCGCAAACTAACCATACGAATTGTGTCATATAAACCCGTGTAGGCTATGCTTGTTTAATCTATTTTGTTATATACACGAATTAACCCATTAGAAAAGGATAAAGCTATAGGTAGCTCATATGTGGCTTTGGCATCAGCTTTCAGGTTTTTGACGCTATCCCTCCACGTTCCCCTATCTAACCGATCCAAGCGACTGTATACCCTGGTTAGGGTTCTAAATTTCACCATGTTTCTTGAGAATAATAATTAATGTAGGAGATATCCCGGTATTTTTCCTTGCTAGAGTACAAATATAATACGAAAGCTTCCGTGAAATGTAGGGGGTAGAGTGTATTTAAGCAAAAGAGATAATTTACAATGTGGTCGTGTGCGTGTGTATAACGGACTTCTCGTATTTTCTCTGCAATGTAAGTGTAGGTGTCACATGCTTTTATACAACTTCAACGTGCTATGTTTTGCTTGGGGAAAAATCTCATTGTTTGTAATTCAAAAAGCGCGAAAGATTGTTATGCCTGGCGCCATCTTTAGGAAAACTTCAATAAGAAGAAGAAGTGGATAAATGGAAAGCAAAGTAAAAATGGCTGTACCATAAAACAATCGGTGTAGTAGCTTTCGGCTTTTGATAAACTAGGTAATTAAATCATTAAAGTTTAACCGAAATACATTTTAAACATGGAGTGTTAACAGTGGGGATAACGTTTGTTTGTAAACAATGGGTCAAACTAGTGAAATGACGGAGAATTCGTGTAGATTGTGTGATGAAAGCTGCACTTCAATGCACAGCGTTTTTGAAAGATCTCCTGAAGGGCAACAAATACTATATCTTATAAAGGATTGTTTACGGTTATTGGTAAATTATTTATTTATGGGACATTATTGGAAAAATTGTACTTTTTGTTTTGCAGATCTATCGAACTGATCCATTGCCAAAATATATTTGTGAAAGTTGTTACACAAGCCTACTTAATTTTAGTTCATTCAAAAGAATTAGCTATGAAACCCTTGAAAGGCAGACAGAGAAATTACGAGAAAATGTTGCAGGCAACATTAATGCAAAATTATTTCTTAGTGCTCTTGATCAGGATAATATTCAAGTGGTAAGTTTTTTATACTAGAATAGTCATAGTATAGTTGTTAAGCAGAACGATAAAAGTTTTTGCAGCAGTTGCATAGTAAATTACTCGTTTAAGATATTGTGCGTTACTATTATGAGTATTTAGTTTTTAAAACGGAATCACATTATTGTTTTGCTAATCTCAGTTCTAAAAACAAAATTCCTCAATTATTTTTGTATGAATGTATGAACATTTTGGTTAAAACATGTCAAACTGAGTTATTTTTAATGCATGTTGTAAACATGCGACCTTTGTGTTTAGTTAGTACATTTTCTCATAGAAAAGTTTTCAAATTAAGGTATACTAATATAATAAATTGGACAAAATAAAATATAAAAGTAACCCGTAGTGATAAAAATGGGAGTTTTATGTTTTTTATACAAACTGTAATAACAGTTTTGAAACCTATTCTTTCAGTCGCGTGCACGTGTAAGTGATTAATATACATGACATTATTATTGAACGTGCAAGATTATTTTGTTATTTAATTATTATCAATAAAACGATAGCGTTAAATACTTATCCAACAAAGATTTGAATTTAAAATGACTTGTAACGAGACTTAAAATTAACAACTTTAAAGGGACGATACAATTGAAAAAATTAATATAAATAATAAGGAATAAAATAATACTTGTCGAACTCTGTTATTAGACTAAAACAGGATTTGTTATTTTTTATTAAGTTGCGGGCCAAGCACGCAAGTTACAAATAGATATTACAAGTAACAATAACGGTAGTATATTTTATCAATAAAATAGCAAGGTTAAAAAACAAAATTTTGTTTATTTTCTTATTTATTTCATAACAAAATACCAAAGTGTTTTAATAACATATGTCTCTATTTTATTTTTATAATTGATAGTTAGGTTTTATCCGTATTTAATGGCGATTCAGTTAGAGAGATGGCCAAAATAGAACTTAATATGAAAAGGATTTTAGTTTATCTGATGGATGAGTAATTAATAAAAGTAGATAAATTAGGTAATAACATTAATTATATTGTCTAATATCTTAAACCCACTTTAATTATATACTTCCAACAATATTCTCGAGAAAATTTCAAGTTAGCTCTTACGTTACTTCTTGCCGCCCTTTTCCTCATTGTTCCAATGTGATTAAATATACTAATTAAAAAAACAATTGATTTTTTCTATTACAGTTGGTGGTGTAACAGAATTATTGCTACAACTGCTATATTTCTTTATAGTTTTTTTTTATTTAAAAGCACTTTTTTATTTAATTCAAGATTTGTGATATTTTGAACCATAGGATATGTTTTTATGTTGCCTAATGATTACATTGCATACTTTTTAAGTAATGGCAACATTTTGATTCAATGTTTAATTAATTATTTACAATATTACTTTTTTACAGATTATAGATCTTTCAAAATCTCATGGCCTGTGAGATGCGTAATGAAGCAAGCGAGAGATATCGTATAAAAAGAAAGAACAATACAATATAAGTAAAATCTAAAAACATTGAAGTTCCGGATGTGGATTCTGAATTAACTCAATTGTTAAGCTATGTGGATTGCATAAACAGTAATTTATGAACATAATATAAATTATAAAATTACAATGTTTGTATGCGGATCCTGTAACTTTTTTGGTGTATTGTTTATTGTTCTTTTCGTGTGTCATGTTTCTGTGCATTTGTGGATAAAAATAGACAGGCTAAATTTTTTAAAACTCTTGACAGCCAAAATGCTATCCTCCTATTATTTTTTAAGAATGCATATTTCATAGAAATTTAATCTAAAAGATCATAAAATTACTACCACAATCTTCAAATTGCCCCACATTAGATTTAGGACTTCTCTTATTAATTTTCTTTCTTGGTGATACAAATTTGCCATCCTCCGGTTTGCTCTTCGCTTCTGAAATAATTTGCTCGACTGTGTTTAGTCCAACTCCAGTTGCTGTTGCTACGCGTTCTTGTAAATTATTCATAGGAATGACAGGCATTCTATTCTTTTCTTCTCTCATAAACTTATACACACTATAAATAATTTCTCTTCCTTGACTGTGAACTGTTTTCTTGCGGTTACTCATTGTAAAATTAAAAGCTCAGAAATAACAAAATAATCTGTAAAATTAAACATTATCCTTCTAATTGAATTGAAACTTTCAGTATTCCTACAAATAAAAAACTAGACTGAGTTGCAGTAGTTTTGAAAAAACTGGTTAAAGTTGAATCAAGGCCGAAATCTTATAAATCATAATCAAAAACAATAATAATGAACTACAAATCTTAATACGCAAATAATCGACAGATGAATTAAAAATCAACAGCTGAGTTATGAATGTTTTTAGGATGCACTTTAACGTAAATAACTTAAATTGGTGTTCTGTGCAACAGCCCATGAGGTTTTGAAAGACCCATACTAGGATTTGTTTGTTTTATACTGTAATAATAGTACATTATTCAAGTGTTTTATTTTTAACAAGTTTAAACATAGTGTTCATGTAATGTTAAATGTTGCAAAAATGTTTTAATTGTTAACAAAACTTAATTTTCGATAAGAATGTTTTTAAAATATGTATCTGCTTAAAATGAAATTAATGTGAAAGATTATTTTTATTGTAATTTGGTCATTTCATTTATAAAATATGTTGTTGTCTTAACATTTAAATGTTAGGGTTAAAATGTGTTGATATGTCAATATATGTGTTTTTGATTGAATTAACTTGAAAAAGCGAACCAATGTTGTTATTATTATTAGAAAATATATAGCTTACCTTGTGTACTTAACTACCTTATATATATATATATATATATATATATATAATTACTATCGTATTATAGTGAATAAGATGAAATAATAACTTAGACTTTTATGCAAAGCCTAAATGATCGCTTCAAATCGAAGCTAGTGATTGAAAGATGGAAAATATAAGGTCTTGGACAAGACTTGAACCTGTATCCTGGTTTTGCCGGAACCATGCGTTTACCAATTACGCCACCGAGACCGATGACGACAATTGGAAAATTTACAAATTTAAATCGTGTACACAACTATACATAAACCTAACTTTCAATTACGTTTGGCATTTTTGTTAATCATATCTGACATTGTCAAGTTTTTGACTTGTGTCAGTTATAGACAGGAAGCTACGCTCAAAATTATGGCTATAAGCCAAATATTAAATATATAAATATTTTAGGTAGTTAATTAAATAAGGTAAGTTGGTAAATACTATCGTATTATAGTGAATAAGATGAAATAATAACTTGACACAAGTCAAAAACCTGTCAATGTCAGTTATGATTGACAAAAATGCCAAACGTAATTGAAAGTTAGGTTTATGTATAGTTGTGTACACGATTTAAATTTGTAAATTTCCCAATCGTCGTCATCGGTCTCGGTGGCGTAATTGGTAAACGCATGGGTTCGGCAAAACCAGAATACAGATTCAAGTCTTGTCCAAGACCTTATATTTTCCATCTTTCAATTACTAGCTCGATTTGAAATGAAAGTCTAAGTTATTATTTCATCTTATTCACTATATATATATATATATATATATATATATATATATATATATATATAGCCACAAGGGCATACTGTCGAGCGTGGCTAATATTGAGTCACTTGCCATTAAATTTCATTCTTTGATATTATTTTAAGACTCATTAAATTTACTTATTCTTTATATATATATATATATATATATATATATATATATATATGTGTGTGATGGTTTCTTGGAATACACTCAAACGAGTGCATCCCAAGAAACCATCACATATAGATATTACTACCATTCGAAAAACTACCTATATTATATATATATACACAGGGTGATTCATAACTTCTGGCGCGTGCGTATTTGAAAACACGCGTTGTTGTTTAGGGGTTGAAAAATATAGATAATGAAATACCAAGTTGTAGCATGCGTATTTGAAAAAAAACTAGGCTTGGTGTTGACTTGTGTATGATGATTGAATGAAAGGTTAACAGTCTAAATGACCAGCAAAATAGTGGATAATCAGATAATAATTATAACAGATTGTTTTGTAGTATAATGATAGGATAACTAACCTTGATTTGACATGTGGTGTAGTTTCGACTATATTCTTGTTGTTTGAAGTGGTGAAACGGCTTACACTTGATGATGGATTGTCTCTTGATTCAATGTTCACTTTTCACGCACTTCAATGTCACATTTATTAACTGATTATGTCCTTTTAACGCGCCAGATGCACGGCATATCGGAGGCCGCGTGTTGATTGCTTGAAGGTTGCTCGAGCACTCTGGTTTCTTATCTGTTCCTTTGTGTTTGGTTAGTTTAATTAGGTAGGGATAATGTATAAAAATCGATTAGGTATGCAGGAGTATTTTATGATATATACAAGGTGAATTATACATAGTGAACGGTTACGGAACATACCGCCCACCAAAAAGCCTCAGTTATAGGACCTTTTTAAAGAAAAGTAAAAAAAATTGAAATTGAAATTGGTTCGATCTTAAATGAAAAATAAAATGAATGTTGCGTAAAATGCAAAAGAAAAAGAAAATTAAAAAATAGCCCTTTGAGCCGGGCAATGGCTTATAATATACATTGAAGTATTATTGGTTAGGAAGAATGCATAATTTCACCAGAGGTCGCTTTAATGTACCCTGGTTAGTCTTAACCGCTACTCGAACAATACCGTCGGTGCCCGTAAATGTGTTAATTATTCTGCCCAACTGCCACTGGAGTGGAGGTAAAACAGAATCTTTGATAAGTACAAGTGTACTTTTTAGATTACCAACTAATTTGTTATGGTTATTCCACTTGCATTTTTGATAGAGCTCATGTAAATACTCCCTATGCCACCTAGACCAGAAATCTTGGTGCAAACGCTGCACCAATTACCAACGTGATAAACGATTGATATTTAAATGTGTTAAATCATGCATTGGAGGCGCAGTCAGCGGCTCCATTGTTAAAAAATGCGCAGGCGTGAGAGATTGTAGATCATTGGGGTCGCTACTTAAACTGTATAGAGGCCGTGAATTAAGGAGCGATTCTATTTGTATTAAGGTTGTGATTAGTTCTTCATAGGTAAGGACCTGGTTTCCAATGATGCACAAAAGATGTGTCTTTACAGATTTTACTCCGCTCTCCCACAGTCCGCCAAAATGAGGTGCAGAAGGGGGGTTGAATAACCATTTGATATTTTCTTGTTCAGCAGCAGTGCACGTAAGGCTGACAAGAATGCGATTAGCCCCGATAAAATTGGTCCCACAATCGCTAAAAACAGTGGAACAGCGCCCGCGCTGAGCAATAAAGCGACGCAAGGCTGCCAGAAAAGAATGGGCTGATAAATCTGATGCAAGTTCAAAATGAACTGCTTTTGTCGAAAAGCATACAAACAAACATATGTATGACTTAAGGACTTTTGCTTTTCGAAGATTACTTGATTTTATTGTAAGAGGCCCGGCGTAATCCACACCAACACAACTGAATGGTTTTAATTGGTTTTTTCTTAATTGTGGTAAGTCACCCATAGGCGGTATCATCGGTTTGGGGTTTGTTTTAAAACATTGATTACAATTAGATAAGTAATGTCTGATTGCTCGTTTTGAAGAGACAATCCAAAATTGTTGTTGCAAGAGATAAGTGGCGGTGTTAATTCCCGGGTGAAAATATTTTTCATGGATTTGATTGATTAACAACTCAGTAAAATGTTGGTTTTTCGGTAATAATGCAGGATGTTTTTCAGAATACGGAAGTGTTGAATGACCTAATCTTCCTCCTACTCGTAAAATACCTGCGGAGTCAATGAATGGTGATAATTTTCGAAACGATTTAGAAAGTTTATTTTTAGTTTCAATTAATTGTATTTCCGCTTTAAACGATGTTGACTGAATATGTTTAGTAATAACGTTAAGTGCTTTCTGGAGCTCCTCTGCAGTCGGAGGCCCTACCGGACGAATTTTTGAAACAGTTCCAAAGCGAAAACAGTAAGTAATGATACCTTGGATTTTTCTTAACGAAGAAAATTGTATTAAAAGTTTATCCTCCATTTGAACAACGAGTGCAATTTTCTTAGTTTTAGAATTTATAATTGATTGTATAGGTTGTCGGATTGGCACGGTGGGTCAATTCTCGACTGGTAAGCTAAGCCAATCAGGACCCGCCCACCAAAGCGAACATGAAAGAAGATCGTTTGGGAGCAAGCCGCGTGAAGCTGGATCAGCGGGATTGCATTTGGAATTAACGTACCGCCAAGAAGTAGGCGATATAACTTCTTGTATGTGCGTAACCCGATTTGCAATGAACGTTTTCCATTTATATGGTGGTGACCGGACCCACCCCAAAGCTACCATGGAATCGCTCCATGTGAAGACGTCGGTGATCGCATAATTTTCGCCATATATAGCAAGGACAAATTGAACTAAATCTGCTAGTAGCACCGCAGCACACAACTCTAACCTCGGTAAGGACAGTCGTTTGATAGGTGCCACCTTTGTTTTCGAAAATACCAATTTACTAGAAATTTCCCCATTGGGGAAACAAAATCTGAAATAAATGACACTAGCGTAACCAACTTCACTAGCATCGCAAAAGGCGTGTAGTTGGCAGGAAGCCGAGATGCCATTATTTAGAAATCGTGGTATTTTTAATGAAGATAAGAGTGGGAGCTCATGCCGAAATTGTTGCCATTGAGAACAAACTTCATCGGGTGGTATACTGTCCCAATCTAATCCTAACAGCCACAAATGCTGTATTAGTTTTTTAGCAAAGAGTGACAAAGGACCTAAAAATCCAAGTGGGTCATAAATCTTCACGATGTCTAATAAGATCGCACGTTTTGTTCATGAAGGGTTTAATGGTTTGACGATAAATGAAAATGTATCATCTGAGGCCTGTCATTGGAGGCCCAGTATCTTGACACCAACATCCTTTGAAAAATCTTGTTTTTGAAACAAACGATGTTCTTCAGGGATATCTTTAAGTAGCAATGGATGATTCGAATTCCATTTACGAAGTTGGAATCTGCCGGAATGTAAAAGATCTACTAATTGATGATGTAATGCTATGAGATCATCAATCGTGTCTGATCCACATGCAAAATCATCAACGTAGAGATTTTTATCAATAGCCATCGAGGCAAGAGGATACTTTAAAACTCCTTCGTGTGCTAGTTCTTGAAGTGAACGAATTGCCAAGTAAGGAGAAGAAGCTATGCCGTATGTAACCGTGTTCAACTGATATGTTATAGGTGGGTCGTTTGGCGAAAACCTCCATAGAATTAACTGATATTTTTTATTATTTTCTTTAATATTTATTTGTCTAAACATTTGCTTTATGTCACAGGTGGATACGAATTGATGTAAACGAAATCTCATTAAAACTGAAATAATTTCATTTTGTAGTTTAGGTCCTACAAGTTGCGTATCATTTAAAGATATATCACTTAACGTTTTAGCAGACGCATCAAATACAACACGTAATTTAGAATTACCGTTTTCCTCTTTAAATACTGGATGATGTGGAATAAAATAGCAATCGTCTGAAAGAGGCGGAGAAATTAAGACAGTCATGTGACCACTTTCTAAATAATCTCGCATAAATTCAGAATATGATTTATGTAATTCGGGCCTTTTAGCAAGTCTGTATTCAAGAGAAATTAAACGTTTCAACGCTATCGCGTGCGAATTTTCAAATTTAGGGGGTGCCGTTTTAAAAGGCGGTTCTTCAATTTCCCAAAATTGTTTTAACGTATTATTAATAGAATGTTCGGCAGAGATAAAGAATGATCTTACCGCTGGTAATTGTTGAGTTTGTGGGACTGGACCTATCAGTGTCCAACCAAATATTGTATTGATTGCAGATGGCTGCTGATGCCCGCCATGAATCAAACCTTCGCTTACAACGGAAGGATATACGTCAGCTCCTAAGAGCATGTCTACAGGAGTTGAAATGTGCCAATTAGGATCGGCTAAATGTAATCCTGTTAAGTGTTTCCAATCGCTACGTTACTTGGTGTTAGGTAAGTTGGAACATATATTTGAAAGTATAAATGGCTCTACATTTATTTCAAGGTTTGTATCAAAACGTGAACGAATAATACAATTAGTGGCGCCACGATTTGAAGAAACTTCTGTTTGCGCGAGGCCAAAATTGGTACTTGTGAAAAGCGACGAGAGATAAAATTTTAAATGCGCAGCTGTCACGCAGGAAGCTTGCTTGACTCCCTGGATCAAGTAGTGCGCGTATTTGATGAACATTGCCAAAGGCGTCTTTTATTTCTACAACCGCAGTAGATAGTAGAACTGTAATACCATTTTCTGAATTACATGAAGATGAAAAAGCATTGGTAGCTACAAAGACGTGCTCCTCTGCATTATTGTGTGCAACTGTAGGTTGCTGTAAATTATTTGACTGTGAGTCAGATTTAATAGCTGATTGCACCGTTTTTGTTACGTGTAATAACGTGTGATGGCGTTGATTACAGCTTTTACAAAAAGAACTAGATTTACAATTTAAGGTGTTATGGTTACTACGAAGGCAATTGATGCACAAATTTGCGTTTTTTGCCGTTCGGTAACGATCAGAAGGCGTCATAGACAAAAACGAATTGCATCTAAAAACGCGATGATATTGTTGACAAATAATACAGTTTTCGGGTTCTTTTAAAGCCGCGAATGTATTAAATTTGTTAACAGAAGCAATGTGAGATGTTACCTTGGGGCGTACACCTTCACTTGCTTGAAAATGTTATGTTCCCGTTGCGGGTTAGAAATGTTTTTGCATACCTACAAAAGGCGCATTAAATGATGTACTAGCAATAGTTTCATATGCTGCACATTGTTTAGATAAAAACCATTTTAAGCTATCTATCGTAGGAATTTCATTACTGTTGTTTTCTAGCTCAAAACGTTTTCGCGATTGAGGATCGATTTTTTCCAATAGGAAATCTACTAAAATAAAATCCCAAGAGGAAGTATCAAAATTAAGAGTACCAAGAATGGCTAGATTTTCTGAAAAGTTATCTAACAGTTTACGTAATTCTTTAGGATTTTACGATCGTATAGACGGATAATTTTTTATGGCATGCCAATGTGCCGTGGCTTGGCGGCGAATATTGGAATAGCGCTCAATTAACGCGTCATATGCGACCCGATATCCACCCCCTGTCAAAGGGATGGATTTAATCAAATTTAAGGGTTCCCCAATCAGTGAACCAATTAAATAATTATGGCGTTCTATGTCAGATAAAGATAAATTGGTATGCACTAATGCATTAAACAAATCAATATAACCTTGCCAAGTTTTATAATTACCGCCAAATGTAGTTAACGTAAGCGGCTGTAAACGAATGTTTGGATTTGATACCCCCTGTCAAAGGGATGGATTTAATCAAATTTAAGGGTTCCCCAATCAGTGAACCAATTAAATAATTATGGCGTTCTATGTCAGATAAAGATAAATTGGTATGCACTAATGCATTAAACAAATCAATATAACCTTGCCAAGTTTTATAATTACCGCCAAATGTAGTTAACGTAAGCGGCTGTAAACGAATGTTTGGATTTGATTGAAATCCATTTAAAGGCAAAGATAAAGCAACAGTATTATTGCTGGTTTCTCCTGGATTTTTTAAAGATTCATATTTTGTTAAAATAGAAAAATATTGGAAATCAATAGACTTCCGCATATTTTCGTATGTTTCTTTTTCGACTTCAGAGGCTGAAGGAACCAGTAATAGATACGTTTCTGAAATCTGGGAGTATATATCATCCACAAATTTACATTTAATTTTAAACAAGGGTATAAGCGACCTTTCATTATCCAGAGTTTCTGAAAGTTCAAATGTCTCCTGTAAGCGTGATTTTAACAATTGCAAGTTTGCAATGTCCGCTCGTTTGGTACTCATTATGAAATAAAGATTTGTTTATAATTTAATAAGAAACAAAATTCTTTTAACAAAAGTTTCACAAAAGTCGTAAATTTTGTTATCTGAGTTTAAGAGGTGTGAATATTTAGAATTTGAACGCAATCACGTATTAACAGGTGCTGAACACTCAAGTTTAGTCGATTGTAGATAAATAAGCACGGCCTATTATAATACAATCAAGCATAGAACATATGTTTGCAAGGCTATAAACACAACAATAAGAACTTTACTGTTATTAAATTGTTGCAAAATTTGATTCTACGTACGCTAAAGTTAAAAACGACCATATAAATACACGCTGTTTATGCTGCACTCAAATGGCTGAAATAACACAATAATTGAATTAATCTGAGTATTTAGTATTAATAATTATGCATTCTTTCAAAGACCACTAAAGGGATAAAACAGGCTTGAAGTAAAATATGATAGTGTTTTTTTTAAAAAACAGAAAATTAGGTGTGTGAACTGTAAATTATCTCCTTAGAGGGGTAACAGAATTTGACTGTCGAAGCGACCAAGATGGCGCGTGCGTATTTGAAAACACGCGTTGTTGTTTAGGGGTTGAAAAGTATAGATAATGAAATACCAAGTTGTAGCATGCGTATTTGAAAACAAGCTAGGCTTGGTGTTGACTTGTGTATGATGATTGAATGAAAGGTTAACAGTCTAAATGACCAGCAAAATAGTGGATAATCAGATAATAATTATAACAGATTGTTTTGTAGTATAATGATAGGATAACTAACCTTGATTTGACATGTGGTGTAGTTTCGACTATATTCTTGTTGTTTGAAGTGGTGAAACGGCTTACACTTGATGATGGATTGTCTTTTGATTCAATGTTCACTTTTCACGCACTTCAATGTCACATTTATTAACTGATTATGTCCTTTTAACGCACCAGATGCACGGCATATCGGAGGACGCGTGTTGATTGCTTGAAGGTTGCTCGAGCACTCTGGTTTCTTATCTGTTCCTTTGTGTTTGGTTAGTTTAATTAGGTAGGGATAATGTATAAAAATCGATTAGGTATGCAGGAGTATTTTATGATCTATACAAGGTGAATTATACATAGTGAACGGTTACGGAACAACTTCATAGAAATATTTTTACTGATGCTTAAGAAAGGGATGTAGATTCATATTTACGCAAAAAAAAAATTCCTTAAAAATCAAAAACCCAAAATTTGACCTGATGTTTTTAAAAAAGAGTGTACATGTAAATGTATAGTTGAGAGGCGACATACCACATCAAGTAAGGAGGCGACCCACCACAGTTTCTATCGTAAGTTCATTGTACCATATGAAGTTGTGATCCACGCAGTGTTCTTAACTTTGTAGAAATATGATAACTGATGCTTGAGCTTGGGGATAGTGTTAAGTAAAAAGGTTTTTTAAAAAAACAAAACCAATGTTTACAGCAATGTGTTTACTGTACTTTGAAATTAAGGTAGCAACTCATTAAGTTATACTGCTTATAGAAGGTGTTCAAAATGCCCTTCATTTTGTTGAATGCACTAACGTGCTCTTCTGAGCGAGTTTTACAAAATATTTTGATAGACATTTGCTTCATAGTTTCGTATTTCTTCCACTGAATCACTAATGCCTCGGCGTAACTGCTCTACAGTATCAATGTTCACATTAACGGCATACACGATATCTTTTAAAGCACCCTACAGAAATAAGTCTATTGGATTGAGGGTGGGTGAGTGTGCTGGCCTTACATGTGATTTTCCAGTACTCCACCCGAAAGTATTACATTGGCCAGGAAGTGAGTTTTTTTACCTGGAAAATTTGGAATTCTGCCGAACCCTTGCTGTTCCAAGCAAGATAGGGATCTTTATCGTGCGTGACAACACTCACACATAGGACCTCCATTTTACGTCTCATCCGAACGAGGGTGTATTTTTGTGAAAAATGCTCGCCTAACATTTTTCAAGCGGACCATATCAGGATTCGATCCCGGGACCTTGGGCATAGTAGTCACACACATACCACTACGCCACGAACCGCCCGAGCGTGCTGGCCAGGGCACTGGCTCTCCTCTACCTATTCATTGTTGATCAAACTCCCGATTTAAATGCTGCCGTACGCGTAGAGCGTAATGGGGAGGAGCGCCATCAAGTAAAATCCACAGGTGGCGACGAACCTGAAGCGGAAAGTCATCCAGCAAATCTTCCAAATCATTTTGTAAAAAGTTTAAATAGCCTGTATCATCCAAACGATGTTTTAAATAAATGTCCTAACAATTTATTATAGTAGTATTATTATCTCATGGCGGGTGACCTTGAAAAAACCTGCACGAGGAGGAGCTATATTAATAATCAAAATAAAAAAGTGAGACTAGAAAACATCAACTGCTTGCACATTCAGTGTTGCCAGAGCAAAAATTGTCGAGCAACCAAGGAATGTGTTTTAAATAGTTTTATGTTGATATTTGCTCTTCTATAAAAATGATCTGAGCTTATTGTTAGATGTGATACCCCAGATTATTGATTGATTGGATCAGTGTACACAAGATATTTTATCACTTATAGTCACTAGTAGAACAAAAACAATTTGATAGTACTACATATTCGTTTTTTTAAAATCAATAGACGTTTTTGTTTTAAACACAAACTATAAACACTATAAAAATGTCAAATGCCCACCTCGAAAATATTACTAAGATTTATTACAAAAACGTTTTAAGAATATGTTTACACAATGACACTCATGGTGTTGTAACTAACAAAAACAAAACAAACACAATTTTTAATTAATACCAAAAGTTTTTTATATCATTTGTTAAATTAATATTATTATAAATTGCATATATCTCGTGCTTTATTTTAATGGATCATAGAATCAACAATTTAGTGCTGTAGTATTGAAGGAAGAGGAACAGTTATGGTAAGAAAAGAAAGGTAATTAAGGTTTGCATCTTGTCAGGTTATATATTTTTTACATAATCTCATTCATAGTTTAGAAATATTTGCTAAATTAATATATTTTTTATGCACTTCATCGATAATCTAGCTATAAAATAATTCTTTGAATAATTAATAATCTTAACCTTAACACGATCGGATAGAAGCGCCGAGATAAATACAGTCAATAAGAATCCCTTTTGGAGACAAAGAATGGACATGCTTAACAGAATTGATTATGATTGGATTAAAATGTAAAATGATTCAATCACTTTGAAAGCCAATCATTGATTGTTTCAGCTTTAAAAGTGATCGATTGTCACAGCACTACTGAACATAATTTGATATAAAGACTGCTTCCCTCTTTAAGCAAGTTTTATTTCAACACCTCAGTAATAAACAATAATGTACAAACAAATGTATTTATGACAAA
The DNA here is from genome assembly GCA_036346225.1 of Platerodrilus igneus. Lineage (NCBI taxonomy): Eukaryota > Metazoa > Arthropoda > Insecta > Coleoptera > Lycidae > Platerodrilus > Platerodrilus igneus. The sequence goes on from JARFIW010001690.1 coordinate 5,168,153, forward strand.
TATTTTCTACAACGCTAAATAAAGACCATCATTCAACTATTTTACATAAATTATATTTTAAATGGGTTTACATCCTAAACTTTCATCCCCATCATCAGACTCATCGCCTGAGGATAAGTATCCATCTGAATTATCACTATTATCATCAACCCGTATAATTAGGTATTGAACCTCGTCTATTAAAGTTTCTCGTTCCATATAATCCTTTTCAATTTTCTGTTCGTGCAGACATACGTCCACTCGTTGATTCCAATATTTTTTATATGTTCTTCTGCCAACTTCCATACATCATCTATTTTGAAGGTTACATTACATGCAGCGACACGGTTTTTAAGTAACGCCCAAATCATCTCGATAGAATTTAGTTCTGGGTGATATGGAGGTAAACGCAATACTACATGACTATGTTCTGCCAGTAGCTGGTCAATTGCAAACAGCTGATGAACAGGTTTATGTGCCTTAATTTTGGAATATAATTCAGGCTTGGTTTCCTTACATTCAAAGAGGATATTTCAACCATTTCTGCATATTTGTTTTCTTCCAACTTGAAGTAGGATTAGGATGCACAAGAACATTATGATATGACGCATTGTCTATCACAAACACTGAATTTGGTTCCAAATTTGGTATGAACTTTTCTTGCAGCTACTTTTTATAATTGCGATGATTCATGTCATCGTGATAATCCCGTTTTCAAACCAGACTTAAATATCAATTCTGCATTTGGAACGAACCCATTTTTTCCACCTGCATGAACAATTATCAAACGCTTCCCTTTTGAAACTGGCGATTTCAAACCCTTGGTGGTACCGTCATCTCAACACTTTGTTACACTGTGAGAACTGTGCAGATATGTTTCATCATTATACACAATGCTTCTGCCCTCTTCTTTATACTTACTAAGATTTTTCAAAAATATGGCGCGCTTTGCCCTTATATTGCTTTGTTCAACAAGAATTTTCCTGTTATCTACAGTTCTCTTCCAACGAAACCCTGCTCTTACAACAATTTTTCTGAACGAACCTAATTTTCCCGTGTAATGAGGGCAATCATTTTTAAATTCGTCAAACACTAACTTCAAAGTCGTTCTACGTTTATGTATTGCTGCAAACCGATACATAACGGTTCTTAGAATCTCTTCGTCAAATCCATTCACTGTTGACTTAGGGCTTGGTTTATTTACGGTTTTCCTTGGTGAACTGAACTTGCTGCAGGGTGGTTTGTTTGTACCTTCCTTTACAATTCTTTGCACCGTCCGCAATAACACACCTATTGCTTCAGCCACGCACTCTTGCAAATTGTTCAGGTTGGAGGCGCCCGAATCTTTTATGCGTTTCAAATATTGAAACACATTAAAAACAATCTGTCGTCCTTGACTATGAATCACCTTCTTCTTATTCATAATATTACTCTAAAAATATCATAATTAATCATTGAACCGAACATTCTTTTTAAATACTTACATTGCTGAAGAAATTAACTATCAGTTAGTTTTGAAAAAAAAACTGTTTTGATGACTATTACTTGATACAAATATTAAAACGGAAAACTGAAAACAATAAGACCTTGATAAGAGCGAGAATGACAATGACAGTTACGGTTCACATTCGGTATATACAGTATTGGGATCCGCTGAGTATGTGCACTGTTGCCACAGCAAATATTTACGGATAAAGATACTACGAACCTAGAATTGTTTATAAGTAAAAACAAGTAAAAGCTCCGATATTATATGGAGGTCTGGATTTATTTCATATATTTATGAATTTCTAGATACCGCCAGCATGAACGGGGTCCTTACAAACAATATTTTACTTAACATAATAAATGGGATATTCGTGACGACGTATTAAAGCCACATTGCTAGCAAGATGTTTGTGGGTTGTACTGTAGCGTTGTGAATCTTGAGGTTTAAGTTTAAATTGAACCTGTTGCGCATGTGACGTCACCCGCCATGAGATAATAATACTACTCTACCTATCATTCCAGCCCAAACATTAACAGAAAATTGATGTTGGAAATGAGCCTGCCTTGTTTATTTATTTATTTAATATAAACCCAACAGGTACAAGATCCAATTAAAGGGTAGTAATTAGTTCATCATACAATTTGATAATACTTATTTCTACATTAACTTAAATAATAAATTCTGCAAATTGCTGTATACAATATTAAAAATATCACAATCATTTTGTATTGCATTATATAAATTACACATTACATTCAATGGAGTATTATTGCAAATATTAGTTCGAGCACAATTAGTACGAAAAGTTAGGTTATTCCTTGTATAATAAGATGGTTTATTAAAACTGATTAAAGATAATGAGTGTGCATCATCAACCCCATTATTCAATAATTTATGCAAATACAAAATATAGGCTGTATTCCTTCTAGTTTCTAGGGAATGTAAATTATATAGCACCCTTAAATCAGCTTTTGGAATATTAAACTCATACTGCCCAGTCTTTTTGTAGTGCAAATACCTTAAGAATTTGTTTTGTATTCTTTCAATATTGTACTGGTGACATTCATATTGAGGACTCCATACAACCGATGCATACTCTAATATAGTTCTAACAAAAGTTATAAACAGTAGTCCAATACATTTTTATGAAATCCAAACTGATTATGTAATGTTTCCAATAACTTAGTATGATCAACACTATCAAAAGCCTTCACAAAATCTGCATAAATAACGTCTATTTGGCCAATGTCTCTGCAATACATTGTGTCAAGTTTATTAAATTGCTCACTGTGGATCGCGTTTTGACAATACCATGTTGAAACACTAATAATCTTTGCGAAACTGAAGAATATATCTGCTGCAAAAGAATCAATTCAAATATTTTGGCTGGTCCAGACAGCACTGCAATTGGTCGATAATTTTTTATATCAGTTTTTGCGCCCTTTTTAAAAATCGGCCTAATTTTTACCAATTTCCAATAGTCGGGAAAAGTATTAGTTGATAGACATAAATTGTATAATAATTTAAGCGGATGCACAATTAAATCAATTATGCCCTTCAATATATACGGTGGCACATTATCAGGACCAACAGTCTTAATTGATCTCAGCCATTTAACGGCTTGTGTTATATCATGAGTTTCAATGGGTGTTAGATTTATTGATTCTAAATTATTTATGGAGGCTAGTACATCAGGATCAAAGTAATCATCAGTTTTACTGTATACAGATTCAAAATGTGAAGCAAATGCGATAACAATATCACGACCATTCGAATACTCAATCCTGTTCAAGAACATCTTATTAGGAATACCAGTGGAGCCCCTTCTATTGTGTATGTACTTCCAAAATAACCTGGAGTCGTTACTGATGTTATCTTGTATTTGTTTTAAGTATTGTGCATGTGCTCTTTTAATACTCATTTTAATCTTGTTTTTCAATTTCACAAATTCAGCCCTAATAGTAACATTATCCTTCTTTAAAAGTTGGAGTAGTTTTTCTTTCCGTTTCAGATCTCTTATTATTTGGCTATTGAACCAGGTAGGATACTTTGTAGACTTTCTACTTTTTGCAACACACATATCAAACATTTTATATAGTGTACTAGAAGCGGTTTATAGTCCCTAAGGGACTACTTTGAGCGCCTGTCCTATTTGCGCCCTGCCCTATTTGCGCCCCGCCCTCTTTACGCCCCGTCCTCTTTGCACCCTGCCCTCTTTGCACCCCGCCATCTTTGCGCTCCGTCCTCTTTGCCCCCCGGCCTCTTTGCGCTCAGACCTTTTTGCGCTCCGCTCACTTAGCGCCCCGACCTCTTAGCGCACCGCCCTCTTAGTGCACCGCCCTCTTAGCGCACCGCCCTCTTAGCGCACCGCCCTCTTAGCGGCCAGCCATTTTTGCTGGGAACCATCCGAAACCATTGGAAACCGTCGGGAACCGTCAGGACCCACCGGGCACCCACCAGGAGCCACCGGCACCCACCGAGCACCCACCGTGACCCACCGGGAACCCACCAGGACCCACGTGGAACCACTCGGAATCACTCGGAACCACTTGGAACCACTCGGAATCATTCGGAACCAATTGGAACCACTTGGAAAAGGATCAAGCTCACTTTGCCCTAGTACACGTTGTCAAAATCACTCCGGGGGAGTCGATCCGATCAAAATCACTTTGCCCTAGTAGACTATGTCGATATCACTTCAGAGAGCCGATCGGATCAAGATCACTTCGGCCCAGTAGACTTTGTCAAAATCACTTCGGGGAGTCGATGGGATCAAGACCACTTCGTCCTAGAAGACTTTGTCAAAATCACTTAGAGAGGGAGTCGATCGCATCAAGATCATTTTGCCCTAGTAGACTTTGTTGAAATCACTTGGGGGGGGGGATCGGATCAAGGCCACTTTGTCCTTGTAAACTTTGTCGAAATCATTTTGGGGAGGCGATCGTATCAAGACCACTTTGCCCTAGTAGACTTTGTCGAAATCATTTAGTGGGAGTCGATTGGATCTAGATCATTTTGCCCTAGTAGACTTTGTAGAAATCTTTTTGGGGAGTCGATCGGATCAAGACCACTTCGCGCTAGTTGACTGTCGAAATCACTTCGGGGAGTCGATCGGATTAAGACCACTTTACCCTAGTAGACTTTGTCGAAATCACTTCGGGAAGTCCATCGTATCAAGACCACTTCACCCTAGTAGATTGTCGAAATCACTTTGGGAAGTTGATTGTATCAAGACCACTTTGCCCTAGTAGAATTTGTCGAAATCACTTTGGGGAGTCGATCGGGTCAAGATAAGTTCGCCCTAGTAGACTTTGTCGAAATCATTCCAGAGAGTCGATTGGGCCAAGATCACTTTGTCCTATTAGACTTTGTTGAAATTACCGCGGGGAGTCGATCAGATCAAGATCATTCCGTCCTAGTAGTCTGTCGAAATCACTTCGAGGAGTCGATCGGGCCGATCGGGTCAAGATCACTTTGCCTTGGTAGACTTTTTCGAAATCACTTTGGGTAGTCGATCGCATCAAGATCAGTTTGCCCTAGTAGACATCGTCGAAATCATTTCGGGTAGTTGATCGGATTAAGATCAGTTCGCCCAAGTAGACTTCGTCAAAATCACCTCGGGGAGGGGAGTCGACGGATCAAGACCATTTTGTCCCAGTAAACTTCAAAAAAATTGAAAGCTCTATGTAATGTAAGTAATGGAAATGTAGCTTATAAATATTTTACAAACAGCATTCGCAGGTTTTTTTTAGCAATGTGAACAATGTTAGTTACATAGATATAAAAGAGCAACGGATATTATATACAGTGGTTAAATAATCAATTGTAATAAGTAGTAATTGTAGAAAGCTTAACCAACTGTTGTTTAACAACTCAAGTCATGTTTCTGAACGTACCGTGATCTGCCAAAGTTATGGCCTTAGTTTAATTCAAGTGCTACGAATGTCCTTATATATATATATATATATATATATATATATATATATATATATATATATATATTACAGCTAATTTAGGCAATTACTGGTTTTACCTTCTCACTCTTATTTTTAAGAATCAACATGCTGCCTCTATCTAACAGTTTATAAGTCTTGTTTTGTGCGACAAATGGAATGGAACAAATAAAATCCATACGTGCAAACCGATCAAAATTAAGCAATATTTATTAATTGTTAATGTAGCCAATGTTACATATGAGTACATTTGTAATAACGTGTTTGCAAATAGCAACTTATGTTAAAGATAACCTTCACCTGAAGGCTATTCAATCAATTTTGCCATTAGTGATTTAGATAAAAAGAGGCTTTTCCTATGCCGCAATATGCGTTTAACATTTCTCAATTTAAATTCAGAAATGAGTGTAATATGTATACGTAACCGGTATTGAATTTAGGTTTTACGCTCAGAAGCTTTGTGTTTCAGCACAGATTTGGTATTTTATAAGGACTTTTAGTTAATGTAGGCAACCGCTTGGTTCTACCTTCTCTGTACATCATGCTGCCTCGTTCTTACCACATATTAGCTATGCTCGTAAGACAAAGTTGTCAATTGCTGTTAATGTAAATAAGGAATAATTAACTTATTGTAGACAGTTGTTTAGTTCGGTCGTCACGCGGTGCGGTCGTGTTTATTTGAGCTCTGCAGTAAACTGTAATCATTTGTAATTTGACTGTAGTAATCATACATATTGTAGTAAAATATGAATCTATTAGAGTGCTCAATGTGTGATAATAAAATTAGCTATTCCTTAGCAGGCTATACAGAGAAAAATTTTAAGAAAATGTCTTCCGAAACTAAACGTAATTGGAAATGTGCTAATTGTATTGGTTTAACAGCCAAGGACAAACCACAACATTCGAAATTAAGTATCTCAGATAACACCGCAGAAGAGAAACTTGATTTAATACTAGCTAAACTAGAACAATATGATAGGCTGGAAACATCTGTTAACAAAGTAATCTTGGAAATTAACGAAATAAAAACGCAACAGGAAACTATAGCGACCTCTCTGGATTTTATTAGTACAAAATATGATGAACTTCTCCAGAAAATTGAACTTGTAGATTCTTTAAAGCAGGATGTAGTGTCTTTGAAGACACAAGTCAATAAACTTCAACATTCCGTACAGGCTCTTGAGCAATATTCCAGACGTAACAACATTGAAATAGCTGGTATCCCTGAAGTGAAAGGTGAAAATATAGTCTTGCTCGTAACGTTAATTGTTAATGCAGCAGGTTGTGATATTTCAGTGAGCGACATAGATGCATGCCACAGAGTACCCGTGTTCAATAATAAGCCTAAGCCTATAATCGTCCGTTTTGTTTCACGCTTGCAAAAGAAAAATCCTTGGTACTTGCCGAAATCGAAATTTATTAGTTTCTAATTTAGAATCAAAAGGAGTAAAAGCGGAAAACGTGTACATAAATGAGCACTTATCTCCTCATTATAAAATGTTATATAATAAAGCGAGAGAAGCCTGTCGGCTCAATAAATTTAAGTACTGCTGGATTAGAGACGGCAAGATTATGGTACGTCCAGATGAAACATCACGTGTTACCGTAATCTATGATGAGGACTCGCTAAAAAATTGGTTCGTCAATAAATTGTAATCTTGTGTATATACATAAACTTATACTAATGGCAAAAGCGATAATACATTTTAACTATTTACTATCAAAATGTAGCGGCATTAGAACCAAATGCAAGGACATATTTATTGCCACTTCTTCTTGTGATTACGATATCGTTTGTCTTACCGAAACCTGGTTACGGATTCGATAACTGACACAGAACTTTTCCTTCTGATAAGTTTAATGTCTATAGAAAAGACAAAATCATACTGGTCTTCGTCGAGATGGTGGCGGCGTTTTAGTCGCAGATTAACAATGCCTCTGAGTCTCGTGTAATCAACGACTTTTCATGCTCTGGTATCTGTGAGGACATTTGGATTTCCGTATTGAAGGTGAATTGTAAGTGTATTTTTATCTGTTGCGTGTATGTACCTCCCTATGTGTCGTTTGATTACTTAACTTTACATCTTAACAAGATTATGGAGATAGTACTTAATCACCCCAATAATGATTTTATTATACTAGGCGATTATAACTTACGGAACTAATTTGGTCTGTTAACTCAAATCCTACATTTTATAAAGCACTGAACATTATAACCAGTCTTAGTGAAATCTCCATTGATACTTTTACTTTGCTAAACTTAAAACAATTTAACGGGATTGTCAACCTTAATAATAAAATACTAGACCTTGTCTTATCGACAAGGAAGGTATTATAGTGAGCCACTGCGATAACCCGTTTGTTCCTGAGGATGTACACCATAAAGCACTAGACATAACCTTTCCAGCTTGTAAACTAGTAACGAAATCTGTTATCTCTTATAATAAACCAGATTTTAAGAGGTGTGATTATAATAAAATAATAATGGACCTAAATTCTAATGACTGGCTGAGTTTATTTAATAGCGATGCATCCGTTGATGATTATACACACATCTTGTATGACGTGTTAAACAATTCGATTAGGAAACATGTCCCGTATAGAAATGTAAAAAAATACAGGTTTCCACCATGGTTCACACGCGCACTATTAAATGTATCAACGAAAAAACAAAGCTCATACTGTGGAAAAAATATAACAATAATTCAGATTATAATACATTTTCATTATTAAGGCGCAGTAAACAGCTTATCAAGACAGACTATAATCAATACATAGTGCATACGGAAAGTCAAATAAAATCAAATGTTAAAAATTCTGGTCATTTGCAGCAGAAAAGAAAATTAATACCATACCCACTACCATGTACTTTAACGACAAACAGTCATCTGATAGTTCTGTAATATGTAACATGTTTAGAGAACACTTTCACTCAGTCTACGAACCTGAGGCTGTTTCTACTCCCCCACATTGGGATGTGTACAAATTTAGTAAAAATTCTGATTTACACACTTTTAAAATAACCCATGACGAGTTAATGGAAGCACTCGACAAATTAGATGTCACTAAGGGCGCTGGTCCTGACGGGATTCCTCCAAGTTTTATATATGAATGTCGCGAAGCACTAATAGGTCCATTGCTTATCATTTACAATAAAGCTCTAGATGAGGGTTGTTTTCCATCGATATGGAAAAAGGCATTTATAACCCCTATTCTTAAGAATGGTGATAAAAATAATGTAAAAAATTATAGACCAATATCCATACTTAATACTTTTGCAAAAATTTTAGAATCTATAATTACCAAGCAACTTTTTTTCAAAATAAAAAATCATATCAACAAGTTTCAACATGGATTTTACACTGGGCGGTCTACAGTAACTAATTTGATATCATTCACGCAAGATGTTACTGATCAAATGGATAGTAGAACTCAAGTGGATGCTGTGTATACCGATTTCTCTAAAGCATTCGACAAGGTCTGCATCCAACTTCTGGTTCTTAAATTGGAGAGGATTGGTATAGGCGGTATGTTACTAAAATTTCTTCATTCATATCTGACATCACGTCAACAGTGCGTTGTGGCAAACAACCAACAATCAGATTGGTTCTTTGCAAGCTCCGGTGTTCCATAAGGTTCACATATAGGCCCTTTGCTCTTTATTATATTTATCAATGATATCTCAGACTGTTTTAAGCATTCTAAATTTTTACTGTGCATGAGCGATCTGAAAGTCTACTTGCCTATAAATTCAATAAATGAGTGTCACTTTTACAACAAGATTTGGATAGACTCTCTAATTTCTGCCGTAAAAATAAACTTTCACTAAATATAGATAAGTGCAGCAAAATCTCTTTTACGCGTAACAGAATAATTATCAGTAACGATTATTATTTAGATGGTCAAATATTGAAAAGTGAGGTTATTGTCAAAGATCTCGGTGTTACCCTTGACACAAAAATGACATTTGAAACGCATATAAATAATATTGTTAACAAAGCGTGTCGTAACCTAGGTTTCATCCTCAGATTAACCGGAAACTTTAAAAATCCTTCATCGTTAATTTTACTATTCAATTCTTATGTTAGGAGTCATTTAGAATATTCTGCAATTATTTGGGCTCCCTTTTACCATAAATATACAGCTCGTATCGAACGAATTCAAAAAAAATTTATTAATAGTTTAAACTATAGATTCAATAGATATTTATACCATACGCCTTATGAATCAAACCTCAGCTTTTATAATTTACATCCGCTAACAAAAAGAAGGTTGATCACTGAGCAAATTTTTCTTTTTAAAATTTTACATGGCGTGATTGATAATGAGTTCTTAGTCGAGCCTTGTGTTTTAACGTTCCTGTATACCCTGTCCGAAACCCTCCTCTATTTGCTTTAGAACATTGTAACACCAATCACGGTTTAAATGCTCCAGTCACAAGAATTATGCGTAATTACAATAATTACGTACACAGTACCAACCTGGATATATTTAGCTATAGTCTTAGAAAATTTAAACGCTATTTAATGCAAATGTTTTAACATTGAATTTGTTAAGTTTAAAATTTGTAGAAACATCTTATTTGTATTATGTTAAATATTGATTATTTTAGTTTTATACTAGTTTTTTAGCTTTATAGTCATTTATTTATTACTACATCAAAGCTATTAATAATTAAGTTTGAATTTGTAAAATTCCGTTGTCACTGCAGTATTATAAAGTTGTGGCACCTTCATTGGAAGATTTATACCTTCTGTTTGGTGTCCTTTATTGTAAATAAATAAATAAATAAATAAATAAAAGTATAGTGTTTATAAATTTTGTTTGAACATATTTTCCTTTGGACGTTAATAAAATTTCAATATAAAATAAAAAAAGTATTTCTATTTGTGATTATGAAAATGCGTACGAATTTTTTTAATTTTTTTTTATTCTTGACTTAATGTTTGTTAAAAGGAAAGTAATCATAAGTGGATCCTAAATAAACAAATATCAAAGGAATGCAGGACGTTTCCTACGTCTGTATTTAAGATAAATGAAATATAGAAGAAATTAAAAACCAAAACACTTGAAATGTTAAAGTTTTCAATTACAGTTAATGTAAATAAGGAATAGTTAACTTATTGTAGACCATCGTATAGCGGTTATAAATATTGTTAGGCTATTTTACGCACATTAGATGCATGTTAATGTTTAAAAAAATTTAATTTAATTTAATTGGGCATTGAACCACCGAGGTTGTGCGTGGTAGACGGAGTTGTTAGCCTCACGATATCGAACCGTTTTTTGTGGTAAAGCTTTTGGTTGTATACTTGATGCCTCAAAAGATATATAGCGTTTTCTAAATTATTTACGTAGACTTGAATTTTTTCGGATGTATTCGGTAATAAACGTCAAATTATATTTTTAACTTTCTGTAAACCGCGTCTATTAATGTGTGATACTTTTTTATAATCAGAATTAATAATTATCTGTACTATAAAGAATTATTATGTAATTTAGAAGCTTTAATTTTAGAAATTTGTAAATTAAGTGTGTTAACAGAGTTTCAGATAGTACGTACTCTTGCTTTTACGTCTTTGTTCGTAACTTGCTTTTGACATTTCTCAAATAAATTACACAAATTGCAGTAAAAGTGTTAAAGAAAACTATATTACCTACACGCAAATTGTCGATAATGTATAATTTATGATAGATGTAAAATTTTTTGGTACATAATTAGAAATTTGTTAAGGATCGTATACCAATTTTTGAAACCAACTCAATCGTCTGTTCATCAACGCAAATGTACCTGTTGTTGGCTTTGCGCGTTTGGGTTTTTAGATTGTAAAATATTAAAGCTTTTTAGTTTTTATACACATATAAGCGAATACGTTTCTGCAAGTTGGACAATATCTGAAAAGTAAACGTTGTAAATGGTTTTTGAGTAAATATTATTCACAAATTATAGATTGTAGATCGCACTGAAGCATATGAAAAAATAATGTGTTGGTTTATTTAATGCACATTGTTAAATAAATGCTATTGCATGTTTTAAAAAGCAACACAAAATTAAATTAAAAAAATGAATTGTACTGGGCATCGAACCACCGGAGTTACGATTCGTAACCAGAGATGTTAGGCTTGCGTTATCGAGGCGTTGTTTATTGAAATCGCGTTGGTTGTATACTTGCCATGCTTAATGTCACATAAGAAATACATCGTCTTAGGAATAAATCACGGTCTATTGTAATTGTTCGGGCGACTCCGCAAATAAACGTCAAATGTAATAAATAATTATTTTTCAAATAAATAGCCCGTGTATATTAAAAAGCCATGTTATTGTATAATAGTAATCAATTATTGGAACTAATACGTAATATTGGATGATTTATAATTTTAAATTTAACAAACTTTAAAAAAATTGTGTCCTCATAGATTTTGAAGGTACATATTCGTTCGCTTCCGTCGGCTTTCGCTACCTGTGTTTGACGTTTCTCGAAGTAATTATGCAAATTTTAATAACTGTTTTATGAAAATACTACAGTACCAGCTTGCAAACTGTTAATAATTCAGGTTTTAGAATACGAATAGCGTTGTTTGGTATATATTAGATATTTTTTAACGCCCGAATACGAATTTTGGAAACCAACTCGATCTTTCTTCTCTCTTGTACCAACGCTAACCGAGCAGTTGCCGACCTCGTCGCACGTCTTATTCGGCTTTTGAGATCAGAAATTTTTGAGGGATCCAAACTTTTTTAACACGTTAGAGAATACGTCGCTCCAAATTAATCTTTTCCCGAAAAACCCTTATTTTTCCCCAATTCATCGGGTTATCGCGATAAAAACCGGCTTATGCAACGCACGCAAAAATTCTCCACCGAATCACCACCCGTCCGCATCCCCAACTCCGAAACCCTCGAACGCAAATCTCGAAAAGCGATCGATTCGCGCCTCTCAACTTTAGCACAAAGACGGGCTTATAAAACTTATAGGTTTTAGATTGTAATAGCTTTCTACAGCATCATTCACATTGGTATATGATTCTAAAAAATCCCGATTAGTTCCTTCGAATAAACGATACATTAACTAAAAGTCAGCTTTTTTAAATGTTATACTTAATGCATGCATCTATCGATAACTGTTTAATTTTCCTATTTTTTAATGGAACCTCAATAAAACTGGATTATGTAAATCTTCTTTTACAAAGCAAGATCCAAAGGGAACCACTTTACATTTAAGCTCGGAAATCACTAAATCTAATAAGCAGTTATTTGCATTAGTTACACAATTATACTGGTGTGTATCATGAAAACTCATAAAGTTTAGAAAAAGCTCTACATAATCATCTCTAATAGTATTGTTAAGATAATATTCATTCAATCCTGCTATATTAAAATCACCAATCATTATAAAATTGTTTTCATATAAAAACTCCAAGTTTTCTAAGAAATTATAAAAATTTTCTCTGGATGATAATGTGCAATCAGGTGAAATATACACGATTATGATATACAAATTTGCTATAGCAGTTGTATTAATATTAACACACAATACATCTATATTGGAATCTTCATATTTAACAAGTCTACTATCATATTCATTTTTTACCACGAGCAACACACCACCCCCTCTTCTTTTTTGAGCTTTTAATATATCTCTATTTCTACTTTTATACACGATCAAATCATTAGGAACAATTTCACTATCTAACATAGAATTAGGTAGCCATGTCTCAGTGATGACAATAGCATCGTACTCACTAATTGCGGAACGACAAAAATGCTAAAAGTAATTGAAAGTTAGGTTGATGTATGGTGACACACATAATTTAGATTTGTGAAATTTTCCCATTTTCGCTACCAGTTTCGGTAATGTAATTGGTAAATACATCAACCGCGATAGCTGAAGAAACAGGTTCAAATCCTGTCTTGGACCAACAATTCAACATTTTTAAATCTAGTTTCTAATTCAGTTTGATATGATTTACATATATAATGTAAAACTTCATTCCAAGGGGCTAAAGCATTCTAAAATAGCTAATCCAATACTCAATATGAAGCAACCAACTATTGAGAATAATTTAATTAGAAATACTCCGGTCTCAGACTCTCAACATTATGATATTTCAGCTTCAGTAACAGCTGATTTACCTTCAAAAGTGTATTCTGAAGAAGCTGGTCGTGAAAATAAAAATATTGCATCATACATGATCCGTAACGAGATTACTAAAGCTGAAATATTATGAACTATGCACAAGATAGTATCTTATTCTTCGTCAAGAGTTCATCAGGATGCTACCGAATTTTTTCCAATAATGTTCCCAGATTCTTTTATAGCGAAAAACATGCAGTTACACAAAGACAAAATATATTATATAGCCACTTTTGGCTTGGGTTCGTTTTTCCAAAACAAACTTTTAAATAAAATTAAAGATTGTATTTTTTCGTGTATAAGTTTTGACGAAAGCCTGAATAAAGTTGTTCAAAAATGCCAAATGGACATTCTTGTCAGATCTAGGATGATGAAGGTAATATGGTTAAAACAAATTATTTGTCTTCGCGTTTTCTGCCATCGATTTTTTAAATACCTGGATTCTCTTAGTATACCCATTAAAAAAATTTGTAACATCAACATGGATGAACCTAATGTGAATCTGAAGATGCTTCGGGAACTAAAAGAACACATTCGAATTTCTGGTAGTGATGATGACCTCGTAATGTTTGATCTTGGTATGTGTGGGCTGCGCATTGTTCATGGAGCGTATAAAACAGCACACAATGGCACTGGTTGATTTATCCATGAATTTCTATGTGCATTGTATTACCTTTTCAAAGACACTCCTACTAGAAGAGAAACTTTTATCTATCATATAGGTACAACAACATTTCCACACAAATTTTGTTCAATAAGATGGGTGGAAAATGGTGGTGTTTTACATCGAGCAATATAGCTATTACAGCCTCTTAAAAAGTATATTACAGCAGTTTCAACTTGTCCACCAGATTGTGCTAGTTTTAAAAAGTCAGTAAAACTTTGTCAGATAGTTTCTTGCTAGCAAAACTAGAATTTCTTTTGTTCATGGTGTCTGATCTCGAACCGTTTTTAACTAAATATCAAACAAATGAGCCGATGTTGCCCTTTCTTCATTGCGATCTAAGTTCGTTGCTGCGTTGTATTGGGGAAAGATTTATAAAAAACGAATTGATAAAAAGTGCAAAAACGTCTTTGGATTTAATTAATATTAAACTTGGAGTTGCCAAAAATTTGTTATCACCAATGCAGATTGATATTGGCTTTGGTGCTAAAATGGCAATCAAGAACTTGAAAAAAACTGTTTCAGAACTTCAAATTTTAGTGTTTAAAAAGATTGTCAGACCTTTCTTAAACTCCTTTTTAAGAAAATCAGTGAAAAGTCACCTCTTAAATATAAAATTGTAAGAGGTGCATCATGTCTTTCTCCTTATGTAATGAAAAGTGAAACACTTAGTGTAAACTTAATTAAACTTAGATAAATGTGCTGGCGCGTCTTATTAATCGTGGACTGTATGGCGAAGTAGAACAAAACGCGAGCTTTAAATGCGAAAGTTGTATGCATGTAAAAAACAAACAAACAGAAGGCATAAATTCACTCACCAATATGGTCCTTGGTGTGTGGTCCTCTTCAATGTTGCTGGAATGCCCCAGGAGTCAGTTGAATGCACTGTTACAAGCACTATACTTTATTGTTTGTATAGCTTGTTTCGCACAACCGTCCCGGCACTAGGTCGAAAGAAGAGTCTTCGATAAACGTCACAAAACCACTTTCGCACGCGTTTTATTTTAAGAGGCGCAAGCGCACTGCACAATTTAAATCCACTATAGTTTGAGTTTTAACTAATACGAAACATTCTGCCCACCAAAATAGCTTTGGGCTATTTTTTTTAAAACTTAACACGAAAATTTAACTTTGACCGAGTCTTGTATGTATGTACAACTAAATAAATATAATAATGCTTACGAAACTATAATAAAGAACACTAAAATAATTAATATTTATTATTGAGACGGCAATGGGCATAATTTGACCATTGGTCTTTTCAAATTCCCTCGTGAAGTTTTTACGGTGGCTACACGAGGTACTCCATCGCTTCCAGGATGAAGCTCTACAATTCTGGCGAGTTTCCAATTTAAAGGAGGAACACCCTCTTCTTTGATGAGCACTAAAGTACCAATGTCAACGCCGTCGAGTCTCTTGGACTTGTACCACCGACCACGTTGATACAATTGGTGTAAATACTCATTGTGCCATCGAACCCAAAAACTGTGATGCATAGCTTGAATCAACTGCCAAGGAGAGAGTCTAGAGATTTTCAAATGAGACAAGTCTGGATCCGGCGGTGCTGTCAAGGGTTCTAAAGTTAGAAAGTGACCTGGTGTCAGTGACGAAAGATCATTGGGATCCGAACTTATGCTGCACAGGGGTCTTGAATTCAACAATGCTTCAATCTGAGTGATTAAAGTATGAAACTCCTCGTACGTGAGCACTTGGTTTCCAACAACACGAAATAAGTGAGTTTTCACCGATTTAACGGTGCTTTCCCAAATACCTCCGAAGTGAGGGGTAGATGGGGGGTTAAAATGCCACGAAATGGCTAACGATTCTGCACAGTGTCGCAAATCCTTTAAAAGTTGGCGACTAGCGCCGATGAAATTTGTGCCGCAGTCGCTGAAAATGTGTTGACAACGACCACGACGAGCAATAAAACGACGAAGGCAAGCGATAAAGGCATCAGTCGACAAGTCTGATACGACTTCCAAATGAAGAGCCTTAGTGGCGAAACAAACAATCACACAAAGATATTGCCTTGCAAGTCTTGGTGCCTCTTGCACGATGCATGTTAATCGTAAAAGGGCCGGCAAAATCGATACCGACGGAACTAAAGGCCTTGGCTTGAGAAACACGAAATGAAGGCAATTCACCCATAACTGGACTGACAGGAATAGGGCGAAGACGATAACAATGATAACATTTAGACAGTATTCTACGAACTGCGCGAAGAGATGAGATGATCCAAATTCGTTCTTGAAGCAAGTACATCGTTGTGTTTACTCCCGAATGTAAATTTTGTGTGTGCACTTGCTTAATCAACAAATCTGTTATACGGTGTTTATTGGGTAATACCGCTGGATGTTTTGCGGAATCTGGAAGATTGGAATGAATCAATCTCCCGCCTACTCTTAAAATGTCATTCGAATCAAGAAATAAGCCTAGACGTTGCAGATGTTTAGGCAAAGGCTCGCCTTGACGAACGGCTTCGATTTCAACTTTAAGTGAACTAAATTGGACCACCTTGACAATAACCATAAGAGCAGTGTGAAGCTCCACCGACGATAAAAATAGCGAATTGATGGTACCTTTTCTAACAGTAAAGATTCTCAGACAATATGCGACTATACATTGAATTTTGTGTAACGACGAAAATTTGTTTGATAAGTCTTCCAGCCAAGTTGATTCTACGGTAACAATCAAAGTAATGCGTTTCTCCTCAGAAGATGCTTCCAAAGAAGGGACGAACAATTTTGGTAAAGGCCAATTTTCTTCAGACAACGACAAGAATTCAGGACCTGCCCACCATAGCGGATGCGCAGGCAATACCGAAGGAAATAAACCTCTGGTAGCACAATCAGATGGGTTGTTTGAAGAACTAATGTAACTCCACTGTTCGGGAGAAATACGTTCTTGGATGTAACTAACACGGTTAGCTACAAACATTTTTAAACGATAGGTAGGTGACTTAGTCCAAGTCAAAGCCACAGAAGAATCAGTGTAACAACAGATTTTTTCAAAGGTTACATTTGAATATGTAGTTTTAACAAAATGAACTAATTTAGACAAAAGTACGGTAGCACATAGTTCTAGCTTGGGTATAGAAAGACATTTCAAAGGGGCGACCTTTGATCTAGCCATAACAAAGTGAACAGATATTTTTCCTGACGGAAATACTAAACGAAAATATGCAATAGCCGAGTATCCTTTCTCGGATGCGTCACAAAAACCATGTAGTTGTATACTACAGGCTTCATCAATAGGGATATAACGAGGAATTTGAATTGAATCAATATATGAAAATTCAGCAACAAATTTTTTCCAAAATATGACAATATATTCAGGAGGAGGATCATCCCAATCCAACCCTAGCACCCAAAATTGTTAAATGAGTTGTTTGAGTGAAAAGGTAATAAATCCTAGAGGATCGTAAATCCTAGCAACTGTCGAAAGTAAAATCCGCTTGGAAAGACGATTTTCTAAAGGCTGCATTTCAAATGAAAAATTATCAGGTATCGAGTGCCACTGAAGACCAAGCACTTTTATGGTAAACTTAAGATCATTTGCGACTAAACTTGGTTTTACTTGTTGATACTCAGTAGGAATATCTTCTAACAGTAGTGGACCGTTGCTAGCACATTTGCGTAGTTCGAAGCAGCCAGCACGTAGTAGTTCGATGAGTTGACGTTTTAGTTCATGAGTTGCCTGGAGAGTGGACGACCCAGTCAATACATCATCAACATACAAATTGTTTCTCAAAGCATGAGCAGCCAATGGATAGCTATTTTCTCCTAGTTCAGCTAGCTTTAAGATAGTGCGAATGGCGAGAAAAGGAGCGGATGAAACTCCATATGTAATTGTGTTCAACTGATAGGTTGAAATTGGTTCTGAAGGATTCCATCGCCATTGTATCAATTGATAAGAACGATACGTTTCTGATATCAGTATTTGCCTGTACATTTGTTTTATGTCACAGACAAAAACGAACTTGGGAATACGAAATGCCAAAAGTATTTTTACAATATCATTCTGGAGCTTAGGTCCAGTGAGTAAGGTATCATTCGATGAAATACCATTTGAAGCTCGAGCGAGCGTCAAAACAATTCTCAATTTAGGTTTATTATTTTCTAGTTTGAACACGGCATGGTGTGGAATAAAATACGCATTATTGTCAGCTGAGGCGTTGATAGAAGCGACATGTGACCAGATGCTTCGTAATCACGCATGAAATCTACATACAAATTTCGCAAGTCTGGATTAGTTTCGAGACGACGCTCTAGTGACAATAGACGTTTAATGGCAATAGATTTCGAGTCCGGAAACTCACGAACATTTTCTCTAAATGGGAGGCTCACGCCGAACCTACCATTGGGTAACCGATGCAACGAGTTATCAAAAGATTGTTGAGCAAGGTCATCTTCCGGGACGACAAACTCTTCGATGGAATGTCGAAAAGCTCCCAAAAATGTTTAAGATCAATATCCATACAAGGATCGATAGATACAAAGAACGAATGAATAACATTGGTTGAGATGGGATCGACAGTACCAAATATCATGTAACCAAATATGGTGTTGACAGCAACAGGCGAAATTTCTTTGCCATCAATTTTCCCATCGAGCAAAATACGACTGGCAACATCAGAGCCCAATAACATTTGTACTGGAGAGGGATGTCTCCAGTTTTCATCTGTGAGTTTTATGTTTTCCAAATGAGACCAATACGATTGAATATACTTGTTTGGAAGATTACCGCAAATAGACGGCAAGACCATTAAGTTTATTTTCAAATTGTTGTCCGTGGGGACTGAATCATATTCCTGAATGGGACGAATTGTCCCAGATATCACACCTAACGTTTGGTGTGAAGTCTGGCCCAAACCAGAAATAGGAATCGAAGAAGGACGAGACGATATACCAATAGACTTACGACAAGACTCCGTAATAAATGAAATTTGACTCCCAGTGTCTACTAGAGCACGAATAATTTGAGGTTGATTTCTCTTTTCGAGAATTTCCAAACAAACCGTGGGTAGCAGAGCTAGACAAGTTGTCGCCTCAGACCCAACTGTTGTAGTACAAGTAGCATTATTAGACTGGTTTGCAAATTTTCTTCACGAGTTGGAGTTGAAGAAGGTGGTGACGTAGCAATCGACTGCACAAAATGTAACAATGTATGATGATTTTTATTGCAAGTTCTGCATGAAACCTTTGACGGACAAGACGACATGTTATGATTTGGTCGAAGACAGTTCAAACATAACCGAAGATGTTTGGCTTGCTCGTGACGCTTGTTTGGAGACAATTTAAGAAATTGCTCGCACGAATACAATACATGATTTCCCTTGCAAAGGATGCAGGAGAACGAATTGTTCTTAGAAGAAGTGTTAGTCTCAGCTAAGAATGTCCTAGGCTTCAAGTCAGAATTGACGAGTGAGACCTTGTTTATTAATAGTACCTTTAAGCACTTTCGGTTGTTTGCTTGAGACAAGATTCACTAAGGCTACACATTGTTTTGACATAAAGTCTTTGACGCAATTGAATGTAGGCACATCAGTAGAATTGAAATGCAATTCGAATCGTTTACGAGTTTCCTCATCGAGTTTACATAATAAAAGATCTACTAGAACGAAATCCCAACTTTCAACATCAAATTGTAATGATCCCAAAATCGATAAGTTTTCTGTGAAACAGTCAATTAAATTTCGAAGTTGTTTTACGTTTTCCGCATGCATAGGCGGGTAGTTTTTTATTAAACCCCAATGGTGATTAGCCAAAAGACGTTTATTATTATATCTAGAACATAAAGTGTCATATGCTAATTTGTAATTTTCATGACAAAGAGGAATAGACCGCAACAATGTCAATGATTCACCCGACAAGCTTGAAAGAAGGTAGGAATGCTTTTCGATATCCGTTAAATGCGGTTGTTTATCTATCAAAACATCAAACATATCCTTGAAAGTCTTAAATTTTTTTGGGTCATTATCAAAACGTGGTAGAGTAATTTTTGGTAATTTTACTCTAGGTATAAAATTATTGTCTTTTCGACTTGTGTGATTCGCAGACGGAGTTTTCACTTCAGCAGAAAATATCTCTTGCTCTATCAAAAGGATAGAATAATATTCGTCATCTACGTTTCTACACAAATTCTCTAAAGCAGGTTGCAATTCTGGTTCTGTGTTTACAAATACAGCAACATATTTTTCAGTAAAATCCTTGTAGATAGATTCCACCATTTGACACTTCAATTTGAATAACCTATGTACTGAATCATTGTATTGTGCCTTTTCAGAAAGTTCGAAGATTTCATGAATCCTAGCAGCGTAGAGCTTTAATAAAGTTACAGAAGTATTTGTGTAAGGCATTTTGTATGAAGAAACAAACGACAATTATTTCAATTAACAACGACCGACAATAATCTTATTGTAAATTCAATCACCGAAAATGATCCAATAAAGTCATTACCCAATTTGTAGTGTAAAATGCGAAATGAGTAGTTAAAGCTTCCTATTGTATTTTAAACGAAATGACAACCCTTAACAAGAAGGTTTATAAAATGCCCCAAGGGTTTAGTCATTCAAACAAGAAATAAGCTAAAATATTTAGTGGTATTAACCCTTAAGAATGCAAGTAGGTATACGATAAAACTGGAATGTTGTTTTCAGCTGTACACAAGCCAAAAGGAGTGACCTACTACACAGGTATACAAAATTTTACAATAGAACAACTTTGAATCCAACATTTGCAACAGGTTTTCTATACGAACTATTTAACTATGTCTGTAAAATGATTAATAATGCTCTCTAACTAAACTATTGCTAAATCGTAATATATCTATAATCAAATAATGATTTCTAATTAATAGACTTTAGTGTATCGAATTTTTTATATCTAAGTAAATAGAAATATGATGCGAATATTGCTAATCGAAGTATTACATACATACAAGCTAAAACGAAATGAATTAATTTAATAACCATGGACGGTTCTATCATGCGAAGAAGGACCAAATGTAAACTTAATTAAACTTAGATAAATGTGCTGGCGCGTCTTATTAATCGTGGACTCTATGGCGAAGTAGAACAAAACGCGAGCTTTAAATGCGAAAGTTGTATGCATGTAAAAAACAAACAAACAGAAGGCATAAATTCACTCACCAATATGGTCCTTGGTGTGTGGTCCTCTTCAATGTTGCTGGAATGCCCCCGGGGGAGTCAGTTGAATGCACTGTTACAAGCACTATACTTTATTGTTTGCATAGCTTGTTTCGCACAACTGTCCCGGCACTAGGTCGAAAGAAGAGTCTTCGATAAACGTCACAAAACCACTTTCGCACGCGTTTTATTTTAAGAGGCGCAAGCGCACTGCACAATTTAAATCCACTATAGTTTGAGTTTTAACTAATACGAAACACTTAGGAAACAGGATTCAAGACGCATTAGAAGAATTTGTAGAAAAGAACCATATAAGTCCAGGTTGTGCCGATGGTATAAAAAGACAATATGAAACTTTGTGTGTATCAGGATGTAATTCTTTAAAAGAGTGGCATAA
Organism: Platerodrilus igneus; assembly: GCA_036346225.1. Taxonomy (NCBI): domain Eukaryota; kingdom Metazoa; phylum Arthropoda; class Insecta; order Coleoptera; family Lycidae; genus Platerodrilus; species Platerodrilus igneus. The sequence continues at coordinate 5,189,917 of JARFIW010001690.1, forward strand.
TGAAAGGCTGGATATATATTTTACCGAACTTTTTGTAAAATCCTCTATAAACGATAAACAATTTCTTACTTTTGTGAGGATAATTTTGACAATGTATCATAGCAATGCTATGGTAGAAAGAGGGTTCTCTATAAACAAAGAATGCTTACAGGGCGGCTTAGAAGAAAGATAATTGATTTCCTAAAGATTAATTTATGAAGCAAAATCTAAGAATTTAGATATAACTGCGAAAATGCTTCATGCTGTAAGGAATGCATCTTCTTTAAGACGTGAAGCTATTGCCGAAAAAAAGAAATCTAAGGAAAGGGAAGTATGCAGTAAAAAGCGGATTGTGAAGGAAGTTGCACACTTAGAAAAGAAACAGAAGGACATAGAGAAGCATAACTTTGAAGAACTAAAAGCATTGGACTTGAGTTGGAAAAATTAAAGAAAAAATTAAAACCATTATGAATTTAGATTGTGTTGTTCTCAAATAACCGTTATATACTTAAGTACGACAAATGTCTTAATTACTTAATTTTGTGATTATAATGTTATGAAACTTAACAGCAATAGAATAAATACAAGTAAGTTTTTTTAAACATAGGTCACTAATATTTTATAAAATGGTCACTAAAAGTCACTAAGAGTCACGAATTTTCGTTTTTGAATCTTAGTAGACACCCTGTATTCCCCTTTCTTTCTATCTGTTGAAATAATTTAAATGAAGCAATCTAAAATTACACAGTATAATAATTGGTAAATATGTACAATTTTATGTCAATTCAAAAATTAGCCCCTGAATAAATTATTCACATTCACCAAATTTAATTTTCCAGAGAGCCAGCAAAAATATCTTTTTAATGACTCTAAAGTACCTTTTGAACATTCAAAGATGATTTTCCTATTTTCAAATTCTCGAATGACCTTTTTGTTGACTCTTACAGATATATAATATTTAGCAAATTATTAAAATTGAACATTCTTTAACTAATAAAATTTTTAAAATCTCTAACCTGCGTTTTCCTTGCTCGTCACTGGAATTGCCTCAGAGTGTCTGTGGTTAGCACCCTTGATTGTTACGGTTCGACCTGCTTTACTTGATTTACCAGAATGCTGGATTAATGGTTGTTTGCATTTTTCCCCTTGGATTTCTGGAATAACTTTACGTAATTTCAGACGTACAGTTAAATATGCCTTTAGAGTATTTATCCAGACGGACCCCTTTTTCGGATCTTTATTCAAATACGTTTACTTGGATGTTTACTCGAAGTCGTTTACTTTTCTTGGATGTTTATTTGAAGCCGTTTTATGCGTAAAAACGGCATATTCTTCGTTGCACATATTGGCACTTTCAAATTTTAACTTTTCATAAATTATTTACTTTCTCTAATTATTATTGGTACGTAATTTTCATTTTAAATCGACGTGATTCGTGCCTTTGTTGAAGATATACTGTCTATTTTTGAGTTTCATATCCTATTTATAAGCTTCATCTTCCAAAGCTCCAATTGGCGCGCATCGCGTGTTTATTGATAAACATTTGTAATTTCCACCTATCTCTGTAGAACCTTGGGATTTCTCAAATTCCCTGGTTTCAAATGTTGTACTTTCATTCAATTCCGCACGTTTACATTCAATATATCATAGCATCTTCTTAGAATTTCCAAATATCCATTGTAATTTTGTCATGTATTTAATATTTGTGTTGTTTACAGTTCAAGGCCCATCGTATAGCGAACCGCCTGTTATCTATTGTTTGTTATTTGAAATATGTTGGATTTTCATGTAAATATAATATTCCTAGTCACGTATTATTTTATAATAATGATGTATTAGAATGCATTTACTTATTCATGCGTTCGCATTTTTGACAAAATTATTAAATATCTAGACTGCCAGTTTATCTATCTTTCCCGATAATGTGTTTATATTGATGCAATTTATTGTGTTTAGAACCGTATCTTTTACTCGTTGCTATTTAATACTGGACTTATAAATTTAACTTAAAACATATTATACGACGTACACATTCTTATTTTAGTTAAATATTATCTAATTATTGAAAATGAGCTTCTTTCTTATGCATTAACTTAAATATAATTTATATACAGTGTGCTCGCTATTGACCTTTTGTAGAATAGTCGATTTACTCCTATAATTGGTGGAATTCTTTGTTTCTCTTAACGTTAAAATTATTTACATTTATTCTACAACTCCTATAACTTAATCTACCCTTAAACTACCCTCTTATCATAGCAATATATATATATATATATATATATATATATATATTGAAATGATAACGCCGTACTCGGTATAATGAACGTTCTACTTAATGCCACCACTCTTGTGTTCTCTCAATTTAATCTTTTAATTTATTATTATGCCACGGCCAGCCCTTTTTAATCTACACAGAGTGCACAACGCTACGATGATCAATTTTCTTTTAACCCCTTTATGATTACCTGTTTGAATTGATAAACGAAGTCAATCAAGATTCATATAATGAAAGGAAATAATATTTACAATTTTTGAAATTCTTTGAATACACCCTTCAATCAATTAATATCATATTTGTTATTTATCCCAAAATTTATATTTTTTTAGTTTCAATATAAAGTCACCAAAAACTACCTCTTTACAAAAAAATCTGGAACGTTTGAGACCTCTTTATGATTTATTACATAAGTTTAACATATGAAATGTTTCTTGTTGACTTCTTTACAAGTTTTGGATAAATTAAATATATTCAGTATTAAAATTTAAATTGAAAAATATCTTACAATTAAGTAGATCTGACCTGTGATCTGCTGATATGTCGTTTCGTGTTGTGGATCAACACCCCCTTGTTGTCTTTAGTCGAATACCAATGCTCTGCTTAGCTGAATCAATATTTAAGTACAGTTACCCCTTGTTTTCCAAAAATTACCTCGTGCTTCTTTATTTTATATTTCTCTGCATATGCTTTGAATCTCTTCCCTTAAATACTGTTAAATACTGTTTTCGTTTATGTATTTATTTATTTGAAAGTGCGTTTTCTTATCAAAGCGCTTATGATTCCAGCGTAATTGCATGAAGATTTATTAGGTTTCATCTTATCTTCTGCATATTTTATTTTATAAACTTGTACAATTATTTCTCTGCTGAATACGCATTCTATTGTTGAAAGATATGCTCACTTGCATTGTTTAAAGTTAATTACGGTCTATATACAGGGTGTTAAATGCTTGCTATTTACATAATGTACGAATTACTTATTTTTCTGCTAAATAAATGCAGTTTTCTGATTCCTATCGCTATTTACAGTTACTACGCGACCCTTACTACTCAATACACCCTAAACAACCCTTTATCACCAATATATATATATATATATATATATATATATATATAAAGTTAAAACGCATACATAAGACAATACAAGAATGTACAATTACAGTGTAAACAATTAGGAACGTAGAAAATTTTAAAAAAAAGGTAAAATATAACAGTTGATTTAAATATGCAACAGTGTTGATTTTTATCCATGTATTTAATTAACATTAACAAGACCGATAAAATAAAGAAATAATAAGGAAACTGCTGAATCCAGAAGTTAGGTTCCAAAGGAAAGTAAAAATTAATGTAAGAATCTGGGGGTGCAAGGATTAGGAACGGGGTTTCAGACGTTTGCCAGAAGGAAAACGAAGCGAGGTTAGGGTGTTAGGATGGTCATGATGGACAGGTTTGAGGTCTTTGACGTTCCAGATGTTCTTGGCACTGTTAGGATCAGTAAATTCATAGGTTCATCTGGTGGTAAACCCTCTGAATGGAAATTCTACGAGATGGTTCAGAAAATTTTTGGTTGACTGCATTACAATGATCTTACATTAGTGCATGAATTTTTCCATAGGCATACGTAAATTTGTACTAAAGTTAATATCGAGTATTCTAATATCATACATGTCTCCGTGTGTTTTACAAGCTTTATTAATGTGTGCGTTTTTTTGGTAGAAGATGACTTAGACATGAACTTTACAGGTTCACAAGAAAGTGAAGATTAAGAAAAAGGTAAGTGTTTATTTTGAATGTTTACATGGAGGTGGATCTTGTTTGTTCTCATTACGAGATAATTTTTGAAGACTCCTCTGAAAGTTCATTTTATACATCAGCGTCTACTTCATCAGCTGCGCTTGCAGTTTCATTCGCAACCAAAAAGAATTTAAATGAAAAGCTCAGAAAGAATGAGGGTTCTCTTCTCCCGCTGTCTCAAGAACTGTTTTCTAGTGCGCTGGTATTTCATTATTTCAATCATTACAGAAGTTATTCAAAATGCAACATGCTTTAATAATTAAAGTTTTCAATATCTATTTCTATTTAAATAAAGGTTGGTAGTGTGTCTAGGGTATTATACTAATTAATATACAATTTTAATCATTTGCTTAACAGTACAAACACATTTTATACTTGATTATGCTCTAAAGAATTTGAAGGCATATTGATATTTAATATAACCAAGCGTTGTTAGTATAATCGATTATGATCGAAATTAGAGGAGTTATGTAATTTGTTACGTTCAATTGTATCCTGCTAAATATTTTCGTTTGTTTTAGGATTCTTTTTAAATATCCCCACGCTTTCGTTTCGATTTTTGTGTAACTACCTGTTATATGAGATGCCCCTAATCACACTTTATAATTTAATTAATCGATTTGTTCGTGTAAAACTCATCCTAATATAATTGAAACAAGTATTTGTTCAACACTCTGTAGAATGTTAGTAGTGTATTTAGCTTAGATAGATAGATTGATTGATATTTTATCAGTGCTTTCAAATGATACATTTTTTTGCACAAGTTATACATTATATATACATATTAACGTTCTATACACATATATAAAAGTTGTTAGTGATAGTATAAAAATTTGTACATGTATAAAAGATAATACAATGATCAAGTGGATATGAAGTGACGGTTTAAATTATGTCAGCTACCAACTGACCAGATATTGACTTGCATATAGCATTCATCAAATGTATAGTATGTATTATGTAATCGATATTCTTTAATTTTCGTTTTGAACACTGCTGATGAGTGTAGTTTTAGGTACTGTGGTAAACAGTTATAGAATTTTAGGACATAGTAATTTAATGAGCATCTTGATGTAGTTAGTCTAGTGAATGGAATTCGAAGTTTGTTATTGTGTCTAATGTCATGTGGATGTAGCTGTGATTGCAAGCTGTGGTGGTATATGTTAGCATTTGAATGAACATACATTAAACATTGAAATAGCCTGCATATTACACTACGAAATGCGCACTTCATATTTCAATTATTAAAATTGTCCATAAAATATAACTTTTTATTAATTTTTTTGTTTAAAATAGAAATTTTTATTTTTACTGTAAATAGAAACTTGATGGTGATACCCTTTCTTTGTCTATGAGAACTATCCTTCTCTCCGCATTTGTAGTTAGCCCGGTATTTCTGAATGCCTTTATCTTTTTATACGTAATTGTGATTCGTGCAGGTCTTTTCTTTTTTCTGTCTGACCTGTGCATTTTAACCTTACAAATTTGACAGTTTCAATTTTCCCTTATAAGCTTTTCTGACACGGGGGGGGGGGCATATTTGATAATATGGTTTATACCATATCATTTTACATAGATATTTTATCCACTTTTTGTAAGATGTATATTATACTTCAGTCGGAAGACACACTATATGCACTTGTTTTCAGAATATTTGGCCGATAATATGATTTGTTTCGAATTTAGTGGAGGGCTCATAAATGTTTTTGATGTCTTTTTGTAAAATTTTACCAATGCGGTTGGTTACTCTAGGTAGATATGGAAAGACCTAGAAATGTTTTAACGTTTTGAGTTGAGTAAAGAAGATAGTGTACTGCGATAACTCATCCTTAAGATAGTTCTTTTACTAGATGTGGCTTGTGAAATCTTTATTGCATGATTAAATAGAGAGTTAATTGCTAATTTGATATTACTGATTTGCTGGCAGTTTATAATGTCTTTGGTATACAACTGAGTGAGAAATCTTGTAGTTTTGTACTGCTTTTCTAATAGCATTAATACAAATTTATTGATTCTATAACATTTAAAAGCTGAGTGCATTACAGCAGATTCAAGACATTTTAAAAGTTAATAGCATAATATGTCCTCTTGTTATCTAGCCAATAGAAGTGAGGCATTTGAAAGGTGCTAGATTTTTAAAAATTATTAAATGACCTAACATTTTATGTAAAAGTGGGTAGTTATATTATTAATTTACTTTTTTAGTTTTTGCCATTTGTTTTCTTTAAAAATCAGCTTTTCGCCAAAATAAATACACTCCAGGTATTTACTTCCAGTTACTCTAAAATAAAATTAAAATTGAAAAATTGAATTGGAATTTTGAGTTAATTTCACCTCTTAAGTCCTCTTCTGCAGTTGACAGCTAAAGTGGTTATAAGAATGTCATTTAGAACTGTATACATAAAATAAAAGTGTGTTTAGAAATTATTTTATGTACTATAACTAACCATAATAAAAACACGACAGAAAATTAGATCCAAATGAGACGTTACAAGATAAAGAAAATGTGGAACATTATCAAAAGTATCATTCATAGAAAAGTGATGCATGACCTTCAAATAACTGTAATATGTTTCTTAATAATCGTTTTGAGGTTTTTATTTACTAAGCTGTCAATAGCTTCAAACAAACACTGGTGGTGCTAAATTGCACTTTGTTACACATGTCTTAAAAAAAGATTCTTTTGGAACTTTTACACTACTATGTTGGGTTTTAAGAAATTTTGGAGGGTTCTGCAACTGTACAAATAATATCCAAGTGTATAGGCCTGAAACAACTTATTTTGAGAATGGTAGTACTGGTTATGTAAACTCAAACTTCATTTTAGTTAAAGTTTGAAAATAAATGTTTTTGAATTCAGCAGTTACTTTGCAAATTTTACTACCATATTAATGTCTATAACTTCAAAATATATGGCATTGCATTTTGATAGCATATCTTTATAGGCTGTCAATCCAATTTCTCCAACTATTGAACTTTAATTTTGTCAATCGATCTTGAGTACCAGTAACAATTACTTGTTTTAAAAATTTTTTAATAGAGGTACATTTGTTTTTATTCTTTTCCATCATTATTAGATATAATATATAAACATGTGTTGTTAAAGCTTGCCAAAGAATACAGAAAAAATATCGAACTAAAAATAAAGACTCTGCCATGAATTTGTATGTGTATCTTAATCTGACAGTTGTTTGTAATATGAAGGATGGTAAATGAATCTTACTTTTTAATTTGTACGAGTATTGGATTCTGTTTTTTGCATGATTAAAATATCGGCATCGATGGACCAGAATTTTTACAGAAATAGCTTAATAAAATAACAAAAGCATTAAATTGAGTTATTTCAACTATTGTAGGTAATTCAATAATACTAGGCTACTATTAAGAAAAAAAATTATAAGCATGTAGTATTCGCACATTAATGTTTTGAATAATAATAAAATATAAAGATTTAAAATTTTGAAGCCATTGATAGTCTGAAATTTAATTAGTAATATATAAAGGGATTTTTAACCAAACATATTTCATTTAATATATTGATGCTAATTATTTCTTTTTCAGAACGATAAACATAAATCAAATAACTCTCAAAATATTATAATCGCAACAAATTACCTGCAAGAAAATAGACAACAGGATGAATCAGAATTATGTGCAGAACTGCAAAAAGCAATCAGTGATTCTATGCAAAAGAGTAAAATTCAGGAAAACCATATACAAAGTTTCCTTACTAATGGGGATATTGAATCTCAGGATGAAGACTCTCATGCCAGTAGTCCCATTAAAGATTTACATTGTACTGAAAGTCCCATTTCTCTTTCACAAACTGCAGAATCTCAAAGTGACATGGAATTATGTGAATCTGATAATGAGTACTCGCCTAAAATTATTACAGCTAATATTATAGGGAAAAGACTATATTCCGAAATGAATGGCCATGGTCCTGGTGTTAAAAAACGTAGATTTGTGGGTCCCAAATCTAGAATAAGGGTAATTAAAGAACGCTATATACAGTTAGTACACAAAGATGAACATAAGCATAGTAGAAAGAAGATTGTTAAATATAATCCATTATCATTAATGAAATGTGTACTGAATCATATAAATAAGACTCAGATTCCTAACTATGTGTGTGAAAACTATACAAAAACTGAAGTTGATTATGTAGCTGAATCGCCTATTTTTATGAATGGAGATTATATAGATGTCTATGAAGAAAATATTTGTAATTATTGTAAGAGACTATTTATGAATGCACATTCATTAGCTATTCATGAAAGTGATCACATGTATGTTGTGCTTGGTCAGAAAGTAGATGAACGACGATTATGGGCTGACCCAGAAGTAGATGCTACTATACGTAATCTGTGGTACAGCAACAATAAAGAAGAGTCGGATAATGATGAATGTTCTATAGTAGAAATCAAAAAAGTCGTAGAAATAGTTAACTTTGATGATAGCAGTGGTCGCGTAAATGTCATTGATCCTGAAGATGTTGATTTCAAAGAAAAGGAGGAAGAAGAAGAGGTAGAAGAGGAGGAGGAGACTGAAGCGAATAATGATCATCAGTCGCTATTGGTTGCTAAAGAAGGTCCTTTAAAGGGAGAAGTTGTTTTAATTGATACGAAAGCAACAGTAAATGGAGTGTTGTTATCAGATATACCTAAAGATGACCGTCGTACTTTATACAGATCTGTAACAGTAAATGGCGTGAAGCGGAAATTCTGTCCTTTATGCAGATATACTTTTAAAGATAATTGGGCAATCGAGTCTCATTATTTCTCTAATGCTTGCCATTACACTTGTCGATTTTGTGGGGTGCGATTTAATAAACAACGACATGAATTTGATAATCACATTAAACAACATATTTTAGCAGGTGATTTACATACTACTAAAGTGTTTGCTTCACGTAAGTTTAACACCATGCCTAGGGTTATCGATGAAAATAAGATGAAAGTCAGACACCCCCCACCACCTCGCATTTCATATAATAATATCCCCAAAATAAAACCTTTAAACATGAAAGATCTTTTTGTTAGAAATAAGTCGCAAATCAAGTCCGAACCTAGATCTGGATCATCTTCACCCATACCTGCGAGAGAATCCATTAAGACTGAGGGAAAGCCACAAAATCAAGCATATTTTTGTAGGAAATGTTATCAAGTGTTTTTCAAACTAGACGAATTTAATGTTCATGTTGTTACCTGCAGAGGCACTGGTTTTACAAATACAAAGATAATTTCAAATGTACGTCAATTTCATCCACAAGTTACTGTGAAAAAAGGTATGTATCATATTTTTGTAATCTTGTGAAAAGTGGCATTTTGTATAATGAATAAAATTGCAAATAATACTTTGTTATGAAATGTATATTTCAAATCTCATCTATGATAGAAACCACGAAAGAAGACATCTACATCATCACTTTTAATTTTATTTGCAAATCTGCTTCATTAAGGTATGAAGCAGATTCGCAAATAAAATTTTATTTTCACACTGTCTGATGTTTTACAAGTTTAATGAATTCAATTAAAATAAAATGCAGTTTCAAAAATTGAGTTACACATCAATCTGATAGCGAGGTACAATAACTGTTATATAAACTATTACCTTCAGCTGCAGTTGAAAAATTTCTCAAGACTAAGTGGCAACTGCTGTACAAAAAACTAAGGTTTTGCATAGTTGACATTTTAATAAAATCACATCTTCACCAAATGAATTAATTTTTGGCTGCTTTTACAAACTTTACGAAATATATTTCGCTAACGAAAAATTAAAAATGGCCGTATTTTAAAAAGAGATATGCAGTATAAGTTTTATAGCAAAAATAAGGTTATATTGTGGTTGTTGTTTTGAATGCATGCCATGAAATTAATGTTTGCTAACCTAAAATTAAAACTCCTAACAGAAATACTTCCTAAAGATTTAATTACAAATTTCTTGTAAAAAGAATAAAATTACTTCAATTAAAATGAGAAAGAATTTTCAAAGTAATATGAGTAAATAATAGTAAAAAGGACTTTTATTTAATGTTCACCCCTTTCAGGACTTGATTGTGAGTTTTCACAAACTTGTACTATAAGGTTGTTGACAGTTACATCAAATACCCTTTCACTTTCATGCCATTTATTTATAATGCCATCTGTGTGATTGATACAAGCTTACCACAACTTTGTCTTCGTCATAGCTATTGCGACCAATATTTTTCTTATAATATTGTAGCATTTACGCACACCATCTCATCTGCATTAAATTTGTAATAACAAGGTGGCAATCACAAAACATCATGGCACACCATCTCATCAAAAATACGTAAATATAAAGGAAGGCACAGCAGAAAAAATCAAAACAAACAAATGACATTAAGTATAACAAATTTAATTTAACAGATTAGATTACCATCCTAGCAGAATCATGCCCATAAGCCTGTTTAAGATTTTCTAAAAAATATGGACACAACATTCTTTATTTTCTTAGATGAACATGTTCACGTATGCCTTTACTTAAAACACGCACTCACTACTATCTTTATTATATGCATGATCAAATGCTTAAAGAACCTTATAGTTGTGAATTTAGTGAGACATCTATGACGTAGAAGTCTTCTTTCCTGTTTTTCACTGTAAGTCTCCATTAGATTAAAAAACAATTTTAATTAGACTTATAGTTTTTGAAATTTTAGGTAGGCAGTAACTAAACTTATTGTTTTTGTTTATGCTTTTATTTGAAAGTGTATTTATCATACTTACATCTTTCATGCACCTTAAGATTTGTATTAAATAGTGTAAATTTCAAAGGTATGTGCAATATAATATTGTATACAAGGTTTTCTGGCACCACAGATATGCATCTAGATTCCCAAGTTAATAAGAAGTGGAAGTATTTAAGTTGCAAAGAACTTCTGTGACTAAATACTGTGTACAAGGTTATCGTCATGAAGTACATGTTTTTTATCCTACCTTCTACCCAAGGCTAATAAGAAATGTCAGCATTTAAGATTGTATGATGACTTCACATTTGCTTTTTCCATGTCTCGATTTCGACCCCTGATACAGTCCACTTGAAAAGTGCTAGGCAAGCACTTTTCACAAAAATACACCCTTGTTTGGATGAGATAAAATGTAAGTTCCACGTGTGAGTGTTGTTACGTAGGTTAAAGATACCAACCTTGTTTACAATAGCAAGGGTTCGCCAAAATTCAAAATTTCCATGCAAGAGAAAACTCACTTCTTGGCCAATGTAGTACTTTCGGATGGGGCATTGGGAAAAAAGCAAATGTAAGGTAGCCAAATATACAGCTTTAAGTAGTGCAGCATTTAATTATATTCCAAACTTTGTTGTAGAAAGCAATATATATATATATATATATATATATATATATATATATTGCTATGCTATTGACGGATTATCGAGCCTCGGACGTTGGGCCGTTATATTTATTTGCTATGGTATTCGAAGAATTATCATGCCCCTACGTTGAGCTGTTATTATTATTTCTATGAACTGGAATTCTTGATCCCCTTCGTTGTGCGCCTTATTAATTTTCTACGTACTCTAAATTATTGGACCACCATTTTAATATTCACTATAAATTGCAGTTATCTCCTCCGCCGGCTGTCTTCTTAATATTGCTATCAACTGGACTTTATCTTCAAACAACTTTATCTACCAATGGCAAAATTCGATACGTTACCGCCTTGCGGGTTATCAATTTCCTATTCAACTTGTGGCTCCGCCTTTGTACTATTTAAATCTTATGACCTTGGCTAGCATTTATTTGGAATTATAAAATTCAGTAAATTTCGATTTTATATAATGAAACCAATATGTTATGTACAGCTTTTGAAATTATTTGTAATACATTTTCAATTAGTTAACCTTATAAATTTCATTTATTAACAACCATCTACTATGTACTCAAAAACTCAAAGTCACCAAAGAAAACTTATTATCTTTACCAACAAAGTGTAGAATATTCTAAACCTGTTATCATATTACTCATTCTATACGTATGCAACCTCTTTTGTTGACTTTTCACAAGCATATCATATTTAGCAAATTCAATATTAAAAATAAAATAAAAATTTATATAGAAAAACAAATGTCTTATAACTAAAAATCTGACCTGGTTTTATCTTTTTTTCACATCGACGCTTCCAATAAAAATGATCTTCCCTAATTCTGGATTCCATTCAAATTATTGCCATTACGCTATGGACCACTATTATTAAATTATACACCCCAATTTATCTCAATTCTTCAAACCTAGACTTTTATCATTCTTGCCCCAGACTTAAAATTGTAGTTTGTTTCACCCCTGTACTTCAAAATTGTATTATTCTTCTTTTCCCCTGGACATCTAAATTGTATTACTGTATTTTTCCCTTAACATCAGAATCATAGTCTATTTCCCTCAGACCTCGAAGCTCTATTATTTTTATGTCTTAGTTTAACAATAAATTCATTAAAAGCGTACTTACGTTTAAACGGCAATTATAATCTTCATATTCGCACTCATTTTATTTCACTTTTATAATTATTACGTATTACTTTGTTTTAATGGCAACGCACTTGCCTTCGTTGAGTTCAAAACTGACTTTCTTATCAAGGTGCTTGCTAATATATTCTCGAATTCCCACTCCATCCGTGGGTATGGTCTAGAACTCGTCGCTTGTTTCTGACCAATCAAATAATTTCATTTAGAGCAGTTTCTGATGTAATGCTCCACGATTCCCCATAATCACAACCTGCCCGCAGCTGTCTTTCGTTATCAACATGCTGTATTTTGATAGATTACTTGCTTTCCCATAAACAACTGATGCAACTCGACTTTAAGTTTTCATGTTTACATGCGATTCACGCAATTTTTAATCATTTCTCTTATCAAAATGGTTAGATCTTTGTACGCATTTATATTAACTACCTGAAACTCTATTTCTATATCCGTATTAGTTTAATCGTCTGGAACTCTTTTTTAATGCGTGTCTAATTACACTTTATCATTTATTTCTAAATATCGCGTGCTTCCACTGAAAAATATCCTTATTTGTTTTACCTAAATTAACTAAACTTTATCTAAAGGGTATTTAATATTTACTATCTACTTAATACATGTATTTCTCATTCCTACGCCAACTATGCGTCTTCCTATGTTTACCTGCGTCGCCCAAAAACTATTTCTACTTTATATACAGGGTGTTGACTACTTACTATCTACAAACTATGTCTATTTCTTAATTATTTCCTTAAATAAGTGCAGTTTTCTGCTGCCTATTCTAATTACTCATTCCTGAACGACCTTTACTATAACGTGCACCCTTAAACAACCCCTTATCACAGCAATATATATATATATATATATATATATATATATATATATATATTACTCATATTTAGACCAGGGTAGAAAATTGATGGATTACATCAAATAATTTTAATCACCGTGTATAAGGAAGTTTATTAGATAATACGCTTTATTAAAAACCCGTGGAGAAGAAAAATTCATTCGTTTTATTAAAAATAAGAGATTTAAATCATGTACAAGACGCTTTAGAAGCAGTATTAAAAAAGCTCTGCGTGTAATGTAATTATTCTAAACAAATGGAAATTACGTGCAAAATCTATATTAATTAACCCTATTTCAAGTAACCGGTATTGAACAAAACGTACAGATAATAACTAATATTTAGTTAGGATTCACTAAAAATTAAAGGCTATTATTTTTAATTGAAGATAATTGAATCGTTAGTAACAGATAATATCTATAGAAACTTGTAAAAACCCAATAAAATGTCAAATCGTAGGAAGGTTATTTAAAATGTTACGTTTGAACACCCCTGCGTGTTTTTAAAAGGCAATTTCAGTTTAATTTGTTTAGATAAACATGTCGATTCTAAGGATATTGGAAACGGTCAGAGGCTTTAGCACGAAATACAAAACAGGGTTTATTTAAAAAGCTCTGAGAACTAATATTATTTTGAACACCTGCGTAGTTTAAATATCACATTCTGCGTAAATGTTGCAGATAATTAATAGTTTCAAAGAATCTTGGAGAAACCGGGGCTTAATATTCACGAGAATGTGCGATACGGGGTTATTAAACCCAGATAACAGTCCACATGGACTAAAATATAATCGATAATAAAGAATATCAATTTGCACCAATACGAACAGGTTAGAAAAGGAAAGAGAAAATGCGTCAAGCAAAGACACATATAGTAAAAGGCGGGATTTAAGCAACGTCACGAGGGTCACAATTGGTTGAAAATAGGATGCAAATATCAGAGGTAGAAACAACAATTTCTGTACAAAATTAATTAGTTTTTCTCGGACATGCTTACGTGCCGTGTGTTGAAATTTCTGAGATTTAACTGGGGTGAGTACTAAATTCGTAAAAATCGACGCTGAGCGACAGACTGGGAACATAGAATGAGGAATTCTTTAGAATTACCCGTTTTGGGGAACAGACCGACAGACAGGCTTTTGCTATATATACCGGCGGTAATATGAATTTCGCCTCTTAGACTCTTAGACTTTTGACTATTCGATGCGTTAAAAGCTCTTACATCCGCGAGTTGATTCAGTACGTTAAACAGTGCATGTAGTATGATAAAATAATTTAAAGTTTGCTCGTATATTTTGGTGATTCAAAATAGTTTGTTCGATGCGTGCTAACATGAATATACTTTAGTGCACTTAGATACAAGGTAATAAAATTTAGTTTCACTGTACCAATTAGCAAAATTTACAACGACAAATGTATACACAAAAGTAGGCAGTTTTGGCGTATATTGGTGAAAGAAGTATGAATTTCTTTGCTATTTTTCGGGGGTGTTAATAATTAAATGGTTCAAATACGTGTCTGGATCCACGAAACAAGGGTCAGATATACATAGATGAGTTCCGGAAAAGCCCAGAAACAACTGGTGATGGAGAAAATTTTAAAAGCGTTGAGAATTAGAAGCCGTAAATATAATCCTGTTGGAATGGTGTGATTAACTAAAGGGACGATGTACTTTGAAGCTACGAGGACAGTAACCTTCAGGTAAATTATACTATTTTGTTTGACATTTTGTGTGTGTTGAATAACTTTATAATTGATTTACTTTAAATGGACATTAGTGAAATTGTACTAACCATAAAATTTTAATTTTAAGATGAAATTTGCTTGTTGAAGTAGAAAGGAGTATTTAGTTTTGATGTTCGGTAATATGATGAAAATTTGGGTATGTCTTTGAGCTCAATTAGACGAACCTGGTTAATTAACGTAAAGGGGTGGTAGATGCTCCTTTATACTCAGACTCGGTCTGCTTATATTGTTATATTAATTAGTAGGCATCCAACAAGGACTTTAATTTTGGATGCACATTAAAATGATAATAAAATTAATCTTGAAATTCTTTTAAAACTGAAATTTATGCTGAGTTTTAATTTTGAAATTTTAATGTATTCTGAATATTGATGTAAATAGAGTTAACGTTGATGTTTTTGGTAGGAATGTGTTGTTTTTTTATGAATGAGGAGGTTTATAACATTAGGTGAGCAGCCGAGGCGAAAAGAGGATCACAGCCGTTTATGACGCCCAATCTGTGGGACTAGAATTTTTTGTTGAAAGGACCCAGTTCCCGCATTCAAAGGAGAATATCACAGCAGTTTATGGCGACCACAACGTGAGGGCTCGAATTCAGATAGTGTTTAACTATTCCAGGAAACTGGCGATCTGAGAGAGAGAGTTTCTGTGTGTATAAATTTAAGAGTATTTTGAGTGTGTGTGAGTGAGTAGAACGTATGCAGAGAAAAGAGTGGTTAAGGAGTCAAGGAGTGGAAATTGGAAGTGACGATAGTGCATTGTGCGTAAAAAATTCTAAAATGGAAGAAGCTGGAGGCAGTAGAGATCAGTCGAGGACGGAATCAGGGGATCAAGGAAACGAGATGATATTGAGAATGTTAGAGAGGATGAGTGAAGAATCTAATATAGCTAGCGAAGAATCGAATAAGAAATTTGACCGAATGAATGAGACATTAACAGGAGTTAGGGAAACCCTAAGTGAGAAAATAGATAAGACGATAAAGAAGTTTCAGAATTTAAAATAGTCTTACCGTAAAGATGGGGAAGTTGAAAATAGGGTTGAAAAAATGAGCGTGATATTACAGGTCTTCGACAGGAAATGGGACATTTAAGGTCCGAAGTACGCATTTTTGTGAAGAAGAGATTAATATAAAATGACTGAAGTGACGGACTCATGTAGGGATCAGTTAGGCAGGGTAGAACGCGAAGTTAGTGGTATCAAATACAACATGTCAAATTTAACGGGGATGGTCCCAGATTTTCTACAGGTGGAGTATCATTGGACCAACACATGAAGTTTTATGGCGATAACAGGGTAAATCCACAAATTTTTATTAATAGTGTAAGAAATCTAGTGGGAAATTTATTTGATCGAACAGACTAAACTAAATACGATAAAGGCTTTATTAAAGGACAATGCGGAGGCATGGTACAATTTAGTAGGACAGGACATAGACACGTATCAGGACTTTGAAAACAAATTTTACAACATTACTGGAGTGATCACAAACAGGATCAGATTAGGGACGACTTGATTACAGGAAAATTTAAGGGAGAGTTTGCAGGTTCTAGGAGCAATATGCCATCCGCAAATACAGTGTGGCCAAACAACTGAATCAACCATTGACGGACAGACAGATAATCAAGTACCTATCACGACATTTTGAACTGGAAATTAGACAACACGTGGCCTTACAAAACATCACAGAACGGGAGACGTTTTGGAATACTTACAGAGATATGACGATGTATGTGTTGGACGGACAAGAGAGATACGAGAACGAAACGTTAACACAGTTAGGTTTGACAACAGGACACCGAATTATCCGAGACGGCCTGACTACAACAGAAATTTTCGACCGAATTGGGAACGACGAGGACAGGAATACAGGAGCAATAGTGCGACTAGGGGACCGACGCCAAGACCTAGTTACACGCGACAGAACAGTTTACCGGAGGTAAACAGGACTGTGACCAGCACGCCGAATAGAGACAGGGACACGGATATTAACACGAGGAGGACGTACGCACAGGTTGTAGAAGGACAACCAGGACCAAGCACGGAAAACAGGATGGGACAGGATTTTTAGAACGCGACAGACCACTAGATTTCTGTGTAAATGTATAAGAACATCCACGTGAATTTTTCAAAATTGAGGAGGAAGTAGAGCCAGAAACTGTAGAAAAATTATGTTTGCCAATTATTAATTTAGAAATTTTTGAAAATAATGTAGAAGTATTAATTGATACAGGGGCAGAGGCGAGTTTAATATCGGAGGAATTCGTCAGCAAAATTAGGGATAAGGTTTGTGATAGAATTATGCCTATAAAACGTAGCCATTTAGTAGCTCAAATAAAAGAAGTTTGCTGTAGTAAATAGTGTTGTGGTGCTTAGGATAGATATAGGAGGTTTTAGCTGTGAACAGGAGTTTGTAATTGTACCTGGACTGAAGTTTCAGAGCATTTTAGGTGTTGACTGTGTGATGAAGTTAGGGGTTTTGATAGATATGGAACGGAAGGTAATAAGGATTAATGATAGGGTAGTGCCATGGAAGGGCAGTTATGAAGTCACAGAGGATGACACGGGGTTTAGTATTAATGTAGTAGAGGTAGAGGATGATGAAGGTAAACAGATCAACACGATAAGATGTCCAGAGGATAGGATAGTAGAGGTTCAAGCTTTAATACAAAAACATGCAGAAGTAGTGGGGGTAGAAGCAGCATATCAGGAGCAGGTGAAGGCGAAATTAAGTAAAGATGGCAAGTTTGTTTTTAATCAAGTAGATTTAAGGGATTCATTCTGGCGGATTCCATTACACAAGCATTCTAGCAGGTACAGAGGATTTTCCGTAGAGGGAAAATTTGATAATTGTAAAGTAGTATCGTTTGGTTTGTCGGCAGAAAGGGAAACAATAATAAATGAGAAACAGACAAGTGTAGGGATTGAAGAAGAAGTAATATTTAAGAGTCAGGATAATAGGGATGATAAGTTTATTGTATGTGAGATAATAGGGAAGATAAGTATAGATATAGAAGGGGGAGAAATAGGGATGAAGAGTATTAGGATGGTAAGAAGGAAGACTTGGAGGGTCAAGAAGAGAGTTAGATTTAAATAGGATAGGGATAGAATAGGTGTATATAGAAGAGTAGAAGTAGGTGTTGATAGAAAATAAAGCTAGGTATAGGATAAATATGGGAGATAATTAGGAATAGGTTTAGGATGAGAATAAAGAGTAAAGGTAGGAAGAAAATAAGATAGGTTAAGTATAGATATTTCATATAAGATTAGTGGAGAGTTAGGAATAAAGTTAGAAATAGGATAGGTATATAGGATTAGGTAGGATGAAGTAAAGTATAGTGAAGATTAGTTAAAAGTTAGGAATAGGATAGGTATATAGGATGTATATAGGATTAGATGGATGAGTAGGATGAAGTTAGGGATAATTTCAGTTTATAGAATTAGGTGAAAGTTAGGAATAGGATAGGGATATAGGATAGGTGTAAATATTTTTTTTTCGATTGGAGACAAAGTAGGTAAGTTAGATAGATAAGGGTAGAGAGAGATAGGCAGTTTTTTTTTGTACTTTTTTTTGTCTAAATGTTTTATATTTGAATTCAAATAAGTGGGATTATTTGTATTCAAATAGGGGGAAAATACTCATATTTAGACCAGGGTAGAAAATTGATGGATTACATCAAATTATTTTAATCACCGTGTATAAGGAAGTTTATTAGATAATACGCTTTATTAAAACCCGTGGAGAAGAAAAATTCATTCGTTTTATTAAAATAAGAGATTTAAATCATGTACAAGACGCTTTAGAAGCAGTATTAAAAGCTCTGCGTGTAATGTAATTATTCCTAAACAAATGGAAATTACGTGCAAAATCTATATTAATTAACCCTATTTCAAGTAACCGTATTGAACAAAACGTACAGATAATAACTAATATTTAGTTAGGATTCACTAAAAATTAAAGGCTATTATTTTTAATTGAAGATAATTGAATCGTTAGTAACAGATAATATCTATAGAAACTTGTAAAACCCAATAAAATGTCAAATCGTAGGAAGGTTATTTAAAATGTTACGTTTGAACACCCTGCGTGTTTTAAAAGGCAATTTCAGTTTAATTTGTTTAGATAAACATATCGATTCTAAGGATATTGGAAACGGTCAGAGGCTTTAGCACGAAATACAAAACAGGGTTTATTTAAAAAGCTCTGAGAACTAATATTATTTTGAACACCTGCGTAGTTTAAATATCACATTCTGCGTAAATGTTGCAGATAATTAATAGTTTCAAAGAATCTTGGAGAAACCGGGGCTTAATATTCACGAGAATGTGCGATACGGGGTTATTAAACCCAGATAACAGTCCACATGGACTAAAATATAATCGATAATAAAGAATATCAATTTGCACCAATAGGAACAGGTTAGAAAAGGAAAGAGAAAATGCGTCAAGCAAAGACACATATAGTAAAAGGCGGGATTTAAGCAACGTCACGAGGGTCACAATTGGTTGAAAATAGGATGCAAATATCAGAGGTAGAAACAACAATTTCTGTACAAAATTAATTAGTTTTTCTCGGACATGCTTGCGTGCCGTGTGTTGAAATTTCTGAGATTTAACTGGGGTGAGTACTAAATTCGTAAAAATCGACGCGCGAGCGACAGACTGGGAACATAGAATGAGGAATTTTTTAGAATTACCCGTTTTGGGGAACAGACCGACAGACAGGCTTTTTGCTATATATACCGGCGGTAATATGAATTTCGGCCTCTTAGACTCTTAGACTTTTGACTATTCGATGCGTTAAAAGCTCTTACATCCGCGAGTTGATTCAATACGTTAAACAGTGCATGTAGTATGATAAAATAATTTAAAGTTTGCTCGTATATTTTGGTGATTCAAAATAGTTTGTTCGGATGCGTGCTAACATGAATATACTTTAGTGCACTTAGATACAAGGTAATAAAATTTAGTTTCACTGTACCAATTAGCAAAATTTACAACGACAAATGTATACACAAAAGTAGGCAGTTTTGGCGTATATTGGTGAAAGAAGTATGAATTTCTTTGCTATTTTTCGGGGTGTTAATAATTAAATGGTTCAAATACGTGTCTGGATCCACGAAACAAGGGTCAGATATACATAGATGAGTTCGGAAAAGCCCAGAAACAACTGGTGATGGAGAAAATTTTAAAAGCGTTGAGAATTAGAAGCCGTAAATATAATCCTGTTGGAATGGTGTGATTAACTAAAGGGACGATGTACTTTGAAGCTACGAGGACAGTAACCTTCAGGTAAATTATACTATTTTGTTTGACATTTTGTGTGTGTTGAATAACTTTATAATTGATTTACTTTAAATGGACATTAGTGAAATTGTACTAACCATAAAATTTTAATTTTAAGATGAAATTTGCTTGTTGAAGTAGAAAGGAGTATTTAGTTTTGATGTTCGGTAATATGATGAAAATTTGGGTATGTCTTTGAGCTCAATTAGACGAACCTGGTTAATTAACGTAAAGGGGTGGTAGATGCTCCTTTATACTCAGACTCGGTCTGCTTATATTGTTATATTAATTAGTAGGCATCCAACAAGGACTTTAATTTTGGATGCACATTAAAATGATAATAAAATTAATCTTGAAATTCTTTTAAAACTGAAATTTATGCTGAGTTTTAATTTTGAAATTTTAATGTATTCTGAATATTGATGTAAATAGAGTTAACGTTGATGTTTTTGGTAGGAATGTGTTGTTTTTTTTTTATGAATGAGGAGGTTTATAACATTAGGTGAGCAGCCGAGGCGAAAAGAGGATCACAGCCGTTTATGACGCCCAATCTGTGGGACTAGAATTTTTTTGTTGAAAGGACCCAGTTCCCGCATTCAAAGGAGAATATCACAGCAATATATATACTAGAAGCGGTTTGTAGTCCCTACGGGACTACTTTGAACGCCTGCACTCGCATTGTGGCCCACTCTCTTTACGCCCCACCATCTTTACGCCCCACCATCTTTACGCCCCACCATCTTTACGCCACACCATCTTTACGCCACACCATCTTTACGTCCTACTATCTTTGCGTCCTACTATCTTTGCGCACCGCCCTCTCTACGCCACGCCGTTTCTACGGCCCGCTCTCTCTACGCCCGCTCTCTCTACGCCTGCTCTCTCTACGCCCGCTCTCTCTACGCCCTGCCCTCTCTACACCCCGCACTCTCTACGCCCCGTCGTCTTTACGCCCCGCCCTATCTACGACCCGTCGTCTCTACGCCACGCCCTTTCTGCACCCCGCCCTCTGTACACCCCACCCTAGTAGACTTTGCCGAAATCACTTCTGGGAGTCAACCGGATCAAGATCACCTCGCTCAAGTAGACTTTGCCGAAATCACACCGGGAGTCGATCGAATCAAGATCATTTTGCTCTAGTAGACTTTGTCAATATCACCTCATGGAGTTGATCGGATCAAGATCACTTCGCCCTAACAGACTTTGTTGAATTCGCTTTAGGAAGACGATAGGATCAAGATGCCCTAGTAGACTTTGTCGAAATCACTTCGTGGAACGATCGGACCAAGACCACTTCGCTCTAGTATACTTTGTCAAAATCACCTCGGGGAGTCAATCGGACCAAGATCATTTTGCATTTCGCTTTAGTAGACTTGTCGAAATCACTTCATGAGTAGATCAGATCAAGATCACTTCGCTCTAGTAGACTTTGTCGAAATCACTTCGGGGAGTCGACCGGATCAAGACCACTTCGCTCTAGTAGATTTTGTCGAAATCACTTCGGGGAGTCGATCGGATGAAGATCATTTTGCCCTAGTAGACTTTGTCAAAATCACTTCAAGGAGTCGATCGGATCAAGAGCACTTCGCCCTAGTAGACTTTATTGAAATCACTTTGGGGAGTCGACTGGACCAAGACCACTTAGCCCTAGTAGACTTTGTCGAAATCACCTCGTGGAGCCGATCGGATTAAGATCACTTCGTTCTAGTAGACTTTGTTGAAATCACTTAGTGGAGCCGATCGGATCGAGACCACTCCGTTCTAGTAGTCTTTGTCGAAATCACTTCGGGGGATCGATCGGATCAAGATCACTTCGCATTAGTAGTCTTTGTCGAAATCACTTTGGAGAGCCGATCGGATGAAGACCACTTCGCCCTAGTAGTCTTTGGCGAAACCACTTCGGAGAGTCAATCGGATCAGAATCGCTTCGTCCCAGCAGACTTTGTCGAAATCAGTTGGAGGGGTCGATCGGATGAAGACAACTTCACTCTAGTAGACTTTGTCGAAATCACCCCCTGGGAGTCGATCGGATCAAGATCACTTCGTCCTAGTGACCTTGTCGAAATAATTTCGGAGAATCAATCGGATCAAGACCACTTCGCTGTAGTGATCTTGCCGAAAGCGCTTGGGGGGGGGTCCATTGGATCAAGATCACTTCGTCAAAGAAGACTTTGTCAAAATCACTTAGTCGAAGTCGATTAGATCAAGATCGTTTGGCAACAGTATACTGTCGAAATCACTTCGGGAAGTCGATCGGATTAAGACCACTTTGCCGTAGTAGACTGTCGAAATTACTGAGGGAGTCAATAGAATCGAAATTACTTTGCCCTAGTAGACTGTTGAAGCCACTCCGGGGAGTTGATCGGGGTCAAGATCACTTTGCCCTAGTAGTCTTTGTGAAATCACTTCGGGGAGTCGATCGGGCCAAGATAAGTTCGCCCTAGTAGAGTTTGTCGAAATCATTTCAGGGAGTCGATCGGGCCAAATAAAAAGCTATACATGCAAACCAATCAAAATTAAGCAATTTTTATTAATTGTTGCCAATGTTACATATGAGCATATGTGTAATAACGTGTTTGTAAATAGCAACCTATGTAAAGATAACCTTCACCTGAAGTCTATGTAATCAGTTTTGCTATTAGTGATTTAGATAAAAAGAGGTTTTTTCTATGCCGCAATATGCGTTTAACATTTCTCAATTCAAATTCAAAAATGAGTGTAATACGTATACGTAAGCGGTATTGAATGTAGGTTTTACGCTCGGAAGCTTTGTGTTTTAGCTCATATTTGGTATTTTATAAGGACTTTTAGTTAATGTAGGCAACCGCTTGGTTCTACCTTCTCTGTACATCACGCTGCCTCATTACTACGTATTAGGTATGCTCGCAAGACAAAGTTGTAAATTGCTGTTAATATAAATAAGGAATAATTTACTTATTGTAGACAGTTGTATAACGTTTATAAATTTTGTTTGAGTATATTTTCCTTTGGACGTTAATAAAATTTCAATATAAAAAAGTGTTTGTATTTGCGATTATGAATACTTAAGTTGAAAATACTTATGAATTTTTTCAATTGGTTTTTATTCTTAACTGTTGATGTTTGTTAAAAGAAAAGTGTCATAAGTGGACCTTAAATAAACAAATATCAAAGGAATGCAGGACGTTTCTTACGTCTGTATTTAAAGTAAATGAAATATAGAAGAAATTAAAAACGAAAACGCTTGAAATGTTCAAGTTTTCAATTACTGTTAATGTAAATAAGGAATAGTTAACTTATTGTAGACCATTGATTAGTGGTTATAAATGTTGTTTGGCTTTTTTACGCATATTAGACGCTTGTTAATGTTTAAAAAAATCAACAAAAAATAAAGGAAAAAAAAATTAATGTAATTGGGCATTGAACCACCGAGGTTGCGTATCGTAGACGGAGGAAAGGAAAGATAATATATTTTTAACTTTTTCATACAATTTTGCTGAATACTAACCATAATAACAATTGATTTCCTTAATAGTACCTACGATGCGACGTTTAACTATAAGTAATTTAAATGACAATATTCAGTATTTATACTAAAATATTGACCTAACTGTTTAAAATAATTAACGATTTCTTCTATTTTATTTGTATTTGATACCATTGTTGTGTTGTACAATAGGAAAAGTAGCGGAAAAACCTATTTTAAACTTAATTTTAACCTTTATACTACCTTAAAGTATAAACACTAAAAACTAAAAAACTATATACAAATGCGGGCAGACGGAGGTGTTAGCTATACGCTATCGAACCTTAATTTGTAGAAAATCCTGTGGTTGTATACTTGTAGTAGTCGAAGTTCGGTAATAAACGTCAAATTAAATTTTTAACTTTTTGTGTTTAAAATAGACTGCGTCTATTAATGCGTGATACTTTTTTATAATCAGAATTAATAATTATCAGTACTATAAAGAATGATTATGTAATTTAAAAGCCTTAATTGTGGAAATTTGCAAATTAACTGTGTTAACATAGTTTCAGATAGTGCGTACTCGTGCTTCTACGTCTTTGTTCGTAACATAGGTTAGATGAGTTAGTATATATGCGCCACTTCCTGTTTATAAGATGTTGGCGTCTTTGTCCGCCAACTGGGCGGATAGTGTTAATACTTCATATGAAATCATAGGTTTGGTTAGCATCTACAGTATATTAAAAAGGTTAAAAACCCTGCTATGGTTTGCATATAAGAATGAATTGCAAACGAATTTGAAAGCTTATAGATGCCAAAATTTATATTTCCATATTTCACTAAAATGAATTACATACATACATTGTATATGTACATAAGTCTAATTAATAAAACTGAAAATATAAGTTTGCACATCATACATGCATTTTAAGGAATGAAATAAACATTTTACCAAAATATATTATTGGCTTATTGCATATTGCAGGAAGAAGAAAACCGATTTTTGGTACAATTGACAAATGCAACAAAACACGGGCCATTGGCATACAAATTAAAAAAATAATCATGAAAACGTAATTTTATTGTTATAGGGATTTGAAAAAATCTATGCCTAGTGGCATTCTTGTTTCCACAACCTCTCACATAGTAGAGAACGTATCTATAATCCACGATTCGGATAAAAATTATGTAATCCATTATTTTAACATTTGTCACAAAAACTAATAAATATGAATCTCCTCTAAATACAGTAATGTATACACAAACACCAAGCTCTAACATTACGAAATCAGTTTCTCTTAAGTTTTAGTTTTGCAATAAATTGTTTGTCCATTCAATATCGGTAGGTACGTAAAAACAACATTGACTGAAATAAGCACCTATAAAAACATTAGTAATGCAATCTTAAGTAAAAGTAATTGTAATTTTTTTTTAATCACATACCTGGATATATTCCAGAAGTGGATTATTAATATCACAATTCATAATGAATTTTTTGAAATGCAGCCAATCAAATTAAACAGTATTTGAATAGCGCTATGGTTAGAGGAACAATAATTTTAAACGTCAAATTAATGTGAAATAAATGATAATCATAATTGCTGTTGAAATTGTGGGCGCCATCTACTCGGATAGTCTTAATACTAAAATGCGCCAACATAATAGTTTATAGAGTGCCACCACTGTGGTTCGCAACCTGCTTTTGACATTTCTCAAATGAATTACACAAATCGCAGTAAAAGTTTTAAATAAAGATGTAGAATTTATGATAGATGTAATATTTTTTGGTACATATTAGAAAATTTGTTAAGGATCGTATACCAATTTTTGAAACCAACTCGATCGTCTGTTCATCAACACAAATGTACCGGTTTTTAGTTCTGTGCGTTTGGGTTTTTAGATGGTAAAATATAAAAGGTTTTTTAGTTTTTATACACATATAAGCGTATACGTACCTGCAAGTTGGACAATCTCTGAAAAGTAAACTTTGTAAATGATTTTTTAGTAAATATAATTCACAAATTATAGATTGTAGATCGCAATGAAGCATATGAAAAAAAAGTGTTGGTTTATTTAATGCATATTGTTAAATGAATGCTATTGCATGTTCTAAAAAGCAACACAAAATTAAATTAAAAAATGAATTTTACTGGGAACCGCACCACCGGAGTTAGCAGTCGTAAACAGCAATGTTAGGGTTGCGCTATTGAGGCGTTGTGTATTAAAATCGCGTTGGTTGTATACTTACTATGCCTAATGTCATATAAGAAATACATCGTCTTAGGAATAAATCACGGTCTATTGTAATTGTTCGGGCGACTCCGTAAACAAACGTCAAATGCAATAAATAATTATTTTTGAAATAAATAGCCCGTGTATATTAAAAAGCCATGTTATTGTATAATAGTAATGAATGATCGGAACTAATACGCAATATTGGATGATTTATAATTTTAAATTTAACAAACTTTAAAAAAATTGTGTCCTCATAGATTTTGAAGGTACATATTCGTTCGCTTTCGTCGGCTTTCGGTACCCGTGTTTGACGTTTCTCGAAGTAATTATACAAATGTTAATATCTGTTTTAAGAAAATACGAATAGCGTTGTTTGGTATATGAACCCAAGATGGCCGAAAGTGACAATCTTAATGAAAGTGGTAGTGCAAAAGTGTGTTATTACTGCAAAAAGAATGTTGTGGTAGGTGTTACCTGTAGTGCCTGTCACACTATAATGCATAATAGTTGTGCAAAACGTGTAAAATGCTGTGAATTACTATCTGCAGATGCAACCATTGATTTTACTAAAGATGCATATTTGTTTCTGAAGCAACTTGTAACTGAGCAGATGGAAAATAACAAGCTGTTAAAAGAGAAAATCAGTATATTAGAAAGTCAACTTCAGCAAGAATCTAATGAAAAGGAATCTTTAAAAACTAAATTCAATAAATTACAAGCAAAATATAACCTAAGTAATAATAATTTTCAAAACAAAGCTAATGATTTAAAAGTTGCTGATAAGGATGATATCAGTATAACAGCTGCTCCTAATCATAAAGTGTGTTCTGATAGTGTACTGCAAGCAATTACAGCAGATACCACTACAATAGGCAAACCAATTCACAAATCTGAACTTGAAATTGAAGAACCTAATGCTAAGGAACTTTCATATGCAACTATAACAAAGGGAACAATAGGAAACCAAAATACAAAGTCTCTAGAAAGAAAACAAAGACACATAATAAATCAGCTTGTTAATATAAATGAAGATAAAACACATAGCAATGAGGGATTTAGTGAAGTGAGGAAAAAAGCAAATAATAAAAAACAAACACTAATTGGTACCAATATCAAAGAAGCAAAACTCAAGGCTCCTATTAAAAAGGCCTGGATTTATGTTGGTGGCTGTTCACCTGAAACAACACCAGACACAATTATTGAATATGTACATGAGGAGTATCCTAATATTGCAGTAGACTGCAAAGAATTAAAAACCATAGGAAAACTAAAAGCTTTTCAAGTGGGGTTTGATTTTAATTATTATGAAAACATTGTTAATGTGGAATTTTGGCCGAAAAATATAAAAATTCGCAGATTCAATTTGCAGTTTTTCCATGCCCAAGCGGATATAAAAGAGAAAACCAACAACTAACCGACAACAGACTGCTAAATGCAACAAATGTAGAAACACTTAAAGATAATATAATATACAATACACTTAAACTGATACATTTGAATATACAATGTATATCCAATAAAATTCATTTACTAGATGTGTTTGTCAATCAACAAAAACCATTATTCTTATGCATCACAGAAACTTGGATATATGAAGATGCAGTACCATCTATCAATATATATGGATATAAAATTGCAGCGGTCTATTGCAGAACTATTAAAAGACATGGTGGTGTGGTAATCTTTGCACAATCTAAAATAGAAACAAAAGTAGTCGATTTATCTGAGTACTGTACCGAACAGGACTTTGAGTGTTGTGCAATTAAATGTAACTTCAACCGTGTGAGGTGTGTATTGTTACAATATACCGAAGTGGGGATGGTAATTTTAAAAACTTTATAAAGCAGTTTGATCAAGTGCTAACTATAGTGTCACAATTATCTGAAATTGTAATAATATGTGGTGACTTGAACATAAACTTTTTAAAAGATTCTTTAAATAAAAGAGAGTTGGAAGATATATTTCTGAGCTACGGTCTAAATAACTATGTTAATACTCCAACCAGAGGTAAGAATGGGATTGATTATATGCTAACAAATGCTAACGATTGCACTATAAATGTGACTGATCCAGGCTATTCAGATCATTCTGCTCAAATATGCTCAATTCAAGTGGCTAAAATAAAATACGGATCACAAAAGACTATCCGACTGCGAAGACACTTTACAGATAAACACATTAACAATATTATACAGCTAATAACTAAAATGAGGTGGTATGACGTTTATGGTGCAACAGACATAAACGATGCCTTTAATAAATTTTGGGCCACCTTCTACTGGTGCGTAGAAGTAGTAAGTCCAAAAAAATGTTACAACTCAAATTACAGAATATCTAATAAGGAATGGCTAAATCAGAGTATTATTCAGCAAGCAGAACATCTAAGAACACTTTATCAGATGGTAAAAGTCACTAATGATGGCAGATTAATAGCTGAATACAAAGTACAAAAAAAACAACACAGTCAAAATATTTGCAATGCAAAAAAAAATACTTTCAAGAAAAAATATTAGCATCCTTAAAAAGTACTAAACAATTGTGGCAAATAGTTCATCAAATCACTGGAAAAATGAACAATAAAATTGCAGTAACTCGAATAAAATACAATGAAAAGGTCTTAAATAATGAATATGACATCTCAAATGCGTTCTGTGAATACTTTAGTAATGTTGCTAATAATATCGTAAGCAATAGTCTGCAAGACACTAGTTGTAGTAACTGTATAGCACGAAAATAATACTGAACAGTATGTATTTCACAGATGTAACCGAGCAAGAATTATTAGATACAATAATTAATTTGAATAATAAAAATTCAGCAGGTGTGGACGAAATTCCAAAATCATTTATAAAGAAGACAATAAAGCATTTTTCTGCTATATTAACATTTCTACTAAATTACTCTATGAAAACTGGGCGGTATCCTGATGCATTGAAAACAGGTTTAATAGTGCCAGTTCCTAAAAAAGGTGATCTAGAATGCGTTGAAAATTATAGACCAGTCTGCATACTCTCAGTTTTCTTTATCATTTTTGAAAAATTAATTGCAAAAAGAATAATGAATTTTCTAATGAAGTATAATCAGTTGGCGGATGAGCAGCATGGTTTTCGACCAGGTCGTTCTGCAGAAACAGTTGCATGTGAATTTCTAAATTATGTACTCAAACAACAAGATGAAGGCAAGTATGTTATAGGTCTTTTCTTTGATCTCACACGTGCATTTGATTGTGTTAATCCTAACCTTATGGAACCTAAATTATTTAATGTTGGCATTAGAGGTAAAATATGTGACTGGCTAATATCATTCATGCAGCAACGAAAATAAAACCAAAATCAATAATGCCACATCAATAGAACATGTGTGCGAATTAGGTGTACCGCAGGGATCTGTTCTGGGGCCCCTGCTTTTCAGTGTGTTTATCAATGACCTTCCGAAATACATAACCAAAGCTAAAGTAATACTTTATGCAGATGACACCACAATGGTGGTTGAAGCTAAATCTCCAGAAGAGCTTCAGATCAAAGTAAACATTGTGATAGAACAATTTTGGCAGTGGTGTGCAAGAAACAGACTAGTTATTAATATAGCTAAAACAAAATGTGTTTACTTTTATAAAATAAGACATCTAGGCACCATCGATATTAGGCTGAATAAATCAAAGGTTGAAATATGTGAAAAAGTATTATTCTTGGGAAGTTACATAGATGCTAAATTGAACTGGCAAGCAGAAATAGATAATCGATGCAAAAAGATTAACAAATCATATTATATGTTAAAAACTATGAAGCAATACTTAAGTGAACCCCAAGCTTTAAACGTATATTACGCATTGGTATATACGCATCTAAGCTATAATATTATTCTCTGTGGGCAAGCCACTGAAATGAAAAGATTACTAGTATCACAAAAACGAATTATTAGGCTGCTATTTAACCTTGCCACGGTAAAAATTCGATAACTAATCGATATAATGGGTTCCTTAACGTTACGATGACAAAGTAGTGCTCCGGAATAGCTCAGAAAAGACTCATCAGGGCGATGGGTAAAGAATCGCATTCATGGACCATAAGGAACCACTAGAAAGGTCCAATAAGTCAAAACTAACTATTTTATTAATGGGCGCCAGGAACAGGAGCAAGCAGAATCAACGAGAAATGTTCCACTATTCTCGGGCGAAACCCAAGGTAACTCACTATATCAATAAATTAACAGGGCACAGAATTAAACCTGAATTTATTGAAGTAACTACAATGCCAAACATGAAATCAAACACATAAATATAAAGTTCACTAGAACAAATAATTCTACAAATAATCATACATACAAGATTCAAACCTAAATGATTCAAGAGAAAATTAACCACACTAAGTGCTCACACTAAGCAAATATATGTTTACTCCAGGTGATTGTATAAATAATATTTAACAGTAATAACGCAAGGGTGTTAATAATATCCGGGCACGAGCCCGTGCAAAAAATAATTAGTACTAAGTAAAAATTGGATACGCAGACTTGGTGGCCACTAAGTAAGCTGTAACAGCATAACTCAAGCGAGTAATAATTTAACCAAGGGTCTAAGCTCGTGACTAGATTTACAATCAATATGTATAAATCACTGGAACGCATTAACGAGTGGTTAGCATTATTCATTAAAAAAAACCTAGCACTTACTAAGGAAGCATTCAACCATTAGTACCTTAATAATTTTATCATAAATACAGATTTTACGTTAATTATCGCAACCCACCCTACACACAGGTGTAAGTATGGTTGCATGCAAAGCAAAATATAAGCGGGTGAACATAAGGTTTCATACACAAAAAGTATTACTCCAATAATCTCAACAGAACATAAACACAACACACTTAAATAAGGAAGTATACGACCTCAAGAAGTAATTCCAATGCACCAGTAGCAGTCAAGGATTCCAAATCCAACTCAACAGGATTACACCACTTAAAAGTAGTCACACAAAATCGCTTCAGGTGTAATATTCATCCACAGATAACTCCAACAGGTTACGATTAATATTTCGGTAGTCCAGCAGATGGAACTTATGGTATCAATAATTAATTCTTCGTCGGGAGCTTTAATACCATCTATTTCAGTAAGTTGTCGAGGTTGGGTAATCGTAATACCACCAGAACGATTACTTAAACGAATCTTTACAAATGTGCATCTACTTAAATTGGAACTGCTAAACCTAAAGTATGTAATTACTCTTGGACTCGCACGCAGACGTAAATTTAAATTTGAAGTTAAATTTGAAGTTACATTTAAACCCTAAAATTCATGTAATACATAGAACAAGAAGTACTACAAAGCTATTACTTACCACATAACCATGTGGGTAGCATATAACAAATATCACAAAAATGTGCTTCTCTAACTGAGCGAAGGTATTAATCAAAACGACGTGAAATCCGCCAAAGGCGTAATAATTAACTTTCTTACTCACAAACACCAGAAAGATTAATTTTATCCAAGGTAGTAAGCTAGAATCCGCTAAAATAAGCGATATAAATTTTGCTAACATACCATGTTCGTCGTTTCGATTCAAAGGCTGGATAAAAAAAAACGACGAGCCACCATATGGGCTCGTTATCGCCTTAGGTGAGATAACATTTTCCCACAATTAAACCACTTTTATTAACAAAAACAAATTAATGTGCATTACAATAATACAGTTTTACAAACAACTTGACAAATGTCAATTCAGTGAAATATCTAACCAAAGGAGAGATTCAAAGGCTTCTAACCACAGAGCATTATGTTAAAAGATTCTAAAATTGCAATAATTATAAAACTTAGAACGGACGTTCCTCCCCTCAACTTCGAAGGAAGTAAACTCCTTAAAGTTTACGACGTTCAGCAGCAGGCTGAACCTAACATAACCAATAACACAAGAGCTATTCAATCATCATCAAATACATTAGCAGGTTTCAGTTCTTGAGCATGCCAGATACCCTTAGGTTGTCCATCTTCAGTTTCCAGTTCGTAAGTTGCTATTCCTAATTTCTTTTTAACTTTATAAGGGCCTAGGAATTTAGGAGCAAGTTTTGTTGAAAAGGACTTGGTCGCATCACTCAAAGCCTTATTACGTCGCCACACAAGTTGACCAGGTTCATAGTGAACAGCTCTTCTTCGCAGATTATATGTATGACGAAAGCGTTCATGCGCTTGACGTAATTTTTCTTTAACAGTTTCAAAGATTTTCTGATAACCAGTTTTACGTTTTTCTATATGTTCATTTAAATCTAGATCGGGTGTTTCAATTTTTAACTTAAAGTCTTCTCCGCAGGAAATATGTTCACGTCCAAAATTTATAAAGTATGGGGTGAAACCAGTAGTTTCGCTAACAGAAGTTCTAATTGCACAGGCCACAGCGGATAAATTGATATCCCAATTTTTCTGTGACTCTTTAATATATGTTGCAAGCATAGTCTTGATGACTTTGTTCGTACCTTCGGTTGGATTTGCACGAGGGTAATATAAGGGAGTAAATATCATAGTAGATTTATATTTTTCATACAAGTGTCTAAAGCGTTTACTTTTCATTTGTCCACCATTGTCGCAAATAATGTACTGGGGTACACCATAGACCAAAAATATACCATCTTCTACGCTCGTGCATAAAGTTTTAGCACTAGCAGATCGAACAAGGGTACCCATAAAATCTAAACTTATCATTTGCCAAGGTTGTATGACAGACGGTCGCTCACCCATAAGACCAGCAGGAGCTTTTTGTTCGGGCTTATGTTGTTGACAAGTAAGACAATGGTTAACATACCGGGTAATATCACACTTCATTTGGGGCCAATAATATAACATTTTAATTCTAGAGTAAGTCTTGAAGATTCCTAAATGACCAGAAATGGGATCATTATGATATCGCCACAAAAGTTGGGAACGTTTTTCTTTAGGAACTACTAATCTCCACAAGTCATTTTCAGTAGCTAATTCAGGTATAGGTGGTTTGACAAACTTATAGAGTCGTTCGTCTTCCACTCGCCACAAAGGAAATTTTAAGGGATTACAACTAACTTTCTTAAGTACTTTACGATACCATCTATCGGTAGTGTTAGAATAATCATCATCGTCCACTTTCATAGGTTCAATAGAAACAGGGACAGCACGTGAAAGAAAATCGGGTACAATATGCTCTTTACCTTTACGATGAATTATTGTGTAATCATAGGATTGCAATCTCAAAGCCCAACGTGCCAAACGTCCTTGAGGGTCTTTTAGTTTATGAAGCCATAATAGAGAATGGTGGTCGGTAATTATCGTGAAGTGATGACCTTCCAGATAGTGTCGTAGTTTTTCAACCGACCAGATAACGGCAATACACTCACGTTCGGTGGCAGAATATTTTTGCTCTTGCACAGTAAGAGAGCGAGATAAGTAGCAAATAACTCTGTCGCCAATATCAGTGGATTGGGTAAGAACGGCACCAATACCATAAGCAGAGGCATCAGTTTGTAAAACAAACGGCTTGGAAAAATCAGGGCACGTCAACGCAGGAGCAATTATTAACAACTCTTTGATACGATTGAAGGCGGTTTTGCAATCAGAAGTCCAACGCCAAGTACAACTTTTCTTAGTTAAACTAGTCAAAGGTTGAACAATAGTAGAAAAATCAGGGACGAAACGTCGATACCATGATGCTGTACCTAGGAAACGTCGAAGATCAGTAACAGATTTCGGATACGGGATGTCTAATATAGCTTTCACTTTATCGGGATCAGGTCGAAGTCCATGTTGATCTACCAAATATCCTAAATAACGTAACTCAGATAAACAGAATTTACATTTATCGAGGCTTATGACGAGACCAGCTTCAGTTAAGCGATCAAAAACTTTGCCAAGAATTTCTAAGTGATGGTCAAAATCTTTAGATACAATAATTATATCATCCAAATATTGCAGAACAAAGGTTGTAAATCAGCACCAAGTGTATTATCAATGAGACGCTGGAATGTAGCGGGGCATTAGTTAAGCCGAATGACATTCGATTGAATCGATAGAGCCCACGACCAGGAACAGTGAAGGCCGTAAAGTCTTTCGATGACTCACTAACAGGGACTTGCCAATAAGCAGATAATATATCAATAGAACTCAAATAACGAGCATCTCTTAATTGATCTAAAATCGCAGACATGTAAGGTAGCGGATAAGCATCTTTGATAGTTACAGAATTTAATTGACGATAGTCAATACAAAATCTATCTGAACCATCTTTCTTGGTACCAAACAAACAGGAGAGGACCAAGAACTTTACAGGGTGAAATAATTCCATCCTTTAACATATGGTCTAATTCTTTATCAATAATCTTTTGTTTAGAAGGGAAACAGGATAGTACCGTTGTTTAATTGGTTTAGTACCAGGCAGTACTTGATTACATGTTCGGTTGTTTTACAATAACCTAGTGCAGTTCCCATATTTTGCAATTTTTCCCTAAGAAGGAGATTTAAAGCAGATCGTTGACCAATTGTTAAAGCATCTTGAGTATTAATACCAGAAACATTATTTTGTATTTACTATTAGGCTCTGACTCGGGAGAAAAATGCCAAACACCTTCCTTTAAATTTGGAATTATACTCATGACCTTCCAAAATCTATACCTAATATAAGGACATGGCTAAATTCAGGTACTACTAAAACTTTTATTATATGTAATTTTTCCATCAGTTGTACAGGGGTTGAGATATAGCCTAAAGCTTTGCAAATATTACCACTAGCAACAGTGCATTCAGATGGGGATTTGATTAAAGTTAATCCTAATTTCATTAACAATTCATAACCAGGTAAACCTACAACAGTTTGACTTGCACCACTATCCAATAAAGCTAAGATAGGATGTCCTAAAATTTTAACTTCAAGATATGGTCTTTGGTCATTTTGGGCATGTGACAAAACAAAGTCCAATAGTGACTGATTAGGAAAATTATTATAATTGAATAAATTTTATTTTTATTTTCAATGTTGGCCAAGGTTGGAGAAAAAGGAGGAAACCACTTGACCTATTGGTTCCTCCGGGTAAGTTTAAATGACGGTTACAATCTGGGCATGTACGTACGTAAAATCATGTTTACCACACTTGTAACAAATTAATTTCTTTGGTTCGGGACAAACTTTAGTCAAATGTCCTAAACGAGAACAATTATAACAAACAATTGATGGTGAATTGGTTCTAACTTCATTAACATTCGTGCACATAACCGATTGATCATGAACACCAGCAATATTTTTAGTCGAGACCGATACAAAAGCAAAATCAGGTTCCACATAAGAGCGTTGATTTTTATTAGGGGGTACATAACTGTCTACTCTAAATTTCTTCAATTCTAATTTCAAACATTCCTCTTCCAATTTCTGTAAAGAATCCACATCAGGTAACTGGGTTGTATAAAATGGGGATAAATTATGCGAAACAATATCAAGTTGAACATCTTCAGGCATAGAACCGTAACGTCGAAACATTGAGGTCATACAGGATAAATAGTCAATAATACCTTCAGAAGGATCTTGTGTTCTTGCTAAAATATCCTTGAAAAGTCTACGTTTATAATCAGGAGGTTCAAAATGTAACAATAATAAGGTAGATAATGATTTCCAATTAGAAAACCTATGGCGATTACTTCTATACCAAAGGAGTGCCTTTGACTCAAATAAATCCACAGAGGACTCAAATAATTCAAGTTCAGAAATATTTCGGGCTCTACGGAGCTCGTCAACTCGTTCAAGAAAATTATGAACAGTAAGTCCATCAGGATCGCAGGAAAATTTTAAGTTCCATTTCAACACTGGTAATGATCTTAAATTCGAATTTGGAGATGAAGTATTAAATGTATTAGTTGGGTTAGCTGCAGCTTCAGATAATTCTTCGTCAGCATCAACATTAAACGAGGGTTGTTTTGATAATAAATTACTGAGATTTTCCACTTCTTTAGAAGAGTGAGAATCCAAAGTATCTAATAAAGTAAGAATTTTTGTTAAAAGACTCGAGCGTAACTCTACTTGTTCAGATGATAGGGTATCTACTGATATAAGATTAATTCGTTTCCACAAATGAATCATCCGAGCACGAATAGTAGCAACAGGAGAATCAGCTTTCTGTAAATTAGATTGTAATTCAACTATCTTTTCAGAAATAATAGTAAATTCATCATCAGGTATAAGATCTGATGTATTAAAAGAAGAAGCAATACTAGTTTGTTCCATTTTTAATAACGGGCGTAAATAAGCTCGCATACCTTCAACTGTTTCTTTCGCTAATACAGTAACACCACGAATCAATAATTCAAAAGATAGTTCATCCTTACGAAGTCGATGAATATCCATTTTATAATCAGACATTTTAATATAAATTGAAAAAAAAAACAAATTATTCACTAATATAATGTTCAAATCGCAATTCAATAATAAATATTTTATATTTTATCAAATAATTATGTAAATAACCTCTAACTATCTCTGCAAGTTAGATATAAGGGTTGAATTTTTGTAATTACACAACTTTTTTTTTATATCACCAATAACTTCACAAAATATGCACCTATAAATTCAGTACCAATAATCAATACCAGAGTATTTTTAAACACTTTAAAATAATAGCACCAATAAATGTTTAAGAAAGCACAAACTAGCACAAGCATACAAATCAACATACACACACTGCAATAATATTGTTGCCTAAAATTGCAACTTCACAAAATATCCAATAATCCGAAAAAAAAAAAAAAAATTTAGGGGTTGTAAAATGAAATGCAAAACAAAGTCTTGCACGTTGAGAATTAATTTTTGTCGTTGGGACAACAAGCAATATAGTATCAATTCTATATTTCGAACCACAAACCACAAGCGTTGTGTAAATTTTTGCCAATTCGAGGTACAAACGTTTTGTGTCAATTTTTGCCAATTCAAGGCCACAAACGTTCGGGCGCCAATTTTTGCCACGGTAAAAATTCGATAACTAATCGATATAATGGGTTCCTTAACGTTACGATGACAAATAGTGCTCCGGAATAGCTCAGAAAAGACTCATCAGGGCGATGGGTAAAGAATCGCATTCATGGACCATAAGGAACCACTAGAAAGGTCCAATAAGTCAAAACTAACTATTTTATTAATGGGCGCCAGGAACAGGAGCAAGCAGAATCAACGAGAAATGTTCCACTATTCTCGGGCGAAACCCAAGGTAACTCACTATATCAATAAATTAACAGGGCACAGAATTAAACCTGAATTTATTGAAGTAACTACAATGCCAAACATGAAATCAAACACATAAATATAAAGTTCACTAGAACAAATAATTCTACAAATAATCATACATACAAGATTCAAACCTAAATGATTCAAGAGAAAATTAACCACACTAAGTGCTCACACTAAGCAAATATATGTTTACTCCAGGTGATTGTATAAATAATATTTAACAGTAATAACGCATAGGTGTTAATAATATCCGCACGAGCCCGTGCAAAAAATAATTAGTACTAAGTAAAAATTGGATACGCAGACTTGGTGGCCACTAAGTAGCTGTAACAGCATAACTCAAGCGGTAATAATTTAACCAAGGGTCTAAGCTCGTGACTAGATTTACAATCAATATGTATAAATCACTGGAACGCATTAACGAGTGGTTAGCATTATTCATTAAAAAACCTAGCACTTACTAAGGAAGCATTCAACCATTAGTACCTTAATAATTTTATCATAAATACAGATTTTCGTTAATTATCACAACCCACCCTACACACAGGTGTAAGTATGGTTGCATGCAAAGCAAAATATAAGCGGGTGAACATAAGGTTTCATACACAAAAAGTATTACTCCAATAATCTCAACAGAACATAAACACAACACACTTAAATAAGGAAGTATACGACCTCAAGAAGTAATTCCAATGCACCAGTAGCAGTCAAGGATTCCAAATCCAACTCAACAGGATTACACCACTTAAAAGTAGTCACACAAAATCGCTTCAGGTGTAATATTCATCCACAGATAACTCCAACAGGTTACGATTAATATTTCGGTAGTCCAGCAGATGGAACTTATGGTATCAATAATTAATTCTTCGTCGGGAGCTTTAATACCATCTATTTCAGTAAGTTGTCGAGGTTGGGTAATCGTAATACCACCAGAACGATTACTTAAACGAATCTTCACAAATGTGCATCTACTTAAATTGGAACTGCTAAACCTAAAGTATGTAATTACTCTTGGACTCGCAGCAGACGTAAATTTAAATTTGAAGTTAATTTTGAAGTTAAATTTGAACCTAGATTTGAAGTTACATTTAAACCCTAAAATTCATGTAATACATAGAACAAGAAGTACTACAAAGCTATTACTTACCACATAACCATGTGGGTAACATATAACAAATATCACAAAAATGTGCTTCTCTAACTGAGCGAAGGTATTAATCAAAACGACGTGAAATCCGCCAAAGGCGTAATAATTAACTTTCTTACTCACAAACACCAGAAAGATTAATTTTATCCAAGGTAGTAAGCTAGAATCCGCTAAAATAAGCGATATAAATTTTGCTAACATACCATGTTCGTCGTTTCGATTCAAAGGCTGGATAAAAAAAAAACGACGAGCCACCACATGGGCTCGTTATCGCCCTTAGGTGAGATAACATTTTCCCACAATTAAACCACTTTTTATTAACAAAAACAAATTAATGTGCATTACAATAATACAGTTTTACAAACAACTTGACAAATGTCAATTCAGTGAAATATCTAACCAAAGGAGAGATTCAAAGGCTTCTAACCACAGAGCATTATGTTAAAAAGATTCTAAAAATTGCAATAATTATAAAACTTAGAACGGGACGTTCCAACCTAAATGCCAGAGCTAGCTGTAAATTAGTTTTTAAAGAAAAAAAAATCTTGACAGTTATTGGGATATACATATATAAAATATCGTTATATGTAAGACAAAATATTAAAAATTTTCGTACTCTCTCATCTATACATGAACATGAAACACGCCAAGGACACCTTCTTTATCAAGAACAATTTCACAATGTTTATTATGCAAAATCGCCGATACAAGCTGGCATTAAAATATACAATGCTATTCCAAATTATATAAAAGAAGCAATCAATCTTAAAACATATAAGCATTTATTAAAAGAATTCCTATTTGATAAGTCGTTCTATAGCATTAAGGAATACTTTAATATACAATAGAATATGAATAAGAGTGTAATGACTTATCACATCCTGTATATAGGCAAAGTGCTGAATAAAATTCTTATCTTATCTTATCTTATATATTAGATATTTTTTAACGCTCGAATACGAATTTTAGAAACCAACTCGATCTTTCTTCTCTCTCGTGCTAACGTTAACGGAACAGTTGCCGACCTCGTTGCACGCCTCGTTCGGTTTTTAGATCGAAAATTTTTGAGGGATCCTATCTTTTGTAACACGTTAACGAATACGTCGCGTCAAATTAATCTTTTCCCGGAAAATCCCAATTTCTCCCTTAGTTCTCGGTTTCCCGCGATAAAAACCGGCCTATGCAACGCACGCAAAAATTCTCCACCTAACCACCACCCGCCCGCGCCCCCAACTCCGTAACCCTCGGACGCAAATCCTAAAAAGCGATCGATTTGCGCCTCTCAACTTTAACACAAAGACGGGCGTACAAAACTTATAGTTATTAGATATATATATATATATATATATATATATATATATAACATCAGTAGAGAACAATGCTTTTCACGATGGCCATGCAATAGATATTTCTCATAAAGTACAAAAGATACAAGTGTGAAATTTTGTACATGAAGTTTTTTGACATTGCAAGTCGATCTAAAATATTTTCATTTTGACAATAGTTCTGGTCATTCCAGAAGATAATATTATCTTCGTTATTTTAAATGGAATGCCCCATATATTTTTGCATATTTAGATATTTCTATAATTTTAAGTTAAATTTGTTGAATAAGTAAGTCATATCACAATATTTTACTGTTTTCAAGATCTTTAGTTTTTTATGTTTATTTCGTAAAAACAGCTATGTACTTTCTTGAAAATAATGTGCATTTACATTTACAGTTGAAAATCTGTTATTAGCAAATTTGTTATTTAAATGTAAGAAAATCATTCCATTGTATTTGTTTGCATTCAACGCCATGCCAGGTGTTCAAAATTTTTGCTTAAATTTTCCTACATAAAAAGCCAGTTTTTCTAAATGAAACATCCCATATATTTTTAAATTGTTTAATCGTTTTTAAGATAACTTTATGCAACAATTCCTGTTTTGAAGTTTAACGGTTTTTAATTTATTTGATTTTAAAGACACTAATTGGTTCTACTACAATAATAAAAATAAATATCGCCATTATGTTCGTAGGAGACTTTGGAAAATAAATGCATGTCTATTTATATTTGTCAAAGTGGTTTAATGAATATTTTATTTATTTTAAAATAACAGACTGAGATGTCAAGGGAAGAATTTATTAAAATTATTTAAATTAAAAATTTTATCGTGGTAGAAAAAAAATAATAATTAATGTTTATGCTTTAAGATATGATCGAAAATGACACCATTTCTTTCCAAACAAGTCTTTATTATTTTAATAAGATTATCGTGTGTTGCTTTTCTTATTGCTTGTGACAATAATGAATTTACAAGAGCTGTAATTCTTGACAAATTCCACTAATTATTCTATTACACATTCACTGTGAATAATTATTAAATTTAAGAAATCTTCATTACCATGTCCTAATCTTGAAATTTTTACTATTTTATAACATACAATCCAACACTTAGTTAGGTCCTTACAATCAACAATGCCCTTTCTGCGTTTCTCTGTTTGGGTACTGAGACAAAGTGTCAGCTAACAAGTCCTTTCCATGACTACACTGTTTTAGAAAATCAAACTCTTGAACATAGTGCTCATCGATCCAGCATTCCCCTTGTTAACGTTATCGTCGACAAAAAGGATAATGCCTTATGATCCGTAACAATTATTAAGTTTTGACCGAACACTAACTGTTTTAGTGCAAATATAAACAGTAGCACTTCCGTTTCAGTAATTTTGTAGCGTAACTCAGCTCCCTTCAATACTAATCTTGCAAGCACTTAAATTTGATGATTATTATCAGTGTTTAATCGGTACAAAATTGCACCTACCACTTAACTCGTACTGTTAGTTTGAATATACAAACTTTTATTAAAATCAGGGTGATCCACTATGGTAACTCGTAGAAAAGCATCTTTCACATTCTTGAATGCAGTCGTGCATTCTTGATCATTCCCACCTACCATTCTTTTTAAGCAATTTTAGTAATTAGACAGTAAATCCAGCAAGGTTTTCGCAGAATCTGCATTTGTAGTTTACAAAGCCCAAGAAAGCTCTCAGTTCTCAGATATTTCGTGGAACGGGAAATTTCTGTATACTCTCAATGTGTTTTTGGTTAATGGAATTACTGATACTCAATAATATTCCCTAAAAATTTAACTCACACTGATCAGAATGTGATTTTTGCAATTTTATGTTGAGATTATTTTCTGAGAATCTTTGAAGTACTTTACCATGATGAACTAAATGATCCTCGGGAGAGGACGAAAAAATGAGGTCATCTACATAACTCAAAATGAATCTGTCAAATTTGGGTCATAGAACTTTGCTTAAGCATTGGAGAAAACTGGCAACTGACGTAGACCGCCCAATCAGAAGAACATTAAAACAATACGTGGTGTTTTCTTATAAAAACTTATATTGGCATTGCTTCTTTTTAATAGGAATTTGCCTATACGAAGCCATCATACCCAAGGTTGAAACTACTGGATCTCTACCAAATTTGGCCAGCAGCTTTTCAGGCGGAGGTGGCAACACATGATCTTTACCATTCTGGAATGTAACAAGCAAGCATCTAAACATAACCTTCAGGTTTTGCGTTTTTTAGTACTCTTACTAACTGAGAAATATATTTGGACTTAACAACAAGAAATAAGTTCTTCATTCAACATTGCTTTGATTTGTTTTTAACTTTTTCCTGGTAAGCAATAGGGATGAGATAAACCTGTTAATAAATGTGACTTTACTTTGCATAATAATTTCATATTTGTAGAAAATTGTTTTACCAGGCATTTCCGAATTCTCTGGCTATTATAATGCAATAACTCGTATAATTACATCTTTCGTGTGTGGTTAAAGTTTACAGCCAACATGGCCACTTCACGTAGTTCATCAGCAGATGACCTATGACAAGAATCTTTTTTAACTTGATGAATTAAATTGATAGGCATTTTTAGTTGGCCATTTATCGTCTATAGAATTTAAATTTAAATGTTCTCTGGGTAGAATAAGAGGCATACTTTAAAAATCAAGTTTTGCATCTATTTGTTTTAACTAGTTGCTGCCTAAAATTATTTTTTGATTGAACTTTTGTACCACAATACAAGGAACATCAAAAGTAGAAATATTTATGTTTACGGGTAAACAAGATCTGCTCAGATATCTTACTTATTTTGCACTCTATGGCTACCAATACAGTCACATTTGATACTTGTGATGCGGGTTCTGATACTGCAGAAATGTTGCTGTCGGTATCGATTAACACATTTACAAGATTTTCATGTACGTATACTTTTATGATAGGTGACACTTGACTTGAATGAAAAGTGTCCTCGATTTCATTCGATAATTTGCTTGGTTTCAAATTAATATGTTGGTTTAAAGACCAAATATCCTTATTCTTGTTGGGTTTGGTTTTTTTCTTTCTGAAAGTCTTTGATCATTATTATTTTGATAACAAGGTGTATTAAGATTACCCCGGTATTATTTACAATCCTATGTTTTTAGTAATTCCCTCGAGGCGGTGTATAATACATTTAGCCAATCTCTTGTGTGCTGATAATTTAAAGTTCTTTCGTCGTTTAAGAACTATCGACGACAGACATAGTTTTTCAGTGGTGTGTTAATCATCATCATATTTCGTGTGGGTACCATATCAATAATACTAGTCATGGTGGTAGTCACAATATTCAGGATTTGGGTGTTATTTTGTGACTCTTCTCTGAGCACAACAATGCTAGAATTAATAAATCATACAAGAGGTTAGTGATCATAAAAAGACATTGTAGTGATCTCCACAATATTGTTACTGTTATGGCACAT
Organism: Platerodrilus igneus; assembly: GCA_036346225.1. Classification (NCBI taxonomy): domain Eukaryota; kingdom Metazoa; phylum Arthropoda; class Insecta; order Coleoptera; family Lycidae; genus Platerodrilus; species Platerodrilus igneus. Next base: position 5,233,189 of record JARFIW010001690.1, read on the forward strand.
TATACAAGTCTAGTTTGCACTCTAGTTGAATGTAACTCCTCAGTCTGCAATCCATACAATTTAAATACTCCCTGTATGTTTGTTGTGGAATTATGATAAGAATAATTCGGATTCGTGTTCTTGAACTTCTCTATATTGAATAGGAACACCTCCAAGTTGTTCATCAAGCTGAACTGCAACGATGGCAGCAGTTCCTGATTCATCCTGGCTGGTCTCACTCCCTAACCAAAAATGAATATTCCAACTGAACGAGCCATGTGATTCTTTAGTATTTAATATGACATATGAATTTCCATAATAAAACTTTCCATAATTATTTTTAGGATAAGCCGCCGGTTCAAAATTCTCTATTCTCCAAACTTCCAGTCCTCCTCTTTTACCAGCATTTGGTAACACAACCATTTTCTTATAAATGTAATCACTTGTGACAACTGGTCAAATAAAATGAAACTGGACTATAATACTTTATAACGGTTGGGTTGCGGTTCAACAACTCAAATTAAAGTGTTCTGTTATCAGTGATAATTATATACGTTGAAAACGCAAGCATACACATCGATTGCTAATACTACACGGCACTTATTAAAAACTTATTTGATAATTCCATAGGTAGATACTTCAAAATAATTTGTGTGTATATCACAGTGACAATCACAACCTGCCTAAATTACAAAAATAACTTCAATATCCAACTTTATAGGTATTTTTATTTTTATTATTGTTGTGGTTTGTTAAGCAGTCTTCTTAATCTTTTTTGGGAATTAAACTACTCATAGTTTTTAAAATCATCTTTATTTACGTTTCGATCCATGACCTAGGATCGTTGTCAAAATAATAAAAACTTCAAGTTTGACATTTATGACATAAATTGAAGGTGACTTTGATTTATTGATGTTCAAAATATTTGGTTTGAGTACACTAAGCAAAAATTTTTAAAGTTTAAAAGATAGACTGTCTTCAATTTGTGTTACTGCCTGGGACCGACTTTTTTAGGTAGCCAATATGCTTAACGTGAAATGAGCTGATTAATTTTTATTGGTGAATTTTATATAAATTCGATAATTTGTGGATTGGAAAACATTTTTAACATGTTTCTATTTATACAATTGAGAGGATGGTATTAAAGAAGTGTGCGATTGCGTTACCATAAGGCTTAAGCAGTCGTTTTTTATATTTACTTTGAGGGGGAAAATCATTATGATTTAGGCTACCTCTGTGGTAGATTTTAACATGGTTCTGAGGCGACCCTATGGCTGGTTTACACTTGTCAGATACCAATGTTGTTCTATGAAGATTTTATATGGTTCTGAGGCGAGCCTAAGATCGGTTTACACTTGTCAGATACCAATATTGTTAAACGGAGATTGTATATGGTTTTGAGGTAACTCTATTGTGGGTTTACACTTGTCAGATACCAATGCTGTTTTACAGGGGTTGTTGATATGCTTATTGTTATGTAAGTTGTTGGAGTTTCGTAAATTATTTCCTATTCATAAAATCCTCTTTATTTTCTATAAGATTAATTACGTTCAAAAATGCTCTATTCTTATTTCATTAGAGTATATCAATATTCAATTCCATTTAATTGCCTGTCCAACAGACAGTAAGATAACCTTGAGGCACGTGCAGCGCTGTTTTATCGCTCACCTGCCTTCGTTTTAATAAACAAACAACAAAGTCTGCTCCCAGCTTTTCAAAGTTACAGACGTATTCGCGTGGGCTGTAATTACCTTTATACTAAAATGCTGTTCTATAAATTATTTCTAGTGTGCAAAATTAGTAATGAATTCGTAATAGTTACAGATTAACTTAAATACGAGGCGATCATTATTCCTAGTAATTTGTATTCTCTCAACACAGGTGCGTGTTTTCCGGATGTATGTAAATTTCTTACAAATCGTCCAAACATTATTGATTCTTCCGGTTATAATCTTAATTAATAACCATTTTCTTAATCTGGTATCACAACAAGTTATCTCGTACTTGTGTGGTATTAATGCAATGACCCTTTCCATTGGTGTATCATAAAAAAATACGTTAGTGAACTTGATACAACGGCATATGTACTTAAATTCATAATAGTGTGATTAAACTAGTGCGTTTTTATACAAAGTCGGATAATTCAGAAATTTAATATACTGTAAATTGTGCTTTTCACTGTATTTCTAATTCTTATTGACGTTATAATATACAATCCTCTTACTACACGGTGTACGATTAATTGGTTAATTTACTAACTCAATAAAGTTCACCATATTGGCGTTGTGAGTTGTTATATTGTCATAAGTAGTTATTGTATGTATAAATAGAAATCATGTATTTAGGCTGTATTTCATGTTAATATCGCAAGGAAAGCCCAGGAAAAACTTGCAATGCTACCTAGATATTGTGGACATTTGATTTTCATTTGTTATTTCTTTTAGTAATGGAATCCATTGTTTACTGAAAGTTACGGATTCGTTTGCAACGCAGTTATTTTTATGTAGGGTTATATAAGCAGCTTCTTTGATTTTGCGTTTTTGGTGGTTTTCTTCTTTGTCGATAATTTTTGCATCCTCCCATTTTATTTTATGACTGGAGTCCCGTGGTTTAATTCCCAAAGAAGATTAAGAAAAATCCATACAATTTAAATGAGACTTCTCAGATAGAAAGTGTTCTAAGGAAGTTTGTTATATTTATGTTCTGTAAATTACACTTGCCAGTTAATATATTTACTTATGATGACATTGTTAATCTCTTGAAACCTTAAAATCTAGAATACTCACTAATGACCTGTTATTTCTCTTCAACGCTATAAAGTCGCATATCGATTCCCGAGAGATCTTCAGCACACAAACTTTTATGTGCTAGTTTGCTCTGTAACCGTACTCCATTTCACATTCTCCAGCACTCAACAAATTGGTTTAAATTCTGCGATTGCTAAGATGTGCAATATTGGAAATGAAATTTTTTCAGAAATTGACTTTCTTGACGTTACCACTTATCTTTTCCTCGATCAACTGGAAAAAATCTAATGTTATTGGTTTGTTTCTGCTGTATGGTGGTGTTGGGACTGTATATTGGTTATTTTTGCTGTTGTCTTTATTACTTATAACTTTACTTTACTTATAACTTTATTATTTACTTATAATTTTATTATTTAATTGTCCAAAATTTATATTATCTTGTACTATCTAACATTTGTGTTTATTAGCTTAAGCCGCACAAATTCATTTATACAGGGTGTTTTGAAACATCGTTTAAAGATTTTAAGGGCATGTAGCATGATTGAAAATAATGTTGAGCCATAATAAAAATATGTCCACAAATTAACTGTTTACGAGATAATAAATAAGTAAACGATAACATCCCAATAAACAAATACCTATCAGCTTTTGTCTTATGACAGTTTAATTGCAATTTGTAGCAATTACAATGGTTGCGTATTCTAATGCTGAAATGAGCGATATGGTGTTCATGTATGGTCGTGTTAATGGGAATTCTTTTCAATCACGTCGCTTCTATGTTGAAACATTTCCTGATCGCCAACTGCCTTTGCATGTGATGTTTCAGATATTATTTCAACGTCTAAGAGAAACTAGTTCATTTCGGAAGCGGTCTTATGATACTGGACGGCAGAGAATAGCATGTACCCCACAGATAGAAGATCGAATGTTGAATATTATTGATGAAAATCCCGAAACTAGTGTTAGAAAAATTTCGACTCAAGTGGGTGTAAGCAACTATCTTGTTTGGAAAACTTTTCATGAGCAACTCCTATACCCCTACCATATCCAGCGGGTACAAGCCCTTACTGCTCTGGATTATCAAGCGAGAATGAATTTCTGTGTGGTTTTTGCGAACAGCTGCTGATCGGCAAGATTTTGCTGATAAGATCCTTTTCACTGATAAATCTGATTTTACTAAAAATTGAATATTTAAATTCCACAACAATCACGTTTGGTGTGACGAGAATCCTCATGCTATCGTTGAAGCCAGACATCAACATCTGGTTAGGCATGATAGGAGAACGGTTGTTGGGACCGATTGTTTTGCCACAACACTTAACAGGTCTTGAATACCTTACATGTGATTTTCCAATGCTCCACCCGAAGTACTACATTGGCCAGGAAGTGAGATTTTTTACCTGAAAAATTTTGAATTTTGCCGAACCCTTGCTGTTCCAAGCAAGATAGGGATCTTTAACATGCATGACAATTTGATTCTATTTATTTATTTCTCTGGCCAAAATAGCATTAAAATATAAAACAACAGGATGTCAATCAACAATCCTTCAGTCAATAATAGTAAAAAAATATACATGTTTATGTACATACTCAATAAATCTAACAAAAATAAGTAATTTTATCTTAGTATTTTAATATGCATGTTAAGTTCCTAGTGATTTGTCGTTTAAGAATTCCTGGATGGTATAATAGGGTGTTTTTATTAAAATCTGTTTTAGCTGTCTTCTGAATATCTTTGTTAGTTTTTTCAAGTTATGTGGCAAATGATTATAGATTTTTTTGCCATTGTACAAACAAGAGTTCATATATATATAAAGATGAGCAAGGTATTGAAAGTGGTAATTCTGTATTTTTTCTGGTATTATGTGCAAGATTTTGTAATTCCCTATTAAAGTTGTTAATTGTGTCCAAATGAACAAAGCAAGCACTTTCTAAAACAAGGAGTGCAGCTAAAGTAAGAATGCAGCTTTGAATAAAAAAGTGGTTTGCAACTATGTGTATGATCCTTCTTTAATAATATTCTGAAGGTTTTCTTTTGAACTTTAAAGACAGTGTCGAAATTCTTTCCATGCGTATACTTCAATATATGATTCCATAGGTTAAGTGTGATTGAAAATATGCATAATATATTGTCTTTCCCATATTAACGTTTACTTCTCTAACAATAGTTTTGATTGTATAATATGCTTTGTTTAGTTTTGAACATAGCTCCCTTATGTAATGGTCCCATTTTAATGAACTGGACATAGTAATTCCTAGAAACTTTGCGTTATTTACCACGTGCAGGGGTTTATTCTGTATTTTAAAAACTAATAACTTTTCCAAATTACGTGGTACTCCAAATGCCATAATCTTTGTTTTATCCATATTTAATACTAACTTTACATTATCAAACCAGTTTTTAATTGATTCTATATCTTTATTTACCAAATCGATTACTTCATTAAGATGTTTACCTTTCCAGATCAAACTAGTATCATCAGCAAACATAGTTATATGTGCATTCTGTATAATGTTTGGGAGGTTATTGATATAAATTATGAAAAGGAGTGGACCAAGTACAGATCCTTGGGGTACTCTGTAAGAATTAAATTGTACCTCAGAACATGCCTCATCAAGTTTTACAATTTGATTATGCCCATTTAAATATGATTTAAACCAAGATAAGGGTGTATCCCTAAAACCATATACTTCAAGTAGTTTTAGTAAGAGGTCATGATCCACACAGTCGAAGGCTTTTGATAAGTCGCATATAAGCATAATAACAATTTCTTTATTGTTTAATGCAGTTAAAATCGTTTTGTAAAAGTTGTAAATGGCCTTATTACAATCAGAGTTTTGCCTGAATCCAAATTGTTGGTGGTGTACTCAAGTGCAGAGTGCAGGAGATGTTTGAAAATTTGTGATGGTAAATTATCAATTCCGGACGAACCAACTTTAAGGTAATTTATTGTTTTTTGCAGTTTACTGATGGTTATACAGGACAAATAAAATGTATTAGGGTTTCTCTCTGGTAATGGAAATACGTTCCCTTTATTTGTTAAGTTTGTTGTAATTAAATTTTTGGCTACATTGACAAAGTAGCTGTTGAACACATTTGCAGCATCTTCCTTGTGAACTAAACTATTGTTATGGAGAATTACTAAATAACTTTTTGTCTGCTTGGTTTTGCCTTGTATATCATTTACTATATTCCATATTTCCTTAATTTTATTTTTAGCCTTAAGCAATTTTTGTGTATAATATGTTTCTTTAGCTTGTTTTATAACATGTTTGAAAATTAAGCAGTATTTTTTATAGTAATTGAGAATAGAGCCACCATTTTTCCAAGTTTAATGATGTAGTATAAACATCTTTTATTCTTTGCTGATACCCGAATCCCTTTGGTTATCCATTTATTAACTTTTTGATTTCTAAAATATTGTAATGGAAAGCATGACTCATAGATATTAATTAGCATTTTGCTGAATTCTAAAAATGTATCTTCAACATTTAGTTTTCTTCGAGTGATATTGAAATCGAAATTTGCACATTCATTGTGAAACCTTTGTAATTTTTTTATGGAAATATATCTTATTCTTTTATTTATTTTGTTGTTTTGAGTATTTTGGGTTTTTAATTTTTTTACACATACAAGTATAGCATCATGATCAGAAAAGGTTACAGGAATAGTCGCAGTATGAATGCTATTTATATCTAGGTTGGTAATAAAATGATCAATGATACTTACATGAGAATGTGATATTCTGGTTGGAATTTTAACATGCATATTCAAATTATGAGATGCTAAAATGTCGTTATACGGTTGCGCTTTTGTTTTCCTCCTCGTATCTATAAGGTTATCATAAAGTAAGGGATATATTTTAAATTATGATAACTTTTTAACAAATTAAGTTAATAACAAGAAATAAATGAAATCTAATTGCTTATGAAATGGGATTTAGTATGCCCAAAACAGGTTACGGTAATTGCTCAATATGACCTCCATTTTGTTGTTGTAAGATCACCATCCTTACCTCCAAATTGTACACAGCATTTCGTAACATTTCTGGTTGAATTGTACCATTTTGCTCCGTAATACTGTCTTTTAATTCTTGTAGCGTAGTTGGTCGTCTTCTAAACACTAAACTTTTTAAATAACCCCACAGCCAGTAATCCGCTGGGTTTAGATCAGGTGATCTTGGTGGCCATGAATTTCGAAATGTCTGCTTAACACGCGATCTTGAAAAACGTTGGTTAACAATTCTTTGACTGGTCGAAAATGTGCGGGGTGCTCCATCCTGCATAAAATGATGTTTTCAATTCCGTAGTGCTCGTTTTGCAGCTGTGGAATAACATAATTTTGTAACATTTGCAAGTATCGTTCATCATTTACAGTTACAGATACGGCTTGTCCATTCTGCATTTCCTCGTGAAATACGGACCAATAATAAAATCAGCTGTAAAACCGCACCAAGCGGTGACTTTCTTGTCATGAAGACCTTTTGAAGCGATTTGTTGCGGATTTTCAGCAGACCAGATTCTACAGTTTTGAGTATTGACTCCACCATTCAGAGTAAAATGTGCCTCATCTGTCCATAAAATACGGGATAACCATTCGGGTTCAATTTCCATCTGAGCCGTTACTCGCAAAGAAAAATCGTACCTAGTAGCCAAATCTGCGTCCTTTAATTCAAACAGCATTTTCAGTTTATATGGATACATGTTTAGAATTTTGCGTAAAATTTTCCAAACCGTGGTATCGGCATTTGCAATCGCTTGGATATCGCATTTGCACTGCTGATTGCGAGTGAATTGCTTTTGGCTATGTCTTGATTTTCATGAAGAACCTCTGCAACTTGGACATCACTAATTATTGGTCTTCCTGATCTTGGTAAGTCAGTTACAGACCCTGTTCTTTCAAATTTTTGTATCAAATTGCGTCGCTTTCATTTCACAGGGTCCCGCTCTCAAATCCATTCTCGTGCGAAATCTTCGTAATCCAGCGGTGTAATTTCTGCCGGATTCATAATAGCACTGAACTAAACCAATTCTTGTTTGTAAATCCATGTTATTACAGTTGAGTCGTTTGAACTCAACGTTTACTTGAGTTTTAATTTCAAAATACTTCAAATTGAATAATTTCGTTTTGACACTAGTGTCAACAATTGTTATAACAACGCTTTTGTTTCTCATAGATACGGTAAAATCCCATTCATTAAGCAACTAGATTTCGTTTATTTTATGTTACTAACTTAATTTATTAAAAAGTTGTAATGATTTAAAATATATCCCTTACTTTATGATAACCTAGTATATTAATGTCACCACAAATAATAATGTTGAGTTTAACTAAGAAAATTTTTTCATATGTAGCTCTTGGGGATCTATATATACATGTTATATAGACTGAGTATTCCACTATACAGGGTGTTTTTTTTAAGTGGGAGGTCACCTGTATATGGAAGACCAATGGTAGAAGGAAGCTGAAAATTTGCACTAGGAGGTTATCGAATGTGCCCTACACGTCTAAAATAGTTTCGATACGTTAGCACTTCCGGTTATACCGGAAGTCGGTATTACTATCGTTATTTTAAATAGAACACCCTGTATATTTATGCATTTTCGAATTCCTTGTCGAATTTTATGTGAACTTTTATAACACAACCATACCTCTATCTAATGCCGTTTTCGAGATATTTTGATTTTAGTAGATTTTGACATTTGCACGCTGTCACATAAATTGGAATAACTAGAAATTGAATGAACTTACAAAATTGTTTTTTTGCAATCACATTCATAATACTTGATGTTATTTCTACGTGCAAAGAAAATTTGATTGCAATGTACAGGGTGCTAGAAAATTCATTTTATAATTTGACTAATCAAATGTCAAATATTCCGTTTTTTTTAAATGGAACCTACCATATTTTGTTATATTAATCGATTCTATGGAAAAACACCTTAGGTATGTAATTACAACCATCCATTTATTGTAAGCCGTTTTGAGTTATTTGCATTAAAAGAGAAAATGCACTAGTTCAGTAACATAATAACATTTGCTACTATCAAGTAGCTTTTGTCCCATACATTAACAAAAGAATAATTGGTTATTTTTACGAAACGTCAAATGTAGATAATTCTCAGCAGATTGCAATTCCGTACTGTAGTTATTTATGAGGGTTAATCGAAACTTTACAAATCAAGATTATCTCAAAATGATAATTATTTATGGCGAATGTAATAGATTTCTTGAAGAACTGGTGATATTTTTCATCAAATAATTTGTTATATTAATCAATTCTATGGAATTAATATCTTAGTACTTAGAAAGCAGGAAATGCTTTTGCACATTTTAGTTGCCAAAATGGCAGCGCAAGAACTTTTTTAAATAATGTATAAAAGCTACACAAACATGGAACAATGTATTTCATCTAACAATATTTTACCTAAAGAAAAATAAATAAAAACATAAGAGGTTGTTTATAAATGTTCTATTTGGGCCATTTTGATCCAAGCATTTTAAAATGCGTCTTTTAAACTTTTCATTTGTTGCCTTTTGTATTTGCTCTGGAGTTAAAGAATTTAGAGCATTTAATACTCGTCTTTGCAATCTTCCTCAGTATTAGGAGCGTAGGAGAAGACCGTATCTTTACATACCCCATAGAAAAAATCCAATTTTTAAATATCGTTCCCCTGTAAAAAGTGTTCATCGAGAAGAAAAAGAATTACTAAAACAATGTGTACTTTACCGTTTAAATTTTCCTGGTAAAACACTACACATACAATTCGCGAATCTCTAATAGCACAATAAACGTTAAAAGACCATCTTTCCTGAAAATTTGTTATGTATGCTTGGTGAGGATTTTCTGTGGAACAATGGTGTGAATTATGTTGGTTAAACACTCTGTTTTTCGTAAACTTTGCTTCATCGCTCCAAATAATATTTTTCAAAAACTGTTTATCCTCTTGCGTTCTAAGTAATACAAATTCGCAAAACAACATCCTTCTTTCGAAATCGGTTTCATTAAGGTGCTGAACAGGATAAAGTGACCAACTTTTAAAATTATTTGCTTTCAAAATATTGTATATGGAATTACGGCTCATTCCTATATCCTGTACAGCATTATTTAGTTAAGCTCTGCTGCATGAAAATATGCCAATACATTAGTAACTCCAATTACTTCCTCCGTCACGGTGCTGGTCCTGTTCTTCTTTGTAATAAATGATCCATTATTCGCACAGTTTTAAAGAAGCCTAACATTCGGCGCTGGCTTTTTTAAAAATTTTTGATGAAAGACATCGCAAGTTCTTTGAAGAATTCTGTTGCATTCGCTATAAATAATTATTATTTCGGGATAATCTTGATTTGCAAAGTTTCGATTAACCCTCATAAATAACTACAGTACGGGAATTGCAATCTGCGTAGAATTATCTAGATTTAACGTTTCGTAAAAATAACCAATTATTCTTTTGTTAATGTATGGGACAAAAGCTACTTGATAGTAGCAAATGTTATTATGTTACTGAACTAGTGCATTTTCTCTTTTAATGCAAATAACTCAAAAACGGCTTACAATAAATGGATTGTTGTAATTACATACCTAAGGTGTTTTTTTTCATAGAATCGATTAATATAACAAAATATGGTAGGTTTCATTTAAAAAAAACGGAATATTTGACATTTGATTAGTCAAATTATAAAATGAATTTTCTAGCACCCTGTACATTGCAATCAAATTTTCTTTGCACGTAGAAATAACATCAAGTATTATGAATGTGATTGCAAAAAAACAATTTTGTAAGTTCATTCAATTTCTAGTTATTCCAATTTATGTGACAGCATGCAAATGTCAAAAATCTACTAAAAATCTAAATATCTCGAAAACGGCATTAGATAGAGGTATGGTTGTGTTATAAAAGTTCACATAAAATTCGACAAGGAATTCAAAAATGCATAAATATACAGGGTGTTCTATTTAAAATAACGATAGTAATACCGACTTCCGGTATAACCGAAAGTGCTAACGTATCGAAACTATTTTAGACGTGTAGGGCACATTCGATAACCTCCTAGTGCAAATTTTCAGCTTCCTTCTACCATTGGTCTTCCATATACAGGTGACCTCCCACTTAAAAAAAACATCCTGTATATAAGCAGCAAAATTCAAAGATAATTTCCTCTGAGAGAATCATAATCCCGAACTGGTACACACTTTATATCGTTCTTTAAATATATCATAACAACCCCCGTTTTTCTTGTTTGTTCTACAATAATTGTCAGCTACATACAAATTATAAATCTTTGGTGGAAGTTGATGTTTCTTCAATCAGTGTTCTGTTATGCACAATATACTAATATCGGGGTATTCCTCTAATAGTAGATTTAGTTCATTGCCTTTATTACCAATGCTTCGTATTGTTTGATTCTTCCTCTGTTAGTGTCGTAGATATATCTTTGATGCTAGAATTTACCTCCAAGATACTTCGATCATCTTCCATGTTGTTTTTCCCGGGAGCTGTATCAAACCTGAGATTTTTCTGTCCCTGTCAAGACTTTCACATTCAATTGCAACATTATTGTTAATATACTGATTTGTTAAGCATCTATATTTAACTTGATTGTATATGGATCTACCGATTATATTTCTAACTTTATTTTTAATATGTAAACCTTGATTTTTGTAATGTTTGCTTGAGAGGTCTTCATTTATATCAAAAGCTACAGTGTTACAATTTAAAGTAGAGTTTGCCGCTTTAACGAACTGAATTAGTTTTATATTATATTTATAGATAAATTTATTCAAATATGGTTTGTCATAACGATAAGGGATCAGGTTAATTACAAGTTGCATGTCTCTGCAGAGCTTCGTAACTTATAGAATATATTTGAAAGAGGGGTACACTCCCGTCCTAATGTCATTTGCACCTGCCAAAATTATCACTATATCTTTATTTGAAAATGATGCTATTAGTGATGCTACACTCTCAGTAACTCCTGTGAATTTTGCATCAGGCTTACAAATTGTAATTCAGGTTATAATTCTGCTTTAGTAAGAAACCAATATTACGACCATAATTGTCTGATAAAATTAGTAGATTGTGAAGCACTTGTTTCTTTGTATGCTTTATATATACTTTTGTTCTCGTGTTTGAGGAGTTATTTAGATTATGAGTTGTGACCTCTCTGGTTATGGAATTTAGTAATGGCTTTGTTTGTGTAGCTTTGGTTTTAATCATACCTGTTTTGTTCTGATTAGCATGTGAAGTTTCAATTTTATAATCGGTTTGTGAATCTTTGTCTAATAATTGATTGTTTAGAGTCCTAATAGAAGATTTTATATTATCTAACTGTCTATTTTGATTCTTATCAGTTTCTAGTTGTAATGTTGATGTCTGCCCCATATTTACTGCACCTTGCAGTTGAGCCTTTAGTTTGTTTATGTTATTTTCTTGGTGCTTTATCACCTGCCTGCATTCTAACAGCTGGTTTTGTAGTTTGATTATCATGTTCTTGGATTCATTTTGAACAGGTTCATTGATTGTTTGAATATCAGCAATTTTTGCAAATAATTTGGTTTCCACTTAACATGTTTTTGAAATTAGACCGCATAATGCAGCTTTCATGAAATAAACTGAAGCACTTCATACACACATAATATTATTGATCTTTTTTAGCACAACATTTAAATTTAAAGTGAGAGACCACTTTTCTGCTTACTTCACTGTCAGTCATCTTGACTCACATACGAGACCTCCATTTTACCTCTCATCCGAACGTGGGTGTATTTTTGTGAAAAATGCTCGCTCAGCATTTTTCAAGCGGACCGTGTCGGGATTCAAACCCGGGACGTAGGTCTTGAATACCTCGAGTTCTTGGAAAATACTTTACTTGAACTTTTGGAAGATTTACCTCTAAATCTAAAACTGAACCTCTGGTTTATGTAAGATGGAGCTCCATCGCGCTTTACGCTTGCTGTTAGGAAACATCTTAACAATGAATTTCATGGGAGATGGATAGGGCGAGCAGGTTCCATTGCTTGGCCTCCAAGATCACCCGATCTAAACGCGTTGGTGCTTTATCACCTGCCTGCATTCTAACAGCTGGTTTTGTAGTTTGATTATCATGTTCTTGGATTCATTTTGAACAGGTTCATTGATTGTTTGAATATCAGCAATTTTTGCAAATAATTTGGTTTCCACTTAACATGTTTTTGAAATTAGACCGCATAATGCAGCTTTCATGAAATAAACTGAAGCACTTCATACACACATAATATTATTGATCTTTTTTAGCACAACATTTAAATTTAAAGTGAGAGACCACTTTTCTGCTTACTTCACTGTCAGTCATCTTGACTCACATACGAGACCTCCATTTTACCTCTCATCCGAACGTGGGTGTATTTTTGTGAAAAATGCTCGCTCAGCATTTTTCAAGCGGACCGTGTCGGGATTCAAACCCGGGACGTAGGTCTTGAATACCTCGAGTTCTTGGAAAATACTTTACTTGAACTTTTGGAAGATTTACCTCTAAATCTAAAACTGAACCTCTGGTTTATGTAAGATGGAGCTCCATCGCGCTTTACGCTTGCTGTTAGGAAACATCTTAACAATGAATTTCATGGGAGATGGATAGGGCGAGCAGGTTCCATTGCTTGGCCTCCAAGATCACCCGATCTAAACGCGTTGGACTTTATTATCTGGGGTTATTTGAAAAGTTTAGTGTACGCAACTCCGGTAAACGATCTTCCAGAGTTGCACCAACGAATAGAACACTGTTGCCAGATAATTCGAGAAAACCTCTTGTTTTTTTGAAAGAGTGCTCGCTTCCTTTGAAAGAAGATGTAGATTCTGTATCGAAATGGAAGGACGTTATTTTGAACAACTTCTTTAGTTATAATCTATTTTATGTTAAAATGCAATAACATCTTAATAAAGCAAACATATTCTGCAATTGCGATAAAATCGCTGTTATCTCGTAAACAGTTAATTTGTGGACATATGTTTAAACGATGCTTCAAAACACCCTGTATATTTTGTAAAAAGGGGATTTCTGTCTGTTTACTAATAAATAAATAAACTATCTTTCATAATGTATGTTTCATCAATTTTCTTTAAAGAGGATTCTAACTCATCTGTATTGCCAAACCTTGCAACACAATTCCTCTTTGAATTTCTGGCTTAAAATGTGTCGTTAACCACTTTACCATCACATCTTTGTTAATTCTTTCAGATAAAAGTTCTAAGTACCCAGATAATTTTAAAACATAATCAGCCTGTCTGCTAGATTTGTATTGCCCATATTTAAGCTTGTAAAATAATTCACATTCGCTCTTTACATTCCAGTATCGATGTTTAAATTGTTTTTCAAAATAATCAAAATCTATAAATGAGTATTCGTGTGCTCCTGCCCAATCTGCCGCAGTAGACTTTTATCCTAGTAATGTGAGGTTAAGTTTTGTATTATTGGACATTCCTGTATCTACAAGTAATTGCTTGAGCTTTTTCAAAAATTTTATTGGCTGTAGCCCACTGGTTGGTAAACAAGCTCGTTGCACCCAAAGTTTCACCATAGGAATGTATAAATTTTGTTTATTTTCGGATTTGATTAAAATATCTGAAGGAAGGGTTTAAACACTAACAGGCAACTTACCTCTTTAGGAATTTTCTTGCACTGTTACTGCCAGAATGAGATATACTATCTTGTATTTTAGGCATTTTATGTGTTAAATGGACTATTAAATTTTGTAAACCTTACAGATCCATGGGTCCTTCTGAGCTTTTGATATCCTCCATCATTACATTTTATAAAAAGTGCATATAATTTTTCATTACAATAACAGCTATTTCCTTAAAATTAAACTATATTCATCATCATCAGGTCCTGGAACTGGTTAGACGCGTACCCTCATTATTTTCTAGTCTGAACTAACCTACACATTTCCCAGAAATTTGTACAGTTTGCATCTATCACTATCTGCGTGCAAAAGTCTGATCTCAGTCTACCTCTCTTTTCCTATCTCCACTTGTAATATATCCCATAAAGCCTTAGAACGTATCATGCCCTTCTATTTCTACTATTTTTTTTTGTTTTTCACATATCTTTATTCCTCTTCTATTTCTATAACCTATTTGTTATTAACTTTGTCTGTTCATGCTATCATCCTCATACATCTGAGGTATAACATTCCAGAAGGTTTCTATCTCTTTCTGTCTGCTTTCCTACTGTCCCTATTTCTAGACGTACTTGCTGTGCTCCACACATATACTCTCAACAATCTTCTTCTTTTTTTCTGTTAGTTGTCTTTTAACATAGCCTCTATTCTTTCTTGTTAGATGTAGTTCGATCTCCTTCTATTGCTTTATAATTATGTACCCTATTTCCTCGATATTCAGTGGTTGCCAAGTTCCCCCAGCACTTGAGCATTTGTCGAAATAATAGTTTTTTCAAAATATCCTTTCGCACAATCAACATTAATTGAAAATATTTTACAACCAATACCTGTAGTTGTTTATAATAATCATCAGATTTAAGTGCACTTATTTTTCATCATTAGGTTTTCCATCTTGAAACTGGTTGGACGCATACCTCCACTTATTTATGTTCTGTGCTAGCCTACACAGTTCCCTGAAATTCTCGTATATTGTTTTCTAATTATGTGCCCTATTTCACCGAGATTCAGTGGTATGTGAAGGTGGTTAAGCAGCCTATGGTGGCCATGGATACCCCAACACTTAGGCATTTGCTGAATTAATCGTTTTCCAGTAAATCCTGTCGCACGATTAACATTAGTTGGAAATATTGCAATACCAATACTTGTAGTAGTTTATAATCATAATCATGTTTAAGTACAGTTATTTTTTCTGTCATTAGTTTTTCCATCTTGGGACAGGTTGGATGCGTACCTCCATTGATTTCTATTCTGAGCTAGCTTACACATTTCCCTGAAATTCCCACATCCAACATCTTTCACTATCTGTATGCAATAGCCTAACCTAGGTTTATCTCTACTTCTCTTTTTTCCTATCTCTCCTTCTCATATATTCTGCACTAATCCCTTATGTCTTAGTATGTGGCCTATCATCCTATCTCTCCTATTTTTTACTGTTTTCCACATATTTCTTTCTTCCCCTACCATTTCTAGTACATCTTTGTTTTTAACTTTGTCTGTCCATGATATCTTCATCATGTATCTGTAGCACCACATGTCAAAGACTTCTTCTACCTTTTTCTTGTCCGTTTTACAGCCGTACAGTGCATGCACCACATACATGTTTTAAACAATCTTTTCCTTGTTTCTATGTTTGTTGTCTTTGAACACAGTAGTTCCTTTTTCTTGTTAAATGTAGTACGATCTTGGCTAATCTTTGTTTTATATTTTTTGTGCTTTTCCCATCTTGCGTTATTTAGCTTCCTAGGTATCAGAAATCCTTAACCGCTCGTTACCTATTTGTATTCTTGTTTTTGATTTATTTTCGCCTCTTTGCATACTAGAACTTTAGTTTTATTTTTGTTATTTTTCATAACGAAAACTTTCCATTTCATTAAGAGCAGCTTCTAAATCTTCCTTGCTAGATGCTAATACTGCTATATCATCTGCAAATCTAAGCATATCAATCTTTCATCCCTGCATGATAATTCCAAATGTCTTCTTGCATTTGACAGTATTCATTGCTTCTTCAATGTACAAGTTAAAAATTAATGGATATATGGCACATCTCTGCCTCACCCCTTTCCTAATATTTACTTCTCTACATTCCTGCTCTAATTCTATTACCTCTGTTTGCTCATTGTATAAGCTATGAAAAAAATTCGTCTTTCCCTAAAACTCATTCCAATCTTTTTGAGTATTTCGAACATTTTTTTCCATTTTACATTGTCCAATGCTTTTTCCAGACTACAAATCCTATATACACGCTTTCCCCTTTCTATTGTTTTCTCTATTATCACCCTCAGAGCTAAACTAGCCTTGCGTGTTTCCCTGTTTCGCTTAAACACAAGTTGATCTTCACCTAGTATTTCTTCTGGTCGTTTTTTCATTTGTCTTTGTACAATTCTAGTTAATATTTTTGGCACGTGTGCTGTAACCTTATTGTTCGAAAATTTTCATCTATCCTCACTTCTCTTTTTTGGTATAGTTACTATGATGTTACGTTTGAAATCTTTGGGTATCTCGCCTGTCTCATACGTATAGCTAACAAGTTGGAAGAGATGTTCTGTTACTGCTTGTCCAGCGGCTTTTAGAGTTTCTGCTTGCACCTTAACTGTACCCGGCGCCTTACCATTTTTAAGACTTTTTAATGCTAATTCAAACTCATCTCGAAGTATAGGATATCTCAAGTTATTATTTTCAATGTCTGATTCCTGTTCTAATGCTGTTAGTTCCTCTCCTGCATATAAATTCTTTATATATTCTTGCCCTCCAACCACTTTCTCTACATCTCCTATAATGACGTTTCATCCCACATCCCTTATATTTTTGCTATATGGTTTTATATTCTTAAAATTCATTTTAATTAGTTTGTATGCTTCATCTGTCTTTCCTATTTCCATCTTAGTTTGTATCTCATTGCACTTTTCATCAATCCATTGTTCTTTAGCTTTCCTGCATTTACGAATAATTTCCCATTTTATGGCTTTGTATCTCTGCTTTTTGTATCGTCAGATCTATTTTTGTATTTTTGTTTTTCTTTTATTAAATTCAGGATATCCTTTGTTTATCCATGGTTTTTTATTTTCTTTTTGTGTATACTCCAAAATATCTCTGGCCACCATGTCTAAGCTGGATTTAATGTTATTCCATTCTGTTTCTACTTCCTTAGTATCAGAAATTTTCTCGAAATCTTCAGGCAATTCATTTGACTTCTTTTCAAATCTTTCGTGACTATCTGTATCGTTTAGTTTCTCAAAATTAAAGTGACTTTTTCTGTTTCTTTTTTCAAATTTTTAAATTTAAGAATGCCATTCTTAATTACGATGTTGTGGTCAGTGTCTATATCTGCTTCTGGGTAGCTACTACTTTTTGCTTGATTTCTAAACCGTCTAACAAGAATGTAATCTATTTGATATCTTCCTATATCCCTGACATCTTGCACGTGTATCGTCCTCTAGCACGATGTTGAAATAATGTGTTTGTGATGGTTAAATTGTTCTTGTCGCAACCTTCTACCAGTCTATTTTTCCTTTCGTTTCTCATGCCTAAACCAAATAAACCTACCACAACTTCTTCTCTGCCCTCACCTACCACTGCATTAAAATCCCCCATAATTATTAAATTCTCATGTCCTTTTACGTATCTTAGTATTTCTTCGATATCTTTGTAGATCGCCTCTACCTCTTCTTCACTGTAGTTAGAGGTGGGAATGTATACTTGTATTATAACCGTGTTTACCGGTTTAGATTCTAATCTAACCATGAGTACTCTTTTGTTCTTTTGCAAGTAGTTTTCTACACGTTGTCCTATCTTTTTTCACAGAACTATCTCCACGCCCGAATTTCTTTTCTCTGATCCTGTTGAAAAAGTCTCCACTCCAAAAATCCCTTGCCTCTGGTCACCAAACTTCGCTGACTCCTATGTCTAATGCTAACCTGGGGTAAAAGATTCCGAAGTGAAAATAGTCTCCCCAATCGGATCGGGGGGTGGGGCTACTTTGGAAGATGTGATCAGCAAAATTTAAAGGATGAGCAGGGAACATTTTGCGAGTTGGAGCGTGGAATGTCAGAAGTATGAAGCAAGTAGGCAAGCTAGAGAACTTGAAAATTGAAATGGATGGGTTAGCACTAAAGATAGTAGGGATCAGTGAAGTTCACTGGTCAGAGGCGAGGGATTTTTGGAGTGGAGACTTTAGGGTAATTCATACAGGATCATAGGAAGGAAATTCGGGTGTGGGGATGGTTAAATAGAAAAGCATAGGACAACTTGTTGAAAACTACTTACGAAAGAACGAAAGAGTACTCATGGTTAGATTTGAATCTAAACCAGTAAATACAGTAATAATACAAGTATACATGTCCACCTCTAGCTACAGTGAGAAAGAGGTAGAGGCAATCTACAAAGATATCGAACACATGTTAAGATATGTTGGGGATTTTAATGCAATGGTAGGTGATGGTAGGGAAGGAGCGGTAGTATGTTTATTTGGTTTAGGTATGAGAAATGACAGAGGAAATAGGTTGGTAGCATTTTGCGACAAGAACAATTTAACCATCACAGTCACATTATTTCAACATGATGCTAGAAGACAGTACATGTGAAAGATGCCAGAAAATATAGGAAAATATCAAATACATTACATTCTTATTAGACAATGGTTTAGGAATCAAGTAAAAGACTATAGAAGCTACCCAGAAGCAGATATAGATACTGATCACAACATCGCAATTATGAAGACCGCTCTTGAATTTAAAAATTTGAAAAAGGGAATGGAAAAAGACACTTTGACCTAGAGAAACTGAAAGATAAAGATACCCACGAAAGATCTGAAAAAAGGTCAAATGAATTGCTGAAATATAAGGAGAAAATTTCTTATACTAAGACACTAGAAAAAGAATGGAATAACATTAAATCCAGCTTAGACGTGACGTCCAGATATTCTGGAGTATAAACAAAAAGAAAACAAGAAACCTGGATAACAAAGCTAATCCTGAATCTAATAGAAAAAAGACCAAAATACAAAAATAGATCTGATGAAACAGGAAAACAGAGATACAAAGTCATAAAATGGGAAATTATTCGCAAATGCAGGAAAGCTAAAGAGCAATGGATTGATGAAAAGTGCAATGAGGTACAAACTAAGACGGAAATAGGAAAAACAGACGAATCATAAAAACTAATTAAAATGAATTTTAGGGACATAAAACCGTATAGCAAAAATATAAGGGACGCTGGAGGAATCGTCATTATAGAAAATATAGAGAAACTGGATATATGGCAAGAATGTATAGGGAATTATATGCAGAAGAGGAACTAACAGCATTAGAGCAGTAATCAGACGTTGAAAAGGATGACTTGGGATATCCCATACTTAGAGATGAGTTTGAATTAGCATTAAAGGGTCTGAAATACGGTAACTCACCGGGTACAGATACGGTGCAAGCAGAAACTCTAAAAGCCGCTGGACAAGCAGTAACAGAACGTGTCTTTTCAAATTGTAAGCTATATGTATGAGACAGGCGAAATGCCCAACAATTTCATATGTAACATCATAGTCACTATACCAAAAAGAGAGGCTCCACTAGATGTGAAAATTTTCGAACAATAAAAATATTATCCAGAATTGTACAAAGACGAATGAAAGAACGAGCTGAAGAAATACTAGGAGACGATCAATTTGGGTTTAGGCGAAACAGGAGAACACGGGAGGCTATTTTAGCTCTGAGGGCGATAATGGAGAAAACAATAGAACAAGGGGAAAGCGTGTATATAGGGTTTGTAGATCTGGAAAAAGCATTCGACATGGCAAAATGGAAATTTTTTCTCGAAATACTCAAAAAGATTGAAATGAGTTTTAGGGATAGATGGATAGTACATAGCTTATACAAAGATAGGATGTGCCCATATTCCCATTGATTTTTAACCTGTACATCAAAGAGGCAATGAATACTGTCAATTGCAAGAAGACATTTGGAATTATTATGCAGCTACGAAAGATTGATATGCATACGCCCTGCCTTCTCTACGTCCTGCCCTCTCTACGCCCCGCACTCTCTACGCCCCGCCCTCTCTACGCCCCGCCCTCTCTATTCGCCCCGCCCTCTCTACGCCCCGCCCTCTCTACACCCCGCCCTCTGTACACCCCACCATAGTAGACTTTGCCAAAATCACTTCTGGGAGTCAACGGATCAAGATCACCTCGCTCAAGTAGACTTTGCGAAATCACACGAGTCGATCGAATCAAGATCATTTTGCTCTAGTAGACTTTGTCAATATCACCTCATGGAGTTGATCGGATCAAGATCACTTCGCCCTAGCAGACTTTGTTGAAATCACTTCAGTAAGACGATAGGATCAAGATGCCCTAGTAGACTTTGTCGAAATCACTTCGTGGAACGATTGGATCAAGACCACTTCTCTCTAGTATACTTTGTCAAAATCACCTCGGGGAGTCGATCGGGCTAAGATCATTTCACTGTAGTAGACTTGTCGAAATCACTTCATGAGTAGATCAGATCAAGATCACTTCGCTCTAGTAGACTTTGTCGAAATCACTTCGGGGAGTCGACCGGACCAAGACCACTTTGCCCTAGTAGACTTTGTCAAAATCACCTCGTGGAGCCGATCGGATTAAGATCACTTCGTTCTAGTAGACTTTGTTGAAATCACTTAGTGGAGCCGATCGGATCGAGACCACTCCGTTGTAGTAGTCTTTGTCGAAATCACTTCAGGGAGTCGATCGGATCAAGACCACTTCGCCTTAGTAGTCTTTGTCGAAATTACTTCGGGGAGTCTATCGGATCAAGATCACTTTGCATTAGTAGTCTTTGTCGAAATCACTTCGGGGAGTCGATCGGGGTCAAGATCACTTCGCCCTAGTAGTCTTTGTCGAAATCACTTCGGATAGTCGATCGGATCAAGACCACTTCGCCCTAGTGACCTTGTCGAAATCATTTAGGAGAATCAATCGGATCAAGACGACTTCGCCCTACTGACCTTGTCGAAAGCACTTCGGGGGAGTCGATTGGATCAAGATCACTTCGTCATAGAAGACTTTGTCAAAATCACTTAGTGGGAGTCGATCAGATCAAGATCGCTTTGCCATAGTATACTGTCGAAATCGCTTCGGGAAGTCGATCGGATTAAGACCACTTTGCCCTAGTAGACTGTCGAAATCACTGCGGGAACCGATAGGATCAAGACCACTTTGCCCCAGTAGACTGTCACTTCAGGGAGTTGATCGGGTCAAGGTCACTTCGCCCTAGTAGTCTTTTTCAAAATCACTTGAGTCGACCGGACCAATATCACTGGGCCCCAGTAGACTTTGTCGAAATTACCTGGTGAAACCGATCGAATTAAGATCACTTCGTTATAGTAGACTTTGTTGAAATCACTTCGTGGAGCCGATCGGATCAAGACCACTCCGTTCTAGTAGTCTTTGTCGAAATCACTTCAGGGAGTCGATCGGATTAAGACCACTTCGCCCTAGTAGTTTTTGTTGAAATCACTTAGTAGAGACGATTGGACCAAGATCACTTCGCCTTAGTAGCCTTTGTTGAAATCACTTCGGGGAATGGATCGGATTAAGATCACTTTGCCCTAGTAGTCTTTGTCGAAATCACTTGGAAGTCGATCGGATTAAGATCACTTCGCCTTAGTAGTCTGTGTCGAAATCACCTCGAGAGTCGATCGGATCAAGATCACTTTGCCTTAGTAGTCTTTGTCGAAACACTTCGGGGGAGCCAATCGGATCAAGATCACTTCGCCTTAGTAGTCTTTGTCGAAATCACTTCGGAGAGTCGATCGGATGAAGACAACTTTGCCCTAGTAGACTTTGCGAAATCACTTTCGAGTCGATCGGATCAAGATCATTTCGTCCTAGTGGACTTTGTTGAAATCACTTGGGGAGTCGTTGGATAAAGACTACTTCGCTCTAGTGACCTTGACGAAATAATTTCTGAGAATCGATCGGATCAAGACCACTTCGCCCTAGCGACCTTGTCGAAAGCACCTCGGGGGAGACAATTACATCAAGATAACTTTGTCATAGAAGACTTTGTTATAGAAGACTTTGCAATAGAAGACTTAGTGGGAGTCGACCGGATCAAGATCGCCGCCATAGTATACTGTCGAAATCACTTTGGGAAGTCGATCGGATTAAGACCACGTTGCCCTAGTAGACTGTCGAAATCACTGCGGGAGTATTTTATTATTGGTTTTTGATGTTTGTTAAAAGAAAAGTGTCATAAGTGGATCCTAAATAAACAAATATCAAAGGAATGCAGGACGTTTCCTACGTTTGTATTTAAGATAAATGAAATATAGAAGAAATTAAAAACCAAAACGCTTGAAATGTTAAAGTTTTCAATTACTGTTAATGTAAATAAGGAATAGTTAACTTATTGTATAGCATTTTATAGGGGTTATAAATTCTGTTTGGCTATTTTACGCATATTAGACGCTTGTTAATGTTTAAACAAAATCAACAAAAAAGTAAAGGAAAAATTAATTTAATTGGGTACAACTTTATGGCTATACTGTTCCGCCAAGTAATTTGCTTTGTAGACCTTCTGTGGTTTATGCCTGAAAATTAATAACCATGTTAATTACACAAATTATAAATTGGGTTATTATACGCACATGGTAGCAAGATTAAGATCTTTTTTTAAAAGAAGTACAATCATGTGCAACGCCTTGATTTGTCAGCCAGTTTGATATGTCTCCTTTAGTCCAACTGTAATTCGGTTCTTTAATCAACACTGCACTGTGGTATGAAGCATTATCTAAAACAATTGCAGACGATTGTTCCAAATTTTTCAGCAATTGATTTTCAAACCAATTAAGAAAATTTGCTTCGTTCATTTCTCCATGACAATCTCCATACTTTGTGGCAGATGAAAAGATCTACTCGCAACTTTCAATAAACCCAATTTCATTGCCTGCATGCAACACTATGAATCTTTTCCCATCGACTTGTGTGCTTCTTACACTTCGTACATCATTATTATGCCAGGATCGACAAACGGTACCGTTTTGGAAAATCCAAGTTTCGTCAAGATGAACGAATTCATAAATGCCTTCCGTTTTAATTCTCATATACTTTACGAGAAATTCAAACTGTTTAAGGGCAATACGAGGCAATTCTATGAGAGCACGACGGGGATTGTTTATACTCCCTGTATGTTTGTTGTGGTTTGTTTAGCATTCTTCTTAATCTTCTTTGGGAATTAAACCACTCATAGTTTTTAAAATCATCTTTATTTACGTTTCGATCCATGATCTAGGATCGTTGTCAAAATAATAAAAACTTCAACTTTGACATTTATGACATAAATTGAAGGTTACTTTGATTTATTGATGTTTGAAATATTTGGTTTGAATACACTAAGCAAAAATTTTTAAAGTTCAAAAGAATGATTGCCTACAATTTGTGTTGCGACCTGGGATCGACTTTCCTTAGGTAGCCAATACGCTTAACGTGAAATCAGCTGATTAATTTTTATTGGTGAATTTTATATAAATTCAATAATATGGGAATTGGAAAACATTTTTTAACATGTTTCTATCTATACAATTGAGAGATTTCTAATTTTATGTCTTATTTTACCGAGATTCAGTGAAGGGGGTTAAGCAACCTGTGGCTACCAAGATCCCCAACATTCAGAATTTGCCGAAATAATGGTTATCTAGTTCAGGGGTTCTCAAACTTTTTGCCACTGCGACCCCCCTATTTTTAAATATAAACAAAAATGGAAAAAAAACACTATTGGCTAAGTTTTATCCATAAAAATACTATTAACTAGTAAAAATAAATACAAATTGTTGTCACTTGAATTGTTTATAATAAGAGAAAGTGGGATAACTCACTTGTAGGACGAACAAGGACAAAGCAATGATGACTCATGGGGCCTGTTTTGCCAGCACTCTCTGCTAGCCGGTGCCCGGCAGACGACACGACAGTCTGGCTTCTTGAGTCGATCACTGAACACTGTGTGTGTACTTTGTGAGTAGTATTGCGAGCAAATACAGTTAGAAAAAGTAGCAATGGATAAGTTTTTGAAAAGACCGTCGTCAAGTAGTGATGCTAGTGCTAGTGAGTGCGGAAAGACAAAATTCATAAATATGACCAGTCGTACATACAATTCGGTTTCACTGAACTGGCAAACAAACCTCAATGTGTGGTGTGTAGTGAAGTGTTGTCAGCTGAAAGCATGAAGCCTTCGAAAATGAAACGCCATCTTGAAACTAAACATTTTGCTTTGAAAGACAAACCAGTGGAATTTTTCCAAAGAAAACTGTTATCCCTTCGAAGTCAACAGGTAAACATTACGGATCTTGCTAATGTTAATAAGAATGCTCTTAAAGCTTCATACGAGTAGCACTGAAGATTGCTAAAAGGAAACCCCATACAATTGCTGAAGAATTAATTCTTCCTGCTGCAATTGATATGGTTTCAAATATAATCAGTCCTCAAGATGCTGAAAATTGAAAAATCCTGTTATCAAATGATACTATTTCAAGAAGAATATGTGACATGGCTGAAGATGTTCAGAACCAGCTAAAGAAGCAAATAAAAGACAGTACTTTTTTGCAATTCAGTTGGATGAGTCAACAGATGTTGCCAACTGTGCTCAGTTTTATGCTTCATCCGACGATTACGGTGATGCTATTCATGAAAATATTTTGTTTTGTAAGCCCCTGCCGAATAATACAACAGGTGAAAGTCTTTATAAGGTGTTTGTTCAAGCAACTGAACCTTTTGAATTTGATTGGAAGAAATGTGTTTCAATTTGTAGTGATGGAGCAATGGCCCTTACGGGAAAGAAGAGTGGCTTGATTGCCAGGTTGAAATCATTTATACCGAATGCAAGCTGGGTCCACTGCTTTTACATAGGCAAACTTTGGCAGCTAAGAAAATGCCAGATGAATTACGGCAAGTTTTAAATGAAGCTGTCAAGATAGTGAACTACATCAAAAGTCGCCCGCTGCAAAGTAGGATGTTTAATATTTTGTGTGAAGAGGTAGGAGCCTTGCATAAACATCTTTTATTTCACACTGAAGTACGGTGGCTATCCCGTGGTAATGTATTAAGCAGACTGTTTGGATTAAAGTCAGAAATGTTGTTATTTTTGGTTGATAGTAAACCCGAACTTTCCACTTTTTTCAGTGATGAAAAGTGGTTGGTTAAGCTTGCTTATTTGGCTGACATCTTCTCTCACCTTAATATTTTGAACTTATCCCTACAAGGACCAGACAAAAATATGCTATATGCTCAAGACAGAGTAAATGCATTTGTAAAAAACTCAGTGTTTGGAGCAAGAGTTAAGAAAGAAGATTTTGAAAATTTTACACTAACTCAAGAGTTTATAGAGTTTCTGTCTACATCCTACTGTACATCCCTGACACTTCATCTCTCTCCTTACTAGTATCTTCTCATCTCGAAGGTTTGATTGAACAGTTGACAGATTACATTCCAAATAAGGATACGAGTGGGGTTTTGTGGGTAGTCAATCCGTTCAGTGATCAAGTCGTAACAAAAGCTGAGCTAACTGATCGAAATTTCAAGTGATCAGTCAGCAAAACTCACTTTTAACAGTGCTTGTATCGACAAATTTTGGATAGGTATTAAAAATGAATACCCAGAACTGTCCACAAAAGCATTACAGACTTTGATGCCATTTTCTACGTCTTATAACTGTGAACAAGGTTTCTCCATAATGGTGAATATCAAAACAAAATCAAGAAATCGTTTGACCCTGGAAAATGACATTCTTTTGTGTATTACAAAACTCATTCTGGACATAAAAAAATTGGTTAATTCCAAACAAGCTCATGTTTCCCATTAAATAGTATTAGGCCTTTTTCAACTTGTATGTGTATTACAAATTTGTGTAGCCTATAAATTTTGTTATTAATAAAAACTACAGCTATGACTGATTTGTTTTTTTGATTTTCCTCCTTATCCCGCGATCCCCCTGGACACACCACGCGACCCCCCTGGGGGTCGCGACCCACAGTTTGAGAACCACTAATCTAGTTAATATGCTTATTGTTATGTAATTAGTTATTGTATGTATAAATAGAAATCATGTATGTAGGCTGTATTTCATGTTAATATCGCAAGGAAAACCCAGGAAAAACTTGCAATGCTACCTATAGTGCGTTTAACGAACAGATTCAGTAATTAAAATAATAGGATGGGCTTAGTTGCGCAGTACAAACTGAGCATAAGCTTGATTTACACGTAATTAATTGTAAATAACCTACACAAATGTAATAAGTATTGAAAAATACTGTTTTGAAAAAAAGTACAAGAGCAAAAACTACGAAAGACGAGTGAACAAAAAATAAAGCAAAGACAAACACGAAAAACTAATTGACATTTGTAGGTTAATGTTACAAATTGAAATGTGTGGTTGTTTGAATGCGGCCAACCAATACAAAATCTTTATTTAAACTTGGCGCTGATTTATGGGCGGAGCATTTACTGAATCTGTTCGTTAAACGCACTATAGATATTGTGGGCATTAGATCTTCATTTGTTATTTCTTTTGTTATTTCTTTTAGTATTGGAATCCATTGTTTACTGAAAGTTACGGATTCGTTTGCAACGCAGTTATTTTTATTTAGGGTTATATAAGCAGCTTCTTTGATTTTGCGTTTTTGGTGGTTTTCTTTTTTGTCGATAATTTTTGCATCTTCCCATTTTATTTTATGACTGGAGTCCCATGCATGTGGGCAAATCATGGATTTTTCAAACTTTCTATTTTTTATATATGATTTATGTTCTCTTAATCGAACTTCAAATGGTCTGGAACTTTCTCCTATATAAAACTTATTACATTCGCAATTGTATAAATAGGAACATGTTAAAAAATGTTTTCCAATTCCCAAATTATTGAATTTATATAAAATTCACCAATAAAAATTAATCAGCTGATTTCACGTTAAGCGTATTGGCTACCTAAGAAAAGTCGATCCCAGGTCGCAACACAAATTGAAGGCAATCATTCTTTTGAACTTTAAAAATTTTTGCTTAGTGTATTCAAGCCAAATATTTCAAACATCAATAAATCAAAGTAACCTTCAATTTATGTCATAAATGTCAAACTTGAAGTTTTTATTATTTTGACAACGATCCTAGGTCATGGATCGAAACGTAAATAAAGATGATTTTACAAACTATGAGTGGTTTAATTCCCAAAGAAGATTAAGAAGGGGATTGTTTATACGATATGTAAATCCCATTCTGCGTAGGTGTATTTAAAGATTTATCACATCCTTTGAACACTCCTGCACTCTGAAGTTGTAAACACAAGTTATGTACTGTAATATGTTCATCTGAAACAGTTATGATTATATCAAAACTATATCAAAGCTACCAACACATTAATAACTTACGATTATCATACATTTGATAAATTTCATTGCGAATTGCACACTGTAAATTCATCAACAACAGTTTCTGGTTTCTGGAAATTCTTTTTTTCGAATCTAATGATTCGCCATTTTGAATAGCTTTGGTCACTATAGTCACAGTCGACGGATTAATTTTGAGAGCAGCTACAACTCTATAAAATCAAATTAATTAATTTTATAACGAACTACATTTCGTAGATTACCTCTCGGATGGCTGTTACAGGAACAAAAGGTTCCCCATTTGCTTTCTCTGATTCAAAAAACTCGTACAAGCTAGCAACAACCTGCTTCCCCCTAGCAACCAAGTGCATTCCAGACATTTTCAAAAACAAGCTCGCAAATGTAAAGATTACGCGAATTTGTTCTGATAAGAACAGTTTTTGATTTGAAAAAGAAAGGCGTAGTTTATAAAACGATTGGACTTGAGAAGCAATAAATTTGACAGAAACACATTATAACCTCTAGAACATGGGTTTAGGTTATGTACTGCCATTTTTGATAGTTTTAAATGTTAATTTTTGTAGAGAAACACGGGCATCGTTGCAATTTTCACCAATATTAATAAGATCTTAGTATTTAAGATAAGAAAGGAAAGATGCTCTATACTATGTTGGTATGCATGCGAACATCAATAATGACGTAAATCGGAACTTAAATTACAACGATTATATGTATGCATCCAACTAATTCCAAGATGGAAAACCTAATGATGAAAAAAATAACTGCACTTAAACCTGATGATTTAGCAACTACAGGTATTGGTTTTGCAATACTCTCAACTATTATTAATTGTGCAAAAGGATTTACTGAAAAACTATTAATTCGGCAAATGTCTAAGTGTCAGGGGATCCTCTTTACCCACAGGCTGCTTAACCCCCTTCACATACCTTACATGTGTTTTTCCAATGCTCCACCCCAGGGTACTACATTGGCCAGGAAGCGAGTTTTTTTTTACCTGAAAAATTTTGAATTTTTCCGAACCCTTGCTGTTCCAAGAAAGGTAGGAATCTTTAACGTGCATGACAACACTCACACATGGGACCTCCATTTTACTTCTCATCCGAACGAGGGCGTATTTTTGTGAAAAATGCTCGCCTAACATTTTTCAAGTGGACCGTGTTGAGATACGAACCTGGTCCCTTCACATACCACTGAATCTTGGTGAAATAGGTCATATAATTAAGAAACAACAGAAGGGGAACCGAGCTGTATCTAGGCTGTGGGAATTTCAGGGAACGGTGTAGGTTAGCTCAGAATAGAAATAAGCGAAGGTGTGCGTCCAACCGGTTTCAGGACGAAAACCTAATGACGAAAAACATAAATGCATTTAAATCTGATGATTAATAAAACAACTATAGGGATTGGTTTTGAAATATTTTCAACTAACGTTGATTGTGCGAAAGGATATATTGGAAAACTTAATTCGGCAAATGGTCAAGTATTGGGTAACCTTGATAGCCACAGGTTGCTGCAGTAGGGTATATATTTGTAAACAATAAAAAGGGAACCGAAAACTGCATCTAACAAGAAAGAGCTATGTTTGAAGACGACAAATAGAAACAAGAAGAAAATTGTTGAAAGCATATGTGTGGAGCACAGCACAGTACGTCTATGAAATGGGGGCAGTAGTAGAAGCAGACAGAAAAACGGTAGAAGCCTTTTGGAATGTTGTGCTTCAGATTTATGAGGATGATAGTATGGGCAGACAAAGTTAATAACAAAAAGGTTATAGAAATAGTAGGGGAATAAAGATATTTGTTGAAGAAGAAATAGAAGGGCAGGAAACGTTCTAAGGCATTTTTGGGGGAATAGTGTGGGATATATTACAAGCAGAGATAAGAAAAAAGAGGTAGAGGTAGACCTAGATAAGACTATTGCACGCAGATAGAGAAAGATGCAGACTGTTGAAATTTCAGGGAAATGTGTATGTTAGGACATAATAGGAAACAATGAGGGTACGCATCTAACCAGTTCCAGGACTGAAGACCTAATGATGATCAATTCTAATAACTGGTATTTAGTATATGAACTGTAATTTAAATTTTAAAGAAATTGAATGCAATTGATATTTTTATGAATTAATAGAGTAGGCTTTAAAGCATTCTGTGTATGAATACTTGTGGACATACGTACATGTGTATTATATATACATACATCAAATTTGTAGTGCAGTAATTATGAGACCTCAATCTGAATATTCAGTATGGAAAAAAGTTTGGAAACGCCTAATTTTCTCGACAACAGTTTATCAGCAATGTTCAAAATTTGGGATGTGGAGGTATAAGAATATGGTGGTTTTTATGTTATTTACACTGTTGCCAGATCGATCGTTTTTCAGAAAATGCGAGTCGCTTTAAATGCAATACCCTGTATATTGTTTTAATTTTGGAATCTACCTTTCAAGACAAGTTCAACCATGTGTCACACTTAAGATGTGAAGTAATTAGAGAGATTTTAACAAATAAATTTTTCAATGAAAACTATACCTGAAGTAGTTAGTTTGTAGTAGGCTGTGATTTTGACATTTAATACAATTTATGAAGTTGTTAGTTGAAACTGTTAGTAGTTTGAGGTATTTTTAAGAGTTGTGCAAAGTAATTTGGTTTTCGAGGTTAGTTTGTAATGAAAAAGAATAAATTATTCATTTGATAATGAGATGCTATGGTGATAACGTTTGGTTTACAAGTGAAGCACATGATTATTTTGTCTCTCTACATTAGAATTAATTAAAGTAGTTTATACTGTGATTAAATACTTGAAAGTTATATCAAAACAATCAGTGAGTTATGCAGTATTTAATGACACTCATCATAATCTTTGTGGTGCATCCTCCTTACTATAAGTAGTGATTTTCTCTTACAACTAAACAATTAAAAGTGTTATTATTCTAAACAGCTGCTGATAATAGTGAACTAATTATAATTATACATATACATTTGGCTAGCACTTTATTGATATCATGGTACTCAAGTAATCATTCAAAACAAATGCTGTTATTATACTGTATTTATTTATAACTGTTGGGTAATATACAGGGTGACAGAAATGTCACGCTGTTCAACATGTAAAACACAAGGTAAAACATTTGGCTGTGACAAATGCACATTAAGGATTTGTGATGAATGCAGTGGGCTAACAACATCAGAAATTAGGTGCCTAGAATTAAAACGAAGAACATTAAAGTACTTCTGTAAATCATGTCTAAAAGATGATAGTTTTACAGAGGTACTAGAAAGTATGCTGCAAACTAAATTGCAAGAGGCAATAAAGGACATAACTACACTTTTTAATACTTTCAAAGCTGAAATCAAAGCAAACAGTACTGAAAAATTTCTTAATCCTATTGCCATACAAAAATTAGAGGCAACCAAATCTTATGCAAATGTAGCAAAATCAGAACCAGTCTTGGTAGTACAACCAATTAACACCCAGCAGAGTAAAGATACCAAAATGGAAATCAGAAACACCATTAATCCAGCAGACATAGGGGTGCACATATCCAGAATACGTGAATCTACGAATGTCAGAATTGTAATTGGCTGCAATGATCAATTAGACAGGAGCCTCCTGCAAAACATAATTATTGAAAAACTGGGAATCAAATACAAAGTAAATGCACCTACCCTAAGAAAACCTAGGATCAGAATTGTAAATATTAATAGTAATGATGTTGATGCAGATATGGGGCAGATAGGGAATCAAATTATTAAGCAAAATAAACTCAATACTGATATTAACAACTTCCACTTAAAAGTCATAAAAATACTGCATAACAAAAATACTATGAACTCCACCATTGTTATTGAAAGTGATACAGCTACTCATGATTCTTTATTAAAATCAGGTAAAGTTGCCATTGGATGGTCTATGGGTGCTGTCTATAACCACATAAATGTAGTTCAATGCTACAAATGCTTAAAATTCAACCATGTGACCCAAAACTGCAAAAATGAAACTTCCTGCTCTTTGTGTTCGGGTAAACATTCTTACAAGGAATGTACTACGGAAACCTACAAGTGTGCAAACTGCCTGCTTGCTAAATCAAGACTCAATATAGAAGTTGATATTGCACATCCAGCCATAAGCAAGGAGTGTCCTTGCTACCTGCAAACAGTGAAAAGGGAAACCTCTAAAATAGATTATAATAACGTTGTATAGCAATCACAGTCCTCCCATCTGCCAAATGAATTTTTAACATTTACTTCCAACAAAAGGTTTGCTGATAAGTTATGCATTTGTCATGTGAATATCCGATCACTTAATTCCTGTTTCGATGAGTTTTGCGAGTTTGTAGAGAGGAAGAACTTTCTAATTATTGCCATATCGGAGACGTGACTAGATCCCGACTTTCCCTCGACATTGATAGCGATACCTTATGATACGCTATTTCGACAAGATAGGCTAATGAGGGGTGGAGGAGAATGTTGCTATGTGCATAATTGTATCAAAGCAACAAAATTGAATATTGACTTTTTAGATACTAGAAGTCTTGAACAACTATGGTTAAAGGTGAAAATTGATAGAAATTCCTATGCAGTAGGTGTTCTTTATAAAGCTCCAACGACCAGTAACAGCTGCTTTAGTGAAGTAGAAACTGTATTATCAAACATCAACTCAGATGTTGATTATATTATATTAATGGGAGACGTTAATATTGACTTCAAGAGCCAGCATTATATAAGATTCCTTCACCCATTGCTATATCAATTCAATCTGGTACAGATTGTGAATCAACCAACCCGAATAACAGCAACATCAGCCACCCTAATAGACATTATCTGTTGCAGTAGTGATTTACAAATAGGTGTTTGTGATACGCATGATATGCTAAATATGTCAGATCACAGAATGGTATACTGTGAAATTTTCACCCGAGTTCAAAAGCCAAAACCAACACTAGTTGAATATAGGAATTATCAAAATATTAATCTAGATATGCTCCAAGCTGATCTTTCTTACCATAATTGGGCAGAAATTCTCCAAGAACATGATCTAGATGCCAACTTAGAATATTTCAATAAACTAGTTATAGATCTTTTTGACACGTATGCCCCAATTTAAAAAACCACACTTACATATAAGACACCTCCGTATATCACAGACACGATCAAACTCATGATACGATTAAAAGACAAAGCACATCAAAAGTATCTTAGAACAAAACAAACATCCGATTATAGTTACTACAAAGATCTAAGAAATTTTACGACAGAAGCAATTAGGAATGAAAAAGCTGCCTTTTTTAAGAATCAATTAAGAAAATATAGATCAAATCATAAACAAATATGGAAATTTTTTGCTGATAACAAAATTCATTTTAAACAAAGAAATTCCATGAATCCTGAACTCCAAGAGGTAGACATAATAAATGATTATTTTGTGAACAATATACTCCGTCCACCGGTAGATGATATGTACATTGACGAATTCAAACACTCTAAATATGCAGGACTTGGTGCCAAATTTGAAATACACACCGTTTCATCAGAGGAAGTTCAGCGTCTTGTATTGAAAAGTAAATCTGATGCATATGGAAAGGACGGCATCAACTCAAGAATGCTAAAAATTATAATACCATATTGTCCAGATATTGTTACACATATTCTTAACACATCATTTCTTAATGGTCATGTACCACACATTTGGAAGCAGTCAATAATTAATCCTATACCCAAAGTATCACAAGCTACCGACATGACACAGCTTAGACCAAAAAGTATACTACCAGCACTTTCAAAAGTGGCAGAAAGAATTGTATACAAACTAGCTCGTTGATTACATTAATAAAAACAGCATACTACCTAAATTCCAATCAGGCTTTAGATCATCACACAGTACTGCAACAGCATTAATGAGATTAAATAACGACTTAACTAAAAATATTGATAATGCAAATGTAACTTTTCTAGTTGCGCTTGACATGAGCAAAGCATTTGATGTTATCAATATCAAACTACTACTCTCTAAGCTATCATACAATGGTTTCTCATCACTTGCACTTTCATGGTTCCATAGTTATCTTCATGGCAGAAGGTGCCAGGTAAAGATAGGATCAAAACTTTCAACAGCATTACCTGTCAAATCTGGAGTTCCGCAAGGGAGCATACTAGGCCCACTGCTTTTCTCTATCTTCACATCGGATCTACCATTAATTCTCTCAAAAAAAATTAGTCTTCACATGTTTGCTGATGACATCCAATTGTATCTACCCTCAAATTCACATACAGTGAATGCATCAATCAACATTATTAATGAAGTGTTAGCTGCTGTTCATCAGTGGACCACTAAAAATGGGTTAATACTTAACCCTACAAAAACTCAGTCTTTATGTATAGGTACCAAAGTGTCACTAACAAGAGTAAAACAAGGGAATCGAATCATACGAATATAATATTAGACAACTGTGTAGTGCTTCTTAGTGAAAAAATTAAAAATTTAGGTGTGGTTTTTGATGAGAACCTTACATTTGAAGACCATGTTAACTCAATATTATGCAGAACTGGATACTTCAAGCTGAAAACACTACGCAAATATAAATATTCATTGCCTCAACACGTTCGTTGGCAACTTTGTGATTCTCTAATTTTGAGTAATATCCGCTACTGTGATACAGTATATTACAGTTATTTGGGAACGGTACTTCAAAATCGTATTCAAGTACTACAAAATTCTTGCCTTAGGTATTCTTTTAATTTGCGCTACAGAGATCATGTGACTCCCACATATGTCAAACATAACATACTAAAGATGGACAAACAGTGGGAATTGCACTTTTCAGTACTACTTTATAAGGTATACCATGAACACTTACCGTCATATCTTTACGAGCTGCTAACAATATGTTCTACAACGCACA
Organism: Platerodrilus igneus; assembly: GCA_036346225.1. Lineage (NCBI taxonomy): Eukaryota > Metazoa > Arthropoda > Insecta > Coleoptera > Lycidae > Platerodrilus > Platerodrilus igneus. Next base: position 5,267,826 of record JARFIW010001690.1, read on the forward strand.
ATGTACGTTATACTGGCCGATTAAACATACCACTTCATAATACTGAAAAATTTAAATGTTCCTTCGAATATCTTACCAGAAAAACCTTGAATACTTATATTGAACTATACATATCTTGTGATACTCCAGCAGCATTTTGTAAGAGACTTAAAAACATTCTGCTGTGTCAACAAATCCTGTGAATTATTATATCTTATGCTTAATAGGGTGTTGTTGAAAATCAGTTTACTGATCTACATCCTTTTAGTTAGGGCTTGTACATCTTGTATGGCTTTACCTAATAAAGATTATATAATATAATATATCAAACTAGGTCTTATTGTGAAGTAGCAGACTTGTTTAATAATACTTCCCTAATTGATCTATTCAGAAGACAACAGTATCTAAAACTGTAAAGCGCTTTGAGGAAAATGGTAACGTTAAAGATAGAAATCAAACAGGTCGACCTAAGTCTGTTGTGAATGACATGAAGCTTTGGAAATTATCAGAGTTTCATTGATGATCCATACACATCGTTGCACAAAGCCCCACAAGTACATGATGCAAGTCAATTTTCAAACTTACGTATTACATAAAAATTCATGTAAACCATACCGAATTCACTTATTGCAATGTTAAGTGAAGATGATTTCAACCGTAGATTAGAGTTTAGTGAGACACTGATGATTAGAATCGCAACTGATGGGAATTTTGTTAACAAGATGTTTTTCCAAGAAAGCAACCTTTACATTGTGTGGTAAAGTAAATTGCCATAATCTAAGGTAGTGGAATGATGTAAATTCGCATTGGATGTGTGAATATCATACCCAAAGACCACAAATTTAAATGTATGGTTGAATATAGTGAGAACACTGCCAAGTACACCTTTTTTATTACAAAAAATGTACTTCAGATAAATAGAAAACAACATTATACCTGCCTTAAGGAACTAATTTGGAGCCAATTTTAATCAGATATGGTTTCAGCAAGATGAAACCAGCTCATTTTGGTTCAAATATTTGCCGTTATTTAGATGAGGTTTTTCCAGGAAGACGAAGACGTATTGAATGGCTTTTGCGTTCATCAGAATTCAATCCTAAAGATTATTTTTATAGTTACTATATCACAGAAACGTAATAGAACAATTATGCCAGCTAGTTCAGTGGTGAGGGGGAGGATTCAATAATAATAAAAGAAATTCTGTGTAGGGGTATACAAGTTTAACACATGCACCTACCTGGAAAAAAGTGTCTCTGAACTTGTATCCAATAATAAAATGTTGAGCACCAACCCACCTAATCTTATAGCCTTGAATAGATGGTGAGTAATCTACTGAAGGATTATTTCTGAAATTGACAGACTGATGGAACCCTGTTTTCAATGACTCTCTTTTATTGCTTTTAACCTAAGCACAAATAATAAAAATACTTTATGCTGTTTATTTCACCCTATATTAAAACATGATTATTGTACAATCAACACAAATAAACTAAACTCCACCCTGAATGGCCAAATTGCGTATATCTAAAAGGAATAAACATCTTAAAATTATTTCAGTTTACGTATTCAACAAATCGGATGTATATATAAATGTTTTGAATACAATTATGGTACTGGTTTTTTGTTATGTTACGCTTTTATTAAGTGAGCACTCACGTAAATATTTAATATCAATAACACTTTATGCCATCAATAAAATACATAGCAACAAAACGTCAGTGGTAGAATGTTTGAATTTTTATCTCAATACTGGGTTCAACCACCCTGTTTAAAGCAAGATAAACTTTAGTCTTCGTAATCCAGGATCCAACTAGTTTTGACAGAGCATTTACTGCATAAATACTCACCAGATTACGGTATGTTATATGATTCTGCAAATCACCTGCATGTTTGGGAGCTTTTATTCACTCGCAAACCTAAATTTATAACATCACCGGTACGTGGATTACTGTGACTGGTTTATCTGCTTATTGTGGAAAGTGCCAAGCTAATATTCAATAATTTGACTCAAACGCAAGAATTATTTGAATTCCCCTTTCCATTATGTGAGTTGCACTGAACTCGTAGTTAGGGTCAAGGGTTTCTTGATACATAGGGAAGTATGTGTACTGGTATTTTCACATGGTGTGTTTACTAATACATCTGCATCACAGAGTTAGTTGCTATGCATTTAAATTATTTTATTTTATGCACTTCTGTCTGGTTATGTATGTAAGGATTCCAATAACTTTGCAATGCATGAGAATATTTTCTACGTTGGTTAAATGATGTTTGTCGAATTTGGTATGTTTATAGAAATGTCCCGGTTTTTAATTGCTAATTGTGGAAGAATGTATTACATGCTTTTCTATTTATTTCGGTATTGGATTTTAATATTGATAGAATAGCCCTACTAGTAATGGTAAATTGTTCGGTTTTTTTTACTACGGTTTTTAAACTAGCTAAAGTTTGTTCGATATCGTCCTATAGACCAATGTATCCATAATTATTGCGCTATCATTGAATTTTGCAAAGTTACGGCTACGAATAATCGATTAACCTCAGTTAATTTGATGGGAATCCTGGAAAATTGTAGTAGACACATTTTACGATCGATTTAAGCATTGTCAAATTAGCAATAGAGCACATTTCGAACCCTTAAGTAAAAATTTGTTGTACTTGCTATTTACGTTTTATTGTGAATCAAAATCTTTTCATTACTTTAGTAATTGTTTGTAGGATATCTGTAATTTAACTAGATCTAGTGTTCATTGACAAATGTTATAACATGTGGTTGAACTCATGTGGAAAGGTAGATTCCAAAATTGGAGCAGTATACAGAGTATTGCATTTATAAAAAAAACAAAGTTGCCTATATTTTAGGAAAAAGCAGTCAGTCTGGTAACAGTGCAAATAACCAAAAAAAAAGGAAACTCCGCATCTTTAAACCCCTATATGTCAAAGTTTGTACATTTTTGACAATCAGATTATGAAAAATTAGGCATTTCCAGACTTCTTTCATTCTGTAGAATTAAAAATGAATAAATAACCTTTCGCGTAATATTTTATTTATTTATTTAACTCTACAGTGATATTATCTTTGCATATTCTTTTCTTGTAGTACATAAAAATTAATAATTAACTGTTTTCTAAATAATCTTAAATGTAAAATATTCCAGTTATTTTTATTAATTACTATCGTTTTTCTTTGTTGATTAGAACCAGAAAAAATATCATCAAGTGGTAGACCAATGCGCAACTGTGTTAGAGAAATTGGAACATATGCCGATGATCCACAAGAAGAAACTGAAGTATCTGTTCAATTTCGAAAACTCTCACCTGTCAAGTCACCAAGGGGCTACGAATGTGGTTTGTGTAGCTCTTGTTTTCCAACTGTTCATTCTCGTAATAGTCATATGCGAATTCATAAAGCACATTTGCATGCATTATCGAGTAAAAGCATTAGTATAACAAAAAATAGACCTGATAATATTGCAGCAAAAATAATTAAAATGGAGTCTAAGGGAAATAGTAATCACTATGCAAATTTTGTAAATGATATGCAAATTAAACAGGAACCAATGGAGCCTATAGTTGAGATACATGAACAACCGACCACAAATAATTATCCAACCAATATAGGTGCTGTTAGTATTACTCCTTTACCAAGTGCTTCAAATAAAACTAAATTGGATCCTAACATAATCAGGTTAGTTCAAAACAATCCAAATTTAACCATTAAAACAATGGCTGAATCAAATATGAAGATTAGGACTTCACCTTTATCATCTTCCTTTAATAATACTTCTTCAAATCAAAATCAAGATGGAGATTTACGTTGTTATCGTTGCTTAAGTTGTTCAAAACCATTTGCTAATAAATCGAATTTATATTTTCATAAGAAAAATCAATGTAGTGGATCTAAATATCCCTGTCCTTTCTGCAAAAAGCGATTTGGGACTGAAGCGGCTTATAGCTCTCATATATTTTATAATCATCCTGAATAGGTAGATGACGCCCGTTATACTTCTTTTTGGATTAGTTTTGCATTTGGTTTGATCTCGGATTAAGGGCGTGTCTACTGAACTTACGATTTTTGTTTGAAATCTGTTTTATACCAGTGTCCTAGTCTACTGTAACCTTAAAACTTTCATGACATCCTGATACAGCGATGTTTTTATTGAATTGTATATATTAGCTCATGCTCCGCATATTTTGTACAAAGTGTTCAGACATTAATCTAAGTTTGTAAATATGAATTTATTTGTAAGTTTTAATAGTGAATAATTTTTATTAGTATTTATTATATAAATGCTAGTAAATTAATGGTTTATACCGAATCCTAGAATAAATGGAAGCTTCCAAATTCTTTAGTAATGGTTCCTAATAAAGTTTCTTTCTTAGGATTTGATATAAAGAGATTAACACATTTTGTAAGGCCGTACGTAACACACTCGAAAAACTTTTACTTTTAATTATACATTATTCTTTTATTATAGTATTTTAAATTTGTATTGTACTCTTTATTTAAATCGTGTATCAGTATTTTATGTATTCATAACTGTAGTATTGTTTTGCCATTTTTTATATGTACTAGTAAGTGCGATTACATGCAGCAATTGAAAGAATATTGTAAATATAAAATTTTAATTTTTACATGTAGGATCTTTTCATTATATTTTAATTGTTGCTAATATTCCATTTGTATGTAGCTAAATAGCATTAATACCAGTTTAGTTTTGTATCTATTTAGTTAGATCTGATTACAAATAATGCTGTTGATCTGTGCATTACTAATTGAACATATTTGACAGGCTTTTATGTATTATATGCATTATATTTATTTTAAAAGAACAACCAGAGTGATTGAGTGTAAAAATATATATTTATGTAAACACTATAATTAAACAATAGAACACTATGAATAAATTATTGTTTTATATTCCATATGCAACTTCAAATTAATGGCAACATTAATGTTTTTAAATCACAAAACAATCATCGAGATAGGTATTAGCACATAGATATGTCTACCTGTTTCTGCAGTACAATAAAAATTAAGTGACTTGCAGGTTATAAATGTAACAAAAATTGTGGACTGGCTATACACAGGCAAAAAAGAAATAAAGATAAAAGTTTGTTTTAAAATGTTTCATTACTGAAATGACTGCTTCTTGAGGTTTCAATGGTCTAATCAGTGTCAAATTTATAATTTACCTGCATATTAGGGCATTGTTGATCCTTATCTAATGCATGGCATTCATGTGCTGTTTCCTTTCTATCTTATTGAAATGTGTAGGGCTATAAAAATAATTCGTATCTATTTTTATTGCTTTTTAATGTTCGAGTTCTTCCAACCAGGGTTTATTCAATAATTAGCTATTTAATGGCTTTTAATAGTTTCTTAGTATTTGAGGTATTTTCTTATTAATAAAGAAGATTCTAGAATAATGTTATGTTTGGAACTCTTAAAATAAAGTTAAATGATCTACACAGGGAATCAATTTATTATTTTGAAAGAACATAATTATGTTATGCTTTACAAACCAATAAATGTATTTTTACGATAAATAAAGCGAATATTTTATGCACAGAAAATTCATTTACTAAATTAATAAAGGCAATAAATTAATTTTGTTGGTATGAGGATTAAATGTTTTTTGTATTTATATCTTAATGATTGTAACATACAGGGGATGTGTGTTTTTTGATAGAAATAAATGGCTTAAATCTAAGTTATTTCTAGTACTTTTGATGAGGGCTGTGGTAATAAATTCTTTATGAATGCAACAAATTGATATTGTTTTCACACGGATGTATTAACTGACTTTGTTTTTATCTCATAGAATGATTATTTACACACACGGAAAACTATCCAATACTTTAAAAGTGCATGCAATACGTTTATTTCTATACAGGGTGGTACAATGAACATTCGTAAATTTCATTTTTTGTTTCCTTCTATTTGCATGGGTTATATTGATAAAAATTTGGCTTTCCATGACCTCTTTATCAATATATATATATATATATATATATATATATATATATTGCTGTGTTAATCGAGCCCCACGATTGGGTAGCCCATTAAATACTGTGTTCCTCTCGCACCTACGCTTGGGTGAATATAAATTGCTGTGATATAACCCTTATATTGCTCAAACACTTGTGAAAATGTTAATTTATAATTTTCTTTTGCCTCGATTAGCTGATTCCATTAAATAAAGCAATTCCACAATACACAGTATAATGATTAAATATTTACAACTTTTTCCCTTTTTAAATATCTTCTCTCTTTTTGAATTATTTACATCTATTAGATTTTTAGAAAATGAAGCCAGCAAAACGAGATTTTATATTAGCTTTAGAGATCTATTGAAACGTTTCAAGATGTCTATAACTTTTAATAAAATTTATCCAGAAACCCCAATTTGTCGGCTCTTACACTTTAAATTATTATTGAGATAAAACAGTTTTAAAAATAAATCATAATCAAAATATATAAAACAGTTTTAAAAATAAATCATATCAAAAATATCTGATTTGAAGTGGTTTAGTAGACTCTGTGCATTCCTAAGAATTGAAGTCGATATACAACCAAATTAATATCCCAATCGTTATTGCAATAAAAAGTTTTTCATTTCCACAATAGAATATTTACCATCAATTTGCTTGAACAGGTAGCATTCTCCAAAGTCTCGTATCGAAAAATTGTATTTCAGATCGTACTTGATCGTTATTTAAAGTTTTAACGGGAATCCTAACATTATTTTGATTGTAATTTAAGATTGTAATGGTAGTTTTCGAATGTTAATCACGATGATAATTAAGATGGTAATTAAGAGCCCTGTTTTATTTATTATTAGAAATAGTATAATTTCCTAAATCTTATCTACTTACGTCTCAGAAGTACGGCTGTCTTTGCACAATTATACACTCTTTACAATAATTTTCACTTAACTTTTCACGTAAATATTTATCACATTTAGGTATAGTGACTGCCCAGTTTCAAAAGTATACTCACTCAATATTCAATTGTTAAGATATTTATAAGATCAGCCCCCTTTAATTTCTGATTCGTTGACTCCACGTGCTGGGCGAGACTAAGTGTATTATCACTTGTTATTTTGGATAATTTTACCAGTTGTGTGTATTTTAATTGCATGAAGCGATGCTCTTGGTCACGTAATTTAATGTTATACCTTACATCTAATTCAGAAATCTCAGGAATCTTCATTCAATCGATCATGTCGTATTGTTTGTTGGCCTTATTCTAATCTGAATCGAATAAATTTGGTGTTTGTTTATTTCCTAATAATTGGATTTTTGAGCAAATGTGATACTTTTAAATCATGTACGCTTTTCAAATAATGCATAATTTCTAAGTGCGTTTGAGATGACATATCCACGCACTTTTTGAATATTTGTCTAGCCAATTCATGCAGGTTTTTCACTGATTTAATTTCAATGCGTTTCGTTACCTTTTCAAATTCTTATCTTTGCTCATAGCTACTCTTGGATATCTGTTTAATCGCTTGTACGGCTATATACAGTGTGCTCTCAACTAATCATATTTATAATGACCTATTTACTCTACTAATATCTGTACTTATGTGCTTTTGTTACTTGGACGTTTCTCCTGTTTGTTCTACGACCCCTATGACTTAACCTACCCCTAAATTAACCCTATAATTACAGCATTATATATACATATAAAACTTTTATAGTAACGACCTTGCTATAATCATATGAATTGTTTTTATTGCGGGTTTTAGGTCTGCTGGTAAGTAGGTATATAAACTCTTTCTTTAACTGCCTAAATTTTCGGATTTATTTTTGAATCCTTGATCACAGGCTTTCTATAATTATATAAAAATAAATGGGTTAAACTACACATAGAATCTGTATAAACTTACAAAATTGAGATTAATAAAATGATTGCATCTAAATTAAAATGTAGTCGTAAAAGTAGTTTGCATTTGGCTAAGGTGTAAAATAAAAAATTTGTATATTCTATTAAAGTATTTAAAATGTCTTTTTTGAAGTTTTTATAAAAACAGTATGACACAATTTGTTTATTTATCTGCATGAGCAAGTGTATGAATGCATGGAAGCGTATGTGTGTGAACGATTTGGCATGAATACGGAGGTAGTGTTTAAATTTTATTTGTATGTATACCCATAAAATGCATATTTATACACAACAAAATTTTACGTGTATACACATATATACATATATAAATACACATAAATATATACAAATACATACATACAATCGCACATAAATATACATCTATATATCTATACATACATACATAAATACACATATACATACACATACATATACATACATATATATACATATACATATAATATTATATATATAATATATATATATATATATATATATATATATATTACTCATATTTAGACCAGGGTAGAAAATTAAATAATCACATCAAATAATTTTAATCACCGTGTATAATGAATATTATTAGGTAATACGCGTTATTAAAACCGTGAAGCATAAAAATTTATTAGTTTCAGTAAAAATAAGAGATTTAAATCATGTACAAGACGCTTTATATCAAAAGAAACAGTATTAAAAAGCTCTACGTGTAATTTAATTATTCCTAAGTAAAGAAACAAATAAAAATTACGTGCAAAATTTATATTAATTAACTCTATTTTAAGTAACCGGTATTAAAACGTACAGATAATAATTAATATTTAGTTAGGATTCACTAAAATTTAAAGGGTATTAATTTTAATTGAAGTTAATTGAACCGTTAGTAACATATAATATCTATAAAAACTTGTAAAAACCCAATAAAATAAAGCTCTGAGAATTAATATTATGTTTGAACACCTGCGTAGTTTAAAAGTCACGTACGGCGAAAATGTTGCAGATAATTAATGGTTACAAAGAATCTTGGAGAAACCGTGGCTTAATATTCACGAGAAGGTGCGATACGGGGTTATTTAACCTAGATAGTCCACATGGACTGAAATAATCGATAATAAAGAATATCAATTTGCACGAATAAGAACAGGGTAGATAGAGACAGATAATATGCGCAAGACCGAGACACATATAGTAAAAAGGCGTGAGTAGAGCAACGTCATGGGGTTGCGATTGGTTGAAAGTAAAAGGCAAAATTTGAGAGGTAAAAATAACATTTCTATATAAAAGTCAATTAGTTATTTCCAGACGTTGCAAGCCGTGTTGAAATTTCTGAGATTTAACTGGGGCGAGTACAAAATTCGTAAAACCGACGCGCGGGCTATGGAATGAGAACCGAGAATGCGAAATTCTTTAGAATGGTCCGTTTTGAGGACTCGACCGACAGACGGGCTAACTTCTATATATACCCAGGGGAATATGAACAAGCTCTCTTACATCCGCGACTTGATTCAAGATGGTAAACAGTGCATTTTAGTTTGATAAAATAATTTAAAGTTTGCTCGTATATTTTGGTGATTCAAAATAGTTTGTTCTTTACGTGCTAACATGAATATACTTTAGTGCACTTAGATACAAGGTAATAAAATTTAGTATCACTGTACCAATTAGTAAAATTTACAACGACAAATGTATACACAAAAGTAGGCAGTTTTGGCGTATATTGGTGAAAGAAGTATGAATTTCTTTGCTATTTTTCGGGGGTGTTAATGATTAAATGGTTCATAAGTGTGTCTGGATCCACAAAACAAGGGTCAGATATACACTGATGAGTTCTGGAAAAGCCCAGAAACGACTTTAAATAAATGGTGATGGAGAAAATTTGAAAAGCGTTGAGAATCAGAAGCTGTAAATATAACCCAGTTGGAATGGTGTGATTAACAAAAGGGACGATGTACATTGAAGCTACGAGTGCAGTAACCTTCAGGTAATTTATACTATTTTGTTTGAACTTTGATATTTTTGTGTGTGTTGAATTACTTTATAATTGATTTATTTAAAATGGACAGTAGTGAAATTGTACTAACAATAATATTTTAATTTTAAGGTGAAATTTGCTTGTTTAAGTAGAAAGGGGTATTTAGTATTGATGTTCTGGATTATGATGAAAATATGGGTATGTCTTTGAGCTCAATTAGACGAACCTGGTTAATTAACGTAAAGGGGTGGTAGATGCTCCCTTTGTACTCAGACTCCGGTCTGCATATATTGTTATATTAATTAGTAGGCATCCAACAAGGACTTTAATTCAGGATGCACATTTAAATGATAATAAATGTAATCTTGAAAATTTCTGATACTGAACTTTATGCCAAAATTTAATTTTGAAATTTTAATGTATTGTGAATATTGATGTAAATAGAGTTAACGTTCGTGTTTGTGGTAGGAATGTGTTTGTTTTTTTTTATGAATGAGGATGAAAGTTATCTAGGGGAGCAGCCGAGGCGATTAACAGAAGAAAGTCAATGGACCAACACAGTTAAAGTAATGAATAGCTTTTCGTAGGATTCACAGCATTCTGGACATCCAATTCGTAGGGGCTCGATTCGAAAAGCGGAGTATCCGGATTTTGGTGGTATCACAGCAAATTTGACGCCCAATCTGTGGGGCTCGAATGTTTTTTTTTAAGGGCCAGTTCCCGCATTCAAAGGAGCATTTCACAGCAAATTTGGCGCCCAATTCGTGAGGCTCGATTCAGATACTGGAAACACAGCAAACATGACGCCCAATTCGTGAGGCTCGATTTTATACAGGTGGATCACAGCAAATTTGGCGACCCAAAAGTGAGGCTCGAGTTCCAAATAAAATTTTTGTGATTTTATTCCAGGAAACTGGCGATCTGAGAGAGAGAGTTTTTGTGTGTGTATAAATTTAGGAGTATTTTAGAGCGTGTGTGAGTGATTTGAACGTATGCAGAGAAAGGAGTGGTTAAGGAGTCAAGGAGTGGAAATTGGAAGTGACGATAGTGCATTGTGTGAGAAAATTTCGAAAATGGAAGAAGCTGGAGGCAGTAGAGATCAGTCGAGGACGGAATCAGGAGAAACAGGAAATGAGTTAATGATGAGAATGTTAGAGGAAATGCGATTAGCTAGGGAAGAATCGAATAGAGCGATGGAGGAGTCTAACAGAAAATTAGAACTGCTAAGCGATGAATCGAATAGAGCGAGAGAGGACTCAAATCGAAAATTTGACCGAATGAATGAGACATTAACAGGAGTTAGGGAAACCCTAAGTGAGAAAATAGATAAGACGAATAAAGAAGTTTCAGAATTTAAAATAGTCTTACCGTAAAGATGGGGAAGTTGAAAATAGGGTTGAAAAAATGAGCGTGATATTACAGGTCTTCGACAGGAAATGGGACATTTAAAGTCCAAGTACGCATGTTCTGTGAAGAAGAGATTAATGTAAAATGACTGAAGTGACGGACTCATGTAGGGATCAGTTAGGCAGGGTAGAACGCGAAGTTAGTAGTATCAAATACAACATGTCAAATTTAACGGTTGATGGTCCCAGATTTTCTACAGGTGGAGTATCATTGGACCAACACATGAAGTTTTATGGTGATAACAGGGTAAATCCACAAATTTTTATTAATAGCGTAAGAAATCTAGTGGGAAATTTATTTGACGAACAGACTAAACTGAATACGATAAAGGCTTTATTAAAGGACAATGCGGAAGCGTGGTACAATTTAGTAGGACAGGACATAGACACCTACATGAACTTTGAGGACAGATTTTTAAAGCACTACTGGAGTGACCACAGACAAGACCAGGTACGAGACGACTTAATCACAGGAAATTTAAGGGAGAATTTTCAGGAAGTAGGAGCAATATGCTATACGCAAGTATAGCATAGCAAAGCAACTGAACCCACCACTGACGGACCGACAAATTATTAAGTATTTATCACGACACTTCGAGGTAGACATAAGACAACACGTAGCACTACAGAACATAGTGGACAGAGAAATGTTTCTAGAATACTTGCAGAGGTACGACGGCGTAAGTAGTGGACGACCTCGGGATAATAGGGAAAGACAGATCAACACAGTTAGGTTTGACAATAGACGGGACAACTATGCTAGACGGGGAATAGTTACGGATACCAGCGACAGAATTGGGAACAGCGACGACCGTACGTTAGAAGTAATAGTTTAGGAAGGGACCTGCACCGAGACCGGAACCTACCAGAAGGAATAGTTCACCGGACATGAGGGGGACTGCTAATACAGACACGGAACGAGTGGAAACACCTAGGACATACGCTGAGGTGACGGCTAGACCAGGACCGAGTAGGGAAAACAGACCTGGACAGGATTTTTAGAACGCGACAGACCACTAGATTTCAGTGTAAATGTATATGAACATCCACGTGAATTTTTCAAAATTGAGGAGGAAGTAGAGCCAGAAACTAAGGAAAAATTATGTTTGCCAATTATTAATTTAGAAATTTTTGAGAATAATGTAGAAGTATTACTTGATACAGGGGCAGAGGCGAGTTTAATATCGGAGGAATTCGTCAGCAAAATTAGGGATAAGGTTTGTGATAGAATTATGCCTATAAAGCGTAGCCATTTAGTAGCTCCAAATAAAAAGAAGTTTGCTGTAGTAAATAGTGTTGTGGTGCTTAGGATAGATATAGGAGGTTTAAGCTGTGAACAGGAGTTTGTAATTGTACCTGGACTGAAGTTTCAGAGCATTTTAGGTGTTGACTGTATGATGAAGTTAGGGGTTTTGATAGATATGGAACGGAAGGTAATAAAGATTAAGGATAGGGTAGTGCCATGGAAGGGTAGTTATGAAGTCACAGAGGATGACACGGGGTTGAGTATTAATGTAGTAGAGGTAGAGGATGATGAAGGTAAACAGATCAACACAATAAGATGTCCAGAGGATAGGAGAGTAGAGGTTCAAGCTTTATTACAAAAACATGCAGAATTAGTGGGGTAGAAGCAACAGCAGCATATCGAGCAGGTGAAGGCAGAATTATTTTTGATGAGGTTAAGTGGCAAGTTTGTTTTTAATAAAGTAGATTTAAGGAATTCATTCTGGCGGATTCCATTACACAAGCAGTCTAGAAGGTACATAGGATTTTCCATAGAGGGAAAAATCGATAATTGTAAAGTAGTATCGTTTGGTTTGTCGGCAGAAAAGAAAATAAGAATAAATAAGAAACAGACATGTGTAGAGACGGAAGAAGAAGCAATATTTAAGAGTGAGGATAATAGGGATAAGGTTATTGTATGTGAGATAATAGGGATGTTAAGTATAGATATAGAAGGGGGAGAGATAGGGATGAAGAGTATTAGGATGGTAAGAAGAAAGACGTGGAGGGTCAAGAAGAGAGTTAGATTTAAATAACTTGATGAACAAAGGATAGAGATAGGCGAATTTTAGTATAGATAAAGAAAATTAAGCTAGGTATAGGATAAATATGGGAGATAATTAGAAATAGGTTTAGGATGAGAATAAAGAGTAAATGTAGGAAGAAAAGAAGATAGGTTGAGTATAGATATTTCATATAAGATTAGTGGAGAGTTAGGAATAGAGTAAGAATAGGATAGGTATATAGGATTAGGTAGGGGGAAGTGAAGTATAGGGAAGATTAATTAAAAGTTAAGAGTAGGATAGGTATATAGGATTAGGTAGGGGGAAGTAAAGTATAGTGAAGATTAGTTAAAAGTTAGAAATAGGATAGGTATATAGGATGTATATAGGATTAGATGGATAAGTAGGATGAAGTTAGGGATAATTTCAGTTTATAGAATTAGGTGAGAGTTAGGAATAGGATAGGGATATAGGATAGGTGTAAATATTTTTTTTTTATTGGAGACAAAGTAGGTAAGTTAGATAGATAAGGATAGAGAAAGATAGGCAATTTTTTTATAATTCTTTTTTGTCTAAATGCTTTATATTTGCATTCAAATAAGTGGGATTATTTGTATTCAAATAGGGGGAAAATACTCATATTTAGACCAGGGTAGAAAATTAAATAATCACATCAAATAATTTTAATCACCGTGTATAATGAATATTATTAGGTAATACGCGTTATTAAAACCGTGAAGCATAAAAATTTATTAGTTTCAGTAAAAATAAGAGATTTAAATCATGTACAAGACGCTTTATATCAAAAGAAACAGTATTAAAAAGCTCTACGTGTAATTTAATTATTCCTAGGTAAAGAAACAAATAAAAATTACGTGCAAAATTTATATTAATTAACTCTATTTTAAGTAACCGGTATTAAAACGTACAGATAATAATTAATATTTAGTTAGGATTCACTAAAATTTAAGGGGTATTAATTTTAATTGAAGTTAATTGAACCGTTAGTAACATATAATATCTATAAAAACTTGTAAAAACCCAATAAAATAAAGCTCTGAGAATTAATATTATGTTTGAACACCTGCGTAGTTTAAAAGTCACGTACGGCGAAAATGTTGCAGATAATTAATGGTTACAAAGAATCTTGGAGAAACCGTGGCTTAATATTCACGAGAAGGTGCGATACGGGGTTATTTAACCCAGATAGTCCACATGGACTGAAATAATCGATAATAAAGAATATCAATTTGCACGAATAAGAACAGGGTAGATAGAGACAGATAATATGCGCAAGACCGAGACACATATAGTAAAAAGGCGTGAGTAGAGCAACGTCATGGGGTTGCGATTGGTTGAAAGTAAAAGGCAAAATTTGAGAGGTAAAAATAACATTTCTGTATAAAAGTCAATTAGTTATTTCCAGACGTTGCAAGCCGTGTTGAAATTTCTGAGATTTAACTGGGGCGAGTACAAAATTCGTAAAAACCGACGCGCGGGCTACGGAATGGGAACCGAGAATGCGAAATTCTTTAGAATGGTCCGTTTTGAGGACTCGACCGACAGACGGGCTAACTTCTATATATACCCAGGGAATATGAACAAGCTCTCTTACATCCGCGACTTGATTCAAGATGGTAAACAGTGCATTTTAGTTTGATAAAATAATTTAAAGTTTGCTCGTATATTTTGGTGATTCAAAATAGTTTGTTCTTTACGTGCTAACATGAATATACTTTAGTGCACTTAGATACAAGGTAATAAAATTTAGTATCACTGTACCAATTAGTAAAATTTACAACGACAAATGTATACACAAAAGTAGGCAGTTTTGGCGTATATTGGTGAAAGAAGTATGAATTTCTTTGCTATTTTTCGGGGGTGTTAATGATTAAATGGTTCATAAATGTGTCTGGATCCACAAAACAAGGGTCAGATATACACTGATGAGTTCTGGAAAAGCCCAGAAACAACTTTAAATAAATGGTGATGGAGAAAATTTGAAAAGCGTTGAGAATCAGAAGCTGTAAATATAACCCAGTTGGAATGGTGTGATTAACAAAAGGGACGATGTACATTGAAGCTACGAGTGCAGTAACCTTCAGGTAATTTATACTATTTTGTTTGAACTTTGATATTTTTGTGTGTGTTGAATTACTTTATAATTGATTTATTTAAAATGGACAGTAGTGAAATTGTACTAACAATAATATTTTAATTTTAAGGTGAAATTTGCTTGTTTAAGTAGAAAGGGGTATTTAGTATTGATGTTCTGGATTATGATGAAAATATGGGTATGTCTTTGAGCTCAATTAGACGAACCTGGTTAATTAACGTAAAGGGTGGTAGATGCTCCTTTGTACTCAGACTCCGGTCTGCATATATTGTTATATTAATTAGTAGGCATCCAACAAGGACTTTAATTCAGGATGCACATTTAAATGATAATAAATGTAATCTTGAAAATTTCTGATACTGAACTTTATGCCAAAATTTAATTTTGAAATTTTAATGTATTGTGAATATTGATGTGAATAGAGTTAACGTTCGTGTTTGTGGTAGGAATGTGTTTGTTTTTTTTTTATGAATGAGGATGAAAGTTATCTAGGGGAGCAGCCGAGGCGATTAACAGAAGAAAGTCAATAGACCAACACAGTTAAAGTAATGAATAGTTTTTCGTAGGATTCACAGCATTCTGGACATCCAATTCGTAGGGGCTCGATTCGAAAAGCGGAGTATCCGGATTTTGGTGGTATCACATCAAATTTGACGCCCAATCTGTGGGGCTCAAATGTTTTTTTTTAAGGGCCAGTTCCCGCATTCAAAGGAGCATTTCACAGCAATATATATATATATATATATATATATATATATATATATATCATATACACATATACTTACATATACACACATATATACACATACATACACAGACACATTCATACATACTATTATATATTTTTCTTCGAGCCTCACGTTGGATTCGCCCAAATTTTATATAATAGTACTTCGAGCAAGATTCAAAGACTCTACACAATTGCAGTTCTATACTTTGCACCGGCTGCCTATCCCCAGCAATGAGACACCTCAGGGAGAGTTCAATCGTAACAGTTTCTGTCGTGCGTATATAAAAATTCTCTTTATTTTGTTTGTCCTTAATTACCCTCACGGATCCTATATAGTTTTAAACTGGTTACTGTTCAAAACGTGAAATATCTGTCCGTTTCATATACAATTATTTGAATAAATTATGGTTTTAAAACAAATTTTTAGAGTACTTATAAATTAGGTCTTACTCAAATGCCTGTTTATCTGGGTATTGTGAATTTGACACCATACACGATTCACCCACGTGTCTTTCTTATCATGTGCTGCTGCAGGGCTTTCGTATCCGTACCTGTAACTTCAAATAAGTGTTACTGTTTTGTATTGTTATCCCTATTATAAATAAAGACCAAAATTTTACTATTATTATTTATTACATCAAGAAAATTTCTTACTTTTTTGTCCAAAGCCTGTATCCCGATCACAGTTATTCAAAAATGCAGTGGTGCCCTTTACAATGTAACGTAATAATCAAACTCCCCCTTCACCTACCTAACTACGAGTACTAATACTACTGGCAAATATTAATAAATTGGTTTTACTTTCCTTAAAGTTTTGTGCTGCCTCTGGTTCTCCTAGTCTTGTGTGGATGGTATTTGTTTGTGGGTTTTATCTTCTTCTATCTTTTCTATATCTCTAAGCTTCCTTTTCTCTTGGGTCTTATTTTCTTCCTGTGGTTAATTTTACTCTCTGGGAAAATTACTTCTGGTCAAATAAAACTCTATCCTTCTTGCCAACAAATATATTTTTGGTTAATTATATACTTTTCTTTACAATCTCGTATTTGTTTTCCAATATAACACACCCATAGGTTAACATTATCACAAAATTTTATAATCTCAGAACTAAAACTTAAATTCCATTAATTTTTACAAAAATCAACTGTCATCTTATTTATTTTTTTAAAATCACTCTCTCCTAGATGTTTCCATGGCTACCCTTAGCTTACTTGATTCAATATCATATTTTACATACATGTCCTATATATCCTTACACATCTTAATCAATAGACAAATAATTACTCTGAATCCCAATCTTTTTCTAAAGTCTCTAGTTACTTAAATTCACTTACAGTTTAAAACAGACTATAGTTTTTATATATATAAAATAGGCTCTTAAATTTAAACATCTACCTAATCAAACAATTCCACATCCACTATATTCATACATGGACATATCCAACACACCAAAATATGACTTAAGTGCTCCTAACAGCAATGAATATGCTCTCCATTTAAATACAGTAGAATGTTTTAGGAAGAACGACTAACAAGATCTCTCGGTGCGGTGTTTATAACCCAAGCCACAACAAAATTACTTAGCCACCGTATGTTTGAGTTTATTCCATTATCCTACATGCTCAAATTTGCAGTCGCAATACAACAGAGCACAAGGACATTACACCTGTAGTATTGTTGAACACAAGTATTTATGTAAACTGTCGTTTAGAGTATCGAAACAGTACGACTATTATCACTGAAGCACCAATATTTGCCAACTCCTAACATCCCTAGCCCCCTATTTATTTGTTATATAAGGCCCCACTGAATTTTAAAGAAACATAAATATTTTTTGGTTCTACGGTATAAGGTACTTCTGAAATAAGGATAACAAATTTTTATTTTCTTTCAAATTCGCCAAACCTCCAATCTTATTGAATCGATGAAATTTAACATCATTCTTAAACAATTAAAAGAAAAACAACTGAGTGTACCTTCAAATTCACATCACCTTATTCTTCATTTATTCTGTATGGGTATAATAACTGTACATGATAACGGCCTTTTATTCTCTCGTTTTGATCAGTCAACTCATAAACGTTCCCCTCGGCAAAGATCCTACTAATTCTAAACGGCCCATCAAACGGCAATGACAACTTTGCACATATTTTATGCTCCCTACTTGAGGTCCGCAACTTTCTCACCACCACCAAATCTCCTATACTAAAATCGTCGTTTTTATCCTCGCATTCCTCCTTTCTACATATTTCTTTTGCTTCTTCTCTATCCTTTCCTTGCTTGTACCAGTAAATGAGTAATGTCTACCCCTTCAACATCTCTTCTCCACGGTCGCCCTGGCAATACTCTTTGCATTAAGGTTATCGGACATATTTCCGTCACACTATTTGGTACCATATTTATGAAGTCCTCCACTTGTTTCAGGTACTTAACCCATCCTTCGTGATGTTCATGTGTTAAAATTCTAAGATACTTGATCACTTCCTTTATTGATCTTTCACAAGGATTTCCTTGTGGATGACGTATGCTACAAAAATTTACCTTGATTTTTCTTTCCTTCAAACTTGTTATGAAACGTTGATTTTGAAAATATGTTGCATTATCGGCCAATATTTTCTTTATATCACCTATCTCACTGCAAAAACGATCAATTGAGCTGATTGCCTGGTTAGTGTTACATCTACGTGACGGATATAATCTTACAAACTTTGTAAAAACATCTACCATTACCAGTATGTTTTTATATGCACACTGTCCCGATATCAAATTACTTAAGTAGTCTATAGCCACCAGTTCCAATGGTTCTATAGTTTTAATATTCATCGCCGTATTTTGTAGTGGATGGTTCTTCTCCTTACCCAATACACATACCCTGCATCCATTTACTATCCTCTTGACTATAGTGATATCATTTTTTGTAAAAAAACTCTTTCTAAACATTAAAAACATTTTTCGTATGCCCACATGTCCAAAAGTAGTATGAATTTCTCTTAATATCTCTTCTGCAACATCCTGTGTAAGCACCAGTAACTCCTCTTCCTTTATCTTCTTAATCAGTAAACCATCTTTAATACAGCAACCCTTATCCTCTTCTAATCTTTCTTTCAACAAATGGTCTCGAACTCGTTTAATTTCTTCCTGTTTCTGCATTTGTATTAATCTCCTATTTGTCCAAGTTCCCTCTAATTTACTAAAAACAACCCTACCACTAACTTTATATAACAAATTATCAATCCCCTGTGGTTGTTCGTATTGTGGCTTGGTTATCGAATTTAGCTTTCTGGCATCCAAACATATTCTAATCTCCGATTTGTCTGCCTTGGTTACTACAACCACCGGGTTTATAAACGTAGTCTTAGCTGACTCGATAATGCCATCCCTAAGCATTTTTTTAACTTCTTCTTTCACACGGCCTCTTAAATAATATGGAATGGGATAAACTTTCGTATGAAATCCCTTTTCATCTACTACTTCTAGTTTGTGCGGGTATTGTGTCGCGACTCTTGCTTCTTCGTTGAATAACCCCACGTGCTCGTCAAATACATTACATAATTTCCTTCTTAATTCCTCATTACTTGACCCTATTTGTTTCTCATTAAAAACTATTTCAAATAAACTACACACTATAAACGTTTCAATCCCGTCTTCTTCCTGCCCATTCCTTAAAGTGCACCCCTTTTCTTGTACACCCACCTGTCTGTCTTCGAAATCCCTTTCTAATCCGTTACTAATCTTAATATCCATACCTAACCCTGTATGACCCGTAATATCCACACCTAGTCCTATTCTATCCGTAATCTCATTCCCCATAACTATTAATTGTTCCGTACTATCTATATTTTCCATTCTTAATGCTTTACTGACCCATATATCCATTCCTAATCCTATCTTGTCTTTAAAAATCGTACCTAATCCTTTATTATCCTTGATTTCATCCCTAATATCGTCCTTCCAATCATACGTATCCACCCACATATTTCGTATTTCTTTTACCTCCGTACAATTATCTACCCCGTTAATCAAAATACCAAATCGGCCTATAAGATCTATTCCCAATATGAAATCTAGTTTTAACCCTGATTCTACTAAAAACTCTGCTTCTCCTAATGTATTATCCCCTATAATCACTTGTATACACATCATCTTGTCAATGGTTGACAACTTCCTTTTCGTCGCTGACCACACATTTACTTTTTTATCTTGAATATTCGGCCCTTTAGAATTTTCTCATGCTTCAGGATGATTGATTCTTTTACTAACGATATCTCCGAGCCACTATCTACTAAAGCTAAATAAACAATACCTTCTAACCTTAAATATAAAATTGGCAATTTTCTTTTATTTTTAATAGAACTATATAATAAACTATCAACAAAACTACTAGCTACTACTATCTCTAACTAAACATCCACTGCATTTACAAATTGACGTTTTTTTTTTATCTCGTCGGATGCTTCAGCGTGCACTTGGACCGTTTCTATCCTGTTCTCCTCCTCACGTCTAGGATCTTTTACTGTTAACCTTTGCATCCGAACATTTTGTTCTCTGTTGTCATAATTGTTTCTATCCCCATCCATGTTTTCCCTTCTGCGTGTGGATTCATATCCGTGGTCCTGATATACACCCTTCCAGTGTTCTCCCCCATATCTCCCCCAATCTACATTTCGATTCCACGATCCTTGATTCCGATCCTGGTTATCATATTTAACTGTTTGATCCTGGTTTCGTTGGTTTCTCCAAGTCGGCCCATAACTGCTCTCAAATCTATTTACTTGACTCGGCTGTTGGTACCTACCTCTCGATCTGTTTATGTTGTACGGAATCCTCTTTTCCCCATTTGCGTTATCTTTCCCTAATTTATTTGTATTTTCTTCTAACCCTATTGCCATATCATAATTCTTTACAGTTTCCAAAAATTCTTTTAACGTTTTTGTGTTTTGAACGGCCACTGTCCTTGTCACTTCGTTTTCTAAGTGTCTTGCCAAAAGTTGTATTATATCTTGCTCTGACATCTTCGGAGTAAGATGTTGAGCTAGATTGAATTTCTCAATAACGTACTCTTCCCTCATTCCGTTCTGACTGCTATATTTTCCAGTAATCAAGCCCATTCTAATGGCCATCTGTTGTACACTTCCCCAATACTGTTCCATAAAGAGGTTCCTAAATTCTTCATACGTTTGATAGTTTTTCTTTATGAGGCAGTGCCATTTTTCTGCGCTCCCTACTAACGAAAAATTTATCATTTGAATTTTTACTTGTTCAGGCTCCATTTTAACAGCTTCATCCATCTTATTTAAAAATACCATGGGTTGTTCCCACTTCTTTCCTTCGAACTTGGGGAGTATATCCCTACCCATTCTGACATTATATCCCCCTGTACATGTATTCATTTTTCCTTGTTCCAGTATTTCCAATTTTTCCTGCATCTTGCTGAAAGTGTTTTCTACATTTCCAAAATTCTCGTTTATCGATGTATTCATCCTTGCCAGTTTTGCATCTATTTTTTTGGTGTCAACTTCTTTCATCTTCTCCATACTTTCTAACAAATCCGTATGAAAACTCGTCTCATCCTTCTTAATCTCCCCGATTATGTTCATGGTCTTTTCATGGTTATGATAATGTTTTTCATCGACATCTGCTATTTCTTTTCTAACCCCGGATACTTTGTTTATTATCAGTTCTTTACATATCTCCATTTTATCGACGACTTCTTGATTTATCTCTTTTCGAAAATCTTTCAAATTTTCCTGTACTGCTTCGACAATATAATCGACCTTCGCTTCGATTTTCCATCCAAAATCGTTTTGTTTATGCTGTATCTTATCAATCTTCTCGCCTAATTGCTTCATTTGCTCCCCTATTTCTTCTGGTACTTCTGACCTTCTCTTAAAAGCATCAATATCATGTCCATGTCGTTTTCACGCTTATGTATTTCCTTATTACTCCCCTGTACTATCGGATCCATCAATAGCACCTCCGGTTCGAACCTGATCCCTTCATCTTCCCCAATATGGACCTCTGCCTGTACTTCCACAGTTTCTATCTCCCTGGATTGTCATTTGATCCTTTTCTAATCCATATTTTTTTCCAGATCTCGTACAAAATTTGTCCGATTGACTCATCTTACTTTTACCTGCTTCTACTTTATATCCAAAATATACACAAACTACAGGCCCCACCTATACCTCTACTTAAAACTAAATAAAACACAAGTCTTTATTTTATTAATAAATTACACTAGCAAAGAACTTTCTATATATTGTGTGTGCTACTTTTCTTCACGCCCACGTTGGGCGCCATATATTATATATTTTTCTTCGAGCCTCACGTTGGATTCGCCCAAATTTTATATAATAGTACTTCGAGCAAGATTCAAAGACTCTACACAATTGCAGTTCTATACTTTGCACCGGCTGCCTATCCCCAGCAATGAGACACCTCAGGGAGAGTTCAATCGTAACAGTTTCTGTCGTGCGTATATAAAAATTCTCTTTATTTTGTTTGTCCTTAATTACCCTCACGGATCCTATATAGTTTTAAACTGGTTACTGTTCAAAACGTGAAATATCTGTCCGTTTCATATACAATTATTTGAATAAATTATGGTTTTAAAACAAATTTTTAGAGTACTTATAAATTAGGTCTTACTCAAATGCCTGTTTATCTGGGTATTGTGAATTTGACACCATACACGATTCACCCACGTGTCTTTCTTATCATGTGCTGCTGCAGGGCTTTCGTATCCGTACCTGTAACTTCAAATAAGTGTTACTGTTTTGTATTGTTATCCCTATTATAAATAAAGACCAAAATTTTTACTATTATTATTTATTACATCAAGAAAATTTCTTACTTTTTTGTCCAAAGCCTGTATCCCGATCACAGTTATTAAAAAATGCAGTGGTTCCCTTTACAATGTAACGTAATAATCAAACTCCCCCTTCACCTACCTAACCACGAGTACTAATACTACTGGCAAATATTAATAAATTGGTTTTACTTTCCTTAAAGTTTTGTGCTGCCTCTGGTTCTCCTAGTCTTGTGTGGATGATGTTTGTTTGTGGGTTTTATCTTCTTCTATCTTTTCTATATCTCTAAGCTTCCTTTTCTCTTGGGTCTTATTTTCTTCCTGTGGTTAATTTTGCTCTCTGGGAAAATTACTTCTGGTCAAATAAAACTCTATCCTTCTTGCCAACAAATATATTTTTGGTTAATTATATACTTTTCTTTACAATCTCGTATTTGTTTTCCAATATAACACACCCATAGGTTAACATTATCACAAAATTTTATAATCTCAGAACTAAAACTTAAATTCCATTAATTTTTACAAAAATCAACTGTCATCTTATTTATTTTTTTAAAATCACTCTCTCCTAGATGTTTCCATGGCTACCCTTAGCTTACTTGATTCAATATCATATTTTTACATACATGTCCTATATATCCTTACACATCTTAATCAATAGACAAATAATTACTCTGAATCCCAATCTTTTTCTAAAGTCTCTAGTTACTTAAATTCACTTACAGTTTAAAACAGACTATAGTTTTTATATATATAAAATAGGCTCTTAAATTTAAACATCTACCTAATCAAACAATTCCACATCCACTATATTCATACATGGACATATCCAACACACCAAAATATGACTTAAGTGCTCCTAACAGCAATGAATATGCTCTCCATTTAAATACAGTAGAATGTTTTAGGAAGAACGACTAACAAGATCTCTCGGTGCGGTGTTTATAACCCAAGCCACAACAAAATTACTTAGCCACTGTATGTTTGAGTTTATTCCATTATCCTACATGCTCAAATTTACAGCCGCAATACAACAGAGCACAAGGATATTACACCTGTAGTATTGTTGAACACAAGTATTTATGTAAACTGTCGTTTAGAGTATCGAAACAGTACGACTATTATCACTGAAGCACCAATATTTGCCAACTCCTAACATTCCTAGCCCCCCTATTTATTTGTTATAATACATACATATATACACACATACATACATATACATGTAAATAAATATACACTAAGAAATATAGACATATAGACATACATTCATATAATATAACACGTACATATACACACATATACATATACACATATACACACATACACATACATACACACATATACATATAAATACACATTCACACATATATACATATATACATATATACATACATACATACACACATATACACACATATATATATATATATATATATATATATACATACATATACATATACATATATACATACACATACATACACATATACACACATACACATATACACACATATAATGTATATACATACACACATACGCACAATATAAAAACAATTTATCTAATATATAATTTAAGTTTTAAAGTTAAGTAGGTAAGTATAAATTGAACTCAAGCCACTAATGTCTGTTTTTTTGTTCATAGTGTTGTTATTTTTGTATATATATATATATATATATATATATATATATATATATATATATATATACTCATATTTAGACCAGGATAGAAAATTAAATAATCACATCAAATAATTTTAATCATCGTGTAGAAGCTTTGGGAAAAGGTACGCGTTATTAAAAAACCGTGAAGCATAAAAATTCATTCGTTTCATTAAACATAAGAGATTTAAATCATCTACAAGACGCTTGCTATAAAAAAGGAAGCAGTATTAAAAAGCTCTACGTGTAATTTAATTATTCCTAGTAAAGAAACAAAGAGAAATTACATGCAAAATTTATATTAATTAACTCTATTTTAAGTAACCGGTATTAAACAAAATGTACTGATAATAATTGAATATTTAATTAGGATTCACTAAAAATTAAAGGGTATTATTTTAATTGGAGTTAATTGAACCGTTAGTAACATATAATATCTATAAAAACTTGTAAAAACCCAATAAAATCGTAGAGGGGTTATTTAGAAGCATTATGTTTAAACACCTGCGTATTTTTAAAAAGCTCATTCTGCGTAAATTTTGCAGATAATTAATGGTTACAGAGAATGTTGGAGAAACCGTCGCATAATAGTTACGGGAAATGCTAAAGGTGGGTTATTTCATAGTCCACATGGACTGAAATAATCGATAATAAAGAATATCAATTTGCACCAATAAGAACAGGGTAGATAGAGACAGATAATATGCGCAAGACCGAGACACATATAGTAAAAGGCGTGAGTGGAGCAACGTCACGGGGTTGCGATTGGGTGAAAATAAAAGGCAAAATTGAGAGGTAAAAATAACATTTCTGTATAAAATTCAATTAGTTATTTCCAGACGTTGCGAGCCGTGTCGAAATTTCTGAGATGTAACTGGTGCGAGTGCAAATTTCGTAAAAATCGCATGCCGGGCTGCGGAATGGGAACCTAGCATGCGAAATTCTGAAGAATTATCCGTTTTGGGGACTAGACCGACAGACAGGCTAACCGCTATATATACCCAGGTTGATATGAACAAGCTCTCTTAGATCTTCGACTTGATTCAACGCGTTAAACAGTGCTTTTTAGTTTTCCGGTTTTGATTAAATAATTTAAACAGTTTGCTCGAATATTTTTGTGATTTAAAACAGCTTGTTCTTTACGTGCTACAATGAATGTACTTTAGTGCACTTAGAAAAGAAGATACAAGGTAATAAAGTTTAGTATCACTGTACCAATTAGTAAAATTTACAACGACAAATGAATACACAAAAGTAGGCAGTTTTGGCGTATATTTGTGAAAGAAGTATGAATTTCTTTGTTATTTTTCGGGGGTGTTAATAATTAAATGGTTCGTAAACATGACTGGATCCACAAAACAAGGTTCAGATATACACAGATGAGTTCCGGAAAAGCCCTGAAACAACTTTAGATGAATGGTGATGGAGAAAATTTTAAAAGCGTTGAGAATCAGAAGCCGTAAATATAACCCAGTTGGAATGGTGTGATTAACGAAGGGACGATGTACATTGAAGCTACGAGTGCAGTAACCTTCAGGTAAATTATACTATTTTGTTCGAACTTTGATGTTTTGGTGTGTGTTGAATAACTTTATAATTTGTTTATTTAAAATGGACAGTAGTGAAATTGTACTAACAGCAAATTTTTAATTTTAAGGTGACATTTTCTTGTTTAAGTAGAAAGGGTATTTAGTATTGATGTTCTGGATTATGATGAAAATTTGGGTATGTCTTTGAGCTCAATTAGACGAACCTGGTTAATTAACGTAAAGGGTGGTAGATGCTCCTTTGTACTCAGACTCAGGTCTGCATATATTGTTATATTAATTAGTAGGCATCCTACAAGGACTTTAATTCTGGATGCACATTAAAATGATAACAAAATTTAATCTTGAAATTTTCTGATACTGAAATTTATGCTGAAATTTAATTTTGAAATTTTAATGTATTGTGAATATTGATGTAAATAGAGTTAACGTTGACGTTTGTGGTAGGAACGTGTTTGTTTTTTTTTATGAATGAGGATGAAGGTTTAACTAGGTGAGCAGCCGAGACGGAAAAGAGTAAAGAGGCGAGTAACAGAAGAAAGTCAACGGACCAGTTAAATTAATAGCTTTTTGTAGGTTTCACAGCATTCTTAACGCCCAATTCAGTGGGCCTCGATTCTAATTTAAAGGATTCACAGCATTCTTGACGCCCAATCTGTGGGGCTCAATTCGAAAAGCGTAGTTCCCGGATTTTGTAGGATCTAATGCAATATATATATATATATATATATATATATATATATATATATATATATATATATATTTATTTATACTTACCTACTTAACTTTAAAACTTAAATTATATATATATATATATATATATATATATATGTGTATATGTATGTATGTATATATGTGTGTATGTATATATATGTATATATATATATATATATATGTGTATATGTATGTATGTATATATGTATATATGTGTGTATGTGTGTGTATATGTATATGTGTGTATGTATGTGTATGTGTGTATATGTACGTGTTATATTATATGTATGTATGTCTATATGTCTATATTTCTTAGTGTATATTTATTTACATGTATATGTATGTATGTGTGTATATATGTATGTATGTATGAATGTGTCTGTGTATGTATGTGTATATATGTGTGTATATGTAGGTATATGTGTATATGTATATATATATATATGTGTATATATGTATATGTATATATATGTATGTATATGTATGTGTATGTATATGTGTATTTATGTATGTATGTATAGATATATAGATGTATATTTATGTGTGAATATGTATACGTATTTATTTTTTTTTTGTATATTTATGTGCGATTGTATGTTTGTATTTGTATGTTTATGTGTATTTATATATGTATATATGTGTATATCCATTTCGAATGGACCTGCACCTTGCCGAAGTTCTAAATTACTAGAACAGGTGAAATGGCTTGCGTGTTCTAATGAGCTAAAGAGCCAAACTACAGGTCCAACCAAAGTAGTAGGGTCGTTAGTGAGGAACCAGACTAAGACAGGTCCCCGAAAGAGGGCAGCGGCTCTTTCGGTACTTAGATTGGCAGAGACTATAGGGGTTGGTATGGCAGTCTAAGACACACTACCGCGATGTGGAAGGCAACGGGAAACCACCACATTATCTCCCTAGTACACAGCGTACTTAAATTGTTACAAACATGATGGCATTCTCTGGGGTAAAAGATTCCGGAGTTAAAATAGTCCCCCATTCGGATCTCCGGGAGGGGACTACTTCGGAGGATGCGATCGGAAAGTTAAAAATAAGAGTAGGGAGCATTCTGCGAGTCGGAGCGTGGAATGTTAGAAGTATGAAACAAGTAGGTAAGCTAGAGAACCTAAAATCGAAATGAATAGGTTATCACTAGACATAGTAGGGATCAGCGAAGTTCGGTGGCCAGAGGCGGGGATTTTTGGAGTGGAGACTTCAGGGTAATTCATACAGGAGCAGAGGAAGGAAATTTGGGTGTGGGGATTGTTATGCGGAAAAGATAGGATACTGTGTAGAAAATTACTTACAAAAGAACGAAAGAGTACTCATGGTTAGATTAGAATCTAAACCGGTAAACACCGTAATAATACAAGTATACATGCCCACCTCTAGCTACAGTGACGAAAAGGTAGAAGCCATCTACAAAGACATCGAAGACATATTAAGATACGTAAAAGGACATGAAAATTTAATAATTACGGGGGATTTTAATGCTGTGGTAGGTGAGGGTAGGGAAGGAGCGGTAGTAGGTTTATTTGGTTTAGGCACGAGAAACGACAGGGGAAAGAGGCTGGTAGAATTTTGCGACAAGAACAATTTAATCATCACAAACACATTATTTCAACATCATGCTAGAAGACGATACACGTGGAAGATGCCAGGAGATATAGGAAGATATCAAATAGATTACATTCTTGTTAGACAACGGTTTAGGAATCAAGTAAAAGACTGTAGAAGCTACCCAGAAGCAGATATAGATACTGACCACAACATCGTAATTATGAAGACCGCACTTAAATTTAAAAATCTGAAAAAAAGGAACGGAAAAAGGCACTTGGACTTAGAGAAACTAAAAGATAAAGATATTCAAGTAAGATTCGAAGAAAAGTCAAATGAATTGCTGAATGATATCGGGAAAATATCTGAAACTAAGGAAGTAGAAACAGAATGGAATAACATTAAATCCAGCCTAGACATGGCGGCCAGAGATATTCTGGGGTATACACAAAAAGAAAATAAGAAACCATGGATAACAAAGGATATCGTGAATTTAATAGAAGAAAGACGAAAATACAAAAATAAATCAGACGAAACAGGAAAACAGAGATACAAAGCCATAAAATGGGAAATTATTCGAAAATGCAGGAAAGCTAAAGAACAATGGATTGATGAAAAGTGCAAAGAGGTACAAACTAAGATGGAAATAGGAAAGACAGACGAAGCATACAAATTAATTAGAATGAATTTTAGGGATATAAAACCGTATAGTAAAAATATAAGGGACGCACAAGGAAACGTCATTATAGAAAACATAGAGAAAGTGAGTAGATGGCAAGAATATATAAGGAATTTATATGCAGGAGGGGAACTAACTGCATTAGAACAGGAATCAGACATTGAAAATGATGACTTTGGATATCCTATACTTCGAGACGAGTTTGAATTAGCATTAAAGAGTCTGAAAAATGGTAAGGCGCCGGGTACAGATAAGGTGCAAGCAGAAACTCTAAAGGCCGCTGGACAAGCAGTAACAGAACGTCTCTTCCAACTTGTAAGCTATATGTATGAGACAGGCGAGATACCCAAAGATTTCAAACGTAGCATCATAGTAACTATACCAAAAAAGAACGGCACGGATAGATGTGAAAATTTTCGAACAATAAGTTTGACAGCACACGTGTCAAAAATATTAACTAGAATTGTGCAAAGACGAATGGAAAAACGAGCTGAAGAAATACTAGGAGAAGACCAATTTGGGTTTAGGCGAAACAGGGGAACACGGGAGGCTATTTTAGCTCTGAGAGTGATAATGGAGAAAACAATAGAAAAGGGAAAGCATGTATATAGGGTTTGTAGATCTGGAAAAAGCATTCGACAATGTAAATTGGAAAAAATGTTTGAAATACTCAAAAGATTGGAATGAGTTATAGGGATAGACGAATAGTACATAGCTTATACAAAGAGCAAACAGCAGTAATAGAATTAGAGCAGGAACGTAGAGAAGTAAACATTAGGAAAGGGGTGAGACAGGGATGTGCCCTATCCCCATTGATCTTTAACTTGTACATAGAAGAGGCAATGAATACTGTCAAATGCAGGAAGACATTTGGAATTACTATGCAGGGACAAAAATTGATATGCTTAGATTTGCAGATGATATAGCGGTATTAGCGTCTAGCAAGGAAGAGTTAGAAGCTGCTCTTAATGAAATGGAAACGGTTCTGACAGAGAGATACGGTATGGAAATTAACAAAACTAAAACTAAAGTCCTAGTTTGCAAAGGTGGGAAAATAAATCAAAAACAAGAATACAAGTATCTAACACGAACTTACAAGAGGTTAAGGATTTCTGCTACCTAGGAAGCCAAATAACGCAAGATGGGAAAAGCACAAAGATATAAAACAAAGATTAGCACAAGGTCGTGCTACATTTAACAAGAAAAAGCAACTACTGTGCTCAAAGACCACAAACATAGAAACAAGAAAAGATTGCTTAAAACATATGTGTGGAGCACAGCACTGTACGGCTGTGAAGCCTGGACAGTAGGAGAAGCGGACAAGAAAAAGGTAGAAGCCTTTGAAATGTGGTGCTACAGGCGTATGATGAAGATATCATGGACAGACAAAGTTAAGAACGAAGAGGTACTAAAATGGTAGGGAAGAAAGAAATATGTGGAAAACGGTAAAAAATAGGAGAGATAGGATGATAGGCCACATACTACGGCATGAGGGAATAGTGCGGAATATATTAGAAGCAGAGATAGGAAAAAAGAGAAGAAGAGGCAGACCTAGATTAGACTACTGCACACAGATAGTAAAAGATGTAGGCTGTAGAGGTTTCAGGGAGATGTGTAGGCTAGCCCAGAATAGAAATCAATGGAGGTACGCATCCAACCAATCCCAAGATGGATAAACAAATGACAAAAAAAAAATAACTGTGCTTAAACATGATGATTATTATAAGTAACTACAAGAATTGGTTGGGCAATATTCTCGAATAATGTTAAGTGTGAAAGGATTTACTGGAAAACCATTATTTCGGCAAACGTCTAAGTGTTGGGGAATCTTGGTAGCTACAGGTTGCTTAACCCCCTTCACTGAATCTCGGTGAAATAGGGCATAAAATTAGAAAACAATAGAAGGGGAACGAGCTGTATACACATGCTGTGTGAGAATTTCAGGGAACTATGTAGGCTAGCTCAAAATATAAATAAGTGCAGGTACGTGTCCAACCAGAAAAACCATTAATTCGGCAAACGTCTAAGTGTTGGGGGATATTGGTAGCCACAGGTTGCTTAACCCCCTTCACTGAATCTCGGTGAAATAGGGCATAAAATTAGAAAACAATAGAAGGAACGAGCTGTATACACATGCTGTGTGAGAATTTCAGGGAACTATGTAGGCTAGCTTAGAATATAAATAAGTGCAGGTATGTGTCCAACCAGTTTTGAGACGGAAAACCTAATGACGAAAAAATAAGCGCAGATAAATCTGATGATTAGTATAAACAACTAGTTGTTGGTTGCGAAATACCTGCAACTAATGTTGACTGTGCAAAAAGATAAATTGAAAAATATATTAAATCGCCAAAAGGTTAAGTGTTGGGGGAACTTGGCAGCCACAGGCTGCTTACCTCCCTTCACAACCATTGCAGGTCGGAGAAATAGGGCATATAACTGTAAAACAATAGAAAGTGATCGAACTGCATCTAACAAGAAAGAACATCGCCTATGAGGAAAGACAACAAACATAGAATAAGAAGAAAATTGTTGAAAGCATATGTGTGGAGCACAGCACAGTATGCCTATGAAATACGGGAAGTCTGAAACGCAAACAGAAAAACGGTAGCAGCCTTTTGAAATGATGTGCTTCAGATGTATGAGGACGATAGCATGGACAGACAAAGATAATAATAAATAAGTTACAGAAATAGTAGGGGAACAAGGATATCTGGGGAAAAAGAGAAATAGTAGGGCGGAATACGTTCTAAGGCATTTTTGGGGAATAGTATGTGATATATTACAAGCAGAGATAGGAAAAAAGAGGTAGATGTAGACCTAGATCAGACAGTTATAGATGCAAACTTTGCATATTTCAGGGAAATCTGTAGGTTAGTTCAGAATAGGGAACAATGATGGTACGCGTCTAACCAGTTCTAGGACTGAAGACCTAATCATGATGATGATGATATGTGTATACACGTAAAATTTTGTTGTGTATAAATATGCATTTTATGGGTATAAATACAAATAAAATTTAAACACTACCTCCATATTCATGCCAACATACGCTTATATATATATATATATATATATATATATATATATACATACACACCCACACGATGCAATACACTTTTTTAAAAAATAACTACGAATGCAAAACATAAAGTTTAGAGAAACATTCGTCATCATGTTGATTAAGAAAAGCCAGCCCTTTGTTGTTGTTTTAAAATTGTTCACAAACAATAAAAGCATTCTTTTGCTTGATTTTGAATCAATTTTGTATGATTATATTTTATGTTCATGCTTTAATAAAGGGGCTGAAAGGGATACACCAAAAATAGGAAGCCGTCGAATCTTGCTGGTTTACACCTATATTAATAAACAAGTATGAACATCAAGGAAAAACTAGTTACGGTTCTATTAAAAAAATAAACTTGTGTGACATTTACCAATGTCATTAGCACACTACCCTTTTTTAAAAATGCACTACCGATATCAACATACCCTTGTGCATCCTTGTCTTACAAATGCAAGGCTAATGCCGTCACATTATACAAATATAACCGCACTTGCAGCTTATATTTCTAACACTCCCACTTAAGCTGCACCAAATCCACAATATTTAATTTTTCGTGAAGACAACAAAAAATTTGAGGACCCAAAGGTTTGGTAAGTATATCAGCCAGCTGTTCCCTAGATTCCACAAAAACAATGTCTATATCACCACGAGCATATAATTCTCTTATAAAGTGATAATGTACGTTGATGTGCTTGCTCCGATTTTGGAATTCGGAATTCTTTGATAATTTTATAGCTGATTGGTTGTCAACCATTACTGTAACACTCTCTTCTTGGATTTTTAAATCCTGAAGAAAACTTTTCAATCAAATAGAATCCTTTGTACCATCACTTAGAACTATATATTCAGCTTCTGTTGTCGAAAGAGCAACGACTCGTTGTTTTCTACTCGACCATAAAAACAGGACTGCCATT
Organism: Platerodrilus igneus; assembly: GCA_036346225.1. Lineage (NCBI taxonomy): Eukaryota > Metazoa > Arthropoda > Insecta > Coleoptera > Lycidae > Platerodrilus > Platerodrilus igneus. Next base: position 5,300,862 of record JARFIW010001690.1, read on the forward strand.
TAGTATAAATATACAACCACTAGTAGATTTTCTGGAGTTTACATCAGTGGCATAATCAGCATCAATATAACCAGTTAATGCAAAATTACTGCTCCCACTACCTCCATAGATAATGCCATAATTTTGGGTAGCCTGAAGATACCGGAAAATCTTCTTTACGGCTGTCCAATGTTGAGTACCAAAACATGTAGAATATTGACTAACCTGATTTACAGCGTACTCAATATCTGGTCGGCTGACCCTGGCCAAAAATAGAAGTGCACCGATTGCCTCCCTGTATGGCATTTCTTTGGTATTTTCCACTTTGGATATTTCCAATGAACTCAAATGCAAACCAGGTTCTGCCGGAACCTTTGATGGTTTACATGTATCCATACCGAATTTTCTAAGCATTTTCTTAACATACTTTGCCTGGCAAATACCTATGCTCCGTTCCTTTTGATTACGATATATTTCCATGCCAATGAAATGTAAGCCATTTGAAACTGTGATTTGAAATCTTTGTTTCATTTGCGCCAATATGACAGAAATTGTTTTGAAACAACTGGAAATTAGCAACCCATCATCAACATACAAGGCCAGAACAACGGTGTTTATTTCATCTTCTCTAACAAAAACACAGCTGTCTGCATTTGTTGCTTTAAAATGGAATTCTTCCAAAAATGTGACAAATTTTGAATTCCAACACCTAGGTGCCTGTTTAAGTCCATACAAAGACTTTTGTAGGAGACATACTGAATCCAAGTCTTTTTCAAAACCAGGAGGTTGTTGCATGTAAATAACCTCCTTCAATTCGCCATATACAAATGCCGTTTTTACGTCGAACTGTTTAATGTGATAGTCTTTTTCAGCAGCGATTGCCAATAACACACGTACCGATTCATAACACACAACCAGTGCGAAAGTGTCTGTATAGTCTATGCCCTCACATTGAGCATAACCCTGAGCGAATAAACGTGCCTTGAACCGAACTCTATCATTAGGTTCATATTTCTTTTTAAAAACCCATTTTGACCCAAGAATTTTCTCTCTATTAGTAAGTTTTACCAATGTCCAAGTTGAATTTTCATGAAGAGCAGCGATCTCTTCTTGCATAGCCCGTGACCAAGACAATGAGTCTTTACCAGAAATTGCCTCTTGATACGTTAACGGTTTACTATCCACAGTAAAAGCGCAGAAAGTTCATATTCTTCATACCAAATAGGCGGTTTAATTTTGCTCCGATCACGTAACCTACCTAATACACCGTCACTTTCATTTACAGAAACCGGTTCGACCAAATCAGGCTCTAAAATGTCCAAACCAGAGTTCTCAAACACAAGATCAATGTCATACCCATCTGGTAGTTTCACTGATTCAACCGATGACAAATTTTCATTAAACACGACATTAGTGCTCTTAAAAATTTTCTTAGTAGAAGGATCCCATAAACGATAAAGAACGGTTTTCTTTTCGTAACCAACCATGATTAATTTCATTGATTTTGGATCAAATTTATGTTGTTTTTCTTTAGGTAAGTTCAGGTAAGCGTCACACCCAAAAACTCGAATATGTTGTATATCTGGTTTAAAACCAAACCATCCTTCAAAAGCAGTCATACCATTAGACTGTTTTGAAACTGTTCTATTCAAAAGATATACCGCACATGCAACGACCTTCGACCAAAGTGCTTTTGAAATATTCCTGTTATACAACATAGTTCTAGCAGATTCCACAATTGTTCTCAGTTCCCGTTCTGAACGACCATTTTGTTCATGAAGATATGGCGACGACATTTCATGAATTATGCCTTTATCTTTTAGAAACGTAGAAAATTGTAATGATGTGAATTCTGTACCATTATCTGAGAGAAAAACTTTGAGTGAATTACCTGTATGTTTTTCAGAATACGCCACATATTCCTTGAATTTTTCAAAAACCTGTGATTTATTTTGCAAAAAATAAACGTTTCTGAAACTTGAATTTTCATCTTTAAAAAGTACAAAGTAGCGACTCCCACTTGGAGATATAATATTTATAGGCCCACAAACATCACTATGCACCATTTCGCCAGATTTGAAATTTTTCACTCGAGTACTAACTGGATGTGGTTTACTGCTTTGTTTGCCAAGTTTACAAGCTTCACACAAAAATTCGGCATTTGGTATATTAGGAATAAATTGTTTTAAAGTATCCTTAATATACTTTGTATTTATATGTCCCAACCTTTCATGCCACAATTGTAACGATTCTTTTTGTTGAACCGAGCATGCCAACGTTTTGTGATTGCGAAATAACATGCGAAATAAATTGCCATATTTCACACTTACGGCAGATAAAACCCCATCTGACTGTCGTATTTCACATTGATGTTGATAACTATGAAAAGAAATCCCCTTGTTATTCACAGCAATTGTGGAAAATAAATTTCTCCTGAGACCTGAAACATAAAACACATTTGTCAATTGACGAGTGTACCATTCACCATTTACTTTTGCCTGAATATCAATTGTGCCCTGACCTACAACACGCAACACTATCACTTGCGACTTTAACCTCTTTTATATTTTCTATAGGCCCAATTTCACGAAATAGTTCTTTCTGAAAGGTCATATGCATACTTGCACCCGAATCCGGAATCCAAACGACTTCATCTTCATTCCGAGTTTCTGAATAAAACGCGGATATATCCACTATATACGCCGAGCCGCGCCTTGACCTTCATCGGAAAGTCCACCTTTATGATTTTTGACACACCCTTTTTTAATGTCACCAAGGCGTTTATTGCATTCTTTAGCCCAATGCCCTTTAATACCACAGTAATTGCAGTTTGTAGTTTTTATACGTTCATCCAAGCTTTTTTTGGATTTATAAGCACCATTATTCTTTGTAGATTTATTTTTCGAAAACACCCGTTGTTTAGCCTTATTTAATTCCACTTTCAAAGATTCTACTTGAAGTGCCAAAGACGAGTAATCCTCACTCGTTGTTTGCAACAAGCGTTTATCCTCCCTGATTAATCTAGATACTAGATTTTCCATTTTGCGATCCACTTGTGGTGTACATTCCCAAGCCATCCGGAAGTTAGAAAATTTTTGTGGCAACGCATTTAATATTTTATTTATGACCCTAGTGTCCGACACCATTTCCTTTAATGATTTTAAATTATTTATGATAGACTCCAGTTGCACAATCTGATGAGCAAATAGTATATTATCACTAAATTTAAATGCATAAAAATGTTGCCAAATCTCTTGTTTTTGATCTTCTACGGCGGAACCATATAAACAAATCATTCGATCCCAAATTTGTTTAGGCGACTTACAACTACATAAATGAACATGTAGTGTCTGATCAATTGATTTTAATAAAATTACCACTGCCTTAGCCTTTCTAGTTTTCCATTGAGTCCATTTCTTAACTTCTTGCTTATCCGGTTCTGGTACTTCTTCATTTACAAACAGTTCCAGATCCTCTGAATCCAGTAAAAACGAAACACCAAACTTCCACATTTCAAAATTCGTACCAACGAATTTCTGAAAATTATCCACATCTTCCTCCGCCATCGTTGAAAGAATTGAAGCAAGATTACCTCACAAAAACAAAATGTACTTGTTCACAATACACGTGCAAAACACTAGCTTTTTAAATTTAATTTAAAATACCACGTGTCGCGTAAATATCGAACCAAACGAATTGTGTACTTCAATCACGTGAACCTCAAAACCATAAAAACCGCGCACTGCTACCATGAAAGGGATACACAAAAAATAGGATGTAAATAAATACTAGGAAGCCGCCGAATCTTGCTAGTTTACACCTATATTAATAAACAAGTATTAACATCAAGGAAAAACTAGTTACGGTTCTATTAAAAAAATAAACTTGTGTGACATTTACCAATGTCATTAGCACACTACCCTTTTTTTAAAAATGCACTACCGATATCAACATACCCTTGTGCATCCTTGTCTTACAAATGCAAGGCTAAATATATCGCCGTCACATTATATAAATATAACCGCACTTGCAGCTTATATTTCTAACAGGGCCATATTCACAAGTAAATACAAAATGGGCCTAAGCCTGCCAAAACCGAGACCCATGCCATTAGATAGATCTCGACGAGTGAAACAAAAGTGCTGCTGCGCACATCTTCAGATTTCATGTTCAAAGGGCACTTTCGGTTTTTCGAAATTCACACTTGCCATATTATGAGTACGTCTTATGGCATTTTTTTTTGAAAATAATAAGAATTCGATAAGTATATTGCGAAATAATATATGGAATGCAGGCCTGATCATTTTGCGTCAACTTGTTTGGGGATATCTCCTTACGGCGGCAGTGGAGATGTCCCGGGAGTGTGCAGGACACCAACTTAACGAACTTTCCTTTATCAAAAGACTCGATATAATATCATCTTCTGATTGTACTATCAAGGCACCTGGCATTAAATCCACTATCTTATGGCGTGTTGTGGGGATTTGCATGCTGTCTGGGGCTGGTAGGCGGCTCCGTGGCGTAGTGGTATGTGTGTGACTACTACGCCCAAGGTCACGGGTTCGAATCCCGACACGGTCCGCTTGAAAAATGTTAGGCGAGCATTTTTCACAAAAATACACCCTCGTTCGGATGAGAGGTAAAATGGAGGTCCCGTGTGTGAGTGTTGTCACGCACGTTAAAGATCCCTACCTTGCTTGGAACAGCAAGGGTTCGGCAAAAAAATTCCAAATTTTCCAGGTAAAAAAAAAAAACTCGCTTCCTGGCCAATGTAGTACCTTCGGGTGGAGCATTGGAAAATCAAATGTAATGTCTGGGGCTGGTTTATTATTTTGAGACAAATATTTTTCTCAGGGTACCGTGGTTACGAGTAGTACTAATAATTCTCCATGAAGTTTTCAAATGTTGTATTCTTTCAATTAGGTTAAATGACTTTATTTTTGACATTCATCTCTCATTTCATTCGCCCTATTGCAAAATGATCCTTATTCGTCTCTCGGGTTTATGTGTAACTATTGTATTTTCGCAGTAATGTGCATACAAAGAACAAGCACAAACAAACTGATAAAAATCTGCTTAAATATCTCGAAATGCTTATCTCCTTTACCTCTACTTATGTCCTTTCTATATGCTAATTAGGGCGATAATGCGTGAGCCCGCAATGCCCTTTGGGATATGATGCGATAAGAAATAGGAATATATTGTACATACTTTCAAGCTATCATTCGCACGGAGTCAATCAGTTAATGAAAAGTTTGAAAGTAAATACGTTACTATTTACCAGCGTGGCTAAATCATAATAAACACTAAATCACTTTCCCCTCGTATTGTTTAGACAAATTGACTTTAAGAATTGTCTACGGTTAATTATATCGTTTCAGTCTTATTAAGACTTTTTGGTTTAACGTGAAATTAATAATTCATAGTTGCTTCCGAATTGTTTGAAGAATATTTCATTAAAACATATGGTGTTAAAACAGTGCGTAGTGTGTCAAAAATTCATTAGGGGTGGGGCTCAAAAATATAATTGCGACACGGAACTGGTTTGTGGAATAACTTTGTGGAACAGAATCCCGGAAGTGCCAACGGTCACATTGATGGAGAAGAATATCTTTATCGAAACTGCTATATCCTGTATTAAACAGTACCTAGGTCAAATCCAGCCGAGCAGCAGCATTGCCAGAATATACTGCCTATCCAAAATGAACTAGTTGCTTATTCATCACGCAAATCACCGCCGGAATCCCAAACAACCTTTCAACAACTACCAAGCTGCGAAAACTCCTCCTGTCATGAATCCACAAAACGGTATTCCCCAAGCCATTACCACAGAAACTGTACTCGTTGTGCCAGTGGCAGAGCGCTGTTACTGTGTTTGTGGCAGAAATACACGGTGTAAAATTTCAAAAATAATTCGAAGTCGAGTGTGGAAGAAATAGAGGAGGCTGGAGCCTTGGTTTACGCATGCTACGATTCCTCTGCCACCTCGTCCTCCTCCATTCTGGGAGACCAAGCTAGAGGTAGGTCTAATTCGCAACGTTAGCAGCAAGCAGTTTATTGAAAAACCTTGATTATTACTATTACGACTAGAAATAACAAGGTAGCCTTAATCAATTAAAAGACTTGAAAGACAAACCTATCAAAATGATGAAAAACATCTGAGGTAGATGGAAAATTAGATGATGATCCCTTATCAAATAGTGTAATAAAACGCCGATTATAACGCGTATAACCAAAATCACCAAAAATGTCGCTTATTAGATTCCGATGAAAACAGTTGATGGCATGACATATATGACCCACAATACGCCACAAGATAGTGAGTTTAATGCAGGTGCCTTGGTAGAAAAATCAGAAGACGAAGTAAACAAACAAGATAAGTCGTAGTTGGCATCCTAGCCAAGAACAAATGAGTTATCTCGTAGCTGATAATCAACGTATTAATGTAAAAGAATGCTAGCTAGCAAGTATGGTATTAGAAAAAAAAATTCTATAAAATGAAATGTCCAAGTTTTAGCGGAATAGAATACATCATCATCATTAGGTCTTCAGTCTTAGAACTGGTTGGACGCATACCTTCATTGCATTCTAGTCTGAGCTAACCTACACATTTCCTTGAAATTCCCACAGCCTACATCTCTAACTATCTCTGTGCAATAGTCTAATCTAGTGTACCACTACCTCTCTTTTTTCTTTCTCAGCTTCTATTATATTTCGCACTATTCCCTCATGCGTTAGTATGTGTCCTATCATCTCATCTTTTCTATTATTTACTGTTTTCCACACATTTCTTTCCCATACACTTTCTAGAACCTCTTTGTTCTTAACTTTGTCTGTCCGTGATATCTTTTTCGTACGTCTGTAGCACACATTTCAAAAGCTTTAATCTTTTTCCTGTCTGCTTCTCCCACTGCCCACATTTCACAGCCGTACAGTGTTGTGCTCCACACATATGTTTTCAGTAATCTTTTTCTTGTTTATTAGTTTGTTGTCTTTGAACATAGTAACTGCTTTTCCTTGTTAAATGCAGCCCAGTCATGTGCTAATCTTTGTTTTATATCTTTCGAATTTTTCCCATCTTGTGTTATTTGACATCCTAGGTAGCAGAAATCTTTAACCTGTTGTAAGTTCTCGTTTCCTAATTGTATTCTGGTTTTTGACTTATTTACCGTTTCTTTACATAGTTACATTTTTGTTAATTTTAATACCGTACCCCTCTGTTAGTACTGTTTCCATTTCATTAAGAGCTGCTGCTAACTCTTCCTTGCTAGATGCTAATACTGCTATATCATCTACAAATCTAAGCATATCAATTTTTTGTCCCAGCAGAGTAATTCCAAATTCTTCGATATACAAGTTAAAAATTAATGGGGATAGAGCTCATCCCTGTCTCGCCCTTTCCTAATATTTACTTCTCTACATTCCTGCTTTAGTTCTATTACCACTGTTTGCTCTTTGTATAAGCTATGTACTATTTATGTATCTCTATAGCTCATTTCAATTTTTTTGAGTAATTCGAACATTTTTTACTGTCAAATGTTTTTTTCCAGATCTACAAACTTCTATTGTTTTTTCCATTAACATCCTTAAAGCTAAGATAGCCCCTTGTGTTCCCTTAAACCCAAATTGATCTTCTCCTAGTATTTCTTCAGCCCATTTCTCCATTTTTCTTTGTACAATTCTAGATAATATTTTTGACACATATGCTGCCAAACTTATTGTTCGAAAGTTTTCACATATATCCACAGGTTTCCTGTTTGGTATAGTAACTATGCCGTTATGTTTGAAATCTTTGGGCATCACACCTGTCTCATGGATATAATTTACAAGTTGGAAGAGACATTTTGTTACTGCTTTTAGAGTTTCTACGTGACATCCATACTCGGTGCCTTATTATTTTTCAGACACTATAATGCTAATTCAAACTCATCATTAGGTATAGGATATCCCAAGTCATCCTTTTCAATGTTTGATTCCTGTTAGTGCTTCTAGTTCTGTCCTGCAATTAAATTCCTTATATATTCTTGCCATCTAACCATTTTCTCTATATTTTCTACAATGATGTTTCTTCCCATGTCCTTTATATGTTTGCTATATGGCTTTATATCCCTAAAATAAATTTTAATTTGTTTGTATGCTTTGTCTGTTTTTCCTATTACCATCTTAGTTTCTACCTCTTAACACTTTTCATCAATCCATTGCTCTTAAGCTTTCCTGCATTTGCAAATAATTTCCCATTTTATGACTTTGTATTTCCGTTTTCCAGTTTCGTCTGGTCTGTTTTTGTATTTTCGTTTTTCTTCTATTAAATTCAGAATATCCTTTGTTAACCAAGACTTCTTATTTTCTGTTTGTTTATATCCCAGAATATCTCTGGTCGCCATGTCTAAGCTGGATTTAATGTTATTTCATTCTGTTTCTATTTTCTTAGTATCAGAAATTTTCCCGTTATCTTTCAACAATTCATTTGACTTTTTCTTAGATTTTTGTGGATATCTTTTGTTAAATTTTTAAATTTAAGCACAACTTTCATAATTACTGTTGTTGTCAGTATCTATATCTGCTTCTGGGTAGCTTCTACAGTCTTTTACTTGATTTATAAACCGATGACGAACAAGAATGTAATCTATTTATCTCTCTATGCCTCGGCATATTCCATTGTATCGTCTCCTAGCATGATGTCAAAATAATGTGTTTGTGATGGTTGAATTGCTTTTGTCACAAAATGCTACCAACTTATTTCCCATATTTCTCGTGCCTAAACCAAATAAACCTACTACCGCTCTTACCCTGCCCTCGCCGATCACTGCATTAAAATCTCCCATAACTATTAAATTTCATGTCCTTCTATGCATCTCAGTATGTCCTCGATATCTTTGTAGATAGCTTGTACCTTGTCATCACTGCAGCTAGAGGTGCACATGTATACTTGTATTATTACTGTGTTTATCAGTTTATATCTGCTCTAAAAATCCTCCGCCTCTGGCCACCAAATTTTGCTAGTCCCGATTAAGTCCAATGCTAACCTATCCATTTCAATTTTCAAATTCTCTAGCGTACCTACTTGCTTCATAGTTCTGAGATTCCACGCTACAACTCGCAAGATGTTCCCTGCTCTTCTTTTAAACTTGTTGATCACATTCTCGAAAGTGATCCCCTCCCTGAGATTCTAATGGGGGACTATTTTAACTCCGGAATCTTTCACCCCAGTCGTTGTCATCATTTTAAAACATTTTCGGTACATGTGTACTTGGGAGGTATTGTGGTGGTTGCCTGTTGCCTTTCACATCGTAGTCTTAAAGTGTCATACCAACCCCCATGGTTTTTGCCAAAAGAGCTGCTGCCGTCTTTCAGGGACCTGTTTTAGTGTGGTTCCTCACTAAAGACCCCACTAATTTGATTAAACCTATAGCTCGTCTCTTTAGATCACTGAAACACGCAAGCCATTCTAATATTTTAGAACTTCTTCAAAATACACGTTCAGAATGAGAATGTTATAGTAACAAGATACCCGGAATGATAGGCTTCATTCAACTATAACGCCACTCTGACAACTAATAAATTATGACAGTGACAAACACAAAGCCTACAAGAAATGACCAGGTCACTATTTATTATTCATATTTATCACATTCTCCTCTAGTTGCAGGAAGCAAACATAATTGTCAAGATATTCAGGCAGCCGACGTACTCGCATAGAACGCCTTACCTCCAATACCGAGGGTACGTCATCAGCTGATTCTTGAACGACTGAATCCGAAAGACTAGTCTTCAAGGACATCCGGAGCTTGTTGGGGCCGTTAGCTCCAGCATCGGTTCTAGCGGTGCCATATGGAGATATTGCATCAATGTTTCTGGAAGCCAAGTGTCTATCTGAGACCGTCATTTCCCAATCATCGTGAAGTTTTACATAAGAATAATCGGGATTCACTTCTATAAGCTTCTTCGTCTACCAAGGGTTCGTATTTGGATTTTAAAAATGAAAGGTCTATAAAACTAAATGAGCTCCCCGTATCTGTAAGGACGTTGGCATCAACCCTGTTAATCGATACACATACAGTAGCCTTTTGAAAACCAGACACAGCTATTGATGAAATTTCGTGTATATAGGTCAGGTTTTTTTCATTTTTGTCACGCGATACAGAGGGTCCACTACTTCTACAGACACTAGCAACATTGCCTCTTTTTAGGCATTTTCAACATATGGCTTTGAAAGCAGGACAACTCTACCCCCAATGAATTTGGCCCCCACAAAACATTGCTTCCCTTTTGACAGAGCGGCTGTCACGTCGCTGTCAACATTTCCTGTTGAATAACTCCGTCACTAACAGAATATAATGGTTGATTGACAGGAAAGTCGACCGAATTCTTTTCGGCCATCTCCATGGTTCTAGCCAAATCGAACGCTTCTTCTAGATTTAGAGTAAGATGCTCAAGAAGTCGTCTTACCTTTTGAAAAGAGTTACCTGCGATAAAGGCGTCACATATGTAGTCGCTTCTACTCTCCTCAACGAAAATATCAGAAAATTTGCAATCTTTGCTTAATTGTTTTAATTCTAGTAGGTAGGTATCTAATCCTTCTTCACCTTATTTTGTGTTCTTGTAGCCAGTTTACAAGTGGCATAAATTTCACTTCTAGGTTTAACGTATAATTTTTCTAGCGTCTCTAGTGGTGTCAATCGTGACACACTCGCTTATGTAAGGATAAATATTGGGAGCAATATGATTTATCAGTAGTTGTAGTTTAGAAGAATCATTTTTAGCAGGAGAATGGGCAGAAGTAGCGAGTAATCTTGAAAAAGCAGCCATAAAGTTATTAAATGTACGTTTCCAATATAACCATTGTTGACTGGTGCTACTGGAGGACGGATTAACACCAAAACGCGCAGGTCATATAAACTTATTCATGATACTACTGAGCGGATGAATTTTAGTTGAATAAATTGTTATAGTAACAAGATACTCGGAATGATAGGCTTTATTCAGCTAAAATTCCAATACATGTTTGCAGTAAAAACTCTGACAACTAATAAATTATGACAGTGACTAAACCTATAAGAAAATGACCAGGTCACTATTCATCATATCACAGGGAAATAGAGTACATAAAATTTAAAAATAATTAATAGATCGGTATAAATACTGCAGAAATAAGTAAAATTAATATAAAAGGTAGGGTGACCTCCATTCACGAACTTATATTACAAATAAATACCATACTCTAAAATGGTCACACAACATAGGATTTATATTAAATGAAACGTTTAGAAAATTATTAACTTATTAACTTATTTAAATGCTACAAAGCAATATGCACATATTTGAATACACCTTTCTTATTAGGTATTAACGAAGTAATTGTGATGAACAATAACAAAGAATATATTAATCCATAACTAAGAACAAGTCATACTCAAGTTTATGTTGTTTGTATTAAACAAAAATTTTAATTCAAGATATTTTGGCTGGATTACTGGCAGTACTGGTCTATCAATGACTGAGTGTTAAGATTCTACTGTTTTAGACAACAATTAGGAAATTTAAAAAGATATTACTAATAACTTTCAATATATTTTACAAATCTGATAATTAAAAATATTAAGTAATAGGTTACAAGTAACAAGATATAAATTAATTAATTTGGTTATGTTTTTTCACTCTTCTTTGGGTTTATTTGCTTCACGTTTTAAAAGTAATTCATTCAATTGCTTCTTAGCAGTATCAATTTCATCTTGCGAAACAGTAACATCAACACCACACTCGGTTTGCTCCTTGCGAATAAATTCTAATGCATCGATTTTTCCTTCTAAGAAACTAGGCTGTTCAGCTTCCAACTGAAGCTTATATTTATCAAGGCGTTCATTTCTAATATTGTTACAGTATATGTCGGTTAATTTGACCATTGCAACCTTTCTAGTAATAGTTTTTTCATTTATTGGTTCTGGTTTGTATACAATATTAAGATTATCTATAAGCCATTCAAATCTCTTGTAGTCCCATTTTCTTAAACGTTTTAAAAGTTTCTTTCGCTTATCTATTAATTCTAATAACATAACCTTCATACGTTTATTTCTAGGAAATTTGTCCATCACTTCCTGAAACGAACGAATGCAGCCTGTCCAACGTGCAATTCTGGTTTCAGCTGAGCCTGCATCTAATGGGTGTCTCTTTACTTTAGCAGTTGTATTTTTAATATAAATTTGTGAGGTTTTACGTCTTGGCGCAAATTCTAAAGAAAACAATCTTTTTACTATATCACTCGCATCTTCCAGTTCCTTGCAATTTCTAAACTTAAACTGAATTAGGTTTTTGTCAATTACATGCATTTGTTCAAGATCACCACTTTTTTCAGGTGCTATACCAGAAACCTTTCCTGGATGTATCCATTTAATTTTTAAATCACTTTTAAAAGCATATTTTCTAACATTACTTGTAAAATTTATACTCTTATTTAACAAATATCTGCCTTTGCCAATTTCTATTAAAGATCTTATACAATTCATATTAAAAGGCGATCGAATTTAAAAATAAATACTATGCTATCTGTCTACATACAACAGTTTAAAATCTGAGTACTATGCCAATGTAGTATTTTCTTTACACACTACACACGAAACGAATAAGTGTACTTGAAAGTCAATCACCAAATTTTAGGTTATGAATGTTGACCATAGAAAAAGTTTTCTTTGGTGTTGAGTAAAATCTTAGGTTACGTGTTGTGGAGACTAAGTTATTATTATGTATTTTTTTGAAACAGCGTGTCTCCTAAGTTTAATTAATAGTAGTTGAGAGAAAACTAATTTTTGTTAATGCTTTTGCAGTTATTTGTAATTACATACTCCCTTTTTATATCCACTTGCAATCTGTCAAGGTATATTTACACATTCTTATTAAATTAAAATACAAGTCTGTTCGCTTTCAGTTAATATGAAATTGTCAAATTGGAAAAATGACGTTTTAAGGCGATTCTCCGTAGAAATTTAAATAAAATTAATTATAAAATTTATGAAAGGAATATATATATATATATATATATATATATATATATATATTGCCGTGGAAGTCACAAAAATTTCGGGAACGAAGCTGCAACATCGATCCTTCACCTGGATCAACATAAAATTTTTCGAAAAACAAATAACATTTAAAAAAATTTCTTACCCTTTTATTTCTCCTTCAAACTCCTTCAGCTTCCCTGGCTAGCTCAGCTGTGCCTCTTTTCGAATACCTAAATTTACAACCATACCTCTTTCACACTCACACATCATTCAATAAAATCACCAAATAATAAAACAACCATACAACCTTTTATTTACGGCTATTAACAGATAAATTATATTCACATGTGTTAAAAACGGTTAGATACAATAATTATAAAAATTCAATTATGGCATCTTTTAAAGTCCTTGATTTTCTAATAAATTTTAAACAACTTCAATGAGATATGAGTAGATGGGCCCCACATGTTACCCTAAATTGACTTCACAGTGGAGTATGGTGAGCTCATAATAACCCAGTTTAGTTTGTATATGCCTTTTAAACCTTGCATAAATTAAAACCAAAAATTACAGACCCGTTTACTCTTCACAATTCAATTTTTATCCTGACTAAAATTTTGGATGTTCTAACTACACCCTTTTCAATATTCAACATCAATAAATTGTCCAGTACATGTATCTTTTTCAATAAGTTTCTACAACCATAAATATGCCACAAAAAAAGTCAACCCTAGTTATTTATACCAACTGACGGTTGGAAATAATTTCTATGAAATCTTATCGTAATAAACGCTCGACTTCGTTGAACGTGACCTATAAAAAGCAGGTGTTTCTGTTAATTATCGATTGTTTAACATAACAATTCCTAGACGTTCTTCTTCTTCGTATTTGATAAAACTGAGATTGGCTTTTACGAATACATTTGCCTTTGAGATTATTGATTTTCTTACACAGCACGTTTCTTTATGCTTATATGTGTTGAATTAAAATAACTTATGGCTAATTATGCGTATCCTTGAACTTCTATTTACTTTGAAGCTTTTTTTCTTTATGTGATCCTAATATTTTAATTATTAAATATAAAAACACTCTAATAAATATTAGAGTCCGTTTTGCGCGTAAATAATTTTCTTTTTTGTGTATACAGGGTTGTTGAAATTTTATAGTTTTGCGGTGCTTTACCCCCTTGAATCCACAACAATATATATATATATATATATATATATATATATATAGTGCTGTGATAAGGGGTTGTTTAGGGGTGTATTGAGTAGCAAGGGTCGTGTAGTAACAATAAATAGTAATAGGAATCAGAAAACTGCATTTATTTAGCAGAAAATTAAGTAATTCATACACTATGTATATAGCAAGCATTTAACACTCTGTATATAGACCGTTATTAATTTTAAGTAATGCCAGTGAGCATATATTTCAACAATAGAACGCGTATTCAGAAGAAATGATAGTACATGTAGTTAAACACGCGTTGAGAAGTGTTCTAATTAGTTATAAAACAAAGACGCCGAAGATAAAAGATAAAACCTAACAAAGCTTTATGCAATTACGCTGAAACAATAAACAGTTTTGATAAGAAAACGCAGTATGTTTGTTGTGGTTTGTTTAGCATTCTTCTTAATCTTCGTTGGGAATGAAACCACTCATAGTGTTTAAAATCTATTTTATTTACGTTTCGATCCATGACCTAGGATCGTTGTCAAAATAATAAAAACTTCAAGTTTGACGTTTATGACATAAATTGAAGGTTACTTTGATTTATTGATGTTTGAAATATTTGGTTTGAGTATACTAAGCAAAAATTTTTAAAGTTTAAAAGAATGATTGCCTTCAATTTGTGTTGCGACTTGGGATCGACTTTCCTATGGTAGCCAATACGCTTAACGTGAAATCAGCTGATTAATTTTTATTGGTGAATTTTATATAAATTCAATAATTTGGAAAACATTTTTTAACATGTTTCTATTTATACAATTGAGAGATTTCTGATTTCATGTCTTATTTTTTCGAGATTCAGTGAAGGGGGTTAAGCAACCTGTGGCTACCAAGATCCCCCAACATTTATAATTTGCCGAAATAATGGTTTTCTAGTTAATATGCTTATTGTTATGTAATTAGTTATTGTATGTATAAATAGAAATCATGTATGTATGCTGTATTTCATGTTAATATCGCAAGGAAAACCCAGGAAAAACTTGCAATGCTACCTAGATATTGTGGGCATTTGATCTTCATTTGTTATTTCTTTTAGTAATGGAATCCATTGTTTACTGAAAGTCACGGATTCGTTTGCAACGCAGTTATTTTTATGTAGGGTTATGTAGGCAGCTTCTTTGATTTTGCGTTTTTGGTGGTTTTCTTCTTTGTCGATAATTTTTGCATCTTCCCATTTTATTTTATGACTGGAGTCCCATGCATGTTGGCAAATCATGGATTTTCAAATTTTCTATTTTTATATATGATTTATGTTCTCTTAATCGAACTTCAAATGGTCTGAAGTTTCTCCTATATAAAACTTATTACATTCGCACGGTATTTTGTAGATACAGTTTTTGAATTTTGTATTGCGTTTTGGGTTTTGTTTTTGTTAATTGTGCTCTTAGTGTATTGTTGGTTCTAAATACTGTTTTAATTCTAAATTTGTTTCCTATTCTTTGAATTTTTCGGAGAATCCTTTTATGTATGGTATTGAGAGCATTTTGTGGTGTGTATCGTTGTTTTGTTTTCTTTTTCTTTATTTTTAGGGTTTTATTCATTTCTTTCTCTATTATTCTTTTAGGATATTTGTTTTCTATTAGTGTACATCTGATTAGGTCTTTCTCTTTCTTTAAAATTTCTTCGTTTGATGATATTAATTTTGCTCTATCATACATGGTTTTGATAATTCCTCGTTTGACACATTGTGGGTGGTTTGAATCGAAGTTTAAGTATCTGTTAGTCTGCGTTGGTTTTCTATATACCGATGTATTAATTGTTGTATCGTTTTGCTAACTAGAATATCTAAAACGGAAGTTTTCCATGTTGTTCTAATTCATATGTGAATTTAATAGTTGGTTCTATTTCGTTAATTGACTGTATAAAGTTTTTAATTAATTCTATATTATGAGGCCAAATAGCATAAACATCATCAACGTATCTCCACCAGATCAATGGTTTCAATTCTTGTGTGAATATCACATCTTTTCGAATTCCTCCATGAATATATTACTGAAGATTGGGGATAGTGGACTTCCCATTGCCATTCCGAAGCTTTGTTTGTAAAATTGATCATTTATTTGAAAATATGTGGTATTTACGCATAAACCAAGTAATTCCATAATCGATGATATACTTAGTTTTGTTCTTTCTTTAAGATTGCCATCTTTTTCGAGTTTGTTTTTTATAATATTAAGCGTTTTGTTTATAGGGACATTTGTAAAGAGATTTACTACATCAAAGCTTACCATTGTGTGTGTATTTTCAATTTTTATGTTTGATAGTTTTTCTAAAAAGTGTTGGTTGTTTTAATGAAAGAATCCGTTTTGCCTGCTAATGGATTTATAATTTTAGTAGAAATTTTGCTAAATTATGGCATGGTGAATCTATTGAGCTTACAATAGGTCTTAGAGGAATGTCTTTTTATGAATTTTGGTAGACCGTAAAAGTGGGGTGGTTTACTGTAATGTGGGACTAGTTTACTTCTTTCTTTGTCTTCGAATTCATTTTAAATTTAAATAGAGTTTTGTATATTTTATTTTCAATTGATTTTGTTGGGTCCGTTTCTAAACTGGTGTAATTCTCAGTGTTCAATAGTTCGTTGACTTTTGTGTTGTAATCGTTTTTATTCATTATTACTGTTGCATTGCCTTTGTCAGCAGGTAGAATTATAATTGAGTTATCGCTTTTTAGATTGCGAATTGCTTTTATTTCGTTATTACTTACATTTGGTTTTATTTTGTGATTCTTTTCTATTTCGATTTTACATCGTATTCTAAATTCGTTTGCTTGATCTTCTTCGAGTTGGTTTGCTGTTTTCTCAATACAGCTAATTATTTCAAAGGTTGGTATTGATTTTGGTGTTACTGAAAAGTTAAGGCCTTTTGAAAGAATTGATTTTTCTGTGTCGTTAATGGTTCTGTTTGATAAATTTATCACGGTGTTTAGCATGGTGTTCCTGTTTTCTAACGTTTTAGTTTGTGTGTTATTTTTCTCTATAAATAGGTTATTAAATTTCTTGGCTACACTTCCGTACTCCTCCTGAGCGATTTTTGGACGAAATATTTTTTACTAGACTAAATTGATGATGGAGAGTTCGAATCCAAAAACCGTTTTGGGCCAAAATGTAGTGTTCACGAGATACAAGAGGTCAAAGGTAAGATTTTAACATGGTATCTTATGGGAGAAAAAAAAGTTTTTTATTCGACTTAAATCCATACAATATTTTTAAAAAATATATTCTTTAATATAATAATATTGAACATGTGATATCTCAATATTTCAGACAAAATATTTTTGTATTTGTCAATTAAAGTCAATTTCAATTGTCATCATTTTAATTTGAGTAGTATGTTTAATTTAAAGAAGTTATACTCTATTTGCAACGATTCAATTTCTACAAGAAAATGGTGCCAATCTATTCGATTACTTCCAGTTAAAAAGGATTGCCCCAAATGTTGGGCACGCCGACAAATTGTCACGGAAATGTCATTTCGCGAAGAAGGAGAAGGTGGTTTTGGCATATTTAGGTGTCAAAAAAACAAAAATCACAAGGATGGAAAAGAATACTCCATTTCAATTGCAGAAAATTCTTGGTTTTCAGGTAAGATCATTATTTTAAATTTAAATTTGGTTAGATTAGCATAATGAAATAAATATTTCTAAAAATGCAATTAAATCGAATTATTAAATTTTTAATAGTTTTATCACGTTTATTTTATTCGCTTTTTGCGTTTTCTTTGACTTATTCTTAATATTCTTAAATTCTAAAACAGATATCTAAGATAAATAATTAATCATTCGATAAAATGGTTAGCATTTTACACGCTTAGAATAATATATATCTAATGTACTTTAAGATCCAAGCAAATGGTTTCGCCAATAAAATAAAAACGCAGGCTCGATAACAGATAATTTAATGATGATATAGATTAAATATAATAACCAACTCCGTCGACTACGTCGACTTCGTAGGCTTAAATTAGCTATTATATTTAATCTATATCATCATTAAATTATCTGTTATCGCGCTCGCTTCGCTCGCGGGTTCTTCCTTTGTTTGCGATTGGTATAAGTTGAATATTAATAACTTTTAAATATTCATTTCCGATCAATTACACCAATACAATCAACGTTGAATTTTCTTTCGAATGATATATTACTTACCCTTATTGTCGAGGCCATTTGCTTAGAATGTTCCTTAATTTTCGAATGTAATGCCCATGTTAAAACAGTAATTTGCATATTTTATTTAGGATCCCATCTTTCATTGGAAAAGGCTTTGTGTGTTACATACTGTTTCACGAGAAGTTTTTCCTATGAAAATACCATACAGAGTCCTCGGATGATACTTTTCAAACATCGACTGAAACTGTGTCCGATTGGTTTGCGTATTGTCGCGAAGTTATGATGATCGATTTGGACAAGGATTATGAGAATATGGGGAAAATCGGAGGAGCAGGGAAAATTGTGGAAATTGACGAATCAAAGGTGTTATTTATTTCACTAATATATTTTTTGCTAATGTTGTTGAATTTTAATTTTTATTACAGATTGGAAAACGCAAATATAATAAAGGACGAATGGTGGAGGGTAATTGGATCATTGGGATGATTGAAAGGGCAACAGCGATAACTTCAGGCTCGAGATTTGCCCAAATAATAAGAGGGATAAGGATACGCTTTTACCGCTTATCCACAAGCATATCCTTCCGGGAACCATCATTTATTCTGATATGTGGAAAGCGTATGATTGTTTGTCTCAGGTAATATACATTTTAAAAAATTTTAAATCGATTAATTAATTTGCGTTACATTTTAGGAAGGATTTTATCACTTTACAGTGAATCATTCCTTGGAATTTGTTAATTCGCAGACAGGTGTCCACACGAATACCATCGAGTCAAATTGGAGACCTTTAAAAATCGATTGGAACGCGGAGGCGTCGGAGGAAAGGACAACATTGCTGACCATCTTTGTGAATATCTTTGGCATAAATTGAACCGAGAAGAAGACAAGTTTTGGCATTCATTCATGCAATCAAAAAATTTACGTTGTTTAGATTATGTTTATGAGATTGTTTCAGGTAGGTTATGTTTGTAAAATTGTTACTGTTAGGTTAGTTTAGTGGTATTGTTTTTTCTTGTCAATTTTTATATTTTATATTTATACTTGTCATATGAAATTTAAATTTGTTCTTGTCGAATTTTGTAATATAAAGTATATATTTTACAATGTATTTCCTTTAAAGATACTATAATCCCTTTAAGAGGGATGATTAATGTAAAATGCACATTTTGTTATTACTGCAGCAAATCCAATCTAATTAGAGTAATTTAATATTTTTCTTGTCAAATTTTGTAATTTTTAAAAATATTGAATGGATTTAAGTCGAATACAAAACCTTTTTTCTCCCATAAGACCCCATGTTAAAATCTGACCTTTGACCTCTTGTATCTCGTGAACCCTACATTTTGGCCCAAAACGGTTTTTGGATTCGGACTCTCCATCATCGATTTAGTCTAGTAAAAAATATTTCGTCCAAAAATCGCTCAGGAGGAGTACGGAAGTTTTTCCAATTTCTTTATGTGAATTTCTTTTTGTTTGGAAAATACTGATTCGTAGTAGGTTTTTGCACTAACGAGAATTTTATCAAAATCATATTTTGTTACCTTTATTCGTATGAAATTTATAATGCCCTCAATATCTTGTTTTAACTTATAAATAATGTGTCGGTGGTTTTGTAGTCTTTCCCTCATCATACTGTAACTTGCTCTTTCGAGAATTCTTGATAGTTTATTGCTTGTCTTTCCAAATTTGATTCTAAATCCTTTTGGTATTATTTCGTTGTTTCTGCATTTTATTAGGAATGTGAGTGAATTTTTGGAATGCGATAGCTTTAGGTTTAGATTGTCCAACTGTCTAAAACAAATACAAATTTCAGGCCCATACCTGACTTGTAAATACTCCCTGTATGTTTGTTGTGGTTTGTTTAGCATTCTTCTTAATCTTCGTTGGGAATGAAACCACTCATAGTGTTTAAAATCTATTTTATTTACGTTTCGATCCATGACCTAGGATCGTTGTCAAAATAATAAAACTTCAAGTTTGACGTTTATGACATAAATTGAAGGTTACTTTGATTTATTGATGTTTGAAATATTTGGTTTGAGTATACTAAGCAAAAATTTTTAAAGTTTAAAAGAATGATTGCCTTCAATTTGTGTTGCGACCTGGGATCGACTTTCCTATGGTAGCCAATACGCTTAACGTGAAATCAGCTGATTAATTTTATTGGTGAATTTTATATAAATTCAATAATTTGGAAAACATTTTTAACATGTTTCTATTTATACAATTGAGAGATTTCTGATTTCATGTCTTATTTTTCGAGATTCAGTGAAGGGGTTAAGCAACCTGTGGCTACCAAGATCCCCAACATTTATAATTTGCCGAAATAATGGTTTTCTAGTTAATATGCTTATTGTTATGTAATTAGTTATTGTATGTATAAATAGAAATCATGTATGTATGCTGTATTTCATGTTAATATCAAATTTGGAAAGACAAGCAATAAACTATCAAGAATTCTCGAAAGAGCAAGTTACAGTATGATGAGGAAAGACTACAAAACCACCGACACATTATTTATAAGTTAAAACAAGATATTGAGGGCATTATAAATTTCATACGAATAAAGGTAACAAAATATGATTTTGATAAAATTCTCGTTAGTGCAAAACCTACTACGAATCAGTATTTTCCAAACAAAAAGAAATTCACATAAAGAAATTTAATAACCTATTTATAGAGAAAAATAACACACAAACTAAAACGTTAGAAAACAGGAACACCATGCTAAACACCGTGATAAATTTATCAAACAGAACCATTAACGACACAGAAAATCAATTCTTTCAAAAGGCCTTAACTTTTCAGTAACACCAAAATCAATACCAACCTTTGAAATAATTAGCTGTATTGAGAAAACAGCAAACCAACTCGAAGAAGATCAAGCAAACGAATTTAGAATACGATGTAAAATCGAAATAGAAAAGAATCACAAAATAAAACCAAATGTAAGTAATAACGAAATAAAAGCAATTCGCAATCTAAAAGCGATAACTCAATTATAATTCTACCTGCTGACAAAGGCAATGCAACAGTAATAATGAATAAAAACGATTACAACACAAAAGTCAACGAACTATTGAACACTGAGAATTACACCAGTTTAGAAACGGACCCAACAAAATCAATTGAAAATAAAATATACAAAACTCTATTTAAATTTAAAATGAATTCGAAGACAAAGAAAGAAGTAAACTAGTCCCACATTACAGTAAACCACCCCACTTTTACGGTCTACCAAAATTCATAAAAAGACATTCCTCTAAGACCTATTGTAAGCTCAATAGATTCACCATGCCATAATTTAGCAAAATTTCTACTAAAATTATAAATCCATTAGCAGGCAAAACGGATTCTTTCATTAAAACAACCAACACTTTTAGAAAAACTATCAAACATAAAATTGAAAATACACACACAATGGTAAGCTTTGATGTAGTAAATCTCTTTACAAATGTCCCTATAAACAAAACGCTTAATATTATAAAAACAAACTCGAAAAGATGGCAATCTTAAAGAAAGAACAAAACTAAGTATATCATCGATTATGGAATTACTTGGTTTATGCGTAAATACCACATATTTTCAAATAAATGATCAATTTTACAAACAAAGCTTCGGAATGGCAATGGAAGTCCACTATCCCCAATCTTCAGTAATATATTCATGGAGGAATTCGAAAAGATGTGATATTCACACAAGAATTGAAACCATTGATCTGGTGGAGATACGTTGATGATGTTTATGCTATTTGGCCTCATAATATAGAATTAATTAAAAACTTTATAGAGTCAATTAACAAAATAGAACCAACTATTAAATTCACATATGAATTAGAACAACATGGAAAACTTCCGTTTTAGATATTCTAGTTAGCAAAACGATACAACAATTAATACATCGGTATATAGAAAACCAACGCACAGTAACAGATACTTAAATTCGCACGGTATTTTGTAGATACAGTTTTTGAATTTTGTATTGCGTTTTTGGGTTTTGTTTTTGTTAATTGTGCTCTTAGTGTATTGTTGGTTCTAAATACTGTTTTAATTCTAAATTTGTTTCCTATTCTTTGAATTTTTCGGAGAATCCTTTTATGTATGGTATTGAGAGCATTTTGTGGTGTGTATCGTTGTTTTGTTTTCTTTTCTTTATTTTTAGGGTTTTATTCATTTCTTTCTCTATTATTCTTTTAGGATATTTGTTTTCTATTAGTGTACATCTGATTAGGTCTTTCTCTTTCTTTAAAATTTCTTCGTTTGATGATATTAATTTTGCTCTATCATACATGGTTTTGATAATTCCTCGTTTGACACATTGTGGGTGGTTTGAATCGAAGTTTAAGTATCTGTTACTGTGCGTTGGTTTTCTATATACCGATGTATTAATTGTTGTATCGTTTTTGCTAACTAGAATATCTAAAAACGGAAGTTTTCCATGTTGTTCTAATTCATATGTGAATTTAATAGTTGGTTCTATTTCGTTAATTGACTCTATAAAGTTTTTAATTAATTCTATATTATGAGGCCAAATAGCATAAACATCATCAACGTATCTCCACCAGATCAATGGTTTCAATTCTTGTGTGAATATCACATCTTTTTCGAATTCCTCCATGAATATATTACTGAAGATTGGGGATAGTGGACTTCCATTGCCATTCCGAAGCTTTGTTTGTAAAATTGATCATTTATTTGAAAATATGTGGTATTTACGCATAAACCAAGTAATTCCATAATCGATGATATACTTAGTTTTGTTCTTTCTTTAAGATTGCCATCTTTTTCGAGTTTGTTTTTTATAATATTAAGCGTTTTGTTTATAGGGACATTTGTAAAGAGATTTACTACATCAAAGCTTACCATTGTGTGTGTATTTTCAATTTTTATGTTTGATAGTTTTTCTAAAAAGTGTTGGTTGTTTTTAATGAAAGAATCCGTTTTGCCTGCTAATGGATTTATAATTTTAGTAGAAATTTTGCTAAATTATGGCATGGTGAATCTATTGAGCTTACAATAGGTCTTAGAGGAATGTCTTTTTATGAATTTTGGTAGACCGTAAAAGTGGGGTGGTTTACTGTAATGTGGGACTAGTTTACTTCTTTCTTTGTCTTCGAATTCATTTTAAATTTAAATAGAGTTTTGTATATTTTATTTTCAATTGATTTTGTTGGGTCCGTTTCTAAACTGGTGTAATTCTCAGTGTTCAATAGTTCGTTGACTTTTGTGTTGTAATCGTTTTTATTCATTATTACTGTTGCATTGCCTTTGTCAGCAGGTAGAATTATAATTGAGTTATCGCTTTTTAGATTGCGAATTGCTTTTATTTCGTTATTACTTACATTTGGTTTTATTTTGTGATTCTTTTCTATTTCGATTTTACATCGTATTCTAAATTCGTTTGCTTGATCTTCTTCGAGTTGGTTTGCTGTTTTCTCAATACAGCTAATTATTTCAAAGGTTGGTATTGATTTTGGTGTTACTGAAAAGTTAAGGCCTTTTGAAAGAATTGATTTTTCTGTGTCGTTAATGGTTCTGTTTGATAAATTTATCACGGTGTTTAGCATGGTGTTCCTGTTTTCTAACGTTTTAGTTTGTGTGTTATTTTCTCTATAAATAGGTTATTAAATTTCTTTATGTGAATTTCTTTTGTTTGGAAAATACTGATTCGTAGTAGGTTTTTGCACTAACGAGAATTTTATCAAAATCATATTTTGTTACCTTTATTCGTATGAAATTTATAATGCCCTCAATATCTTGTTTTAACTTATAAATAATGTGTCGGTGGTTTTGTAGTCTTTCCTCATCATACTGTAACTTGCTCTTTCGAGAATTCTTGATAGTTTATTGCTTGTCTTTCCAAATTTGATTCTAAATCCTTTTGGTATTATTTCGTTGTTTCTGCATTTTATTAGGAATGTGGTGAATTTTGGAATGCGATAGCTTTAGGTTTAGATTGTCCAACTGTCTAAAACAAATACAAATTTCAGGCCCATACCTGACTTGTAAATACTCCTGTATGTTTGTTGTGGTTTGTTTAGCATTCTTCTTAATCTTCGTTGGGAATGAAACCACTCATAGTGTTTAAAATCTATTTTATTTACGTTTCGATCCATGACCTAGGATCGTTGTCAAAATAATAAAAACTTCAAGTTTGACGTTTATGACATAAATTGAAGGTTACTTTGATTTATTGATGTTTGAAATATTTGGTTTGAGTATACTAAGCAAAAATTTTAAAGTTTAAAAGAATGATTGCCTTCAATTTGTGTTGCGACCTGGGATCGACTTTCCTATGGTAGCCAATACGCTTAACGTGAAATCAGCTGATTAATTTTTATTGGTGAATTTTATATAAATTCAATAATTTGGAAAACATTTTTTAACATGTTTCTATTTATATAATTGAGAGATTTCTGATTTCATGTCTTATTTTTTCGAGATTCAGTGAAGGGGGTTAAGCAACCTGTGGCTACCAAGATCCCCCAACATTTATAATTTGCCGAAATAATGGTTTTCTAGTTAATATGCTTATTGTTATGTAATTAGTTATTGTATGTATAAATAGAAATCATGTATGTATGCTGTATTTCATGTTAATATCGCAAGGAAAACCCAGGAAAAACTTGCAATGCTACCTAGATATTGTGGGCATTTGATCTTCATTTGTTATTTCTTTTAGTAATGGAATCCATTGTTTACTGAAAGTCACGGATTCGTTTGCAACGCAGTTATTTTTATGTAGGGTTATGTAGGCAGCTTCTTTGATTTTGCGTTTTGGTGGTTTTCTTCTTTGTCGATAATTTTGCATCTTCCCATTTTATTTTATGACTGGAGTCCCATGCATGTTGGCAAATCATGGATTTTTCAAATTTTCTATTTTTATATATGATTTATGTTCTCTTAATCGAACTTCAAATGGTCTGGAAGTTACTCCTATATAAAACTTAATACATTCGCACGGTATTTTGTAGATACAGTTTTTTGAATTTTGTATTGCGTTTTTGGGTTTTGTTTTTGTTAATTGTGCTCTTAGTGTATTGTTGGTTCTAAATACTGTTTTAATTCTAAATTTGTTTCCTATTCTTTGAATTTTTCGGAGAATCCTTTTATGTATGGTATTGAGAGCATTTTGTGGTGTGTATCGTTGTTTTGTTTTCTTTTCTTTATTTTTAGGGTTTTATTCATTTCTTTCTCTATTATTCTTTTAGGATATTTGTTTTCTATTAGTGTACATCTGATTAGGTCTTTCTCTTTCTTTAAAATTTCTTCGTTTGATGATATTAATTTTGCTCTATCATACATGGTTTTGATAATTCCTCGTTTGACACATTGTGGGTGGTTTGAATCGAAGTTTAAGTATCTGTTACTGTGCGTTGGTTTTCTATATACCGATGTATTAATTGTTGTATCGTTTTTGCTAACTAGAATATCTAAAACGGAAGTTTTCCATGTTGTTCTAATTCATATGTGAATTTAATAGTTGGTTCTATTTCGTTAATTGACTCTATAAAGTTTTTAATTAATTCTATATTATGAGGCCAAATAGCATAAACATCATCAACGTATCTCCACCAGATCAATGGTTTCAATTCTTGTGTGAATATCACATCTTTTCGAATTCCTCCATGAATATATTACTGAAGATTGGGGATAGTGGACTTCCATTGCCATTCCGAAGCTTTGTTTGTAAAATTGATCATTTATTTGAAAATATGTGGTATTTACGCATAAACCAATAATTCCATAATCGATGATATACTTAGTTTTGTTCTTTCTTTAAGATTGCCATCTTTTCGAGTTTGTTTTTATAATATTAAGCGTTTTGTTTATAGGGACATTTGTAAAGAGATTTACTACATCAAAGCTTACCATTGTGTGTGTATTTTCAATTTTTATGTTTGATAGTTTTTCTAAAAAGTGTTGGTTGTTTTTAATGAAAGAATCCGTTTTGCCTGCTAATGGATTTATAATTTTTAGTAGAAATTTTGCTAAATTATGGCATGGTGAATCTATTGAGCTTACAATAGGTATTAGAGGAATGTCTTTTTATGAATTTTGGTAGACCGTAAAAGTGGGGTGGTTTACTTTAATGTGGGACTAGTTTACTTCTTTCTTTGTCTTCGAATTCATTTTTAAATTTAAATAGAGTTTTGTATATTTTATTTTCAATTGATTTTGTTGGGTCCGTTTCTAAACTGGTGTAATTCTCAGTGTTCAATAGTTCGTTGACTTTTGTGTTGTAATCGTTTTAATCATTATTACTGTTGCATTGCCTTTGTCAGCAGGTAGAATTATAATTGAGTTATCGCTTTTTAGATTGCGAATTGCTTTTATTTCGTTATTACTTACATTTGGTTTTATTTTGTGATTCTTTTCTATTTCGATTTTACATCGTATTCTAAATTCGTTTGCTTGATCTTCTTCGAGTTGGTTTGCTGTTTTCTCAATACAGCTAATTATTTCAAAGGTTGGTATTGATTTTGGTGTTACTGAAAAGTTAAGGCCTTTTGAAAGAATTGATTTTTCTGTGTCGTTAATGGTTCTGTTTGATAAATTTATCGCGGTGTTTAGCATGGTGTTCCTGTTTTCTAACGTTTTAGTTTGTGTGTTATTTTCTCTATAAATAGGTTATTAAATTTCTTTATGTGAATTTCTTTTTGTTTGGAAAATACTGATTCATAGTAGGTTTGCACTAACGAGAATTTTATCAAAATCATATTTTGTTACCTTTATTCGTATGAAATTTATAATGCCCTCAATATCTTGTTTTAACTTATAAATAATGTGTCGGTGGTTTTGTAGTCTTTCCTCATCATACTGTAACTTGCTCTTTCGAGAATTCTTGATAGTTTATTGCTTGTCTTTCCAAATTTGATTCTAAAGCTTTTTGGTATTATTTCGTTGTTTCTGCATTTTATTAGGAATGTGAGTGAATTTTTGGAATGCGATAGCTTTAGGTTTAGATTGTCCAACTGTCTAAAACAAATACAAATTTCAGGCCCATACCTGACTTGTAAATACTCCCTGTATGTTTGTTGTGGTTTGTTTAGCATTCTTCTTAATCTTCGTTGGGAATGAAACCACTCATAGTGTTTAAAATCTATTTTATTTACGTTTCGATCCATGACCTAGGATCGTTGTCAAAATAATAAAACTTCAAGTTTGACGTTTATGACATAAATTGAAGGTTACTTTGATTTATTGATGTTTGAAATATTTGGTTTGAGTATACTAAGCAAAAATTTTTAAAGTTTAAAAGAATGATTGCCTTCAATTTGTGTTGCGACCTGGGATCGACTTTCCTATGGTAGCCAATACGCTTAACGTGAAATCAGCTGATTAATTTTTATTGGTGAATTTTATATAAATTCAATAATTTGGAAAACATTTTTTAACATGTTTCTATTTATACAATTGAGAGATTTCTGATTTCATGTCTTATTTTTTCGAGATTCAGTGAAGGGGGTTAAGCAACCTGTGGCTACCAAGATCCCCCAACATTTATAATTTGCCGAAATAATGGTTTTCTAGTTAATATGCTTATTGTTATGTAATTAGTTATTGTATGTATAAATAGAAATCATGTATGTATGCTGTATTTCATGTTAATATCAAATTTGGAAAGACAAGCAATAAACTATCAAGAATTCTCGAAAGAGCAAGTTACAGTATGATGAGGGAAAGACTACAAAACCACCGACACATTATTTATAAGTTAAAACAAGATATTGAGGGCATTATAAATTTCATACGAATAAAGGTAACAAAATATGATTTTGATAAAATTCTCGTTAGTGCAAAAACCTACTACGAATCAGTATTTTCCAAACAAAAAGAAATTCACATAAAGAAATTTAATAACCTATTTATAGAGAAAAATAACACACAAACTAAAACGTTAGAAAACAGGAACACCATGCTAAACACCGTGATAAATTTATCAAACAGAACCATTAACGACACAGAAAATCAATTCTTTCAAAAGGCCTTAACTTTTCAGTAACACCAAAATCAATACCAACCTTTGAAATAATTAGCTGTATTGAGAAAACAGCAAACCAACTCGAAGAAGATCAAGCAAACGAATTTAGAATACGATGTAAAATCGAAATAGAAAAGAATCACAAAATAAAACCAAATGTAAGTAATAACGAAATAAAAGCAATTCGCAATCTAAAAAGCGATAACTCAATTATAATTCTACCTGCTGACAAAGGCAATGCAACAGTAATAATGAATAAAAACGATTACAACACAAAAGTCAACGAACTATTGAACACTGAGAATTACACCAGTTTAGAAACGGACCCAACAAAATCAATTGAAAATAAAATATACAAAACTCTATTTAAATTTAAAATGAATTCGAAGACAAAGAAAGAAGTAAACTAGTCCCACATTACAGTAAACCACCCCACTTTTACGGTCTACCAAAATTCATAAAAAGACATTCCTCTAAGACCTATTGTAAGCTCAATAGATTCACCATGCCATAATTTAGCAAAATTTCTACTAAAATTATAAATCCATTAGCAGGCAAAACGGATTCTTTCATTAAAACAACCAACACTTTTAGAAAACTATCAAACATAAAATTGAAAATACACACACAATGGTAAGCTTTGATGTAGTAAATCTCTTTACAAATGTCCCTATAAACAAAACGCTTAATATTATAAAAACAAACTCGAAAAAGATGGCAATCTTAAAGAAAGAACAAAACTAAGTATATCATCGATTATGGAATTACTTGGTTTATGCGTAAATACCACATATTTTCAAATAAATGATCAATTTTACAAACAAAGCTTCGGAATGGCAATGGAAGTCCACTATCCCCAATCTTCAGTAATATATTCATGGAGGAATTCGAAAAGATGTGATATTCACACAAGAATTGAAACCATTGATCTGGTGGAGATACGTTGATGATGTTTATGCTATTTGGCCTCATAATATAGAATTAATTAAAAACTTTATAGAGTCAATTAACAAAATAGAACCAACTATTAAATTCACATATGAATTAGAACAACATGGAAAACTTCCGTTTTAGATATTCTAGTTAGCAAAACGATACAACAATTAATACATCGGTATATAGAAAACCAACGCACAGTAACAGATACTTAAACTTCGATTCAAACCACCCACAATGTGTCAAACGAGGAATTATCAAAACCATGTATGATAGAGCAAAATTAATATCATCAAACGAAGAAATTTTAAAGAAAGAGAAAGACCTAATCAGATGTACACTAATAGAAAACAAATATCCTAAAAGAATAATAGAGAAAGAAATGAATAAAAACCCTAAAAATAAAGAAAAAGAAAACAAAAACAACGATACACACCACAAAATGCTCTCAATACCATACATAAAAGGATTCTCCGAAAAAATTCAAAGAATAGGAAACAAATTTAGAATTAAAACAGTATTTAGAACCAACAATACACTAAGAGCACAATTAACAAAAACAAAACCCAAAAACGCAATACAAAATTCAAAAAACTGTATCTACAAAATACCGTGCGAATGTAATAAGTTTTATATAGGAGAAACTTCCAGACCATTTGAAGTTCGATTAAGAGAACATAAATCATATATAAAAAATAGAAAATTTGAAAAATCCATGATTTGCCAACATGCATGGGACTCCAGTCATAAAATAAAATGGGAAGATGCAAAAATTATCGACAAAGAAGAAAACCACCAAAACGCAAAATCAAAGAAGCTGCCTACATAACCCTACATAAAAATAACTGCGTTGCAAACGAATCCGTGACTTTCAGTAAACAATGGATTCCATTACTAAAAGAAATAACAAATGAAGATCAAATGCCCACAATATCTAGGTAGCATTGCAAGTTTTTCCTGGGTTTTCCTTGCGATATTAACATGAAATACAGCATACATACATGATTTCTATTTATACATACAATAACTAATTACATAACAATAAGCATATTAACTAGAAAACCATTATTTCGGCAAATTATAAATGTTGGGGGATCTTGGTAGCCACAGGTTGCTTAACCCCCTTCACTGAATCTCGAAAAAATAAGACATGAAATCAGAAATCTCTCAATTATATAAATAGAAACATGTTAAAAAATGTTTTCCAAATTATTGAATTTATATAAAATTCACCAATAAAAATTAATCAGCTGATTTCACGTTAAGCGTATTGGCTACCATAGGAAAGTCGATCCCAGGTCGCAACACAAATTGAAGGCAATCATTCTTTTAAACTTTAAAAATTTTTGCTTAGTATACTCAAACCAAATATTTCAAACATCAATAAATCAAAGTAACCTTCAATTTATGTCATAAACGTCAAACTTGAAGTTTTTATTATTTTGACAACGATCCTAGGTCATGGATCGAAACGTAAATAAAATAGATTTTAAACACTATGAGTGGTTTCATTCCCAACGAAGATTAAGAAGAAAGAAAACGCAGTCTTAAAAACGCATAAAAATACATAAACGAAAACAGCATTAAAGTTACATCATTTATTTTGTTTAATTATCCAGGCGACATCTATACAAAACAACAGACTTAAAGTTGAACGTCTGGCAAAGATAACAATGTATCAATAGCAAATAAACATTACATGGAAAACCGAATAAGTTATATCAGAAATAACTTCAAAATGCAAGGAATGTTGAAGACAGGGTCTGGTTGGTTGGGATAATCTGCAGAATTGTTTGAAAACCTAGCCCACATGTAAGTGGGAAGAGCGTATATAACACAGAGCAATGATAAGACGAGAGAGTTCATAACTAATGCACGCCGAAGCTGTGTCACTGTTAACCAGAAAGTTACGCGTAATTTAAATATACTACAATTGAATATCAAGTGTATATTACAGTGATAATAGTGCAACGATTACGAAGACTTTTGCCTTTTTTATTGAAAACGGCTTCAAATTTGTGGTGTATTTCTAAATAATTCAAGTTACGTCGATAATAATATTTCAAGTATGCGCCGATAATAATATTTCAAATTTGTGGCGTATTTCTGAATAATTCAAGTCTGTGAACAATTCAAATCAGCATCGACAATTATATTTTGGTACAATTCTGGTACAATTTTGATTTGCGTCGAAAGCATTGAAGGGAAGAGATTCAAGGCATATAAAATAAAGAAGCACGGAGTAATTTTTGGAAAACAAGGGGTAGCAGTACTCAAATATTGGTTCAAACTAAGCAGAGCATTGGTAGACGAATGAGGACAACAAAGGGGTGTTGATCCACAACACGAACAACATATCGCAGGTCAGATGTATTTAATTTTAAGATATTTTTCTATTTAAATTTTAATACTGAATTTATTCAATTTATATAAAACTTGTAATGAAGTCGACAACAAACATTGCATACGTTAAACTTAAGTAATATAGCATAAAGAGGTCTAGAACGTTCCAGGTTTCTTTGGTAAAGAGGTAGTTTTTGGCGACTTTAGGTTGAATTAAAAGTATATAAATTTTGGGATAAATGATACATATGATATTGATTGATTGAGGAGTGTATTTAAAGAATTTAAAAAATTGTAAATAATATTTCTTTTCATTATATGAAACTAATTGACTTCGTTTTATCAATTCAAACAAATATACCTATTTTTCATAAAGGGGTGGACAAGAGAAAAATTGATCATCGTAACGTTGTGCACTCTGTGTAAATTAAAAAGGGCTAGCCGTGGCATAATAATAAAATTAGTAAAATTTGAAGTGAGAACACAGAGCGGTGGCGTTAAGTAAAAACGTCATTACACTGAGTACGGCGTTATCATATCAATATATATATATATATATATATATATATATATATATAAAGCATCAATAAAATTGTGAATTTATTAATTTATTTTTATTTATTAACGACAATGACTATAGCACAGTTGCAATATTCAGTATTTATCTTATTTCTGAACATGTGAATTCTATTCCCATGAATAATTCTCTACAACTTTTGGTGTACTATAGTTCAATACTTTAACATAAATCCTATATCACATTGTGCATTTTGTTACACTACATTTGATTTTTTCTAATACTCCATCCGAATGTATTACATTGACCAGGAAGCGATTTTTTTTAACCTGGAAATTTTAAATTTTGACGAACTCTTGCTGTTCCGAACTAGGTAGGGATCTTTAACATGCGTTACTATACTCAAACGTGGGACCTATATTTTACCCCTTACCCGAACAAAGACGTATTTTTGTGATAAATGCTCACCTAACATTTTTCAAGGGGACCGTGTCGGGATTGTAACCCGAAACTTTGGGCACAGTAGTTCGATACGGCAACTAAAACTGCAACATTAATAGTTGCATATACATTCACACCAAATGAATCAAATAATGCATGAATAGGAGGATTCACAGTTGTAGCAACGTAATTTAAATGTAATGTTTTTTAAATTCCGTTAATTAGATTTGTATATGTTTTGTATGGTTGGGTGAATATTTTATATTATAGTTTATTATTTGAACGTTATAGATAGACAATTCATATATAAATTATGTTGTCCTTGGCATAATTTAATGAGGAATGCTGTTGATTTTCGTGTCCAATTGGTTCTTAAAGTAGACTGAGACTGATTAAAACTTTTTTCGTTTATTTACTGATTTTCCTAAAGAAATAAGATATGTGTTAATATTCGGAACAGGACAATAGGTTGAAGTTACGAAATATAAAGAGAAACATTTTGCAGACGTTGACTAACTGAAAGCTATTATAACCCCGTCGGCGAGGTATGCGAGCCACTACAGTCAGTTGGTAGCAATGTTAGATAATTGTAAACATGACGCGCAAATTAAAGATTACGTCACACAATATGCGAATTATTGCAACACAATTAAAAGTTATACAAATTTTAAAGAAAACCCCAACGGGGTACTCACGTGAACATGTAGGGCTTCTTGCAGAATTACTCCATGATGTCGGTGGCGGCTTCGCTAATCTTTCTCGGGCGTGGGTGATCGCAGGGCCCTGGTCGAATCCAAATTAAATTGTCTTCTTCCTATTGTAGGTTTAAAATGCGGTAAGGAAGACAGGTAGAGGTACGGTAATTTGGTATCACAGGAAACCTACATATCAAAAAAAGACACGATAAGATACAAGACAACTACACTTGTTCACGTCTCGGTGGCTAGTCCCGTCACGTATGCCGGAAATCACCCTCCTTCCTTCTCGGCACACCGCGTCGACGCAATCTCCCGCAACGCACTATCTAAAGTGACGGAAATACGCACACGTCCTTTTAAATTTAGGGCGCGAAATTCATGCAAATTAAAACTTAATTGAGAATGTTTAGTGCCGAATTTTTCGGCACGTAACAAAGCTACTAGAAATGCATGCAACTTTTAAAAAAAAATGATCCTTTTTTAATCGCATGCAACTTTGATATGTTACGTTTTATCCGCGCCGTCAAATACTGCATAACTCTGGGCGTAGATTGCTACGTCTCCAAACCGGTTGCAAGTGTTGCCGTTTCAGGGAAAGCCAACAAAGTAACAATAAGCCAGGACCTTATCTGGTTTTTTGCTGGAACGAAGGGCAGCCACCGCTTGTCTTTAGGTCAGGGTCGCGTGCGGATACTTTCTTCTATGCGTGGGCAAATTCTCGAGGTGGAGCAAACGTGCCTACACCATGGCGGAACGCGAGATGGTTCTTTAATGTAAGAGAAAAGGTAGGGAGATAGGAAGTGATCAGTCCGCTAAACTAACGCGCATACGCTTTCGATCGCCGATGATAAAATCTCATGCTTTAAAATGTGTCGCTCTCACGAGCCTATAGTATTCCTTCCATACCACGTTTCTCATTGATGACCGCGTAACCGCGTCGCATTCCTTTAACATGCCATAAATTATGAGGTTATTGTCTTCGGGTTTGTGAGAAACCACATTCATAAACTTCACACGAAATAACTTAATTTAAGGAAGGGACAAAACTTTCTCTTGCTGTATTCAAAGTATCTCCTAATAATGTCAGAATGAAATTTTGTGCACCCAAAAGGCGTAAAAGATGCAGCAAAAAAAGTGTATAATGAGGTTGTAGAAATGCCTCAATTTTGATGCACTAACAAAATTGCTTCAACAAAAATGCATAGTGTGTTATAGGCTCAACACAAATGTTTTAATGTAATTAGAGTTGAAACGGTGTATGTTCCTTCTAAAAATGACGATTTAATTAATTCCTTAAATTGAATGTTGGTAAGGACCAACAATTAGCGTTGGTAGCCAATAGAAAATAAGATATGATCATTTAGACTTTTCATAATAGCATTAGCTATAATTTTATGTTGTTGACTAATACGTAGTATTAAAAATCAATTTGACTTGTAAGTACTTTGTGTGTTACCGATTTTCTTAAAATTAATTGTGACTGTTCCCGCTAGTAGTTCTTCCATAAAACGTTCCAAGTTTAAAATGAATTTATAAATAATTGCGCAATTCCTAAGACCAAGAACGACTAAGTAATTATACAAATAGATGTTTTTTTATAACGGAAATTTTACAAAGATTGAAACGTCTTTTAATTTTTATAATGACGTATGTGTGAATATTTTAACGAATTGAATTGACTTAAAGTTTATATTAGTGGTATTTTATTAACATACTTAGTGTAGTGTAATTACCAACATTAACTGCGTAGTTTAATGTAGCAGAAGTACTTGGTAAATTTGGTCTTTATTTTAGCTTGATATGTATGCAAAAGGTTTCAACTTTCTGTTTATCGTATTTTATTTATCATTGCACGCCACGAGCACTTTCATCTACACATGTCCTTAATTTTTCATTTCAAAACTGTTATTATGCGCATTAATTTCTGGCAGTAACTTCATCTAAAATTATTTTTCTTATGTATAAGAAAATTAACCTGTATGTAAGACATCTATATATTCTAATACATTATATGATTATAAAAATGTATCCATATTTAAAGATTTTATATTGTTATTAAGTAGAAATAATTTAACAAAAGTTTTATTAAATAAATTAATTTTTCAGATATCCAAATCGGTTGGATAGTTTGCCTTCTCTGCAAGACACTTTAAATGTGTACTGTGCGCAGTGGAAAATCTTGTTTACAGGTTTATAAGCTTTAATATCAAATCGATTGTATAATTAGGTTTGAGGGTAAGCACTGTGGTGTTTTCGAGGTTTTGACCTTCCCACCGGTCAAATCTATTTAAAGTAGCAAAGTCTAGTGGAATATACTTTTTTGTTCATCAAAAATCAAATACAAGCGTAAGCCATCTAAATTAATTATTACATTAACATACACACATGCCAAGCGAAATAAAATAAAAGCAGTTCAGCGTATAATTGTATTTCAAAATATATAATAATATGCGTCTAATCATTTCAAAGCCGTAGTATAAAAGTAAGTAAGGCATTTTGTTTAAAATATGAGGCAATAGAAAATGTTGATTGTTAATTAGCTTACTTTATTGTATATCTAGCTTATATTATTGTTTTTTTTGTAATAAGTGACAGTGTAGTTTATTGATAACTGTTTTGCTATTTTAATAGTTAGGCAATAAAAACGATTATACAAAGAAAACTTTTTAAGCCAGAGCTTATTCATTTTGTGGTTGGTCAAAAAAATTTGTCATTGTAATGCAATTTACTTACTTGTTAATTGGAGTTTTATTTTAAAGTGAGTGCCGCGTGTTTAATTTAATTTTTGTACCAGGAATGGCACCTACATTGAAAATGCATTTTTGTGCATTACATGAAAAACAGTTCATAAAATTCTAAATTAAAAGAATTGTTTCAATGCTCTTAGAATAACGAATTAAGGTGAAATCTAACATAACTTGATTTTAAGGACTTTATGTATGCATATTCGTGTCCGAGTTACTGATTGATTTTACACTGGAAAAGGTCAATTCTTACTGAATTAAGACACTTTTCATTAGCAGTTTAAATGATTTAAAAAATGACAACGAGCGAACTTCATTTTACCTTCGACAAACTGCCATTTCTGCGGTAAAAAAAGAAAAGTAATTAATCTATTTGATAATTAAGGTAGGGGCAAGTCTGGATATGATTTGAGCAGTACAAAAGTAGTCTATGCCGAATAAATCAATAGAACTTTCTTGCACTGTGTACTTACTACCGATGTGTTCTACCTCAATTTCTGCGTACTGTGATACCTTCAACACAACCGTAAGTAACGCAACGTCTCGAGTTTTTTGATAAGTTAGTTGCAAAGACTGCTATATCTCTACATATTTAGCTCTACCTAAACATGTTGTTTTTGTTAACTGCTCTAAGAAGTTTACCCACTCAATTGAATACCCTAAGCTTATTACATGATAGGAGAGTGTCTCCGGCTTTTATTTGTAGATTTGAAGTTAATAAATTATTTTTTGTAAAAAATTATCGGTTATAAAATTTCTCAGCTATTCAGGCATTATGCTGGCTATACTTTATTCTTAATTCTATATAATAAACCTGTAAGACCCAGTCACACAAGAAGAATTATAATGTACAAATTGCATATAATGCATTTTTTACGTTGCAGCGGCATTTCTTATGTTGTATTTACCAATAACTTATTATTTATTGATGTTGAATATGCAACTAACCTTTTAACCAGACATTTTGAGTTGTTGAATAATTTTTCTTTTAAATACAAAACTATCGTTTGGCGATTACCTAATCCCTTTTGTAAATCTAATGGGGTAATACCTTACCGCCATACGGCAATTGTTGTGAAGCTAAAAACGTAAACAATGAACGTTTTCTAATTTAGGATTAATGCCTCACTCTTAATGTATAGTTAAAATGAGGTATCTAAACACAAGTTTATATACACGCTAACTATAATTTCGTTTAATTTATTTATAGTTCTTAATTATCTAGGAATCTTCAAAGTCTATCTAAACATTTATTGATAATATTTTACTTTTAGTAGAATTTATTAACAAACTCGCAGTCTTAATACGACTGTTCTCGCTACTGGATCAGATCAAAGGGTCTTTATTTTTTCTTTTCAATGTTTTAACTTTATTGTAGTTAAATTTGATTATGTTTCAATTTTAAATTGTTTAAATGTATTCAACATTTTGTTGCAGCCTTGTTTAAGGAATTGTACATGCGCAGGTTTAACCAGTTGTACGACAGTGGAGACTAAAACGTTGGCGTTTACTATTTGTAGTAGTAAAATATACACCAACGTAAAATAAAATAATAATTATAATTGCAAAAACACTGTATGTTTTATTAAGTTTGTAATAATATCATAATGTCAGTTTTTAGAATCCAATTCACATATTGAACTTTTTTAAAATAATACATATACAGCTTATTGCGTTTTTCGGAACGCATTTCAGGAATACCAACTATTAGATTGTAGGCCTATATATAACACTTGATTTTTCTTATTTCCGTTCTCTTCATTTAATACTTGCTTCCTGTGCACAGTAGTATAAATGCTGATCGTCTTGTGTTATACAAATTTGTAATGGTATGTAATCCCTTTTTTTCTTTATAATCTTTCAACGTTATAAATTATACTTTTTTTTCTAACGTTTGGATTTATATTGCAGTTAAGTCAGTATAATTATTTTTGTGTAATTTATTCAGCACATGATGATTTTTGTCTTTAGTCTCGTTCGTATGATAGAATATAAATGATCTGCATTTTATCGAGATTCTGAATTGTAGCTTAAGTGTGTATATATAGATCCGTTTGATGTATTAAGGTATAATATAATACCGGTTTTTTAGGTGGAAAGCGAAAAGATCCAGCATGCACGGAATACACAGAGTTGATCATCCCTATTTTTACAGGTAAACATTTTGTGTATATTACAGTTTATGGTAGGATTTAGATTATATCGTCGTTTATATTTATTAGTTTCATGTAAACTAAAACTTTTCTACATTAACATTGAACTGCAGAAATGTGAAAACCGGTCGCTAGACAATTTTTTTAAAACTTAATAGGACAATTTGTAGGATACTGCAGAGTTTTAATAAAAATAATTAAATTCTTGTTTTTTGTGAATATCTGGAGAAATTTAAAGAATGAGTTCTGTGAGGGATTATGTTAATCTTCTATAGCTTTTTAATGCATCACAAGATTCAATAATGTTTAAAGTATTGTATATTATATTGTGCTAGGTAAGTCGCTAACAAGTGCTATAATTGATGTAGTAATGTAGGATAGGAAACATGCTTGGAGGATTTATCTTATACAATTCATGGATGCTATTAAAATTAATAACGCCTAGAATCGGTATATGCTATTAACAGTAATGTACATTTTGTTCTGTATTGTTGATCGGGTGAAATCTGATTTTATTTTTTTGTTGCGCAGATGCAATAAAGGATAGTGTGAGACCTAGTTTGAAAACCTTTCTGATACATACATACGTATGGATATCATTACAGGGACATTTTAAGAAGATTGAATAAGCTAAACTAACACATTCACATGGTAGCTTTTTGCATGTCATTTTAGAAAAATCCAAATAGATATTTAAACGAAGCTGCTTTCGAGTTTTTAAGCACAATTATTTTCCAGATAATCGTGATTGAGACGAGTTCAGTTCCATATCTTCAGTAAATCGACCGATTGACAGTACCAGAAAATTGTAATTTGATGTTAATGTACTTTCAAATATTTTGGGCAATTAACCAATTTGTGTGTGCTGTAGAACTCTCCAATATGTCGTTCGTTTGTCTATATAATAGAACTGATATGACATCCTTCTTACTTCAAAACCGTGTAGTTGCTCTTCTATCGTCTACATATTATGAAACCCTTTTTAGTCATACTGTATAGAATTACATGGTTTACATGGCTCCTTGTTTGTATTACTACTGACTGCAGATGACTAGCAATTGTTTTATTCATACTATTGATTGAAGTGTGCGTTTACCTCTTAGAAATGGAGTGAAATATGTAAATGTTAAAAATGTACTATTTCTCCACATCAATTTTAATGTGTGTAAAAATTTAGAACTTAGTGTTCGATTCTAGAAATTCTGTAAGTTTGCTTATGATTTTATACATAGAATTCTTGGAAAGTATCGAAAATACACCTGGAAGTCTCTGAATATTTTGAAAATTTCTGGGATTTTCACTATTTGTATTCAATTCTGCATTGTAACTTATTTACTTGTGCAAAAAGAAATTTAGGCAGTATTGGACACTGCCGCAGTTAATTTCGTGAAAACATCAATGTCTCTGAAAATGAAACAAAAATACTTTTTTTAATCGGTTAATTTATTTGTAGCTTACGTTTATAAAACCCGAGGAACCTTAGGTCCACATGCTTGTGTCCGATTTTTGTAGTCTGGTTATACTTCTTTTTTTTACATATTGCAATGTTTTAAGAAAGTCTGTAAATTTTCAAACTTGAAATTCACAGCATTATATCTTGGAGTTTTTGAGATGCGGTCTTGACGCTCTAGATGTTTAACTCTTCGAAACAATACTTGCTTGAACCTGACCAAATTATTGATCGCTGAAAAATGATTGCAATTATGGATGGATACGTATTAAATCCAGAAAGTCAAAAATTTTGGGTTCAGATTGAACCTCTAGTTTGCAATGTTTGGCTGTTACGAATGTCATATTGGTACACCAAAACGGCAGTAGTCTATTTTTAGTCAACTGATCTATGTTTGCCAGTACTTCTATACAAATCCAGCTTTGATTTTAAAGACTTTCATGTCTTAAAGATCATCATGAAGTCTACCATATTGATTTTGTCATTTATGTAGGTACGTGATTTCATTTTCTACATGAGATAATTTTTTGACTTTTGCGGTTGATTTTCCTTGATAGAATAGTTTCCTGTTTAGTAAAATATGTTATCAAAATTTTACCATGCAACCCTCTATGCTTTCTATTCTTTTTATGTTGGCATATAGATAAAATTGTAACCTTTTGCAATTCATTAGAAAAATGCAAGGTAATTGTTATTTGAAAACTTCAATTGTTTTTTATAACCCATTATAAATAATCCATGATCAAGAGAAAATGTTGAATAAAATTTAAAACTGACCGCCCGTTTTTATTAACCAACAGATTAGTGAGGGGGATTTTTCTGTATTTTTAAATGTAAACATTTCTGAAACAAATTTACTTCACCGGCCAGCGGCCACCCCCAAAATGACGGTTATAAAAAAGCTGTTTTCAGCATGATTAGTCAAGACAATTTGATTTCAGACCATGCTCGCATCTCCATTCCGTCCGATGGCTGCAGACCCGTCAATTCTCTATACTGCGCTTAATGCCCAAATAACATAATGGCATGTTCCATTGACCAGAAGTAAACATTATGATGGCACCAAACAACGGAAAAATACTTCATGTCCAGCGGCCGCAAAACCCGCCAAATCTCATATACACATTTTTATTCGATAATAACACCACTATGTCAACAACCAGTACAATTTTAAATGATAAACGAAAAAATTCATTTTTATTTACTCGCAAGTTACATATACATTATACCGAAAACGTATTGTAGTTTAAACAAACTAGACATACATATCATTTAAGTTGACGTCCATCTCTGAATCAAAAACTTCTTCCTCTTCTATCTGTGGTTCATTTACTTTATACAGCATATCCGCAGACGAATCCATCGTTGGGTCCAACTTTTGGCATCTACATCTGGTGATGAACATGAATCGAGCCAAATAACCAAGAAAAAACATATCACTCTTCGGTAATGAGGAACCCTATGCTTGGCATGTCTTCATATTCCTTCAAAAGTATTCGTGTGGGCCCGTTTCTGAATATTTAAAGCGTAACAAATGATTAACTGTTAGATGTTCGAAATCCATTTGGTCTAAGACATCATAGGAGCCTCAACAGTCGCTTATAATGGTGGTACCTGGATGGATCCACAGTTCAATCGATGGGATGTCTCCCGATCTCAGCGCTTCACTGGCACCAGAAAAAACTCGCTGTAGCTCTAGCTCTACTCCTCCAAACACCCACTGACCTTTGACACTGTGACCTTGGTAATATTTCCAGCATCCAAATTTACTATCAATTTCGACGGTTTTTCCAGAACCACTAAAACAGTTTTGCATAATCCATTGTAATTATGAAAATACTGTACACTAATGATTCATTATCACTACCTAAGGCAACTACGATCAAAACGTCTTAAATATGAAAACTTACCAATCTGTGTGCTTTGATGACAACATGCCTCAGTAACGACTTCTCGACAGTAACTGTTCGTTTGCTGCAGTGCGAGTGCTACCAATTTTACATTCTTGAATGGTTCCAATTTCAACATTCTTCATCCATAAACGTACAAAGGCAAGACTTTTTGCAAAAAAATGTACCTGTCCGAATTGATACTCGCCTACTGCAAAGCATGGCCTATTTGCTTCAGTCCTTGCAGCTGTTACATCTCCGCATATACTGGTCCACACATGGAGCATCTTGGGTTGGGACCAGTATAAGTTTTCTCTGCAGTGCTCCTTTGGACATATATTCATTCTTCACACCCAATAACTCTCCATTCTTGTAGTAGTCTCATAAGCTCCTCCGATTCTGGTCTAAATTAAATATATGGCGTAAGTCAAGTGGTTTCACCGCAGATTCTCGACTTGCTAATGCAACTGAGCTGCAAGCCAGTCTGCAAGAAAGAAACGGTAGTATTATTTAAAAAAACAAATTTCGGTCTTTTTTAACCTAACGTAACTTTAATTAACAAAACTACCTAAACAAGGCAATATCAAATTTCGTGTTTTTTAACCTAACCTAATTTTATTTTACAAAACTACCTGAAAAACTATCAAATTTTGTGTTTTTTTTATTGAACAAAATTTTTGGACGTACCTGAGCAGATTCCTGACAACACCAGTGACGAGATGGCCAAATCGAGAATTCCAATGCAATCTGTTTAGAAACTAGGGAAATGACAATATTACATAAACACTGGCACTAATAAGTACCTAACAAAGATAAAAATAATGAAGCTTACCTCAGCCCAAGAAACCCCAATCAAATTCGAAACTCGCATTTGAAACTCGGTTTGGAGTTCACCATTCAGGTTCTTACTTGTCGGTATGATAATTAAAGCCAAAATTTTTAATCAAAAAATGGTTTTGTCACTTGGTGTACTGCAGACGTCCCGTCGTAAATTGCATGACCAGCAGTGTCTCGCTTGCTTAAACCAAAGCAGGGACATTGCAATAATCATATCTGACCATCAGTGAACATTGTAGTGTTGTGTGAGCGGTAACTGAAGCATAGTCTATTTGGCAGGTTTGCCGGCACGCCAGACGAAATCCAAACGTGCAGTCCAAAACCAATTGATCCTTACTAGTGGGAGCTGGAACAACATTTTAGCCAAAGAAAATTGAATTCTAAGAGTGGCCGATAAAGAAAATATATGCCCATTTCTTATTTAATTATAAAATATAAGCCTGGAATTTTGATGATGGTCTAGGAATTTTATTTTTTATATAATGTCGAACCCTGTCTTACATGTAAAATATTTATTATACGTGAATGTGGACATCACTAAAATGTACACGGACTCTTTATAGAAACGTTTCATAAATAGCTTATTACGTAACATTTAACTGGATTCCAAATTACAAACGAAAATTTCAAAGTACGTAGACATACAAAACTAATTTAATGTTATTTATACACTGATTAAAGCAGCAGTCATTGTTTGACATGCAAGGACCTATCTGCCAACTGACTCTCGTTGTTATGCTTTTCTTAGTATTATTATATTGATGATATTAACTGAGCATGTCACAATATACATAACACCGAAGTTTCAGATGTATGCAAGTTGCAAACTTACGACATTTTAATTACAGAACTGTATTCAAATTTAAGATTTAGCTAAGCTAATATGATATATATTAAAATAAAAAATTTTTGACCTAAGAAGTATAGTTACTAATTTTATTGAAAATTTGCCTGCTTATTTTGTTTTAATACAGTATTGCCCGAAATAAACAGTACTGAAACTAAGTTGGCGGTGTTTTTATGCGTGCGCTGTCACACTCAAGTTAGCTAGTATAGACCTGTCAAGTAAACCTCAAACAAGTAACTAGTAGGGCCTAATTGTTAAAAATGGTGTTAAGTACAGAGGAGAAAGTGTTTCTGGTAGAGCATTATTTTCGTTCATACGGAATCGGCCGACGTAATGGTGCAAGTTTGCTATACGTGTCTGATCAATTCACACAAAGGTTTAATAAACGTTCTCCAAGTAATGCTGTAATTTTGAAGGTTATTGAAAAGTTTAGAAATACAGGTAGTGTATTGTGCCAACGAAAGGAAACTCGGGCGTCCCAGGACAGTTAACAACAACAATAACCATGAGCGTGTTTTGAGCAAATCTTAGAAAATCCGAAAGTCAGCCAGGCAAGGACAGCGTTACAACTTGATTTAAAAAGAACTTCCTTTCAAAGAATCCTGAAGGAGCTGGGTACATTTTCGTATGTGATTCAGGTACATCAACAACTACATCCTCGGGATTATCGCAGTAGAGTGGAATATTGCGGCAGAATTCTCGCGTTATAGTATGAAAATCCTGAATTTTTGAAAAATGTTTGGTTTTCAGGCGAAGCACATTTTCACTTGTCAGGCTATGTGAATCGTCGCACAAATCGATTTCTGGGCTTTGCCAGACCCGATGAGGTTCAAGAGGTTCCTTTACATAGTGAAAAGTGAGTGTCTGGTGTGCTGTTTCCGGACACGGAATCATTGGTCCATACTTTATCGAAGAGAATGGGAGGCAAGTCACACTTAATCAACAGAGGTACAGACAAATTTTAACACGATTTATCCCTGATCTACGTCCAATTCTGTCGTGCACGTAACTTGGCATTTGAAACCAA
Source organism: Platerodrilus igneus (assembly GCA_036346225.1). NCBI lineage: Eukaryota > Metazoa > Arthropoda > Insecta > Coleoptera > Lycidae > Platerodrilus > Platerodrilus igneus. The sequence continues at coordinate 5,345,044 of JARFIW010001690.1, forward strand.
TTTTTTCAGCAGGACGGGCAACTTGCCATACTGCTGCCGCATCGTCAATTTCTTCAAGAACATTTTCCAAGCAAATTCATATCACGATTTACTGACTTCCTTATCCTTCACATTCTCCAGACCTCACACCTCCAGACGCATACATTTGGGGCATGGCTAAAATGCCGTTTTCAAACGGGCACCACAAACCATCGATGAATTAAAGGATGCCGTTAGAGTCTTCTTCGCAGCTCTGAGACAACCCTTATTCAATAACATGACCAGAAACTTAGAACATCGTTATGAAGTCTGTCTCGAACGAGGAGGTGCACATTTAGAACATATAATAAAGTGTCAATAATATGTATTTTTTAAATATACAAAACAATTACAATTTCAGTACTGTTTATTTCGGGCAATACTGTATTAACCCCGGAATGACCAAATGTATCGACGTGCAAAAATTTTCTGCATTTAATTGGATCGCTTATAATGAATGTTTATTCAAATGTTGATTATCATACACCATCACTTGGTATACACCTGCGAAAGATATGACCACAGTGCGGTGGACCTTGAAAAAAAGTTAAAATGTAACCACTAATGGGGAAAATGAAAAAGTTCTGCATATAGGAAAAATGTTGGCTTAGTAATAGAATGTTCTGGTTTATTACTTTGCCCAGAAATTTCACTGTAGTTTAAATCACTAAGATTTATACTGCAGTCAATCAAGATTTATATTACAGCCTACCGCGGATTCGTTTATGCAGATGGGATTAAAAGTGGTATCTGCATCCTTACTATCTGAAGAGAAGCCACCTTCATTATTAGTACTGCAGTCATCTAGTTCCGTTGGATCCAATACTGAATAAATTTTGTCTTCGCTCGTTTTTGACAATCATATTTTTTGTCGATCCGTGGCTAAAAATAATTGTTGCTACGAACATAATGCTGATATTTATTTTTATTATCGTAGTAGAACCACTTAATGTCATTAAAATCAAATAACTTAAAAACAGTTGAACTTCAGAATAGGACTTGTTACATAAAGTTACATTAAAAATGATTGAACAAGTTGAAAATATCAAAATATACGGGGGTGTTCTATTTAGAAAGATTGACTTTTCAGAGTTTTTATGTAAGAAACTTGAAGTGAAAATTATGGACACCTCGTATGGTGTTCAATGGAAACAAATACTTTTGAATGTTTATCATAGATTTGAATAGCATATCTGCTAATAATTGGTTTCTAAATTGTACATTTAAATGTACACTATTGTCAAGAAAGCTAAATATCTCAAACAGTAAATTATTGAGATATTACTTATTAAACGAATTTGACTTAAAATTTTGTGTAGAATCTAAAAATGCAAAAATATACAGGTGTTCGTTTAAAATAACAAAGATAATATCAACTTCCGGTACAACTGGAAGTGCTATCAAAACGAAAATATTTTAGATCAACTCCGTATGTCAAACAATCACTATATATAAAATTTCGTACTTCTATCTCTTTCTGAGAAATGTCTAATGCACGGTCGTCTTAAAAACCCTGCGTGTATGCGTGTGCATGCGTGTATTATATCTCCTGTTTCCAGTTTCTTTGTCTGTCAGTAATATCTTCATCATACATCTGTAACACTGCTGCAAGTACTGTCCAAGTTTCACATCTGTGTAATACTGTGCTCCACACATATGCTTTTCGCGATTTTTCCTCGTTTATAAGCATGTTATCTCCAAGCATAGCAGCTGCATTTTCTTGTTAACCACAGCTCGATCTTGTGCCAATCTTTTTTTTTATAAATATCTTTTGTACTTTTTCTCTTCTATCATTTTCAAAAAATACACCTTACTCTACTGATATTCAGTGGTATGAGGAGGTGGCTGCTCCATGACCTAGTTGGTAAGCATGTGACTACTATGCCCAGGTCCCGGGTTCAAATCCCGACACGGCCCGCTTGAAAAATGTTAGGCGAGCATTTTCACAAAAATCAATAATATTTATTCACTCAACAGCTTTTACAATCTTAATAATAAAATCGTTACGCCCTCGTCCGAATGAGAGATAAAATGGAGGTCCCATGTGTGTGTGTTGTCACCCATGTTAAAGATCCCTACCTTGCTTGCAACCGCAAGGGTTTGACAAAATTCAAAATTTCCCTGTTAAAAAACTCACTCCCTGGCCAATGTAGTACCTTCGGGTGGGGCATTGGGGGGGTCAAATGTAGGGTATGCGAAGAGGGTTAAGCTACCTTATGGCTACCAAGATCCCCGAATCAATAGTTTTTCAATTACTTCTTACGCACAATCATTTGTTGAGAATATTGCAAAGCCAACATCTGTAGTTGTTTACGATGATTATCAGGTTTAAATGCAATTACTTTTTCATGGTTAGATTCTTCTTCGTGGGACTGTGACGTGGTATCTCCATTGATTTCTATTCTGAGTTAACCTACACACAATTGTAAATTCTTGTTACCTTCGTCAGAAAATAACACACCATAAGATGTCAATTACTAAATTGCCAGAAGAAGTTATTAAAGGTTTGGAAATAGCCTAGAAAGTAAACTAAGTAAACTATTTTTCAAATTTTAGGTCTCATAAATAGTGCCAACTGTTGATAATAATGATAATCATACTTACTAATCCAGATAATATATGACATTTATTTGATACTGAAAAGAGACAAACATGTTCTCACTGCCGCAAAGAGATTTCCATTGAGTTGGTAAGAGTTTTTGCAAAAAAAAAATATATATCTTATAATTCATGTAAAAAGCATTTGTGTGTAAATGGTTTTTTAAAATTCACAGTACAGAAATAAATAAGTACTTTTGGGTTAAGAATTTATTATTTTATATTTGCTTTATTGGTCTCGTCTCGTAACAAAATTATTTGATCAATCAGTAAAATCAATAAAACCTGATGCCCTAGCAATGATTCTTATTTTGTTGGACAACTTTGGCCACCAACATGAAAACCAACCACCAGAAAATATTACCTAAAGCATTCCAATTAGTATTCTGTACATTTACTTAACTCCAGTGAACAAACGCTGCTAACCGCAGCTACTACTATAAAATTGTCTGCTCGATAACATTAACTCATTAACGCCAGTTGAACTAGAATTTTTTCCTTCAAGTGGGACATCTTTGACATATTGCACTTTACGTATTAATCGCTTTATGATGAATGTTTTATCGCCCCAGTCTGATTACGTAGTTGAATGACTGATATGTCTGAACCACATGCTCGTTTTAATTTTAAGTATTATTATATAGATATAATTTTTAATTATACTTTTGTTTGTTTTTTTGTAGGCTTGTGGTTTATTCGTCATGATTGGTTCCCTGGAGAATAGTCTGTCTGTGTGTTGAGAAAATACATATGGAAGGTAAATATAATTTCAATTATGGTTGATTTCAAAGACTTAGATTTCATTGTATCAGCAGGCTTCATTTTTTCTAAAATGTTATAGATATTGTAATTTTTAAAGGGCAGATTGTTCAAATATGAAAATTTTTTCACACATTTTCTTTATAATATAAGCTCATTTTGTATAATTATATGGTGCTTAAAAGTTTATGGCAAGAATATATTTTATTTAAATCTCTGTTGAGCTTTTAGGAAATTTGTTGAATTTGTTTGAATGATATCGTTAATAATTATGCGATTTTTTTCCAGTTTATGCGTTAATATTAAACTTGGGACAAAATTGCTGTCTTTCAGGAAAATTACTTCACGTTAGCGTAGATTATATTTTGAATTAGCTGACTTACATATCCTATAACAACACATTCTACAGAAGAAGGAATTTGTTACTAAAACAATTTTAAAACTATTTTTGCTTTACGTTTGGTAAATGGCAAATGTAACGATATTTTATCGCATTTGGCTAAAATCTAGAAATATTTTCAAATTGAAGAATTTTCAAATTTTTTGTTGCGAGGTTCAGGGTTGGAAAATCGTTTATGATTTTTTTAATTAACCTTTTCCTCGCTATATAAAGATGGTCAGTGAGCAGTCTGGTATACTTTGTAGTGTACTATGCTGCGATCTGCCTACAATTTCACAAAAAATTTTATACTTTTGTCTAGTCGATGAAATGCCATTTTTGTCATTTTTGAATTATGTTTAAGATACTGTTAAATGTAAGGTTTTTGTAATTTTAGAAATTCGTTGAAGATCCACATCTGGTGAATCGAATGCTTAACAGCTTTTTGCATAGGTAAGGTTTAATTTTAAGCTAATCAAAGTTATTTTAACCCATTAAAACCCAGAATTGTTTTTGTCTTATTATTTTGTACATTTTTACTTTTTTGAGTTAATATTAAGTTACTTGTTTAACAAAACGTTTTTTTTTTTTAAAACCGCTAGTCAAAAACAAAAATACAGGGTGCTGCCATATGGTATCACTGGGCGCTTAAGGTACTTTATAATTCTTCCATTAAAAAAAGTATGATTTATTATAAAAAAATTTGCAAATATGCTAGACTGTTACAAAATCGTGTATATACAAAATAAAATCATGTTTCTTTTCTTATAAGGTCCTAACTATAAAAACAGCAAAAAGTAAAAATACTAATAAGTAAGAAAAACACCTACGCAGGTACTACATTTTATGATAACTTGCAGAACAAGACACACATATTCCATCACATTTTAAACGCATTGTCCTGCCAAAAGACTTGCAGCCTGTTCCAGCACAACGTCTATTACATGGAACAACATAATGATGCATACAGTTATAGCGTAGAGCTGGCAAAAGAGTACGGGAAACCGATGTTTTTTCTGCCAAGCATTGTTTACTGCTGCATCAAGAATACATGTAAAAATGTTCAGATACCATTTTTTGCTACGTATTCCCACTATAATTTGCGATGCATTCGTCCATGAGATCGGTACCGCCCATGTTACGATATATTGGCAATACAGTGCGAGCGATTTACCATTATCTTTTTTTTTTCTGTTTGTGAGTGTCTTTTCACGGTCCCCATTGGCGAAACTCCTGTATTTTTGAAGCCATGGTGACCACCGAATTATCTAGCCATCGCACAAGAAGTACTCCACAGTTTTTTTCAATTATGTGTTGAGACTCGCCTCATTTATGTTTTGCAAACATTTTCTCCTTTACTAAAGGACTCGATTTGGGATTCTATTATTCGTAATAGTACCTATTTCTCCGTATTGTAAATGTTCAATCCTGTAAAAAGATTCTCATCGGTGTCGACATTGACGGTCAGGTGACTCAATAAATATTCCATCCACTTGATTTGCTAAATTATCATCTGCATAAGCTATATCCAGAGCTTCAGACAGTGAAAACCTCGCCTAAAAAAATATATAGTAGTGGAGACGCCTGGTAATATCATACGGTACCAACAACTTTTTCTAATGTTTTACAAAGTAATTAGAAGTTTTAAAACAAATTTAATAAATTACAAACAAAGTATATTTCAAACTTGTTATATTTTGATACATACAATTTAAAAAATAATTTGGTGTATTTCCAAAAATTTACTTAGTCAAAAAGAATATTCCTGATTTTCGAGTACCTAAACTTCGACAAGATTGAACATGCATTTGCACACGTTACAAGCAAATGACCTACTACTGCAACACTTCTAGTGACACTGGTTCACCCTAAATCGTTAACAAGACCCACCCCTACCACTTTCACAAAAATGGCATTCACAATACTAACAGATGCTTTTCTGATACCAAATGGTATCATTGGGCGTTAATGGGTTAAAACTTGTTTTAAAATATGTTACATTTTACAGCTGTGAATTGTACTTTTATCTTCTGCAAGCCTACCTTTGTGCTTTTATTTTTGGTTGTTTTGGGAATTATCACATTCAGTAAATACATTTAATATGTTGCATTAGATACATCTAGACATATTTGTCAGTTTCTTTATATAATGGTTTTTGTATTTAGAAGAAAATCGTATCAAAGTTATATGGCTTGAGCATTATTTTTACAAAAAAATTAACCATGCCCTTTGTTGTTGGCCCTTATGTGCAACAAGGAGCAAAGAAACAAAATGTACTAAGTATGACATTTGTAAAATAGTAACATTCGTGCTAAAGATGTTTGTCGTTAACGATATTTCATCGCATTTGGCTAAAACTTTAGTTTATGATTATTTCTTTCAGAATATTTTTAAATTTTTGAAGTTGCGAGATTCAGGGTTGGAAAATCTTTTTATGATTTTTTAATTAATCTTTACCTCGCTATATAAAGATGGTCAGTGAGCAGTCTGGTATACTTTGTAGTGTACTAGGTTACGATCTGCCTACAACTTCACAGTAAATTGTATACTTTTGTCTAGTCGATGAAATGTCATTTTTGTAATTTTTGAAATTTGTTTAAGATCTGGTGAAATGCAGTTTCTGTAATTTTTGAAATTCGTTGAAGATCCACATCTGGTAAATCAGGATGCTTAACAACAGCTATTAGCACAGGTAAGGTTTAATTTTAAGCTAATTAAGGTTATTTTAAAATATAAAATGTTACATCTTCCAGTTGTGAATTATACTTTTATTTTCTGCAAGCCTACCTTTGTGCTTTTATTTTGGCTATTTTCGAAGGTTAACGCATATAGTAAATAAATTGTAATATGGTTCATTAGATATACATCTAGTCAAATTTGGTATAGTTTTTTTAATTTTTTTTATTAGGGAAACTACTTTATATAACAGCTGTTTTCTGCCACACAAATTTTTCTGTTCTCTATTTTTTAGGTTCGTATAGTGCATGAACTGTAGCTGTTTTGTAACTAAGTAAAAACACTTCATTGTTTACTTTGGCTGGTATTTAATACTGATCCTGTTGTATCGATCCACTGCTGTTGTTTTACAACCATTTCAAGCAAGTGTTGTACCCTTAGCCTAGTGACACTGGTGCAGTAGGGCACACTTAAGAATTTTTGTAGGTTAGGTATTATGAATACTTAACATTAACGTAATCTTACTATCAGCAAATGGCACTTAGTTAATATATTTAATAAATCAAGTACTAAGACCAAATCATAGTAACTTTAAAATGAGGAACATTCCCAGTAATTATTAGCTACCGAAATATGATTTGTAGTATGAAAACATTTCAATTTTACTGTTATTGTTGGGTATTTATTTAAACACATGGCTGTGCATTGCACACACTTCATTCAATACATAACTATCTAAAAACATGATGATTTGCACGAGATTTCTACACTATATTACACTACTACACTAAGTACCTTTTGCTGCTGACACTTTCATTTTCTGTTGATCATGTGTTTTCAGCGAGGTTCGATCTTTCAACGGTAACATCTAGTAATCCATTCCTACACCAAGCTTCTGCCAAACAGTCTAACATGGTCACAATGTTTTATTCACTCTTAAGTCTGCAATTTTGGTAAATGCATTTGCACTAATTTTGAATTTCACCACTTATTTGATCCACATTAGTTATTGCAACCTTATGTTTAGGTAAACTCCACATTTATCCATTTTATGGTATAGTGGTGCATAGTACAGCATGTCCAAAGTTTTTTAAATAATTCGTTTACACATCATTTTTTGTAGTGGAAGTTCGACAAGTTCCGTACATAGTTGGTATGCGTGTGACTACTAAGCACAAAGTCGTCCCTGGTTCAAATACCAAAACGGCCCACTTAGAATATGTATGCGAGTATTTTCACTAAAATATGCCATTGTTCGGATGAGAGGTAGAATGTAGGTCCCATCTGTGTATTGTCATGCACCTTAATGATTCCTACCTTACTTTGAACAGCAAAGAATCTGCAAACTTCAAAATTTCCCAGGTAAAAAAACTTCCTGGCCAATCTAGTACCTTCGGGTGGAACATTGGCAAATCAAATGTAGTGTACAAGAAGTTTAATTAATATTAATAAATTCAAGTTTTGCTCATTTATTTGTTGTTGTGTAACTTCTGATTTTTCAGCCATTTCCCAATAATTTCCTTTCGCGATACTTGCGTAGACTGTTTATTATATTGAACTGGTTTGGTGTCCATATCGAGAACGTCGTTAGAAGGGTAAATGTAAGAAATTTGCTTTTCAATTCGAATATTAAAAGGTAATTATTGGCTAAACCATCATAACGTTCCCCTGCATACACAATTATGTATCGTTCACTAGTTTGATGTCTTGTATGCACCAGGTTATCTTGAGATTGCTAGCATTGATTGTCTAATGTGTTTCATCCAAATACATTACTAGCCACTTGTTTTCTTCGCGAACATTGTTTTTTTGCAAGATATTTAGATAGCGAGTACACGCCATGCTACACTGTTCATCCATTAACTTGTTTAACATGACATTTGTTAAAACTTGGGCCAATCTACCAAATACTTTTTCATGTTTCTCGTCCACTAGTGTATTGATTTTGTTTTTCATTTTCTTTATTTCAAATGTAGCGAACTTTCTTATTAACAGTATAAATTCCATGAACAGCATGCTTCGATACAATACAATACAAAATTGTCCAGTGTAATTTTATTAGAACCGGCACTACTTTGCCTCGTCAATGAAGATTTTAACTCTGTTATAAATCAACTAAAATTAATTATAAATTCCAGTCGACTTGTTTCAACTTCACAATATAAGGTTTTCATACAAACCTGTAATGTAACAACGGTTTTTAATATGAACTGTTAGTAAAGTTTTCGAAAGGGGAAGAATAATGGAAAAATTGAAAATGCAGAATATGATTTAAACAATCTGAAAACCAGACAAAACGATGTACATCTTGGGATGGGCGATGACATATTAATAGATTTCGAGTGGTACGGGTATTGCACCCTAATAATGTCTGTTACTGCAAGTTTTTTCAAACATAAAAACACTATTAAATCCTTTAAAATGATTTATACCACAAACACGTTTTTGTTAATGTATTTTGTATTGTTTGGCATTTAATATATAAATTTACCTTCAACCGGATGAACTGCTCTGAACGCACCACACCCATTTCTATTCATTTTCCAATTGGTTACATTTACATGTGTTAGTGTCGTAATTAAGTTTGCATATTTTTGGAGCCTGGTGTGAACACACTGCGCTCGTATTATATACCTTCAGCCATCTGTAATTCTTAATTTTGCACATCTTAAATATAATCTGCATGGCTTGATATGAACTGCCAAGACGGTGCTACAAATACTTTGTAGTAGCAAATAATGCTGGAATGAATTGGCGTTAATCCATTTTATATATTAGTTTAAACGAACATTGTCCAAGGAATAAAGTTCAGCCCAATATTTTTATTTACATCAAAAGAAATAACTTACGCAATTTCAAATTGACCCTTCTATTATTTACAATATGATTTACAAAAGGTTCTTTTGAACTACTTGAACACCATTCAATATGTTCCATAATTCGAACAAAAGTACAATGTGTCTTCCATGTATTTGAGGTCCCACTGATTAGGAATAGTATTAAGGTTCGCCAATTCCTATAGGTGAAATACCCTGCATATAATGCCTGTTAAATTATGATGATATTTCCATAGACAAGCATATGTCTGAAATTGGTGTAGACATCTTTAATCTGATATGAATTGTTTTTCTTTTTAAATTTTACTTAAATTGTATTTATTAAACTTGTGTAACTTTCTATTTTATTTTCAGCTTATCATCGTGGATGTATTGGAACCATAAGGACACTTTGTCATGTAAGTATTTGAATACACATTTGGGAAATGTTGGCTTAAATTTATCAGAGGATGATAACAATTACCGTTTGAATTTTGTGATATTACTTACTAGGCTGCATTTCATATGTTCTGAAATAGAAATTTTTAATAAAATCAATTTGTTTAAGGTTTTGTTGTACTAATGTCGTCTACCGTTTAAATTACAGAAGAGCCTGCTACCAGCACGTGCACTGTACTGGTCATCCAAAAACGCATTTAGTTCCTAATCCAAGTAAACGGTAAGCATTCTTAAGCTTGTATATATACATTTGTGCCTGAAGTAAATTGTTGCATAAAATTAATGTAGAATGGGTCTTTGGTGTAGTATTTCTGTCAAAAATAATAGCACCTGGAGCATGTAGATAAATGTGTATTGTAAGGAGGTGTCACATAGTCTACCTATGACCAGAACACCTTCGACAACAATGATTGACAGTTTACAAGAGAACAAACCTTTCTAGGTGCAATTTGCATTGTCCAGATGCGTTCTATAAGAATAATTTAGAATTATTACGTATGTAAATTGCCTGTTATGGGTATTATTTTGGTTCGGATTCAAGCTTTGATTACCATACAAATTTTATTCAAGTCGTGTTGTATGAGATAGATTAGTGTTAAAATAAATACCTACTGCACTTGATATAAATTATTGTAAGTGCTGGACATAATTTAGCAATTAGCGCTTTGGTAGTAATTAATAAGTAAGACAGGTCGGAAATGGAAATACCCCCCATTGTAGCTGATAAGAGGCTTGATTTTATTATGGATTAATACAAAATATTAAATTACTCTGTAACAATCCCAGGACGCCAATGAATTATTCACAAACCATGAAGTATTTAAACGTGGGTCCCTCAAACAACACACAATTTCTGTACAGGGCTTCCATCTTTGATATAATTACTACCTTTGAATACAGGCACACAATAAAGTAAACAATGGACAACTATTTCAAAGTTACCTAATAAGATACATGAAACTAAAGTTACAAACAAGTATGCCATATTCCATTTGCCCTGTGGTCTTCAATTGCCACCGACTTATAGGTAACGACCTCTCCTCGGGTCAGCTTGCTCCGCAGGTCTTGCCGAAATTCAGAAGTCATGCTGGTGGTTCACAAATATTCCAGCACAGCACAATTCTAGTTATATTTTTAGAACCGCCGTATTATCCGTTTGATAGACTTTACCTTAGAATTATTAATTAGCATTAACAATTTATGAACTTTTAGAATTGTATCATTCACATACAATGTCAACATTACACCTTTAGCAACTAAAACAACATTATATCAAGCTTGCTCCCCAATCATTTACCTGACGTGCCTTTTTGTAACCATCCGGCACTTAAACACACCTTAAGACACTACCAGTTTTCGACGTTTGTTTCTCGGATTACTCCTTTCTCTTCTACAACGTAATGTCCTATGCTACCTGCAAATATTTGTCCACTCTTCACATTGTCACTCACACATTCCTGTTTAGGCCTACAAATATCAAAATATTTTAAAATTAATGGTTTTATAACAGGGCGGCCTGTTGCAGAAGATAGCATCGTAGCTTTAAAGAAGTTAGTGTTTGTACTGGAATAAATTGTCCTGAGTAAATCAGAATTTCACTTGTAGTTACGAGTAGTTAAAAAGGGTTGTATAAACTGTAGTAAATAAAAACTATTATTGTGAAAGAATTTTCATTACAGATAGGTTTTACTAGAAATATATACTGGCCTGTTTTTGGTCGTAACAATTGTTAACAAAAAGTCGTTCATAATATAATGATTATGTGAACCAACCTCCAAAATATTTGTTTTGCATTTAACTGCATTATTTGTGCTTCTAATGGTAAAATTTATTTTCATATATTCGTTTGTATTGCTATTTCATTCGTCTTTTACAAAATATGAGAATTTTCTATTGTAGTCATTACCTAACTGGCATACTTCAAAAAATTTGATTTTTATATGGTAAAATGGTTGAATTAAGAGATCTATGAGAAAAAATATCCTAACAAAGATTACATTATAAATTTATTCTTTATTTTCAGAAAAATGTTTTGTTTTATATCTGGCTATTGCATAATCATCTTTTTCCATGTAATTAAATAGTTCGTCCAATTATATCTGTACTAGCCTCTATTGACGGTTTATTTTAGGCGGTCTTCTGTGTGTTGTTCAGAGTTTGTTTTCTTCAAAAAGCTTTTTGCATATTTATTTTTACATTTTGGTAGGTTCGTAACTACATATCACACTGGCACTTTTGCAGTGTTACCAATATCGTCATTTGTTTATTTACTATTATGCTATGCACTGTTTTCAGAAAGTCACTCGCCCCAACATTATTCGCAATTCTGATAAACTTTTTTTGGTTGTATTTTTTTTTGTAGATTGCATTGATCTATAATTTGAAACTTGTCACCACCAGCTGTTTTTGTAATAACTAGTGCAATAGATTGCAAACGGTTTAATTTTTTTCCTTTGTGCTGTTCCTGTAATGTGCCCGTTCCATTCTGTTAAGAAACTCAATTTTACTAATAGTTATTGAGGGATATTGTATGTTGTAAGGGATTTGCGAGTAAACAAATCAATAACATCTATCTGCATTGGGGCCAGCATTATTTCTGTTTACAGTATAGCAAAATAGTTGATGAAAGAAAAGCAGTAAGCATTTTCCAATAGCCATAGCTAAATAATTTTCAAGATTCTATAAATTTTGTTAAAATATTTTTTTTAATTCAGTGCAATCTTTTTCATCAAATAAATATTTAAAAATTGCACAATAGTAATTGTTCAATATAATATTCTGCAGCAAAGTTACTATGATGACTTCTAGTTATCCCTGTCTTACTGAAAACTGGTGAAAACTATTTTACTGATTATTTATGAATGTAAAGCCATTTTGCACATTGTTACCCAATTTATCTATTACGTTTTTTTCAGATTTTGCATTTGGAGGAAAAGGATGGAGTTAGTGCTGCATCGTGTGGTAAGTATATTTTATTTGCAGTTTAACATTCTGTTGCAAATGTTTGAATAAAAACCTATATATTAGTCATACCTTTTGCACCCTTTCAAAAAAATTTTATTTCAAATTTTATATCTCCCATAAGTATTTGGTCCGTAACATTTTTTTATTTTTCAATTTGCTGGTTATATAGTCCATTCACTTTAACTTTAGGATGGCGTCATAACTGGATAAAATGCTGCATTGCCAATGTTGTATGTATTGTTTTAATTCTGTAGATAAAGGTTGTATTAGTGTGCATATTCTAGAAATGCAGGCAGTGGTATGTCTGACAACAATGCCACATTCCATAAATCAAACTAAAATGTTTTGACAGTATATAGACACGTATAACATGAATAAGTTATTAAAATTCTTCTTGTTTTCACTTCATCTTGCATCACACAGTTTAGGACAGTGGTCGGCAAACTTTTTAGCCAAAGAGCCAAATATGAACATTACAACAATTTTTAAAAAAAATTGGGTGCCAAATCTGCTTGTTTGGTAAACTTTTATTACACTAAATAAGTAGTACACCAAATAAAACTAAATTTCATACTTGATAAATATTTATTAATGCAAACAATTTGCTTGCATCTCCTTGGAAAGTTTGAGTAGTCAGGTTTGTATGTTGTTGTTTTTAATTTTAGGCATGATTCCAAGTTCTCGTCGATAAGACGACTTCTCAGTTTACTCTTGACAGTAATGTTCATGCTTGAAAAAGATTGTTCGCATATATATATCTAGAACCAAAAAGGGAAAGAACAGCAAACGCGAGCTTTTTCAGCTGATCGTAAGAGTGAGGAATACTATTCCAAGCATTGAAAAAGATCATGTCTTCCTTCTCCAGGTCATTCAAAGCAGGCCACTTGTGTTATGAACTAAGATCAAATTTTTTCTTCTTCAATATTTCCAATTCAGCACAAAGACGTTCGAATTTAGAGCACCATATCTCTTTGTTTTTAAATCCAGCAATTGTATTTCAAAGCTACCAATGTCAATTTCAAAAGGAGAAAATTTTAACACGGTTATCGTAGCATTGAGGAGTTTTGACAAATGCTAAAGTTTGCTCTGCTGTTTTTAAATTCCTGAAACCTGCTGAAAAATTATTGTTTTAAAATGGTGTTTATCGATAGAGGAATTATTTTCTTGGTGATGCTTCAGCAGGCTTGGAAAGTGAAACAATGTTTCCCTTTCAAAATCCTAAGCAAAAATGGATAATTTGTTTTCGAATGTTACTTTTTCTAACATCGAAAAAATTGTTTCCTTTCCCTTGTAGTTTACGAGTAAGCTGATCTAGATGAAATAAAGTTTTGCATCCACTGATCGTCTGTTAGTTCTGGATAGTGAATGCCTTTCTTAAGGAAAAATGCTTTAATTTCCTGAACAAGACGCAAAACGTTTTAAAGTGGTCCCTCTTGATAACCAACGTACCTTGTTATGAAGCGGAAGATCATCGTACTCACTCTCCATTTCAAATAAAAATTCTTTGAATTGGTGATGATTATGAGCTTTAGCTAAAATGGAGTTGATAATGGTAATCACTAATTCCATAACTTTACAAATTTCAACCAGAAATGTTTGTGCACAAACTGCTTCTTGGTGAATGACACGTGCGGCTCTGGAGCCGCACTTTGCCGACCCCTAGTTTAGGATAACAACGAGCTTGGCACACATTTATTTATTACTAAAAAAAAGTGAGGTTCTTTAAATTTACAATACTTTATGAAATATTTGAGGTCATGAATTGTTGATGGTGTTAAATAAACAAAATACTATAAATAGTTTATTAACTTCAACAAGTATGTAAATATGTTCAATATAATATATACACTAAGCTTTCTTGTTTAGTAAAGTATTATTCAGCAACGTCACTTTTTTTCTTCCAGAAATTGCCATTTAGTATTTTATTTAACACGGTACAATAATAGGACACTTTTCTAAAACTATTGCAGGTGGTGCCTCCAAATTCTTTAATTATTAAGTTTCAAACCAATCTAAAAAATTTTTGCTCATTAATTTCTCTGGTAATTTTGGTTTTTTGTGGAAGAATATTGTATAAAACTGTATTCATCGATTGTTCACTTACCATTGAAAGCTCATCTAACTTCATATTTACCATGGATGCTGTATATAATTTCTTATCACCTTACTCCTCATTTAGTAGGAAAGATTCTTTATCTGTAGCTCTATTTGCGGATCTTGGCAGTTTTTTTATTGTGTTAAATCATGCCATTCTCCTGGTCTTTAGAGAAGTTTAAAACTTCTGGTTGAAATTCGACAGAATCAAAACTGTTAGAATTTCTGTAAATAATCATCATTTTGTTGGACTGGAGTAATTTATCTGTAGGCCTCCCACGAGATTCTGTATTTAGCCCCTATACTGTACCTTTTTATACATACGCCCTTTCAAATCTTCATTGAGCAGCTACTTCTCTTATATTATTACAAAACTTTATTCAGTCTGATGTATCAGCTGCAAAAAACTTTTAAATAAATAAATTTTTTGTAAGCACCAATAAAATTTGTTGTTTAAGCTTTAAATTCCATGTAACTCTCACTGAATCAGGAACTAGCTAGCAAACTATTTTCTGTGCGCCATGCTCTTAAAACCATAACCACCGAATTGTCTCGAAAGAAAGTGCATTGAAAATATGTTTCGTTTGAAAGAATGTTACGAAATCACCTTCAAAATTTTGATGTGATTTTTATAATTACAAAAAGTTCAAATAATCGGCCATTATAACTGAGACATGCAATATAGGTAATTGTTTAAAAGTTTTAACCTACACTCCTTTATTCTTCTATTAACAAACGCTTGTGTACAAATAGAAAATGTTACATTTGCTCACATTTCATGCATGCTATGGCACAGGGTATGCAAGTAAATTTCATAAAAGATGTCCAATTGCATTAATTAATGTATTTTTGAGTATGACCCCAATATTTTGCAACAAATTGCCAAAGAAAATCTGCAAACGTTCAATCCTCCCTGTTATCTTCGCTACATGAACGCTGTTACCATTCTGTTCAAGAATCTTTAGACACTTGAAGTCTGGTATTTTGCTTGTTTTATCTTTACACTACTACGTTTTCATCGGTACAAATTATGTATGTATAGAAACATGATCATCTAAAATAAATATATGTCAACAGTATACATTCATTTCTGTATAAATTTACTGTTTTATATAAAAGGTCATTCCTCTCAATTATTTGGGAAATCTTTTTTATTCTAAATATATATATAATGAAATTGTTTTTGAAGTAAATAAAGAACTAAATTACCTCAAACTGCTATCAGGAAAATTATCCCATTCTTGTTCAAAAAGGTGATCAAATTAAGAACTTGCGTAGCTTTGATGTCTAAATGAATCCCGTTCATCGCCTTTAGTGATCATAATAGTTCAGTATAACACATAAGTTCTGGAAAAAACTTTGAAGCAAAAGTCAACCAAATATCGTGTTGCAACTTTTGACTTCACATTAATATGAAAATTTACTTTTGGCCACATTACATTATGCTTGGTGTGCGATAGTTTTGGTGTTTAAGTAGTGTTCGTAACAGAATTATAGCTTGCAAAATTATGATGATTTAAAATATACGCTATGATATTTTAATGATTAAAAACAATCATGTGCTGACTGTTGTTGTCAAATACCTGTAGTGTTTTTCAGGTCCCTGATAATGTTCTTTTTTTTTTTTTTAAATTGCAGGTCCCCAAGATTATAGTTGTTTGATATGAATCTCGAAATGACAAGTGTTAGTATTGGCTAGCCAAGTCCTTCTGACCATCGATAACCTATTACTTCTCAGTGGAAGGTTCTTGAAAATCTTCCTATTTTTCCTGGTTTACAATTAAGGTAATTTTTATCACTGTAATTGCAAGTGTGTAGACAGAATTATATGGCAGGAAAGTTGAAATGGTATTGCTTTGTTGAATTATATGGTTCACCGAAGACAGCTTCTGGTGTTTATACATGTGTAGATTTTATTACAAATAAGAAAATAAGTAAAGTATAAAATGTTCAACTGATTTGTAATATGGCTATAGCTGTCGGGCTTAGTACCAACACTAGTTTGTGTACTTTCTTGCATGATAACAATCTGCTGAACCCCGATAGTGTGATGTAAGCAGATTTAGTATCTATAATTTATTAGCTTCAAAATCTTATAAATGATTGTAAAAGTTTTCCAGTTGCAGATGTAGATACTTTTTAATTAATTAATAATAACAAAATTTGATTTGTACTAAACTTTAAAAAGTTGCTCAAAGTAGATTAGATAAACTAAGTTACATTTAGATCAACTTGCGAATAATGAAAAATCCACAATACCAAACCTATAATAAATAGAATAACTGTGGATAGGTTAGTAGTAAATTAGAAGTGATATGGAATAAATGTTGGTAAAGTGTTTGAAGAATGGGCAATATTAATATTCTCTGCATTCAATTAGTATGGACTTTAATTTTTCAGAACTTGTAAGTGAATTTCATGTGTAGGAGTTTACAAATCTATTGCACATTATTGCCCTGTATAGACAATTGCTGAAAGAGCTTACGATGCTAAAAGTATTACTATATATATTTTAAAGTACCTTCCGTCAATATGAACGTTAACACATTCATATATTCAATTTTAGAATTTGATTGTTGCACGTATTTCAAAATCTCAGGCTGTAAGATCTGCAATGCAGAAAGTAAGGTATTACGTAGTGTAAAAATAAAAATGATACAATATACTCGAAGTTTAAAAACATTCATGTTCCATATGCATATTTTGAATACCTAGTCATTTTGCACATCTAATCAGCACCGATCGTGCCATTTTTCGGTAGAGTAGGCAACTCTATATCATCTTCAACTCCTGTTTACTTTAGAATTAGAATTTATTCAGCACATTGCATATATACGGGGATGTGTTATTGGAATTATATTCTTATACATGCTAAATTATTCCTTATTGCTGTAAATCTGATTATTGTATAAGCATGCTTTTATTAAACGTTTATATATTTTGAAATTAAGTCTCTTATGTACAATAGAATAGCAATCCAACACATGTGCAGATGAATAAACATTAAAGTTGTTAATAAAGCTGATGTCTTTGACGTATCTCATCTTCATGTACAACGTAGTCTATTAAAATTTTCTTGATATTTTGTCATTGAAGATATTTTATACACATATATGTCAAAATTACTTTAAAACCTAGTTTACCACTAATCCTGGTGTTTCAGATGATTAATCCACTTTCTTACTTTTCATTCCAGTGATTTACCTGTAGAGAATATTATAATTTATATGTGTAAAACCCATGGATAATTGTTTTAAAAATTTGAGCTTCGCTTGGATTTTATTTTCTACTATCGACATTTACGCACATATCTCGTTATAATTCAATACAATGTCTTGAGACATTACTTTAGTTATTATCAAACCATGTATTTGAAACAAACAACTCATTCGCACAAGTTTACAAAAATAAATACAAAGTGCACTGATGAAATAAGACTTAAAATTTTTAAGTATGGCTTACCATAACAATACATAATAAACTGCAAAATACAGAATTGATTAAACCTATAGAGTGAGCAACCTAAACTCTATTGTTACTGCTAGCATCATTAGTTTGTCATAAATTTTATTCACCTGGTTCTTCATTAACTCCAATAATAATATCATTCATTACATATTCTTTTTAGATAATGGGCTTTCCTCCAAGATCATAACAAATATTTTCCCATCCCCCTTTAACACTGGCGACATAACCTTTGTTGAAATTGTGAATAATAAAATTATCAAGAATCTTGTATTGCGAATATGAACAGAATAATGTTAACTTGTATGCATTACTTTTACATGTACATTTAAAATGTTGACTGCTTTTAGTATGTGCTTTTTAAAAGTATGAGCACATTTGTTCAAATGATGATTTTCTGTATACGCTATAATGAAACCACATTGATAACAACTTGCCCTCACTGATTTTGTATACATGCTTGATTTATAACGCTTCTGGTAGTTACCTATATTAATCTTTGTTTATTTGATATAGATTCAATCAACCTACTTCTGCCATCAGATGCGAGGATACGTGCCTTTCATGTCAATGTACAGATGGACCAATGTGCAATTTTTCATTACATTAATAGCAAATTTATTATTCACTGTTTCAATGTATTTGAATTAAAAAAAAAAAAACAACTAGTTTATTGTTCTTAAACTTTCCCCATATTTTGATTGACAATTTTCATGTTCAAATTTTTATTGCAAGAATATATCGGCTGCGTTTAGCACAATGCTAGTATTGCACTATTGAAATGTTTTATATTGAAATTTCAACAACCTACCATTCCAGGTAAGTATCAAAAATATTATGAAAACCATTTCACATGAGTGGAAGAGTTGTCTCATAATGTCTCCTGAGTGACGATCTTATGGGTATGACATTGGACTTGAGGCAGGAGGCACGATTTTTACGGCTGCCTCTACAAAAAATTTAAAAAAATATTTTAAATATACCTATACTGTTGTTATTTTCCTTAACCTTGGTTGCAAGATTGTGCAGTCGTCCAGTAGTAATGTCTGACAAACCCTAGGTTATGGTGATATATTAGGAATGTTGAGTTTTCTAAGCAATTATAATACTATCAAAGAATATTAACTATAGAATAAGAAGCGACACTCCCGGCGAATTGTTAGTATTTAATGGTGGAAAGAATATCTGACCTTGAAGTGTTTCGCCATTTTGCTGGGGTGCCAAGAATGGCGGTAAAATTCAAAATTATAATTCAGAAAAATTTGACATTTATTTATAATTCTGAATTATGGAATTTTTTACACTTATCAGAAAAATACCAATCGATTATATTAATGAGTGGGCACAATATGCATTGTATTAGATATTTCAATTAATAGGTTTAACATATATATTGCGATTTTCTTTCTAAAAGACCTCCATTTTATTCAAAATAATATTCTAACTACAAAAATGCGCATATACAATGCAGCCACTGAAAATTGGATACATCCTAGTAAAGAAATCAAACAAAACAATACACCTCAACATAAATTATACTGTATGTATGTATATATCTTAATTTAAAAATTATTCAAAATTCATATACACAGTTAATATTAAGATTCATTTTTTGTTAAGAAATCAGTTTATGATTATTAAGGAACAAAACTAGTACACTTTAGTAAAATGCAATACAGTTTTACAATAAAATACACAGTTTATGTATTCAGACAACACAATAAATGCAAAAATGCCCTTTGCGTTCGACAATTTGTTTATAATAATTAGCTGTGGTTGGCTTTTATTATGGTCAAAACCTGATACATATGGGGTCAGTGCTCTATTGACAAGCAGATGTAACAATGGCATTCAAAAATTATTCTCAGATTCAAGCAGTAACAATATTGGGTTAAACGTAGAATTGAGATGTTTGCGTTGACACACTCCTTGATAAAGATCACATTCACCGCTTTAAAAAGTAAAGTACAAACGTAACAGATAAAACTATGTATATGCGTGTCTACAAAACAGACTAACAAACAGCACGAACAAACTTGCTTTTCTTTGATATACTGACTCAAGGATGTAAATGTTATTTTATTAAATTTGTACAAATTTTGAAATCGTATCAGGTAAAAACTTATCACATAATTTTTTAAAGTCATCAAGATTTGCTGTTTGTTCAATGTCAACTGGTTCCTTAGAAAAACAAAGTTTCTTTTGCAGAGCTTTGTTGTGTAGTCTTAATTTTCGTTTTCTTGGGGTGTTGGCAGAAAGATATGAATGAGTTTGTGTATTGGCCGGGCTCGACAATGAAGTGTTGACTATCCTGAAACATTTGTATTACATAACATATACATACCATTAAGATTTCCTATTTTACCTGATCTGATCATTTCCGTGCACAACCTCATATTGATTTAATAATGATGTTGCAAGTAATGCTGTTGACTCAGAGGAGTAAAATTAGCTACTTGTATGAACGAACATGATGGCCTGTCAATATTTGCTTTTGAAATAATTGGGTTATGAATATTTGAAATGTATTTAATGGGTTTAGCATGAGGCTATAACCTATTATGCAAATCATTGAGAAACATACTATTTTCAAAATGTTTAGCACACACACGTAAGCTATTATAGCCATAATTTGAATCAGCTTCAGTTCTATCCACTAGTTCATCTCTTAAAATTAATTGCAGCCACTCTTTGCACCTGAAACAATTTTTATTAACAGATCTAATTACCTTCATAAACGAGTAAATGTAATTAAATAAAATTTAAATAAACATTTAGAAATAACACTCACCTCACAATATCTCCTTTCGGAAAACGAAAAAAACTGATGGTACCATCATTTCTTGTACTGCAGGATTTAACAGCACACGAATATCCACGCCTTTTAAGTTTAGACATGATTATTAAGTTTTTACTCCTGCTTATAAAAGTTTTAATACATAGATCTGTGCTTCAATAATATCAGCATACAGTTTGACAAATTGTAAACATTACTGAAATCAAATGACATTTGAGAACTGACAGCAAAATTCCTGCAAGAAACTATCTTAGAGTATATATCCTTCTAGCTCCGGCCATTTTCTTGGCGAACCTGCGCACTGAACAGGATTCAGGATATTACTAGTGTCGCTTCTTATTCTATAGTTAATATTCTTTGATACTATCTTGTCCGCCATATATCGCTAAAGTTAAAAATTATTTCGACATCATGTTTATTTTTGCACTGAGACTTCTGCAGCAATTATTGGATTGTGACATTGAATAAAAAATACCGAGGATCTCTCTTTTATGTACTTCTAGGTAAAGCTTAACAAATTATACTATACAGTAAATTTAATGTGAGCATAACTAATAAATACTTTTCCTACCATTATTTCCTAAGCTGATTTAACCTATGCATTTCTCTGAACTTTCCAATTTGCATCTCACTATCTGCATGCACTGGTCTGGTCTGGGTCTACCTATCCCTCCCCTCTATCATTGCTTTTAATACATTGTAAAACATCCTGCCCTTATATTTCTTCTATTTTTTTTGTATGTTGTCTTCGGACAAAGCTGAAGCTCTCTTTTTAGATTCAGTTCGCTATTGTTTTACAAATATATATACCCTATTTCCCCGATATTTAGTGATGTGTGAAGGGAGTTGAGTAGCCTGCAGCTACCAAGATCCCCAACACTGACATTTGCCAAATTAATAGTTTTTCCAATATATCCTTTCGAACAAGGTTATTAGTCTTGAAACAGGGGCATGTACCTTCAGTTATTTCTATTCTGTGATGGCCTACACAGTTTCCTGAAATTTTCACAGCCCAGATACAGTTCGGTTTACCTTATGTTGTTTTCTAATTGCCCTATTTTTTCGAGATTCAGTAATATGTGGAGGTTAAACAACCTGTGGCTGCTAAGATCCCCCAACACTTGACATTTGTCAAATTAATAGTTTTCCAGTAATCACACAATTAACATTATTTGAGAATATTGTAGAACCAATATACCCCTAGTTACTTATAATTATCAGGTTTAAGTGCAATTATTTTTTTTTCATAAGGTTTTGTCTTGGAACTAGTTGGACTTGTACCCCCCATTGATTTCTATTCTAGGCTAGTCTACGCATTTCCCTGAAATTCCTACAGCCTGTATTTTTAACTATGTGTACAATGCATGAACATTATAACATTTAAAATATTAACTAGATTTATGTAACTGATATTCCACACAAGTTTGTAGTTGTGAACCAATTTTACCGGTACAAATTATTAAGATTTAGGATGCTCTTAGGTTACTTGGATCTGTAGATATTCTTTGTGTATTTATTTTGGAGAATTTTTCTCGCACAAATACCAAAAACAGCACATCAAATTATTCCAGTGTCGGACAAAATTCCAATAAAGACGAGTTTTGATATTTGTTCTTAATTATATCACCACTGTAATTCAATGATTTCCATTTGAAGTTCCGGGGCTGTGGTTTCAATGTTCGTATCAAAAGGATTTTGAAAAAATCTTAATTTCATTCACAACATCAGTTTGAGAGATTAATATCAAAATTTATCTTTAAAGCACTCATGGCTACGATTGCAAAGTCTATGCAAAACTCAGTCTTGTTAGTGTGGCTGAATATTTCACATTTTAAAATGTGAAACATTTTTTACATAATTGCGATTGAAGCAGTATTTGTTATTATTGTATAAATCAGGATGATGAAATGGGTTTTTTCCTTTCAAATTCAGTTCGTGCTTGTTTTATCAAATCAACATAGAATGCTATATAACTTCCTTGGCCATTTGCTATTTTGTAATTCGGTAAGGGCGATGCTTTTCCATTCAAAAATATTTCAATCACTGCTTGAAGTCCAAAAAACGTCGAGAGACTTTTCCACAAATAAGCCAGTGTATAGCGGTATTTGTTCATTTTCTCTGGTCTGTTCAATAAACTTGCAGAATTGCCGGTGATTCAGTGCAGTGGATCTGATGATACGATTATAATAATATCAAAAGCCCCCAAGCTCAAACTTCTTAATCCTATTAAATATTACATTCAAATAATTCGATTGAAATTAGGAATATTCAAATATATTAAAATAAATGTGCACATGTATGTAGCCTTGATGCCGAACTATGGTAAATACTAATTTTAAAAATGCAAAATTGTACCTCGCTCAGTGTTCAACGTATGCACAATTACTTTAAATGTAACATTCATTAGACAAGTTGACTATAATTTTTATGTGTTAATTTAATATAAAAAAATGTAACGTTAATTATGTTATTTTCATTCCATAAATAATGCAATTTTTATAACGTTTGTATTATTGAAACTAGTTGTTTTACACTGTGGCTTAGAATTTTGCCATGTAACTAGTTATCCGACCGGTTTTGTTTTTGCACAAAAATTTCGACAAAACATTAAAAGGTAAGTTAATTAAATTTTGTGTAAGTTACATAATAAATTGAATTAGATTTTAAGAATGCAGACTTTTTGTGGAGAATTACATCAGTTGAATTCCAAGCTTTGATCTCCATACAGTTTATCATCAAATGAAATAAACTCAATTTAGTTGTTTAAAATAGATACATCTACATGATATAAATTATTGTATTTAGTTGTAGACATAAATTAATAGTAATAAATAAATTAATAGTGTTTTGATTGCATTTTCATTAATTATAAGAAGATACGTGCAATGGTGCTTTGAAGAAGCTAGTACTATTGGTGATTAGCTGGAATAAATTACCCTTAGTACATTAGAATTTTCCAGCATTTACAAGAACGAGAACTTGTAATCAGTTAACAAAGAATTGTTTCAATAGTTTTGTAACAGTATTACTAAACATGACCATGTGGTTGTGGAACTCACTCCATGATGACAGTACATAGAGAAGCATGAAGCAATCCACAAGATCGTGAAAAGTTGTATACAAACCAATGGCTCACGAAAAGCGGTTCCAGACTTATAGGACTTACTATAAAAACATGATCAGCACCAACAATAGTAGACGACCAAGAGTATGCATCCTTTTATATTTTCTGATTATTCTTCCTTGACACCTATTCCTGTTTTTTTTATTTGCTTTTTTTATAATTGTAGTATGTTCATAGTTATGCTTTGATTGGAATTCGTGTCTTGTGATAGTAGTTATTTTGTCGTATTTTTACGTATGTAACGCTTCTCTAGGTGCTGTGGACTTTATGGAATATAGACATGTTTACATTTATTGAAAACATGTATAACTCTGAATGTTCACGAAAAAGATTCATAGAATAGTTTTTGTAACTCTTAATTTCTCTTAAAATGTTAGTTGTAAAAAAAACGAAGTACTGAGCATCAGCTTTTTCGTTAATACTGTTTTTTTTAATGTGATAGGTTTACAAAAATGTGCATGTATAGCCAATAAGCAAATTTTTTTGTAATTTTGCACAATCTTCGTGTAGGATAATTCGTTTTTTATCGATCCATGGCCCGTGTAGTCTACATATGTGCTACTACAGCTGCATTTGATTTGGTAAACAATAATGTTCTTTGACATTTTTTCCTTTTATGTTTTAATTTGGTCAAAAGGAATTTCAATGAGTTGTTATAGTAAAATGTGATTATACTAGAAGGATGTTTAAGTATTTCGCTAATTGGGTATATTAAACCTTTTATGAAGGGAATAATTTGTAAATGGTGTTAATTATTCACTCATAGAATTCCAGTTCAAAAAAGAACATTTAACACCATTTACAATACTCTTACTTTAGTAAAAAGTGTTGGCTCGGTATTACTAAGTATCATTATTTGAGGATAAGGTTCACTATGAATTCTCGCTAGCTTGTTACATTTTTACCGTCAATTAGTATATTTTAAAAACAATTGTTATATTTTAAATTTCAATTTAAAGGTTCTTATGAATGTTTATGAAATAGGCTTAATGATGCAATCTATAACAAAGAATCATTTAAGGATGAAATTATTAATTAACATAATAATATAAATAGCTTTATTAAGAATTATAAAAGATTTTGTGCATTTTGAAGGCATGTTGGTGCATTTTACTTTAAAAATGAATTATCAAATTTGAAGAAAGTATTACATGTGGTAAACAATGATTATTCTGTACCAAACTTTAGTCGCACATCACTTTATCGGGTAATGATGAAATTATGAGAAGCATAGCCAAAAAACAGTTTTAACTGAAAAGCCTGAAATTGTGTTGTGGTAAAGAAAATATTTAACTGCAATTAAAAACTATAGAGCTGAAGGCAAAAGAATTTATTATCTTGATGAAACATGGATGAATGCTGGACATGTTAAGAACAAGGTATGGCAAAACACCACCGTAACGGCAAAGGTTAATGATTTTCGGCAACAAACTGAAGATATATACTTTTTTGCTTCACCATTATAATCACTATATTAGCCCCAAAAGGGTAGTTAAATTTTTGTGTGCCCTAGATGTCTATTTCAAACTGCTGCAAACATTTAAAGAATTTTTTAAAAAATAAATAAAATCTTGGAATTTTATAATATAATTATTACTTTTAATAAAAATTAACTTTAAATTGATCTGAAAACTACTGTTATCCGAGATGTAACTTTCTCTTATTCAACGACATCCCCTATTGTTTGATACCCCTTTCGTTAAAAATTGTGTAATATTAATGTAGTAATTCAACAAAATCCGTTCAGCACAGTACTACCACCATGTTGAATATTTTTAAGATTTTTTTAACAGGAAACGATTATTTAACCATCCAAAGAATACTCTTTTTTTTATGGCTTGATTCTCTTATAGTTGTACTAATTAGCAAAAGGTTAGTGTATTTTTACAGTTATGTAGAATCTATTACGCGGACATTTTCTAGAAAAAAAACAAACTTTCGTAATAAAGTAGAAAGATTTGTGAGTGTAATGGCGAATTTACATTTTACTAATTTTCATTTCAAAAGTTATTTATCGAACGGCAAAATCTTTCTTATGAACTTTATGCAGCCAACCATACATTCAATTGCGCCCATATTAATGTTTGGTTACATTGTCCGGCATGCTATTTTGTTTCTTTAATAATTTGAAATTCTTATAATAATATAAAAGTATTAAATTGATAATTGCTAAGAATTTGTGTATATTTCAACTTCCAATGACTGAAATTTTGAAGAACATTCGAATTTAAATTATTTATACAAAAATAAGATTGCATGTCAAAAACGCCCTCATTTAATCCTAGCCTCAAGTAGTGAACTAAGAATAGAGTGTTAGAATGTGCACGGGTTTCGGAGCCGACATTACGGTGCTAAACTAATCTGTGGGTCCTAAATAAGGCGGTCTATATTTACAGTATACGAGTCAGCCATTTGCATTATTGAAGAACACCACTAGGTAAACTAGTAAATATACAATTGGCGCAGGTACATTTTAAATATTGCAACAAATTTAACTGTTTGAGCAGTACAAGTTTGACAAGCACAAGAGCCATCTACTACCTTCTTTATAGGAATGGAGTATATATCATTTTTCTCATACTAAATTCTCCTACTGTTTCCATTGTTATTTTGCATGCGTAGTAGCGGGGTTGTCTCCCTTTCAATTTTAAACGATCATTTGTCTAAACATCTTGTAGAATTTTATTATATATTCAATTACAAAGTTAAATATTTTGAATCTATTTTATTTTGATTACGTAAAACCTAGGAGCATATTATTATAAGGTATGGGAGTTTGCTTTGGTTATCAAAGGTTAAAAATTCTTGCAATACGGTTTCGCTGAAATAAGTTTAGAAAGTGTTGTTTGTTAAAACATTTGCTTCAGAAAGAATCTAATAAGGTGGAAATATGTTTAATTTGATGGCATGGAACGTGGGTTTGGGATTAACAACGGTTAGAATGCTTACTTTAGTATGGAAAAGTTGTTTATCAAAAGGATTTATTTCGAACATACTATTATCACTTTAACACGTGTTATCTCGTTATCAAGCATTTGTTTACGGACATAGATTTCGAATAATGAAAATTTTTCACCTTGTTATCTTTTCACGACATTATTAATTGTAATGCTAAATTTGTATGGTTTCATACAGGATGTAGGCCACCAATTTTACACTTAACTATATAGTTCTGCAATGTTGCTTGCAGATATGACTAACAGGTTGGACAGACATTGTTTTGAAAACGTCAGGTCGGGATTTCAAGCAGATGTGATTGGTGGAACTTCTCATGTTGTATCAGGACCATTTGCTTTGCTATTTTCGCTTATCTGCAGGTGATGTTTTGAAAATATCTTCTATGTGGTTGTATGGTCGACAGGAATTGTCTTTGAAGGAAAACACGATACATTTGGTGAATTATCTCTACTTACATGTACAAGTTAAACAGCGAAATAGATGATTACTGTGCGGAGTCTTTTCACGTGAAGAGTTCTGAAAATCGCGATGTTACGTGTTATTTAAGATGCTCTCTTTTAAGAGGTACTGCTTTGTTTCGTTTGTGTAAAGTTAGAAATATTACATGTTCCTTAACAAGCAAATGAGTGAAATTGATTCGTAGAAGTAAACGGTCTGTTAGCGGTTGTAAGTACGCACTTTCAGATCTGCTGTTTACGATGGTACTAAATGCAGGCTGGCAATGCACGATGGGTGGTATTACTGCAAGTATTCGAATAGTCTCCTTGGAATGTAGCTACTCGTCTTTATTTTTTGTTGTTGATGCTTTATTGCATGATAAATTACAGGTGTCGGTTCTAAATTAACTATAAAATGTTAGTGCAAAATACGATTACGTGATTGTTTCCAAGTGACAATTCAGATAAACATATGCATGCGAAAGCAATTTGAAATATTTACTTGCTTTAACTTAAGATTTCGGAAATGCTAATGTCAATAACTTGTGTATTGATTATAAGCCAAGACAGGATTAGCATTTGGTTATCCATAAAACTTACCTTCGGTTTAGGGCTACGCTATTAGTTTTATAGGTTTTGTTCCGAAATGCATTTCGGTAAGTAGCAGCTAAACGGCTTTGTATTACTGTATATATTGTAGCGGGCTACTGCTACCGCGTTTCTTTAATTTAAAACAAGTAATAACAAGAGTCTTTATTACTCACTGTTCACAAGTCTAATTAACAGTATATGCCTTATTTATAGATGTTTTTAGTCCACTTAACAATGAAGCACTATTACACTAATGAATTTACAAGCACTAATATCTTCTTAAACTAACTTCTTTATGATTGGTCCATTAACAACACTAACACAACTATTTATTTATTATACAATTTGTCTATTTATGTATACTACAAGCTGCATGTACATTAGACACAGCATATAACATTTATGTATACACTTGAACTTCCAAAAGCTCAACTACTATTACTTTACAACGATATAATTTATATAAGACATTCTAGTATAGACTAACTCTTACATTCATAAGCGGTCTTATATATCCTGAATTAAAGATATGACTCATTCTCTAGTAATTTCTAGAAGAATTCTCGAATCCTGGAGAATATGCTGTGCCTCCGGCGTTTGTATGTTTGACGGGTTGCCTAATAGGATCGCAACACTGTCCCCTCTTTAAAACCGTTACGTCTCGTAACTGTAAATCCATTTTGACGCCAATTTGATGACTGATGACGGTATCGGCAGCAATCTCCTTTGGTGCATCCACCGCGTCGTTGGAAATAACAGTCAACACTCTTTTCTTGTCTTGGTAGGCAACCGGTTGATAACAACAAACAATGACCTGGACGTTGGTTCCCTGGAAAACTACTTCTAGCATATTTCGGACTATCCTCCAATCTAAGCGATCCAGTCTACAGCCTAGCTTGGGTACCGCTAGTCTCGTTACTCCATTTTCCATCATCTGCGCCTTAAGATTTAGCAAAGCCTCCCATAGATGTCCATAACTAGGTCTCTGCCATGAAGAATTTTTGGTGACCAGATAGTAAACATAACGATTTTTATCTTGAAGAACCAAAACTTTTCCTACAGTTGGCTGCTGTTGTACTAATTCATCTACACATCCAAACTTTTTCTTGAAAACAACAGCTATTCCCCTTGACATTGCCAAATCTACGCAATGTGCAAGGGAATACTCTCCTGGTGCTCTAAACAGATCTTGCTGTTTTTCAACAACAACGCCAAATCTCGCCTTAGCGGAACCACCATACGCCGCCATAAAGCTCTCAAAATCTACATTTGGCTCATGATTAATAACTTGTCGAACACCATTCTCGTCATTCGAGCGTTCTTGGTTGTTGCCAGCGTAAGATGTTAAACGGTCAAAGTATACCACTTTCGGTTTACCACGGGGAGATCTCTGATCCGGTACACTACATCATTAATTCTTTTTAACACTTTGTACGGCCCTTCCCATTGTCTTTGTAGTTTTGGCGACAACCCACGTTTTCTTCGTGGATTGTACAACCACACTAAATCTCCAGGTTGATAACCCCCTTTTTGTGCTCTCGTGTCATATTGTGATTTCATTCGATCGCTTGCTGCCTGGATATTCTTTCGGACGTTTTCGTGAATGCTATTTGAACTTTCACGAAGTTTACTAACGTAATCTTCACCTGCGATCTCTTCTCCAGGTTTAAATCCAAACTGAAGATCACATGGTAACCGCAATTCACGTCCTAGCATTACGCAAGCGGGCGAGTATCCTGTGCTGTCATGTACCGAAGATCGGTACGCCAGTAGGAACAAATGTAAATATTGGTCCCAGTCTCATTGATGTTCAGAGACAACTTTGGCAAGGTACTTCCCTAACGTCCTGTTCATTCTTTCAATCATTCCATCCGATTGGGGATGAAGTGGCGTGGTTCTAGTCTTCCTGATTCCAAGATGCTTGCAGACATTTTAAAACAACGCTGATTCGAAGTTCCGACCTTGATGGGAGTGTAATTCCAACGGAACTCCAAAGCGACAAAACAACTCCTTCACTAGTACATCTGCAACCGTCTCGGCTTCTTGGTTAGGTATAGCATATGCTTCCGGCCATTTGGTAAAATAATCCATTGCAACCAAGATGTATTTATTTCCTTTCTCTGATTCAAGAAATGGACCAGCTATATCAATGGCTACCCTATCAAAAGGATTCCCCACGTTATACTGTCTCATTGGGGCTTTCCGTTTTGTGACCGGGCCATTTGCAGAGGCACACAACTCACATTTCCGGCACCACTCCTTCACATCTACTTTGCAGTTCACCCAATAGAATCTTCCTCTCACTCTTTCGAGAGTTCTTTTCACGCCAAAGTGCCCTCCGGAAATACCATCGTGCAAGTGCTGCAACACTTCCGGCACTCTGCTTCTCGGCACTATCACTTGAAGTCTCTCAGTGCCATCTTCACATTCCAGGCGTCGTTAAAAGATTCTATTTTCAATCACCAAGGAGTCCCACTGTGCCCAGTATGCATTCAGGCTCCTACTTGAAATACTAATTTCTTCCCAAGCTGGTCGTTGTCCTCTACTTTTCTACTCAATAATACGTCCCAATTCGGCGTCATTCTCCTGATCTTCTCGTATTCTTTCGGGTTGCCAAGTATCATCGGTTACCGTCATTCTATGGACGACACTTGTTTTCTCTTCCATCTTGGAACAATGATAGCAGTCTACCGGACAAGGTCTCCTTGACAGAGCGTCTGCATTTCGATGGCTAGTTCCTACACGATGTTCTGTGGTCAAAGTCATATTCCTGCAACCGCTCTAGCCACCTTGCAACTTGCCCTTCAGGATTTCGTAACTGCAGTAACCATTTTAGTGCAGCATGGTCTGTTCTCAACAGGAATTTACGGCCGTATAAGTACTTATAAAAGTGCTCTACGGATTTGACGACGGCCAACAGCTCCCTTCTTGTCACACAATAGTTCCTTTCTGCCCGCAACAAGACCTTGCTGAAATACCCAATAACTTTTTCTTGTCCGTCTTGCACTTGGGAAAGAACGCTTCCTATAGCTGTGTTATTGGCATCAGTATCCAACACAAATTTCCCCTCCATCCGTGGATAACTCAAAATTGGTGCTTTAACAAGTAGCCGTTTCAGTTGTTCAAATGCACTGTGGCAGTCGTCATTCCAATCGTATTCTTGTCCATCTTCGGTTAGTTTCGTTAACGGTTTGGCAATGTTCGCAAACCCAAGTATAAAACGTCGGTAATATGTGCACAATCCTAGAAAACTGCGTAGTTGGTGTATATCTGCTGTTGTAGGCCACTCTTGTACCGTTTTTATTTTGTCAGGGTCAGCTCTTATTCCGGTTTCCGAAACGACATGCCCTAGGTATTTCACCTCTTTTCCAAACAGGTGACACTTCTTGGGGCTCAATGTAAGGTTTGCTCCGCGTAATCTTTGGAATATCTCCTCTAGGTTCTTAAGGTGTTCTTCAAAAGACCGGCCTAACACTATCACGTCGTCTAGGTACACCAGACATGTCTTCCAGGACAGTCCACGCAGTATTAACTCCATCAATCGTTCAAAAGTAGCAGGAGCATTGCATAATCCAAATGGAATGACCTTGAACTGCCATAATCCAGTTCCAATTGTAAACACAGTCTTTTCTTTATCGTTTGGCTCCAAGCCTACCTGCTAGGATCCGCTTTTCAAGTCCAAGGTCGAAAATCATTTAGATCCGGATAGAGTATCCAAGGTGTCATCAATTCTAGGCAAAGGATAGCTGTCTTTCTTGGTCACATTGTTAAGCCGCCGGTAGTCTACACAAAACCTTGTCAACCCGTCCTTTTTCTTCACAAGTACTACCGGGGATGCCCATGGACTATTCGAGGGTTCAATCACTCCCTGTTCATCCATATCGGTGATCATTTGCTCGGCTTTCTTACGTTTTGCCAAAGGAAGCCGCCTGGGGTGTTGTCTTATCGGTTGCGCATCTCCAGTGTTGATCTTGTGTTGCACAACATTCGTTCTTCCTTTCTCACTATCATCCAGTGCAAACACACCTCGATATCGTCCGACCAGTTCTTTTATCTTGCCCAGTTGGTCGTCGTTTAATCCTTGACACGAGGGTATCAACATATCCAGCAATTTCTGTGAGCAACCGTTGGCTGGTTTAACTTTCGTGTCGTCCACACAACGTTTAATATGACATACTGGAATGCAACTTCCCACAATCATGTCTTTCTTCAAGGTCACCGTATGGGGATTAATGTTTAGCACCCTTACTGGTATCATGCTTCGAAACTTTACCAGCGTTCTTCCAATCAGTAATCCCTTCTGACCCATTCCCGATTCAGTTGCTTCCATCATGCATGCTTGTCCTTCCCGGAGCGTACCATGCGGGCGTCCCACCACTATCATTTCCGCCTTCTCGGGTATTTTCATATCGCAAATCATTCGAACTAGCATCGTCTGGTTACTCGTACCTTGAAATGGAATCTCATCATCATCTATCCGAAGCACATTTTCTTTCATGTTTACATGAAACCCATATTCTCTAATGAGATCCATTCCCAAGATCACTTCTGTAATTTCAGCTACCAACACCCGATGATTAATTAATTTGTCTGCAATTCCCAACGTTACGGCAGTCTCTCCGTGAATCGAAATTTTCTCACCACTTGCCGTTCGAAGACATACCGATACAGGTAGCACTTTTCCACGACCAACCAAATCTTGTCTCACAATAGTTCTTGTCGCTCCTGTATCCACGAGCAATCGGACAATCCTACCATTAATTCTACCATCGATGTAGATGCTGTCCAGACTTGCTACACGATTGTCCCACTGTTACCAATCGTAACATTTATAAAAAAGAAACGTTGGCTAGATAAAGACCGCCAGGCGCTAACGCCTAAAAATAAATATACATACAATAACGAGGACGAATAGGTATAACTGAATAGCGGAAAATACTAGGAACGTTTGCCGTAACTAGATCAGTGGAGGGGGAAGTGGGTCTCACGAAACCATCCCAAAAAGAAAGATCTGAGATCGAAAATTAATGAGCGCCACCCAATTGGAAGGACCTGAATTTCCGCGAACCCAATTGGGACGTTCTCCCGTCGAAAAGATACTCAAATATCCTACCATAAAATGATACTTAAATCACACATACAACTACGGAACATACCCAAATAAATACCAGTACACTATCACAATATTTACTAAATTTCTAAACAATCTACAGCATCAATACATATACCTTATTGAATCAAGTTTACGTAAATTATTTACCTATTATTTTATGTATGTGAAATGACGAAATACTTAATATTAATTGTGCACTGTATGTAAAAGGGATATTGGTGCACCGATATCAGGTACACAATGTTCACATTAGCACAATAAATTATATACAGTGGTGCACTTGTAAATATAAATAAGCGTTGATTGGTATTGATTATTGTAAAATGAATAATTAATTGTGATGGTTCAAATTGTAACTACTGAAATATTTCATCATAAAATGTACACAAATATCATTAAAAAGTTCATGCATTAACGTTATTAAATTTGTATTTAATAAACTTATAATAAAAATCATGCATAACGATACCCATCCAATGTCAACTCAGGAGGTTGCAATGACAGAATTCCCAACAACTGCCAAGCGTCGCAGGATAACAATTGAACTTGAAGCTTGAAGTTTATGAATATTCGGATTTCAAGCTTCACAATTAAAACTCTTAAGTTAAAGACTTAAAGCCTAAAACCCAAAATCTGAATTCTGAAATCTAAAACCCTACAATTTGCACTATTAATAATCAATATCAACACATAAATTCACATACCGTACAACGGGCAATGAACTACGATAACATATAATTCGATCAGCGGATGATCAATACGAACAGAAACATATGGCACCTAAAACACCTGTACAATAAAATCAATGGATTCGAATGTAATAATTAATTACCTTTAACTTCGATATGTAAATCCTCTTAAATGAGTTTATTGAGCAACCATAACAAAGTATCACCAAATAGACTGCCTCAAAAAGTCCTGGAGTCACAAATCCCAAAAATGGTGAACGGCTAAACCGCATAAAGCAACAACCAGGATCGAAGTATATCGAAAAAGCAGAAAACAAATGTTAACTTGAACTGATAATGCGCTCTAGATATCCAATTAAATTGATTATACATCATATTCGAATCAACCAATAACATTTAAACATTTAAATTACCACGCAAGACCAATGCAACATTTCCTAATTATCCAATCATACTAGTAAACAGAGTTAGATCTACGAAAATTGAATTATAGCCTAGGAATTCGCAAAATTAATACAAAAATGTCGTTACGAGGAATTCGCCTGCAACAGACTTCCCATCGACGATGCAGCACAGATGATAATCTCCGGGGCACTACGCTGTGCTGTCGATGTTCGTCCCCTTACATTGACCTGCTTTGGCGCAACCGGTTGTTTCTTTGGTTGAGTACAACGTCTCTGCATATGACCAACTTCACCGCAGCTCCAGCATCGCAGACGCCATCTCCGCGGTCGTTGTCTTTCCAGCCTTTCCGCCTTTCGCTTTTCAAACACACGGTTGATTATTTCATCTATGCTGTTCTGCGATTGCTCAGGTACTTCTAATGCAGACCGAACTTTATGACTCATTCTGTGTGACGTCTGCTTAGCTGCTTCAAATTCAAGCGCATGAGCCAGTGCGTCATCTCACATTTTTGGACGTGCTAGTCTTAGCGCTTGCTGTATTTCGCCGTCTTTAATGCCATCCACAAATGTTTGAACGGCCAGTTGTTCGAGGAAGCTATCTGGTACCGTTGGGTATGCCAGTCTAACTAATCCGGCATTGTCAGCTTCGAATTCTTGCAGGCTTTCATTTGTCTTTTGCAAGCGGTTCTTAACTTGTGCATGGTAAACCTGTTGAAGGTGAGCGTCCCCATATCTCATCACCAGCTTTGACGTTAAGAGGCCGTAATCATTCTGCTGGTGATCGGGAATCGTTTGTAAGATGTTAAGAGCTTCCCCCCGTAGGGCCACTATTAAGGAGATATCCTTCTCTTTATTGCACCAACCGTTGGCTATTGCCGCAGCTTCAAATTGTTTTAAATATTTTGGCCAAGGTGTTTTACCATCGAATGTGGGTGGTTTCACTTTAAATTTTGACGGTATTGACTCGCTTTCTACCATGTTTCTTGTTTCTGGAATGTTTTGATTTACGACTTGGTTTAATAATTCAAGTGGCCGTGTTGTTAGTGAAATCACTTGTTCTTCCATTTTTATCAATTTACTGTCCAACTTTTGCTCAACTGTTTTTACCTGTTCAGTGAAATCTTCTTTCAATGCAATGGAGCTTTCCATTAATCTTTGGTCTAACGTGACTGTCTTTTCATTCAACTCTTCCATTTTCGCTGCATTTCACTAAACCTTTTTTCCAGTTTCTTAGCATTTTCACTTAACTTTTCTTCTATTTTCTCAGCATTTTCACTAAGTGTTATTTCCCTACCGTCTTTAAATTCTTTAAGGGTCAATTCCAGTTCAACTGAATTCACTAAGTTTTCATTAAGTGTCACTTCTAGTTTAGCCGACCTCTCCTCCATTTTCTCAGCATTTTCACTAAGTGTCAATTCCAGTTTAGCCGACCTCTCCCCCATCGTCATCATCAGTCCTAGAACTGGTTAGACGCGTACCATCATTGTTCCCTATTCTGAACTAACCTACAGATTTCCCTGAAATATGCACAGTTTGCATCTGTAACTGTCTGATCTTGGTCTACATCTACCTCTTTTTTCCTATCTCTGCTTGTAATATATCACATACTATTCCCCAAAAATTCCTTAGAACGTATTCCGCCCTACTATTTCTCTTTTTCCCCAGATATCCTTGTTCCCCTACTATTTCTGTAACTTATTTGTTATTATCTTTGTCTGTCCATGCTATCGTCCTCATACATCTGAAGCACATCATTTCAAAAGGCTGCTGCCGTTTTTCTGTCTGCGTTTCAGACTTCCCGTATTTCATAGGTATACTGTGCTGTGCTCCACACATATGCTTTCAACGATTTTCTTCTTATTCTGTTTGTTGTCTTTCCTCATAGGCGATGTTCTCTCCTCCATACCGGATTTAAAATCCTTGAGGAAATTCATTAAACTTTCTGCCTCCATTTTACTTTGACTTCTTGTAACTGGCATTTACAAACTACTTAAATGTCTTTAGACTTGTGTATTCTCCTTTTAAATTAGTCACTATATACCCCACACCTGGCACCAGTTGTAGCGGGCTACTGCTACCGCGTTTCTTTAATTTAAAACAAGTAATAACAAGAGTCTTTATTACTCACTGTTCACAAGTCTAATTAACAGAATATGCCTTATTTATAGATGTTTTTAGTCCACTTAACAATGAAGCACCATTACACTAATGAATTTACAAGCACTAATATCTTCTTAAACTAACTTCTTTAGGATTGGTCCATTAACAACACTAACACAACTATTTATTTATTATACACTTTGTCTATTTATGTATACTACAAGCTGCATGTACATTAGACACAGCATATAACATTTATGTATACACTTGAACTTCCAAAAGCTCAACTACTATTACTTTACAACGATATAATTTATATAAGACATTCTAGTATAGACTAACTCTTACATTCATAAGCGGTCTTATATATCCTGAATTAAAGATATGACTCATTCTCTAGTAATTTCTAGAAGAATTCTCGAATCCTGGAGAATATGCTGTGCTTCCGGCGTTTGTATGTTTGACGGGTTGCCTAATAGTGGATCGCAACAATATTATGATTTAATTTTCTTCTTGTATTTATTTAGGGCTGGGGATATTATATAAGTATACTTGTACCTGTTATTTATATTTTAACATTTTAAGTGACTGAGAAATAATCCCTAATTGATATTTGTTTAAATTTTATGTATATTCTGGAAAAATGTTATGTTATATGCGAGTTGACGTTTTCTTCAATATAATGTTTTAACAGTAAGTTACATAAATGTTCGTTTTAGTATCGTATTGCTTTATTAGGGATTTTTGTAAATATTCTTTTTGATATCATGTTTGTTAACTAAAGGTTTGTAATGGGTGCGTTTCTTGAGGTGTCCTAATTTTCTTTCTGTGTGACCCATGCCACCCCACGGCGTCTACAGCTAGCACGGCATTAATTCTTTTGATTCCCCTTGTTGTGATTTTCGATGCGGGCGACTTTCTTGCTTACTTTACTTTCTTGTCTGCATGGAATACTGTAACATATTACATCATAATTCTCATTTTAAGCGCCATTAGAAAGATAAAAATATATGGGAAATTTGATTTTTTTCTGAGAAGGTTAATGCATTTGTTGGCAAAGTAAGGAATTTTTTATTGTACTAATTTTGTGTTGTATTTTGAGAACAACCGAAGTTGATCTATAAAGATTCTTAAAGTAGTACGTTGTTGCAATTGGTAGTTGAAACCACAGATAAATAAAACTTACTGTATGTTTTCTATGATTGAAACATAAACTGTGTTCTTTTCTACCAGTAATATCAGTAAATAGTAGCTCACTTCACTTACATGTCAATTGACGCGTTCTTTTAAGATATCTGATACTGAGAATATCACTTCCCCTATTTCCCTTAAAGCTCGATCTGGTAATTACTTCCAATGAAATCTCAGCTCAGTTTACTAAAAGTGGAGAGATTCGTGTTTCTTGCATAGGACGAATGAATTGATAAATCAGGTTATGAACTGAAGTAGATTGATAATGTGAAATGTCGTTTTTTTACTTCACTAACAACCAGATAAATCTAACTTCAGCAAATCTAAAATGATGTGAGAATCTGAGATTACTGGTAAAAATAACACAGCTATAGTTCAAACCCAGCAGCTTCATAAAATATCTACAAATAGAAAAGTAACAAAATAGAGATGGATAAAAACTGTATTACAGTGCTGAAGTGGATGCCCCGGCAACTATTTGATAAAGACGGGAAAGTCGAAATGTAAGCTTTAAAATATATATAGTCATATTTATACGAGCGTCTCGCGGCAGTAATGCCGTAGCTGCAATGATAGGTTAGGTTACTGTTAGAAATAGATATTATTATTAACAAACACAAATCACACACATATCAGAACAATTGTTGCTAAAATTATTGCAGACTGTTGTGATATGCGTGTTAAGTAATTAG
This sequence comes from Platerodrilus igneus, assembly GCA_036346225.1. Taxonomy (NCBI): domain Eukaryota; kingdom Metazoa; phylum Arthropoda; class Insecta; order Coleoptera; family Lycidae; genus Platerodrilus; species Platerodrilus igneus. Next base: position 5,383,368 of record JARFIW010001690.1, read on the forward strand.
TATTTTGTGTTTTTTAATAATAATATCTAATTTGTGTTTTTTAATAATAATATCTATTTCTAACAGTAACCTAATCTGTCTTGCAGCCACGGCATTACTGCCGCGAGACGCTCGTATATTTATTTGTTAACTTATCCCCTCGGAACAGTAAATTCAATAAATATACAAATAATGTATGATGTTCAAACATACGGTAATGTTGAATAATATACTTTGTCTCGACTACAACAGTGAACAGTGTATAGATGAACTAATTCAATCTACAGATAATAAATTTTGTCTAATTACTCATTTTGGTTATTAACAAAATTAACAGTAAACTGAAAATGTGGGACTGAATTATTTAAATTTATTGTTGTTACAGTTGACATTCTTACTGCTACACCAATCTAGAAAGTTTTTATACACTTCTTTATATTTGGCTTGCGATTTTTCGGGTAATAGATTCTGTACTGTAGCATTAGCTACCTATCTCAACTCTGGAGGTGTACATATTAATTTATCTTCACTATCAGAATTCATCGTATTTAACGCTAATTTTACTTAATTCAATTTCAATTTGAAAACGTCAGAATAATTTATTTAAATTTGTCAAGTAGCCTATAGTAGGGGATAAAGAATACTACTATAGTAAGCCTGCTTATCGTAAAAGGCGATTAAAAGGCGCAGCAAGGGGCAGCAGCCTTGCTGGCTAAAAGATATTGGAGGAGGGTCGGTTGGTCTCGGGCGATCCTCAATAATTTACAAGTTTGTTGGGGATTGGCCGTGACGGATACGGCTTTCTGCTAAAATCTTTAAAAACTGCGTTGTGGAAAGATATGAGAGCCTACCACAATATTTCCCAGGTGTGCGTGGCCTAAAACACAAAATACATATGATGGAGAGCTCACAAGTAAAATTCTTGTCCGGAGGTAAAATACTCCCTCATTCGGATCTCCGGGAGGGAGTACTTGGGGCTCGTCATCGTAAGAATATAAAACAACAGTTCGATTTAGTGATAGGGACTTGGAATGTAAGGTCATTACTTAAAGTAGATAAGTAAACGAATTTATTAGTCGAAATGAGAAAGGGAAAGCTGGACATTTTAGGTATTAGTGAGGTGAGATGGCCAGATAGTAATGACTTTTGGAAAGATAATTATAGAATAATTACAACTTCTTCAACTAATGAACAGGCAGGGGTAGGAATAGTGTTAGGTAAAAGATTAGGGCAAAAAGTTAAAGAGTACTTACAATATAGTGATAGAATAATTATGGTTAGATTGAGTACAAAACCCACAGACACTGTTTTAGTACAGGTTTACATGCCAACAACTCAGTACGAGGATGAGGAAGTAGAAAAGGTATACGAGGATATAAATAGTATAGTGAAAAAAGTAAAAGGAGATGAGAATTTAATAGTTATGGGCGATTTTAATGCGTCAGTGGGAGAAGGTAGTGAGGGAAAAATGGTAGGAAAATTTGGGTATGGCAGACGAAATGATAGAGGAGAAAGATTAGTTGAGTTTTGCCAGGAACATAGATTAGTAACTGTAAACACCCTATTCGAACAACATGTTAGAAGAAGATATACCTGGAAAGCGCCAGGTGATAGGGCTAGATACCAAATAGATTATATTTTAGTTAAACAAAGATTTAGAAACCAAGTTAAAAACTGTCGTAGTTATCCTGGGGCTGACATAGATAGCGATCATAACTTAGTTAAAATGAAGTGTAAACTAAAATTTAAAAAATTGAGAAAGGTTAAAGAGAGGATGGGATCTAGGAAAGCTTAATGATAGTAGGGTAAAAGGAATATAAACAAGTATTAGATAATAAGAGCAAAGAGATATCTGTAGGAGGGAACGTAGAAAATAGATGGAAAGAAATAAAACTGACTGTACATGATACAGCAACACAGACTATAGGTAAGAAAAAAATAGAAGCGAGAAAACCCTGGTTAACAAAGGAGATATTCGATTTAATAGAGAATAGAAAAGAACTTAAAACTTTTAGAGAATTCGGTAGGGAAAGTAAGCAAAAATATAATACAGTTAGAAATAAGATAGTACATGAGTGTAGAAAAGCTAGAAATAAATGGATGGAGGAGAATTCTAAGGGAATACAAGATTATTTGAGAGTAGGTAAGACAGACAGGGCTTACAGGGCAGTTAAAAAGTTTTTTGGGGAAGATAGGAAAAAATATAATGGTATTAGAGACGAGAATAATGAGCTTCTAATAAATAAAGTTGAGGTAGCAGATAGATAGAAAAGATATTTAGAAGATTTATATAAGAGAGACGATATGGATGAGTTGGAGAACGACCAAGAAGAGGATGTAGAAATAGGGTTCTCAATATTAAGAGAGGAATTTGATACAGCTGTTCGGAATCTTAAACTAAATAAAGCGCCAGGGATAGACGATATTCCCGCAGAATTAATAAAATATGCAAGTCAGAAAACTTTAGACAGATTATATGAACTAGTAAAAGCAATATATGACACAGGTGAGGTTCCAATAGATTTCGAAAAAAATATTATTATCCCAATCCCAAAAAAGTCAGGAGCTGATAGGTGTGAGAATTTTAGAACGGTTAGTTTAACTTCTCATGCTTCCAAAATACTAACAATAATAATTAAAAATAGAGTAGAAGCTTTGACTGAGAATTATTTAGGCGAAGATCAATATGGTTTTCGTAAAGACAGAGGACTAGAGAACCGATACTAATGATTAGGCTAATTATCGAAAAAGGTTACAAAAAAATTAAAAGACTCATTTCGCGTTTGTAGATTTAGAAAAAGCATTTGATAGGGTTAATTGGATTGTTATGTTCAGGGTTTTGCGAAAAATAAGAATCTCTCATAGGGATAGAAAAATTATTTACAGTCTATATAAAAACCAAAGCGTAGTAATTAGATTTGATGAAATAGAAAAGAAAGCTAAGATTAGAAATGGTGTTAGACAGGGTTGTATACTGTCTCTCTTGATTTTTAATGTTTATATTGAGGAAGCTTTAACCTTAGCTAGAGAGAGAAAAGAGATAGATGTTAGTGTACAGGGACAGAAAATAGACATGTTACGTTTTGCAGATGATATAGCCATTATAGCAGAGTCTAGAAAAGAGTTAGGAGAGTTTTTAAATATTTTAGATGAGATACTACAGAGTAACTATAGTATGAGAATTAACTCAGTAAAGACAAAGATAATGACAAGTGAGTTACAGCCTAGTTCTAAACCAAAATTAAAAATAGGTAATACCGAGTTAGAGGAGGTAGATGAATTTTGCTATTTAGCTAGTATAATTACAAAGGATGGACGTAGCAGAAGGGATATAGTAGCTAGAATAGCTCAAGCTAGAAAAATGTTTTTAAAAAAGAAAAACTTACTAATAGCGAATAGTATTAGTTTAGATAATAGAATAAGTTTCTTAAAGTCGTACGTATGGAGCGTTCTACTATACGGTAGTGAGACTTGGACAATTAAAGAGGCAGATAAGAAAAAGATAGAAGCTTTTGATACTTGGTGTTATAGGAGAATGTTAAAGATTAGTTGGACAGATAGAGTAACAAACGAGGAAGTTTATAGAAGGATAGGTGAGGAACCCTGTATGTGGAAACAATTAAAGGTCAGGAGAGATAGAATGATAGGGCACCAGTTAAGACATGAGGGACTATTTAGTAAAGTCTTAGATTATAGACTACCAAATAAAAATAGAGTAGGAAGGCCTAGACAAAGCTATATTAGTCAAATTATTAGAGATTTGGGTTGTGAAGGGTATCCAGACCATTTTAGACTAGCTCAGAATAGACAAGAATTTAGAGCTACGTCAAACCGACTTTAAGTTCGAAAACAAAACAAAAAAAAATAAAAATCAGTTAACTAAATGTCACCATGGCATAACTCACAATTAGTTAGCGGTCTGGCATGTTGGTAGCGTTTTGTTGCTTAAGCCTTACCATAACATATAATTTAACACTTTTCCTTTTTTGAAGCGGATAACCAGATTATATTTCATTTCCTTATAAATGGTAATCATGTAACCATGTCAGAGTTCTTTAACAACCATCAGGTTGCTAATATCTATGTAGAGCCAGGTGGATAGGAAAAAGATAGAAGGATATAGGAAAACCTAGACCAAACTATATTAGTCAAATTACTAGAAATTTAGGTTGTGAAGGGTATGTAGAGCTTTCTAGATTAGCACATAATAGAAAAAAAGTTAGAGCTGCGTCAAACCGACCTTAAGTAAGGTCGAAAACAAAATGATGATGATGAAGTAGCCTTACCTCAATAATAATAATGAACCTTGCATTTCGTCTTATCAGGCTCGTACAGAGCCAACTTCGCGCGTTGCGTCTATTCGATTATACAGACTAGACATGAAGGAATTTGACACCATCTAGTAGGAATACTGATAATTATCATAAATCACAAGGGAGTTATTATAACTCACGCTGTTTGTTTATGGATACTATAAATTGCTCAAAAACAGCTGATTAATTAATATGTAATTTGATAGGAGTAGATAAAAAAATTTATCTACTCCTATTTAGTTACAATTCCATTATTCATATACTTTTGAACAAGTAATAGTATTCATAATTAAAAACCGTGAGTTATGAGCGTGAGTTATGATAACTCACGCTTCCAGCTTATATTTCTAATTAATTACCTACCAAAAGTATCAAAGTAGCCATGCTCATTGACATTTACCTAATGTCAAACAAATTTGTACTATAATTTTTTTTAAATAATCTTGATTACATGCGTTTATTAAAACTTGTTACTGTTCTTATAGTCGTAGATAAAGTATAGTATTCAACATACGGTAATGGCAATAACTCACTTGATGAATTACGGCACTCGCCTTCGGCTCGTGCCGCAAACTTCATCTGCGTGAGTTATTGCCTACATTACCGTATGTTGAATAATATACTATTATTTAACATTTATTTTGCTCTTCAGTAATTTAAATACAGTATACAGGCTTAAGTCTGAGTATAAGCATTTCATGTATTTAATATATTCATAATTTGATTGAATAGGTTAATTACTTAACAATTATATTAAGATGTACGGTTGGTACAGTAATTTTTTGTAAGCCCCTCTTAGTACCAGAACTTTAGTCATCCTCAAAATGTAAATTACATATTGTTGCGATCCACTATTCGGCAAGCCGTCAAACCTACAAACGCCGGAGGCACAGCATATATTCCAGGATTCGAGAATTCTTCTAGAAATTACTAGAGAATGAGTCATATCTTTAATTCAGGGTTTATATAAGGCCGCTTATGAATGTAAGGAGTTAGTCTATACTTGAATGTCGTATATAAATTATATCGTGTATTGTGAATGTAGTTGAGATTTTGAAAGTCCGAGAGTAAATATAAATGCTATATGAGCTGAACGTGTCTAATGTACATGCAGCTTGTATACATAAATAGATAGAAGTGTATTGAATAATAGTTGTGTTAGGGTTGTTAATGGACCAATCCTAAAGAAGTTAGTTTAAGAAGATATTAATGCTTGTAAATTCATTAGTGTGATAGTGCTTCATTGTTAATTTGACTGAAAAAATCTATAAACAAGGCATATACTGTTAATTAGACTTGTGAACAGTGAATAATAAAGACTCTTGTTATTACTTGTTTTAAATTAGTCAAACGCGGTAGTAGTAGCCCGCTTCACTGGTGTCAGGTGCGGGGTATATAGTGATTAATTTCAAACACAAGTCTAAAGACATTTAAGTAGTTTGTATATGCCAGTTACAAGAAGTCAAAGTACGATGGAGGCAGAAACTTTAATGAATTTCCTTAAGGATTTTAAATCCGGCATAGAAGAAAAGTTAAACAAAAATGCTGAGAAAATGGAGGAGAGGTCGGCTAAACTGGAAGTGCCACTAAATGAAAACGTAGTGAGGTCAGTTGAACTGGAATCAAACCTTACCGAAAGGTTAAGTGAAAATGCTAAGAAAATAGATCAAAGATTAATGGAAAGCTCCATTGCATTGAAAGAAGATTTCACTGAACAGGTAAAAACAGTTGAGCAAAAGTTGGACAGTAAATTGTTAAAAATGGAAGAACAAGTGATTTCACTAACAACACGGCCACTTGAATTAGCAAACCAAGTTGTAAATCAGAATATTCCAGAAATAAGAAGCATGGTAGAAAGCGAGTCAATACCGCCAAAATTTAAAGTGAAACCACCCACATTCGATGACAAAACATCTTGGCCTACATATTTGAAACAATTCGAAGCTGCGGCAATAGCCAACGGTTGGTGCAACAAAGAGAAGGCTATCTCCTTAATAGTGGCCCTACGGAGGGAAGCTCTTAACATCTTACAAACGATTCCCGATTACCAGCAGAATGATTACGGCCTCTTAACGTCAAAGCTGGAGATGAGATATGGGGACGCTCACCTTCAACAGGTTTACCATGCACAAGTTAAGAACCGCTTGCAAAAGATAAATGAAAGCCTGCAAGAATTCGAAGCTGACATTGCCGGATTAGTTAGACTGGCACACCCAACGGTACCAGATAGCTTCCTCGAACAACTGGCCGTTCAAACATTTGTGGATGGCATTAAAGACGGCGAAATACAGCAAGCGCTAAGATTAGCACGGCCAAAAATGTTAGATAACGCTCTGGCTCATGCGCTTGAATTTGAAGCAGCTAAGCAGACATCACACAGGATGAGTCACAAAGTTCGGTCTGCCTTAGAGAACCTGGTCAAGTGCAGAACAGCATAGATGAAATAATCAACCGTGTGTTTGAAAAGCGAAACGCGGAAAGGCTGGAAAGACGACGACCGCGGAGATGGCGTCTGCGATGCTGGAGCTGCGGTGAAGTTGGTCATATGCAGAGACGCTGTACTCAACCAAAGAAACAACCGGTTGCGCCAAAGCAGGTCAATGTAAGGGGGCGAACGTCGACAGCACAGCGTAGTGCCCTGTAGATTAACATCCGTGCTGCATCGTCGATGGGAAGTCATCTACATCGCTACAGGAGCGACAAGAACTATTGTGAGACCAGATTTGGTTGGTCGTGGAAAAGTGCTACCTGTATCGGTGTTTGTACTGACGGAGAGACTGCCGTTATGTTGGCGATTTGAGACAAACTAATTAGTCATCGGGTGTTGGTAGCTGAAATCACAGAAGAAGTGATCTTGGGAATGGATCTCATGAGAGAATATGGGTTTCATGTGAACATGAAAGAAGATGTGCTACGGATAGATGACGATGAGATTCCATTTCAAGGGACGAGTAACCAGACGATGCAAGTTCGAATGATTTGTGATATGAAAATACCCGAGAAGTCGGAAATGATAGTAATGGGACGCCCGGATGGTACGCTCCGCGACGGACAGGTATGCATGATGGAGGCAAATGAATCGGGAATGGGTCAGGAGGGATTACTGATTGGAAAAACGCTGGTAAAGTTTCGAAATATGGTACCAGTAAGGGTGCTGAACATTAATCCGCATACGATGACCCTGAAGAAAGACATGATTGTGGGAAGTTGTATTCCAGTATGCCATATTAAACGTTGTATGGACGACACGAGAGATAAACCAGCCAACGGTTGCTCACAGAAATTGCTGGATATGTTGATACCTTCGTGTCAAGGATTAAACGGCGACCAACTGGGCAAGGTAAAAGAACTGGTTGGACGATATCGAGGTGTGTTTGCACTGGATGATAGTGAGAAAGGAAAATCAATACTGGAGATGCGCAACCGATAAGACAACACAGCCGAGCAAATTATCACCAAAATGGAAGAACATTATAATTTGAATAAGGGCCGCTGTACTTGCGGCCACGTCCCCAATGCTCCACCCGGAGGTAGTACATTGGGTTTAAACGCGAAAAATAATCGTTCTAATTAATTCTAACTTCATGATTAATCCACTCTAAATAAAATTCTAAATAAAAACCTAACAAACTTAAATTTAACAAACCTAACAAACTCTAACAATCTAACAAACCTAATAATCTGACAAACTGAAACAAAGACTAAAACCACAATCTAAAAACAGGGTTGTAAATAATGATATCCCTAGCGCTGACTCTGGAGTGTACCCGATCAACAAGACAATATGGAAGAACAGGGAGTGATTGAACCCTCGAATTGTCCATGGGCATCCCCGGTAGTGCTTGTCAAGAAAAAGGACGGGTCGACAAGGTTTTGTGTAGACTACCGGCGACTTAACAATGTGACAAAGAAAGACAGCTATCCTTTGCCCAGAATTGATGACACCTTAGATACTCTATCCGGATCTAAATGGTTTTCGACCTTGGACTTGAAAAGCGGATACTGGCAGGTAGGCTTGGAGTCAAACGACAAAGAAAAAACTGCGTTTGCAATTGGAACTGGATTATGGCAGTTCAAGGTCATGCCATTTGGATTATGCAATGCTCCTGCTACTTTTGAAGGATTTATGGAGTTGATACTGCGTGGACTGTCCTGGAAGACATGTCTGGTGTACCTGGACGACGTGATAGTGTTAGGCCGGTCTTTTGAGGAACACCTTAAGAACCTACAGGAGATATTCCAAAGATTACGGGGCCAAACCTTACAATGAGCCCCAAGAAGTGTCACCTATTCGGAAAAGAGGTGAAATACTTAGGACATGTCGTTTCGGAAACCGGAATAAGACCCCGACAAAATAGAAACTGTACAAGAGTGGTCTACACCAGTAGATATACACCAACTACGCAGTTTTCTAGAATTGTGCACGTATTACCGACGTTTTATACTTGGGTTTGCGAACATTGCCAAACCGTTAACGAAACTAACCGAAGATGGACAAGAATATGATTGGAATGACGATTGCAACAGTGCATTTGAACAACTGAAACGGCTAGTAGTTACAGCACCAATTTTGAGTTATCCACGGATGGAGGGGAAATTTGTGTTGGATACTGATGCCAGTAACACAGCTATAGGAAGCGTTCTTTCCCAAGTGCAAGACGGACAAGAAAAAGTTATTGGGTATTTCAGCAAGGTCTTGTCGCGGCCAGAAAGGAACTATTGTGTGACAAGAAGGAAGCTGTTGGCCGTCATCAAATCCGTAGAGCACTTTTATAAGTACTTATACGGCCGTAAATTCCTGTTGAGAACAGACCATGCTGCACTAAAATGGTTACTGCAGTTTCGAAATCCTGAAGGGCAAGTTGCAAGGTGGATAGAGCGGTTGCAGGAATATGACTTTGACCACAGAACATCGTGTAGGAACTAGCCATCGAAATGCAGACGCTCTGTCAAGGAGACCTTGTGCGGTAGACTGCAATCATTGTTCCAAGATGGAAGAGAAAACAAGTGTCGTCCATAGAATGACGGTAACCGATGATACTTGGCAACCCGAAAGAATACGAGAAGATCAGGAGAATGACGCCGAATTGGGACGTATTATTGAGTGGAAAAGTAGAGGACAACGACCAGCTTGGGAAGAAATTAGGATTTCAAGTAGGAGCCTGAAGGCATACTGGGCACAGTGGGACTCCTTGGTGATTGAAAATAGAATCTTGAAACGACGCCTGGAATGTGAAGACGGTACTGAGAGACTTTAAGTGATAGTGCCGAAAAGCAGAGTGCCGGAAGTGTTGCAGCACTTGCACGATGGTATTTCCGGAGGGCACTTTGGCGTGAAAAGAACTCTCGAAAGAGTGAGGGAAAGATTCTATTGGGTGAACTGCAAGGAAGATGTGAAGTAGTGGTGCCGGAAATGTGAGTTGTGTGCCTCTGCAAATGGTCCGGTCACAAAACGGAAAGCCCCATTAAGACAGTATAACGTGGGGAATTCTTTTGAGAGAGTAGCCATTGATATAGCTGGTCCGTTTCCTGAATCAGAAAAAGGAAATAAATACATCTTGGTTGCAATGGATTATTTTACCAAATGGCCGGAGGCATATGCTAAACCTAACCAAGAAGCCGAGACGGTTGCAGATGTACTAGTGAAGGAGTTGTTTTGTCGCTTTGGAGTTCCGTTGGAATTGCACTCCGATTAGGGTCGAAACTTCCAATCAGCGTTGTTTCAAAACGTCTGCAGGCATCTTGAAATCAGGAAGACTAGAACCACGCCACTTCATCCTCAATCGGATGGAATGATTGAAAGAATGAACAGGACGTTAGGAAAGTACCTAGCCAAAGTTGTCTATGAACATCAACGAGACTGGGACCAATATTTACATTTGTTCCTACTGGCGTACTGATCTTCGGTACATGATAGCACAGGATACTCTCCCGCTTGCGTGATGTTAGGACGTGAATTACGGCTACCATGTGATCTTCAGTTTGGATTTAAACCTGGAGAAGAGATCGCAGGTGAAGATTACGTTAGTAAGCTTCGTGAAATTTCAAATAGCATTCACGAAAACGTCCGAAAGAATATCCAGGCAGCAAGCGATCGAATGAAATCACAATATGACACGAGAGCACAAAAAGGGGGTTATCAACCTGGAGATTTAGTGTGGTTGTACAATCCACGAAGAAAACGTGGGTTGTCGCCAAAACTACAAAGACAATGGGAAGGGCCGTACAAAGTGTTAAAAAGAATTAATGATGTAGTGTACAGGAACAGAAGATCTTCCCGTGGTAAACCGAAAGTGGTACACTTTGACCGTTTAACATCCTACGCTGGCAATAACCAGGGAGACTCGAATAATGATAATGGTGTTCGACAAGTTATTAATCATGAGCCAAATATAGATTTTGAGAGCTTTATAGCGGCGTATGGTGGTTCCGCTAAGGCAAGATTTGGCGTTGTTGTTGAAAAACAGCAAGATCTGTTTAGAGCACCAGAAGAGTATTCCCTTGCACATTGCGTAGCTCAAGATTTGGCAATGTCAAGGGGAATAGCTGTTGCTTTCAAGAAAAAGTTTGGATGTGTAGATGAATTAGTACAACAGCAGTCAACTGTAGGAAAAGCTTTGGTTTTTCAAGATAAAAATCGTTATGTTTACTATCTGGTCACCAAAAATTCTTCATGGCAGAGACCTAGTTATGGACATCTATGGGAGGCTTTGCTAAATCTTAAGGCGCAGATGATGGAAAATGGAGTAACGAGACTAGCGGTGCCCAAGCTAGGCTGTGGACTGGATCGCATAGATTGGAGGATAGTCCGAAATATGCTAGAAGTAGTTTTCCAGGGAACCAACGTCCAGGTCATTGTTTGTTGTTATCAACCGGTTGCCTACCAAGACCAAGAAAAAAGTGTTGACTGTTATTTCCAACGACGCGGTGGATGCACCAAAGGAGATTGCTGCCGATACCGTCATCAGTCATCAAATTGGCGTCAAAATGGATTTACAGTTACGAAACGTAACGGTTTTAAAGAGGGGACAGTGTTGCGATCCCCTATTAGGCAACCCGTCAAACCTACAAACGCCGTAGGCACAGCATATTCTCCAGGATTCGAGAATTCTTCTAGAAATTACTAGAGAATGAGTCATATCTTTAATTCAGGGTATATATAAGACCGCTTATGAATGTAAGGAGTTAGTCTATACTTGAATGTTTAATATAAATTATATCGTGTATAGTGAATGTAGTTGAGCTTTTGAAAGTCCGAGAGTAAACATAAATGCTATATGAGCTGAACGTGTCTAATGTACATGCAGCTTGTAATATACATAAATAGATAGAAGTGTATAAAAAATAGTTGTGTTAGTGTTGTTAATGGAGCAATCCTAAAGAAGTTAGTTTAAGAAGATATTAGTGCTTGTAAATTCTTTAGTGTGATAGTGCTTCATTGTTAATTGGACTGAAAACATCTATAAATAAGGCATATACTGGTAATTAGACTTGTGAACAGTGAATAATAAAGACTCTTGTTATTACTTGTTTTAAATTAGTCAAAAGCGGTAGTAGTAGCCCGCTTCAATATAATAAGATTTGTAAACATGCGCCGTAGAAAGCTTAAAGGGATTTGAATTATTAATATTCCTAAGCCACACGTTGAAGATATTAGATTCACGCGTAAAACGATGTCTTTTTCTTTTGTTCCCTTTGACATCACAATTTAACACAACAGGTTCTAACATATGAGGACATTGTAGTAAAATCAAAAAATTAATTTTCACAATAACAAAGCGGTCAAAACCAAAACAAGTGAGAGCAACAACACGAATTGATAGATAACATAAACGGAAATGTAGCGCTAAAATGTTTGGCTGCTATCTACGCCGTCTTAGATATGGTTCAAGGTCATCCCATTGTTGCTTTCTATTTATACTTGTCTTGTGAGCAGTTTTTAAATATATTCTAATCTTCATGCTATGTTAGAGGCAAATCACTTTAAGAAGAACCCAACGTCATATGCCAGATTGCGCAGAAATGTAATAACAGTGGCGTAGTTGAGTTATGTAGAATACAAAATAACACTATACAATTTCAAAACGACGTAATTTAGTTCTGAAAAGAACTGTTTTATAGCAGAAAATGAAATAATATACAAAGAATAAAAAACAGCTAAGGTAAATTGCAAAATGTCAAACGAACATAAAATAACCTTGACACTTAGGCTGTGTTCTCTATGACGGTCGCAAGGTAATTTTCGATTGGTTGATCATAAAACTCTACGCCACTGAAACCTGAATATTGTCATCCCTAATTACATATAATTAACTGTTCCTAATCAGTTTTTGCTTTGTGCGCATGATGACGATGGGTTCTTCTTAAAGTGATTTGCCTTCTACGTTACTTGTCATAAAAAACGGTTTTGTATGATATCTAATTCATTTAATGCCATAGATAAATTCTATATTTTATGTTAATACTATTGATTCGAAGAAAATTTCAAGGTAGAGGTAAGGTTTAAATTTTTTGTTTATATAAAATTGCCTGTGCCATTAAAAAATTAAGTTTTTTAGTGTGTAATTGTGCTCAACTTTAATGTGCAATATAGTTTACTAATTAGATTGCCATATCAGAATACAAATGAACACAAAATTAAATTTATAGGAGATTACAAAGTTAGATTTATCAGGTTATTGTAAATCTAAAATTGATTTTCCACTTCCTTTTGTACTGCTCCTCCCATAGTTTAGGGACAAGTTTAAATAGCAATTTTGTATTTGGTTGCCCGGGTTCACTCAACCACATTTTATATTGTTAACCTACAAATGTTTATTTGTTTGTCATTTTCCTTGTTATTGTGTTATTTTTTTATTGTGCTGTTTTCCTTGTGTTTTTTCTAATACTTTATCTTCAATACTTACTACAGTTGTGACGACAGTGAAAGTAGCAGCCAATTCCCCAAAGCAATGATTGTGAACCAGCCACAACCTTGTGTTCTCATTAACCCGGGAGTGGTCGCTATATGGGAGAAAGTCTCACATATTTATTGTATTGTTCATTGTTCTTACACTAAAGCAGGTAGATACTTGCCGCCCCTCCATATCCTCTACCAGACTGTTAACTAAAGCTATTCGGGTCCAGCAACCTGATCCAGCGTCCAGTATTTTTGTAGCAGTCCTTGTAATAAGAGCAGATACTTCATATTTCAACATGTAACATGTTTGCATGTGCTCTGTGCTTTTTAAATTAATTCTTAGAGTTAAACTGCAAGTTTTATAGTTTTATTTATGCCATCTGAATACTAATCTACTGGGTTATCTGGTGACATTAGTGTTTTTTATTGAAGAATAGTTCCTACTAGAAGCAGTTAATTTTTCTACAAAATTGCAAGGACATTCATAAAATTAGTTATCAATACACAGTGATATTCTTATCTTCAGGTGTTTTGTGATTTCTAATAAATATTGTTTGGAATTTGAATTCAAGACAGGGCAGTATTTAGCAGCATTCAACTTATTATTTATTTATGTTGGAATGTATTTGGAGTTAAAGTTTCAATCATGGGTGAAGATGGAGACAAACCTGTCACTATTTCTATTAGTAAAAAGTGCAATAGTTGTCTTAGAGGTGTCAAAGGTGATGTGAGATGCATCTCCTGTGCTTCCTCTTTTCATCCTGGCTGTGCAGTAAGACTAAAGGTACACTTATAATTGGATATGATAGGTTGTTATGTGCTGAATGTGCTGCACCCTCCATTATCTCTGATGAGGAGTTTGGTGATGACTTAGGTCAAGATTCCAAAATTCTCGAGCAATCTTAAAATGTATGCGACAAAATGCTGAATTTTTTCAAAATAAGTTTCTTTCAATGGAAATTGAAATTGCTGATTTAAAGAGCAAATTAGTAAGTTTTCAAAGTGGTAGTTCCATGGTGAACCATGCTTCAAGTTCTCACAATCATATATTGGGTACACGGTTAACACCTACTCAGGTTTCTAATTTACCAATAACTAATGACCAAGTTAGTAAGGCTATACATTCAGTAGAATATGCTGTCGCAACAAAGAATAGTAGCAAAACTATGAATACGATTATTTCTTTGAATAGTGATTGCTCAGTTCCTGCGACTATGGCATCTAATGTGGAATCCGTTTCTAACACTGAGTTATGCAATGAATCCAATTCAGAAAATTGTATGAATTCTGAGACTTGGTTGGATGTTGCTAATAGGAGAAAAAGCAAATTAAAATCAAGAAACAAGGTTATCATTGGTACCCAAACTGTGTTACCCAATTCAGCTCTTTTTAGTGGTAGTGTAAAGAAAACTTGGCTGCATTTGAGTAGAGTTATGGCTAATGCACAAACTCCAATTGTGGAAGCCTCACATATTTTGAGATACATGCAGGAAGATGGCGCCAATGGTGTCTGCTTTAAGATTGGCACTAGAGGTAATTTAAATTCTTTTAAACTGGGAATTCCTGCTGATATTGTTGAAAAGGTCATGTCTCCTTCTTATTGGCCTTGCGGTGTTATAGTACGCTTTTTGAATTTAAGGACAGTGATAAGGACAAAGGGAATCTAAAATAATTGCTAAAAGTTCTTTGCAAAATACGACTGTGACTAACAAATTGCCTGATACTGAATTACCAGCTTCATGACTAACAAACCCACAAGTTAATAACAGACATTCGTCATTCATCAACGTTTTTTACCAGAATGTTCGTGGTCTTCGTACAAAAACTGTTGATTGCTACCGTGCCAGTTGTTTTTTCAATTTTGAAATTATTGTCTTGACTGAGACATGGCTGAACAATGATATTTCTAATTATGAGTTATTTCCTTCTACTTACACTGTCTTTAACACCAACAGGAACTATTCTGCACTCAATTGTGACCGTGGTGGTGGATCACTTGTTGCTATTACTTCTAATATTAATACTTCCCAGCTTCCTGGTTGTTCCAATATACATTTTGAGGACACCTGGGTAAAATCGACCTATTTTCAGTGTATAATAATATGTGGAGTATATTTTCCACCCAACTCAAATTGTGAATTATATCAAGAATTTATGGACAATGCTGCAAGACTTCAAATGGCTCATAAAAATCCCAAATTTTTAATAATCGGGGATTTTAATTTGCCTAAAATTAATTGGGTACCTGGCGTTGATTTTTCAGCACATGTGGCACTTTGCCAATCGAGGCTGAAAATCTAATTGGGAATATGCAATTTCTTAATTTACTGCAGGTTAATGGTGTTTCTAATTCTTCTGGTAAGTTTTTGGATCTAGTTTTTGCAGATGAGGGGGTTTATGCTCTAGTGCGTGAATCTGATGTTGCTTTAACTACTGTGGACGGTCACCATCCTCCCTTGCTTATTTCTATCAAGAGTAATTCTATTCCTCGTATTAGGTTTTGTGAGAATGTCCATGTCTTTGCTTATAAAAAAGCAAACTATGATGAACTTAACAGTATGTATAAGTCAATTGATTGGTCAGTTTTAGACAACTTTCAGAGTATAGATGAAGCCATAAATTTCTTCTATTCAACTGTTTATGAAGGTATTAATAAATTTGTTCCCATATTAAAAAGAAAGGCTGGAAAATATCCGTGTTGGTATAGTAATTCTTTAATTAAACTCATTCAATTAAAAAATAAACTATATAATAGGTATCAGCACTCTAGATTGGAAACGGACTATGTTAGATATTCCACGGCTCGTAAGGAATCAAAACGTTTGATTGACTTTTGTTATTTAAAATTCATCTGTAATAGTGAGCTAATGATTTCCGCCAACACAAAACATTTTTGGTCTTTCATTAAGTCATTAAAGAGAGATTCAGGCATTCCAAAGCGGATGTCATACAATGGCAAAATTCTAAGTGATGCCCGTAGTTTTGCCAATGCTTTTGCCTCAATGTTTGAATCTTGCTATGTTAATCACTTGAATGATCCTCCTCTTCTAGCAAATGTTCATATTCTTACAATAGCACTACTCTTGTTTCACATATCTTTACTGAAGATGAAGTAAAAGAAAAATTCATGCCTTAGATTCATTTAAGTGTCGGGATCTGACGGCATTCCTTCCTTATTCCTTCACCAATGCTGTGATAGTCTATCGCATAGCTTTAGCGATTCTTTTAATAAATGCTTTAGTAGTGGAACATTTCCCTAGCTTGGAAAAGGTCATTTTAATCCCAGTATTTAAATCGGGTGACCGTTCTAAAATCGAGAATTATCGTGGCATATCAATTTTATCCTCTATTGCTAAGCTGTTTGAGTCCATCATATGCGATGAGTTATTCAGTGTATTTAAAAATTGTATTGCTATTGAACAGCATGGCTTTTTAAAGGCCGCTCCACTGTCACTAACCTTGCCATGTATCACAATTTTCTTATAAATAGCTTGGAAAGTGGATTACAAGTTGATACAGTATCGCCGATGTTTGAAAGCTTTCGACAGTGTTTGTCTACGTTACTCATTGATAAACTTCGTTTTCTTGGTATTACAGGTTCGTATTTGAAATGGATATATTCCTACTTAGTGAATCGCTCCCAATGTGTGAAAATTGCAGGCATAACATCCAGAAGCATCAGTGTTTCGTCAGGTGTGCCTCAAGGGTCACACCTTGGCCCAATTCTTTTTATTCTCTTTATTAATGACGTTGTTTCTGCATTTAAAAATACGAAATGCTTACTATATGCCGACGACTTAAAGTTTTTGGGTGTATTAGTTCTATACATGACTGTCTTAAAGTACAAAAGATATTGACAATCTAGTAATCTACTTGGCTCATAATAAACTCAAAGTAAATATTGGGAAGTGCAAAATTATGAGGTTCACTAAATGTAAAGACTTGATTTTGTTTGATTACTGCATTGGATGTCCTAAACTCGAAACTGTGGTAACTATCTCTGATTTAGGGGTTGTTTTTGATGTTGGTTTAAATTTTATTAATCATATTAATTCAGTTGTCTCTAAAGCATTTAGGATGTTGGGATTCATTAAAAGAAACTGTATACACATCAACGATGTTCAAGCTTTGAAATCATTATACAATTCTTTAGTTCGTAGTATTTTAGAATACAATTGCAGCATTTGGTCACCTTATTATGCCACTCACATCCAGAAAATTGAGCGTGTACAAATCAAGTTCATTAATTTCATTCTCTGGAAGCTTAGATATCCGTATGCCGAAAGTTCACATGACATTCGGCGTCGATTGGTCGGTTATCAATCACTGCTAGCTCGACGTACTGCAGCGTTTATAATATTTCTTTATAAATTGCTACATGACATAGTTGACTGTCAGGAATTACTAAGCATGCTGCAGTTTCGGATACCAGTTAAAGTCACCAGGAGTAATGATTTATTCTACATCGGTAGTCATCGTACTAACTATGGGGCTAGTGCATTTAGTGATAAGTTAATGGGAGTTTACAATGCTTCTATACCATCCAATATCGATATTTTCAATGTCACGTGTAAATATTTGAAGACATCTTTATCCATTTTGTAAAGTGTTAACTATGTTGCTCATTTCTTCATGTATATTATTACTATTTGGGTATTACCTGTAAGTAATTAATTTATATATAAATATTCAAAGTGTGATTTTCTCTCGTCGCGCGACCATCTGTGATAGTGTTATTTGCCAGTTGCGTGAAACCGTTTTATAACGTGAACATTTCTAAAGTATTATTATTTTTAATTTATTTTATCATAGCGTATTACTCAAAACATTTGATTAGTTTTAGTGATTTAGATTAGTAGTTACCTCGGTAGTTCCGCACTTAACTTTTCCTAATTTGTGACATTTGACTAATTCTCTGAAAAGTTTGTGATATTTTTGTTATTTTTTGTCTTGTTTTGGTGATAAATCGATAAATATGAGTCGTGGAATCAGAATGGTACAGCTAGCTTTTCTAAAATTAGAGCAAGAGAAATATAAAGGTGGTGCAATAATAACAAATTTATATTACAAAGATAATTTTAGAGTCTCAACAGAGCGAACTAACTGCTTTGAGCGAAAATGATCGCGTGTGCTGATGATCCAGAGAGCGATGCACGGAGTGAGTGTAGTTCCCATAATACAAACTCGGAACAATCAGACAGTTCTGATGTATCAGATGTTGTTCTTCCTTTTCAAAATGTGCCACTGTTTCTCAGTAAAGATAGAGTAACCCAATGGTTAAAACACATGCCTGTTGTTTCTGGTCGTGCTAGAAAACGCAATATAGTACTACATCTTCCTAGTGTCAAAAAGATTGCGCGTAATGCAAAATCTCCATTAGAATGTTGGGAGCTTTTTTTCCCACAGGCATGTATAGAAAAACTAGTAAGATACACAAACATTTACCTAAGAAAATGAAAGAGAAATATGTTCGTGAAAGAGATTGTTTAGAAACATGTATCGAAGAAATGAGGGCACTAATAGGTTTGCTTTATTTGGCTGGAGTAAAAAAGTATTCTCTCCTCAACGTGGAAGAAATGTGGAGTGATGATGGCACTGCTCCGCCATGTTTTCGTGCAACCTTGTCCTACAAAAGATTTTATTTGCTTTTGCGTGCATTGCGATTTGATAATATCGAAGATAGATCAAGCAGAGTAACTGATAATTTGGCACCTATAAGAGAAGAGTTTGAAGAATTTGTAGAAAGGTGTAAAACAATTACCAACCAGGGAATATGTAACGGTCGATGAAATGTTGGAGGGATTTAGAGGCGATGTAAGTTTCGACAGTACATAGCTAATAAGCCTGCAAAGTATGGCATAAAATTTATGCTCTTGTTGATGCACGAACTTTCTACACTTCAAATTTGGAAATATATGCTGGAAAACAGCCAATTGGCATACAGACTAGATAACAGTGCTTTTACTGTCGTAAAAAGAATCACAGCATCGATTTTAAATTCAGGCCGAAATGTTACAATGGACAATTATTTTTCATCAATACCCTTAGCGAAAGATCTACGAAAACATAAGACAACTATGGTAGGCACTTTACGTAAAAATAAAAAAGAAATTCCACCGGCACTTGTTAACATAAAATACAGAGCACCTCGTAGTAGCATGTTTGCTTTTCAAAGACATTCTGCTTGTCTCTTATGTTCCAAGAAAAGCAAGAATGTACTTCTACTGTCTATTATGCACGATGATGACCAAATCGATATACAAACTGGAGACCAGAAAAACCTGAAGTAATCAGCTTTTATAACCTAACGAAGGTGCTGTAGGCGTGGTAGATGAAATGAAAAGTTTGTATTCAGTTGCAAGGGTCAGTTGCAGATGGCCACTGACTGTATTCGTTTCAATGTTAAACGTGGGTGGCATTAACAGCTACATAATACATAAATTCAACAATGAAAATCATATCAAAGACCGCCGCATTTTTCTGAAGAACTTGGCATTTTCATTGATGCAACCACACCTTGTACAACGTACAGCAATTCCAAACCTACCATTGACACTTCGTACATCGATAGCCAAGTTAGCAAATGTGCAGACTGAAACTCCAGCTCAAGCTGAAGATATGAAGCCACATTATTGTTATCTTTGCCCTCGTCGTAAAGGTAGAAGAACAAAGAAAAATTGTAATTCATGCCAAAAGCCCATTTGCCCCGAACACACAATTTACAACTGCCTGAATTGTTCAGAAAATTGTGATTAATGCATATTTTTATTTTTTATCATTTATAACTGCATTTTTATGTATTTTTTATTTTACAATCGATATATAACCAAAAGCGTATTTTCTAGAAAAATCACCAAATCTAGATAGACTGAATACTTGTACATGACTTAATTCAAAGATATATGCGTTGTGAGACAAAGTCTCTCGCACGACCAATGGAGTAAAAAATGTTCTAGCGACCACTCCCGGGTTAACCCACGAAATAACCTTCAAGAAATCCAAGGGGATGGTTTGCATTTTAAGATTTCAAACTTAACTTTTAATTATTAAAACCTTATTGTTAAATTAGTCTGTATGCATAAATTCTTACCATGTAAAGGTACTGAATGCCCGTTTATAATAGAGTGGCCAACATATTGACGCATAGTAATACCTAAAAATTGCCCCAAAACATATCTTGCATTTAGCGAAAATCAACTGAGCAAAATAACGTTATTAAAGGCCCACAGTATTGGTTTATTAAAGCATTAAAGCAACCATTATCTGAGGCGCATAGGGCTACCTAAAAATTTACCTAGAACATAGCTCGGCGGACATTTCGTTTCATGCCGACTTGAATTAAACAATTTACTATTCAAACACGTAAAGTATAGTACATCAGCAAAAGAATAAGAGGACGTACGATAAATTTCGAAGAAAATAATTGCTCAAGTTTTGTATTACCAGACGGAGTAGCCAGAACAAATTTGTGTGTAGCAGACTGACATACTAAATAACATTGCGAGCATCTTCTACTACGTGATCCAAGCATAAACTGTTGAGGTTACCGTTTGAAATGTTTTACTACTAATAATAAATACTCAAATCGGTACATGTGTGACAATAATTTTGAGGTTTCAATTTTGGTTAGTTGTTGAAATGTTTTATTACTAAAACAAAATAATCGAAAGGGTACATTTGCGAAAATAGTGTTGAGGTTTCAACTTAGGTTAGTTGTCAAAAATTTTACCACTAAAACTACATAATCAAAACGTACATTTGCCGACTCAAGTTAAACAATTTACTATTCAAATACATAAAGTATAGTACAGCAGTGGTATATTAATGCAAAAAAATAAGATGACGGATTATGAAAAATTTCGAAGAAAGTAATTGCTAAAGTTAGTATTACTTGCCAGGAAAAGTAGCCAGAACAAGCTTGTATGTAGCAGATTGACGTAACAAATAAAATTGCAAGCGTGTACTGCTACGCAATCCAAGCGTTCGTTGATATTTGGTTTGACATTTATCTAGTTCATAGTTCATTTCAAATTGAGTAATTGATTTACCAGTGTTATTAACTCTAGACTTTGATATTGCTACTGTTACTGCACTGTTATTATTGTAACTGTTTTCTTTACTGTTATTGTCTACTGCAGATGATGGAATTATCTTACAACACATGCAACGTGCATTATTAATTAAATGAACAAAGAGGTGTTTGAACAGGCAATGTCGTAGATTCTGTATACTACGACAACGGCACCATGTGGTATGGGGTTACTTCTTCTATTCTTCAAGGTGCAGTAAGCAGTGACGGAGGGATCCTTTTTTGAGGGTATGTGTTGAAAATACGAGATATACTGCACATAATGTGACACTGGGCATGCAGTGTACGCAGTGGCTGTTTAGTCAGTTTGCTAGGATGTGTTCCAGCAGCCATAGTTCAGCTCCTATGCTACGTACGTGATATATGCTTGTGGCAATTACTACAAAGCAGACTTGTTTAAGCTGGGAGTGATAGACAATGTGGTACAAATTGACGAGAGAGTACTCACAAAATGAAAGTACCATAGAAGGCGGGTGATACTCAATAAGTGGGTGATGGGCATTTATGACACAACGGCTAAGAAAGGGTATATTCGTTTTATACCGAACCGCTCGATAAATGTGTTGACAGAAATTATTAAAGAGCATGTACGACCAGGATCGGAGATCTGGACGGTTGTTTGCTAAGGTACACCGACCTAGCTCCGCAAGGTGGGGTGTCTCCATTCGCTTACAAAACTGTAAACCATACGTGCTGTTTTCGAGATTCAGTAACTGGCGTGTGTACCAATCATGTTGAAGGATACTAGTCCAGGTTTAAACAATTTTTGAAACGACTGGGAGTTATGGCAAGTCCTTTTCTTGACGAGTATGTAGATTTGTTTGTTTGATGGCAAGTGTATGGACCCACTGCAGCCGATAGGTTTATAATCTTGTTTATCACATATTGCAAAACTATACATTGTAACAACATTATATTATATAATTTTATGTCATTTATACATGTTAACATTGTTGAGGTGATATTACCATTAGGAATGTTTTACTACCAAGGATAAATACTCAAAGCGGTACGTACATATGCGACAATAGATAGATATTGAATCAGTACCCATGTAAACATGGTAAAATTACATAGTGAGCAATGCCGAATACATAAATAAATACATATATACATACCATTAACCTAGTTTGTCAAGCAAGATTGTAATACAATTTAAGAAGTGAAGAGAATAAATACACAATTTAAAAACTTAACAACAAAAGTTTATATCACAGTCTAAAACATCACCATGCCTTATCTAAGCTTGTCACATGAATTATGCAAAATCACAAAATGTGATAGAAGTCATCAGTTAGAGATAAAATTTATAGAATACTACAGAAGCTACAAGAAAAACAAACCCAATGGTTAATCAAAATGATCAGTAAGGAATTCTTGATCCTGTAATAACAGCGCTCACGCAGCAAGGACAGTAACGAAAATTTAAACTTCTTGAAGTTATTGAAAGATTTTATTTCTTTGGGAAGTTTATTGAAAAGTGTCGGTGCTGTGTATAAAAATGATTTTTTTAATAAAGCTTGATAAAGGTAAAGGTCTATAAAAGTCAGCTGCAGTTCGTGTATTATGATGATGAAATGAGCTATGAGTAGCAAAATTATTATTATATCTGTGAAAAAGGATTAATGATTTAAAAATGCACATTGAAGCATAGGTTAAAATGCCGAGTTTTTGAAAAGAGGTTTGCAATGAGCAGTTTTATCCGCCTTGCAGATTATTTGTTACGGTGTTTTTCAAACATCCTGTTTTTGTATTTAAAACGCTACTATCTATATCTGAACAATAAAATGTAATGTGGCAAACGTTATAGGTAGAGAGTGGGGTGGTATGCCTGTGAACGCAAAGAACGACGAACGCTCTCTTGCCTGCTAGCTCTTGACCGGTAAACACGCGAAAAATGTAGCGTCGCATAGATACCTAAGTATCTTTATCTTTTATTATTTAGCTTTAGCAGTATATGAACATCGTAACATAACTGTAATTTTAGTGCACCGAAAATGTGGTAAGATTTGATTGTATTGTATATTATGTACCTCCTCATTATGATAACTTGGCGTCAGTTATTTTATTGTGTAAATAAAACAAACTCCGTTTCTACTATCTGTTTTTAATAAGGAAGAACCCACGAACCAACCCTGATACCTTCCGGGCCTATCTACCTGTAAGCGTTTATAACACTGGCACCACAACTACGGGCTTCCTAAAATTTTCCTGTTTCTACCTGTATTTATTCAAGTTACAAATGGAAAGTTTCCTGCTAAATTAAAACTTGTGTGATGGGATTTTGTTGCTACACGTTTAAAAACAACGATTTAATTTGCCTAACATTAACGTATCTGTATCTCAAGATTATTTTCCGGTTTTGCATTGAAACGTGGTTGCAAGAATTGAGGGGACGATTTCGTGATGTCTACAGACAAGGTCAAGAATAAATTATTTCGCAGGTGTTACCTACCGACGGTTATTTATCTGTATGAATACAAGGGATGCGTTATCTGTTAACATTCCTTACTTCAGTAAATTACGTGATAAAATTTACCTATTTGTTTTTTAAAATAAGAATTTTATTGCTTACTTATATAACTTGTATGTATAATTTAAGCTACCTATAGAAATTAACTTGATTTGCCTAAGTAATGCGAATTTGTACCTATATCAAATTATAATGTACCGTTTGGTTTAGAAATGAGTGAATGAGTGAACAACGGTTACAGAAGTAATTAATCGCCTTTGTTATCTTGGTTAAGTGCCGCATTTTGTATCTTGAGGTCAATACCTTAATTTCATTAGATATATTAAAAAAGTAGCGCTTTCGTAATTTTAAAAAGCATATCATTAATTATTTACCCTTGTTTACTATTGAAGATTTATTTGCTAGTTAAAAATATTGACGAAAAATTATCTTATTATTTCTTACAATGGAAGCGATACATTTAAAACCTAATGAATTGCAGTTTGAATTGTCTTGTAGAAAGGTTATTCCCGCTGATAATTTATCTTTGTGTAGGGCACAATTACGTGCGATTTTAGCTGATGAGAAGAAGGGTAACATTGAAACTAAAATTCAACCTACCGATTTTGAAACTAACAACTCTGAAATTAACCAATCTTTGGCGGAACTTGAAAATATCTTAAGATCCACAATTCCTCTACCTGATATCGAAGAAAATAAAATATGTGAGTCACGTTTAATTCATTTAACTAATCGAATTGAGTTGCTACCTATTGTCAATGATAGTGTATCTGAAACTAAAAAGTTGAAACAAAAGTATGTCTAAAATTTTATATCTCCAAGGAATGGTATTGGAAAATTTTGAAAATTCGGAAACTGATAAAAAATGTTTGCATAAATTACCTCTGCCTGTTGCTAATTCCGCCAATATTGCTGGTAGTAGCTGCCATTTAAAAACAGTTCTTGTGTATAAATGGGGGTTGCAATTCTCAGGACATGAATCTAAAATTAGTTTAATGTCTTTTTTGGAAAAAGTTAATGACCTAAAGGAGTCTAGACATGTATCTGATGATGATTTGTTTGCTTCTGCGGGAGATTTGCTTTGTGGTGGTGCAAGTGCCTGGTTTCGTAATATTAAGAGTGAATTATCTAGCTGGGCGGAATTAGTAAAATGTCTTAAACAAGATTTTCTTCTCTTTGACTACGAATATGATTTAATGTCAGAAATTCGCAACCGTACTCAATGTCCAAACGAGAATGTTATATCTTATATTGTTTCTATCGAAGCTTTATTTAATAGTCTGGATGTAAAACGAAATTATTAAACAAATTAGACATAACTTAAATCCCTACTTCTCAGAACATTTAGCTTTGCAAGATATTTCGTCATTATCGCGTTTAAAGGATTTGTGTCGTAATATTCAAGAGTTAAAATTCCGTAACGAAAAATACAAACCACCCCCACAAAAACGGTCTGAATTACTAGAACCTGATCTTGCTTATTTATCTACAGTTACGGAAAATTTGCAGTTATCTTCTGAACTTTCCGAAATACTTCACCTAACACGTACTATTTCTTGTTGGAATTGCGGTGTTGTCGGACATGCATATACAGTTTGTTCACTACCTAGAAAAGTTTTTTGTTTTGGTTGTGGAGAAAAAAATACATATAAATCTCGATGCCGTAATTGTTCCTCGGGAAACGAAAGATGGGGCAATCGTACACAGGGCATGAGTGCCTCTCTACCTACCAATCGCTCTGTACCGTTAACTCACCAATGTTCCAAAGAACGTAAATTCACTAAATATATCCCAAAATCTGACTGTAACTAATAATATAGTATCTCGTAATTTATCTGAAATTTGTCGCACTACCTCTTCCGAATGGAATATCTGGTTAAATAAAGTTAATTCTTTTTTCCATCCTCCTAATATTGCCGCTACTTTTGTTAAGAAACCTTTTAATAATAGGCCGCATTTACAAATATCTATTAATGACTTTGCTACTGACGCTTTGGTTGATACTGGTTCTATGAATTCAATTATAGGTGATGCTGGATTGCAAGCATTATCGAAACACGACTTTCCTCTTAAATTATCTCTTCATAAATCTTTTATTGGTATTGCTGACGGGAAACGAACGATGGTTACTGCTACCGCTCCTATAAAAATTTGTATAGGATATCTAGAACGCACTGTGAACTTCCTTATAGCTCCTTCTGTTAAATATAGTTTTTTATTAGGTGCCGATTTCTGTAATATATTCCAATTATCCTTACATTTTCAGGATTTTTCTTGGCAAACCACTAATAATCTCGAATTATTTGCTTTATCTGGAATTTCTGGTCGCATGGCTCTTACCTCAGAACAATCCCTAATATTAGAACAAACTATCGAAAAATATAAGAATCTAGATACCTCCAAATTAGGTTGTGTGACTACTACTACACACCATATTGACACTGGTAATGCCAAACCTTTTAAACAAAGGCAGTATAGTCTCTCTCCCACTATGCAAAAGCACCTACATACTGAAATTGATACAATGTTAAAAGATGGCATTATTCGTTCTTCAAATTCTCCCTGGTCAAGTCCTATCTTATGTCAATAAAAAAAATGGAGAATATTGGGCCTGTTTTGATGGTCGTAGACTTAATTCCGTCACTGTTGCTGATACCTACCCACTTCTGCGAACCGATTCTATCTTGTCTCGTCTTAGGGATGCTAAGTTTAATACCTCTATCGATTTGCGGAAAGCATTTTGGCAAATAAGAATTTTTCAATTTAGTTTATTAAGTATAGTATACTTTTGTTGATTGCTAATGAAACATTTCATGTTAACCTAAGTTAGTTTGCTGTCGCCAACATCAAATCATTTTTCTTTTTTAATTGTTTTTTTTTATAAGTGTTGGGCGTGTGTTACGGTGTTTTTCAAACACCCTGTTTTTGTATTTAAAACGCTACTATCTATATCTGAACAATAAAATGTAATGTAGCGAACGTTATAGGTAGAGAGTGGGGCGCTATGTGTGTGAACACAAAGAACGACGAACGCTCTCTTGCCTGCTAGCTCTTGACCGGTAAACACGCGAAAAATGTAGCGTCGCATAGATACCTAAGTATCTTTAGCTTTTATTATTTAGCTTTAGCAGTATATGAACATCGTAACATAACTGTAATTTTAGTGCACCGAAAATGTGGTAAGATTTGATTGTATTGTATATTATGTACCTCCTCATTATGATAACTTGGCGTCAGTTATTTTATTGTGTAAATAAAACAAACTCCGTTTCTATAATCTGTTTTTAATGAGGAAGAACCCGCGAACCAACCCTGATACCTTCCGGGCCTATCTACCTGTAAGCGTTTATAACATATTCAAATGGCACGTTTTTGTATTTTAAAAATAATTGAAATATTTTCCAAAGTAGAATTGCCCCAAAAGGCTATGCCATACCTCATTCTCGACTCAGATAGTGCAAAGTACACATTAAGAGTGCATTGTTCCGATAAAGCTCCCAAGATAGTTCTCAATGCAAAACAAGCCGAAGATAATTTATAGGCTAATAAGATTATATGTTCGGACCAGTTCAAACTCTGGTCAACTATCAATCCTAAAAATTTTGTTGATGTAACTGGGGACAAAGATAAGTCATTCAAAATATTATCAGCAATCGTTATACCTTTAAACACCACCAGACAGGTTTTTTCAATATTTACTATTAATTTATTGGCAGTAAGCCATTTTTTAGCAGATTCAAAATCTGTCATAATATTATTCACTAAATGATTGATAGATTGAGATTCCCAATTAACAGTAATATCATCTGCAAATAAAGTAACATTTCCATGTTTAATTGCATCAACAATGTCATTGATATAGAATAAGAACAAAATGGGTCCCTAGCACTGAACCTTGGGGAACGCCTAAGGATATTTTTTGTTTATCAGATACATTATTATAAGGAGTGTGAACTGATTGGAATCTGTCGTTTAGGTATGATCTCAACCAATTGTTCGGAAGTCCTCTAATTCCGTAGAAATGAAGTTTCTTTAAAAGAATGTCATGATTAACACACTCAAATGCCTTGCTAATATCTATGAACAATGCAGCTGACAGAGTATGCTTTTTGTTTAATGCAGAGTACACATCACTCAAAGAATTGTGAATAGCATCCATGGTGGATTTATTTTCACAGAAACCAAACTGTGCGGAAGAAAAGACATCGAATTTTTTTGCAAAGTTAACAATCCTTAATTTAACTAATGTTTCAATTAATTTTGTGAATACTGACAAGGAAATAGGTCTGAAGTTGTTTGCAACTAATGGACCTCCCTTGTGAAGCAGAATGACAATTGCATGTTTTAGACATGCTGGAAACACACCTAATTGGAATGACTCATTGATTAGATCAGTAAGATATTTTAATAGATTCACAGGCAGGCAGACCAACACCTTAGCAGGAATATTATCATCACCTGTACAATGTTTGTTTTTAAATGATTTGATGATGTCCAGAATAGTATTGTACCCATTCGATTATTTTGTTTTAGTAGTAAAGCATAACGATAACTAACCCAAGTTGAAACCTCAACATCTTTGCCTAAACACTATTTTCGCAAATATACCCTTTTGATTATTTTGTTTTAGTAGTAAAACATTTCTACAACTAAACTAAGTTGAAACCTCAACACTATTTTTGCCTAAACACTATTTTTGCAAATATACCCTTTTGATTATTTTGTTTTAGTAGTAAAACACTTTTGACAACTAATCTAAATTGAAACCTCAAAATTATTGTTGCACATGTACCAGTTTTTATTCTTGGTAGTAAAACATTTCTAACGATAACCTCAACATTGTTTATGCTTGGATCGCGTAGCAGTAGGTGCCCACAATGTTATTTATTATGTCAATCTGCAACACACAAGTTTGTACTGGCTACTCTGCCTGATAAGTAGTACAAACTTTAACAATTATTTTCTTCTAAATGTATCGTGTGTCCTCTTGTTTTTTGCTTTAACAAACTACTAATGTATTATACATATTTGAATAGTAAATTGTTTAATTCAAGTTGGCACGAAACGAAGCATCACCCTTAGCTTGCATTGTGCAAAACTAACTAAGTGCAGAATATTACTACTAAGCCCGTTCATATTAGAGCAGCCAATAGCTAAATGGCAGGGCTATCTAAAACTTACCATGAGAACATTGCTTGCAATGTGTGAAAATCAACTAAGCAAAATATTATTACTAAAGATGCGCAGAATTGCTTTATAGTAAAGTAGTCATTATTTAACATGTGGAGGTACTTAAAAATTTCTCAAGACCATAAGCATGTACTGTGTGGAAACCAACTAAGAAAAATATTAATATTAACGGTCTACAGAATCGGTTTATATTAGAGCGGCCATTATCTAAAGCACAGGACTACTTAAAAAATTCTTGAGTACAGCTTGCATTGCGTGAAAACCAACTAACCAGAATATTGTGTAAACACCTTTGACTAATTGTTATCTTCGAAAACAAACATTTTTCAGATCATTTATTTTTTATAAATGTAATGAACATTGCGAATTGAATATTTAAAGGTTGTTCGTATCTAGGTCATGGATTGAAACGTAAATAAAGATGATTTTAAAAACTATGAGTGGTTTAATTCCCAAAGAAGATTAAGAAGAATGCTAAACAAACCACAACAAACATACAGGGAGTATTTATATGATAAATATTATCTACATTTGTTAGCTTGGTACTTTAATTTCATATTCGTTAAAACATGGATAACGAGAGAAGTAATGACATGTTTTGTTATATCTGGTACATTTGACTCTGCTGTCATGACATTATGGGACCAGTTCCTTTGGTAATTTTGTTTCTTTACTGTTTCATTTTATTCAATATGCATTGCAACACAGTTTTTGTTTGTTTTGGCCGAGTCGAAACTATAGAAAAGTTCGTTCAGCATTTGGTACATCAATTTCTGGCTAGTTATTTTTTTTTAAAAATAGTTTAACAAAATTTTGTTACATGACAGTCAAGTCTACTAATGAGTATTAGATCTGACAGCCATGTACAAAAAAAAAGTAATTTCACTCAGTCTTAAATCTAATTTCATCATAGCTGTAAGTGTAATCCCTTATAAACTTCTCGTGAGTGAGAGTTTCAAACAAAGTTCAAATAGCAATTTTTCTTTTTAAAAACAAAATATACGGTTGCAAAAAAACAAGCAGTATTGAATGATTCTCAGTTGGATGTCTAATCTTACAGACTGGACGATTTTCGTGGCTAGGAACTTAACCATTGGTAGGAAAGATGGTTGTAGAACAAATCCTTTCAGAAATTTGGCAAAAAAAACTCACCCTTAACCGCTGGCTGCTACTCTTAAGTTAGTTATGCGCAGGTTCCAGCTGTTTGCTTGTGGTGTAGAATAAAATGGCTTCGGACTGATCTCAAAGTAGGTGACCTGTGAGTGTTTGTAAGCTTAAGGGTATTTGTAGACTCAAGGATTTTTTGTCGGCTCGGGGGTGTTTGCACATCAACAACTTCCCATTCTGTTTAACTCAAAGATTGTGTGGAAGTGACCGAATTGGAAAACAACTTATAAAGAGAATTCGATTTATGGAAATTTTATCAGAACATATGCTTGGTGCCCATGCGTCGTGTGTATGAAATAAGTTGAAAATCTTGAGATATATTGTGAACAATAAGTTATTTACACGTACTGTGAAAGATTAGAATGTTATTTACGACTTTCTAAGCAAGGTTTAAAAACACTTGAATTATTTTCTATATTATTCTGGATACAACATGTGGAACTTGGCCTTGCAATTTAACTAAACTCTGAAATAACAGATTGCATGTTGTTTTCCATGTGGGACCAAGAACTTATTAAGAATTCGAAAATCCTTTAGATTTGCAAATAAATATACTTGGTGATTTGTTTGCATGTTGTTTTCCATGTGGGACCAAGAACTTATTAAGAATTCGAAAATCCTTTAGATTTGCAAATAAATATACTTGGTGATTTGTTTTAAATTTTTTTTCTTTGATATCTCTGTTGTCCCGAAAAGAAATTTTGTTATATACAAAAAAAAATGTTAAAAGTGCTAGTTAACATTGTAGTAATTATCATCAGCAGCATACCAGTACATTAAGATTTTCTATATTTGTGAATAATTAAGCTTCTAGTGGGCCTAATAAAGAACAGTAAAATAAATCTTACTCTATTCCGTATAGACTAAAAAATGTATTGGTGATGTTGAACTCCTTACATAGGCATCTGATTTTTGAACACTTAAAACATTGCAGTTTTACCACGATTTTTTCTTGTACTGCATTTATACAAAATGACCATTTGCATACAGTATTCTATATAATCATTCCTATGCATTCTGGTACGTTGTTGGATTTTGCATTCCTGTGAGACTCCTCTTACTGGGGTGTGATTGGTTTCTGTTGGAAACTTAATTCTTGTTACATACGAAGACTTACACGCACACGTGTGTGCGTGCACACACTCTGAAGAGGCAATGTTCTAAGAACCACATACGTATGTTATTTCCAGTATGATGCAAATCTTTTAAATTTGTAAAAAGGATTTTAGTAAACATGTTTTTGGATTAACTCTAGTTATAAAAAAATTCTTATTGCTTAAAATAACAATCGTAATGTGATTAATAATAAAAATATATATATAGTATTTTTTAGTTTCCTTTGTTATAAATCATTTATGTTTGTTTTAGACTTGCTAGGATCAGTGTGATTGGAAGAAAATAATTAACGATACAGTTAATTTCTCTTGCGTTTCAATATGAAAGTTTCAGACATTGAGAATGGCTCACCCAAAATACCTTTGAAAGAAGCATTGAGTATTAGGTAAGCATATAGTTTAAATTGTGATTGATTTTAGCACAATTTCAATGTTTTATTGTGTGTTGAGAAGTGTAGTGAAACGTAAGTGTAGGTCTTTTAAAATCTCATGGGCTGTGAGATGTGCAATGAAGGAAGCAAAAGGTATCATATAAAAAGAGAGAACAATACAATATAAGTAAAAACTAAAAACATTGAATTTCCGGATGCGTATTATGAATTAACTCAACCGCTTTGCTATGTGGATTGCATAACCAGTAATTTATCAACATAATATAAATTATAAAACTACAATGTTTGTATGCCAAACCTGTAACTTATTTGGTGTATGGTTTAGTGTTCTTTTCGTGTGTCATGTTTCTGTCCGTGTGTGGATAAAAATAGACAGGCTAAATTTTTTAAAACTTGGCAGCCAAAATACTGTCCTCTTATTATTTTTAAGAATGCATATTTCATAGAAATTTAATCTAAAAAATCATAAAATTACTACCACAATCCTCATATATTTAGAACTTCTCTCATTAATGTTCTTCCTTAGTGATACAAATTTGCCACCCCCGGGTTTGCTCTTCGCTTCTGAAATAATTTGCTCCACTGTGTTTAGTCCAACTCCAGTTGCTGTTGTTACTCGTTCTTGTAAATTATTCATAGGAATGATAGGCATTCCATTCTATTCTTGTCTCATAAACTTATACACACTATAAGTAATTTCTCTTCCTTGGCTGTGAACTGTTTTCTTGCTGTTCCACTCATTGTAAAATTAAAAGCTCAGAAATAACAAAATAATCTGTAAAACCCAACATTATTCTTCTAATTGAATTGAAGCCTTCATTATACTTACAAATAAAACTAGACTGAGTTGCAGTAGTTTTGTTGAATCAAGGCCGAAATCTCATAAATAATAATCAAAAACAATAATAATGAACCACAAATCTTACTATGCAAATAAATGACAGATGAATTAAAAATCGACAGCGGAATTGTCAATGTTGTTAAGATGCACTTTAACATAAATAGCTTAATTGGTGTTCTGCGCAACAGCCCATGAGGTTTTGAAAGGGCTCTAAAAATTTTAATAGAATAATTCTCTAAGCACTCTTTAAATAATTACTAGTTGAAGTTATTGGCAATTTAGTAACACTAAGAGACACCTCATTAGTATTCTCCCAAAATGGTAAATAACATAATTTTTACTTGAATGTACAGTAAAGACTTGTTAATCTGAATCTTGGTAGTCCGAATGTTGCGTTAGATGTTCAAAGTTTGTTTAGTTTAATTCCTAGCTCAGAGACCATATCATTGGTTAAAAAACTCTTAAAAAAAGTCTGATATTAGTTCTGATAATACCAATACTACTATCACTCTTCTTCAATTCTGCCATTTGCAAGATTTCTTTGTCTTCAATGACACGTACTACAGCCAACTTTACAAGGAGCTCTCTACCAGTGGTGTTAGGCAAACTATACATGGATGAACTAGAACAATCTTTTATTTCTCACAATGCTAAAATTCTAGGGTCGTTTCGCTATGTTGACGACTGTCTGGTTTTAATAGATAATAATAGCTCTCTCTTTTACATAAAATCAATTCCATCAACTCATATTTAATCTTTACCATTGAATTTGAGAAAAACAACAGTTTAAACTTCTTAAATTTAACTATAAAGAAAACTTCTGCCAATATATTTGTCTTCTCCATTTACAGGGAAAAAACTCTGTCCCATCATGTCATTCCAACCAATTCTATTCACCCTTGGTAACATAAGGTAGCTGCTTTCAACACTATGTCCACAGACTTCAGAAAATACGTATGTGGGGGTCAGATTTTCGAAAAACAGTTCCTTTTATTAATTAACATTTAAAAATTAAAATACACAATTTATTTAAAAAATATTGCAAAGACATCCGCATTGCTTACAAACCTTGAATTCCTTCAGCCTTCCCCTGTCAACAAGAAAGATACCATACCTATTTCTTCTAAACGTGGTACGTATAAGCTTTTTTGCAACTCTTATAATGGTACTTATGTTGTCTACACTTCTAGAACCCGTATAATTAGCAAACTTATTCATCATGTCACACGTCCAGTAATTTTACCCATCTACAATTGTTAGAAGATTTAGAAATACAAGAAGATGCATCTAAAAATCCTTCCAACTTAAATGCTCAAACTTGCTTGAACAAAAATTACTTCCTGTTATGTAAAAGATTTTAATGGTTGGCTTATCATTTCGTCAATCTTGCCGGTTTCTTTCGCTTATCCACAGTACTCGGTTATAAGGACCTTTATTGCCTTCCACTTATTCGAACATTCGGAATTAGTTATAGATTTTATTTCTTATCTGTAAGTATGCTGTATTTCATTCGTACATTTATATTGTTTGCATTGTGTATTGTCATGTGTCTACTGTGTGTAGTTAATTTCGTCGTTCGGTTTTTTTGTTAAAAAATTTTTTTAGATGCACTGATGATGACAAATAATTTAATCGAAATCATTCTGTATAAAACTAAAAGATACTTGCCGGTTTATATTTTATTGTACTTTGTTTTATTTTAATCTCTTGTGCTCTCTCAGTTGAATCGATAGGATTGCAGCAATCCAAATTTCGCTTGTAACAACTTGCAAGTGACTTTTAGTGTATAGAAAATTTAGTCTGTTTAGGGTAATACAGAAATGCAGACACCAATATGACCCCTAAGCAAAAACACATAACTTTATCAGTGAAACAAAACTCGAAGTACTCGATAAGTTTCACTGGCAAACACTTATCTGTAATGTACGAAGTTGGTGCTTCTACAATAATAGACATTAAAAAAGGCAGGAGAAAATTGAAAGGTATACAGTTTTATTCTTATTGAGAACTTTAACGAGTAAATTTGTGTAGCTTTCAATTTTGTAAAATCTTGTTATTTCAGTCCAGGGTTCGAAAAACTTTACAGAAATGGAATCAAGACCTTTCACGTGTTTTCTTCAGCAATGAGATCGACATACATCTGTGGCTTTTGATATACTGGCTGCAAAAGCAATACAAATTTTTAAATAGCGCTACAATAAAGATACATTTGTCGGAAGTAGAGGTTGGCTTCTAAATTTTAAAGCACGTCACGGACTTAGACATCTTAAAATGTGTGGAGAAAAGCTTTCAAACGATGAAACTGCCGTACAGCCCTTTATTGACAAACTAGTGAAAATAATAAAAGAAAAGAACTTTCTTCCAACTCAAATCTGTAACGCCGACGAGTCTGGTTTGTTTTGGGAAATGCCCCTAAGTACATTCCTTTCTCACAAACCCAGAGAAATGAAATTACCACTCAAATAATGCAACAAGACATACAACCTTTTTATTTACACATATTAACAAGTTACCATTAGTGAGAAAATATTTACACATTGGTACATACAGTTTGATAAAACTGTTACCATCTCAATCTTTAAATCCTTTAAAAATTCATGATTTTAATAGATTTCAACAATTTTATTTCAGACGAGTAGATGGGTTCGTCGTGCAACCCTAACTTGATTTTTATTCTGGTCTATTTTGAGCTCAGTATAACCCAGTTACTCTAAATGCTTTTAAACCTCGCATTTTTATTTCAAATAAAGCTAAAGACCCGTTTACTCCTTACAACATTTTTATATTATCAATAAACATTTTAAGTAATCAATATTAATTGTCCTGTACATATACCCCTTTAAAGGAGTTTTTACAGTAATCAAATACACCCCCAATAAGTCGAAACACTCAAACACCAAAATATCAGCACAAATATTCAAGCAAAAGCAAGAAATTAATTTTCTTTACCTGGAGTAAGCTTTGTCCTTTGTTACCTCTGGAGATGTGTACCAAAACCCTCGTCGTTGTGTCCATATACTTCGTGATTATGCCTGGATCCAACTGATCCTCCACTCACTATCCAAATCTCTGCAACTCTCTCTAGTATTTCTTAATCTTCCATACCACTACAGTTCACGCATACTAGTTAAGCTTTTCGATTCTCTTACCCAAGTACCATCCTATCATTAGATGGTATCGTGTAGTAACATCACCTTCGATATGCTAGCACTTTTAATACGTTTCCGGTACGTTACTAACAGCTTTACACACTTTAACATAGGATGTTATATGATACTTCAACGAATAAGCACGTAATTGCAATTACGTTAAAGATCTAAGCGATATAAGATCTAAGAGCAAGAGAGCTTTAATAATTTTCCCCGTGTATTTATACGCTTTTCAATACCCCTCACGGAACCTATTTCCATAGAAAAGCTTATTTTCTAAACCGATTCTCAAAATTTTGATCGTAACGAACTTCAACGTCTGAAAAATTACAGGTTTATCATGCTGTTACTATGAAATTCGTTCAATAATATTAACGGACGAGGGCTCAAAACTGCTAGCCTTCGACCAATGATATTGCTTTCCCCCGTTATAACGTTCCACCTTCTAGCTACCTTTCTTCGTTTCACCCAAATATATTGTCTCTTTTAGAACCCCTCTGAAGCTACAGAAAATCGATATTGTTGTTGGCCTTCGAATCTCTCGTGTATTTTAGACGTGTGTTGTAACCAACGTTTTATTATGCGTGTTCTCTGTCTATTTTACATTAAAGATCTTTCATTTCACTTGGTATTCAAAGCCCTTGTTTTTTTAGCAGCTTGTCGGACTGACCGTTACAAAACAATTCAATAGAAATTCTGTCTCAACGTACATTGCCGTTCCTTGAACTTGACAATTTAACTAACAGGTGTTTCTATGAAGCAACCGTCCGTTTAAAATAATAATTTCGAGTTTTACCACTTCTTAGGATTTCTATAACGAACGTTTCGTTTATTTAAATGGAAATATGCGTTTAAATTATTGATTTTCTATACTCAAGCGCTCCGTTTCTTATCCCATGCGCTTGATTTAAACTATTACAACTACTTATGCATATTCTTGAGTTTTCATGTACCCTAAAGCTTCTACCCGTTATGCAATTTTAACCTTCTGGTTTAAAAATAGAAAAATATCTTAATAACCGTTCGTTTTCACTATCTAAACTGATTAATTTGGCGCGTAAATAAATTGTTGTTATTTCCTATATACACACTTATTAAAATTTTATTATCTAGACCTATTTAACCTATAATTTCCACGACAATATATAAATATATATATATATATATATATATATATATATATATATATATATGTATATATACCCTGTTCACGTTAAATATGGGAGGATGTCATAATTCAAATAAACGCTACGTTGTCATGGTTAAGCTATTTTATGTGTATTCTGAGCAGAGTAACCATTTCTTGTGAGCGTGAATCCAAATGTTTCGGCATTCTAAATGTTAAATACTCGAAACTTGCAATGTATAAAGTGTTTTAGTTAAAAAAAAACTGTTTTATTTAGCAAATATAAAGCACAAACGATTTACTACAAAGCTAAACAATGACAATAAAATAAGAAATGTCAAAGTAATAGAAGTAAAAAATGTTGCAACAGCGAACAGAACTGCAAACTGCTACACACTAAATCCTAATATCATTAAACCTACGTTCATAGTTACATTCACATTTTACAATCGCTAGCACTTTATTACTGTTTATGACGTCATCCCATATTTAACGTGAATATATATACACACACACACACACACACACTATATATATATATATATATATATATATATTGTTATGTATAGGGAGCTACCAAGAGTTCTAAGGGTTGTTTAGTACAAGGTAGTATATGCCAAGCAAAATTATACACATATTTGATCACATAAACTTAAAAATATATGTTTGCCATATTTTTCATATACTAAAATACCATTCAAAATGGTAGTTGAAATTAAGTGCCAAAAGGTAATATTAAAATGACTAAATGACGTAGTAAGATGTACAGTGCTCAAGGGTTTATGCCGAGTTTCAATTTTAAAGGCCTTTGAAAGTACATTTGCCGTCCAAAAACCGGATGCGTCTATGGACGTTTACTATCAACCACGCATCCAGGTTCAAGTGTTATTTGTTTTGGTTTCATTTTAAATAGAATCAACTTTTGGACAATATTTGTAAGCTCAAAATTATTAGTTATAACAATGTCAAATGTGATTGGTGAACTGTAAATATTTAGGACAAATACTAGAATTTAATGTGAATCAGGAAAGGGTAAAAGGACATGAACTATGGTATGTGCGACACAAACGAAATGTTAGGATGTTATTGGACGATTTAGTATGTATTTTAAAAGTGTAGTAGGCAGGAAAGTTAAAATGGTCGCCTTGCAAAGCAAACAAAGGAGAGATTATTTCGAAATTCTTTGGTAAAAAGACGTGTTTTTCATACTGTGCTAATTTGTATACGATTTCAAAAGAAGTTAATAAAAGTATTTGTTTTTAAAGAGTTTGATTTAGTAAAGAAGGGCAAAGAAGTAACAGCGACGAAAGTAATAAGTGTAAAGAGTAGTGATAGTGCGACGGTGAAACGACGAAAAGTATATAGAATTGGAACGATATTGGGAAAGGTAGCAGGCAGTTGAGTGGTTATACAAGGGAAAGAAGTTGGATTTGGATAGCGATTTATAGATTTGTAGCAGGACACCGAGAGGAAATATTTATAGGAAAGAAGAAAGAAGTGAGATTTGGATAGCGATTTATAGAAAGGTAGCAGGCATTCGAGTGGTAATACAAGGGAAAGAAGTTGGATTTGGATAGCGATAATTAGGTAGCAGGACATCGAGAGGAATTATATAAGGAAAGACGTTGGATTTGGATAGCGATTTATAGATTTGTAGCGGGGCATAGAGCAATTTGAATTAGGACGACGAGTAGATTTGGATACGATAAGAAGAAGCGGACGGATTGATTGAAGACACGAGGAGCGGAATTTTGGAGAGCAGCAATTGGTAGTGGAGAATTAAAGCAGAAATTAGCACAGGGGAAGTTACAGCACAGGGTATTTAAAATTCTAAATTCGGGTTAATTATTTCAGGTATTGGGGAGCAGCTAAATTTCAGAACAACACCTGGAGGCGGTACCAATAATTCAACTAGATAGGACATCAGTGTAAAGACGCATACGGCGATAAGGATTTTGAGCCAGCAGTTAGAGCGGCCACATACGAAGTATAAACCAGGTGAGTGCTGAGATATCTTAAAACGTCAGAAATAGTCATATAATTTTGGTAGTAATTTAATTTGGCACAAAGCGACTTTGATCGTAGTAAAATTTTGGCATACACAAAAGTAGAGTAAAATTTTGTACTAAAACAAAAGAGTGTGCACGTTGGTTGGTTGGACTTTGCACATCTACTTATAACAGAACTCACTATAAGTAGTTTGAACACCCTGAGATTTAAGAGCTTAAATAGTCGAGGCATTGAAATAAATAATTAATTAAAGAACCAACCAAACGTTGCAAGTCCGGGCGTGCATTAGGTGTGCACATTGCATAAAAAGGCGCGACAAAAAGGGGTAAAATCAAATAAAATTTTATAGAATAAAGAGTGAGTGATTACATAGTAAAGTAGTAAAGTAAAATATTTAATTATATATATATATATATATATATATATATATATATATATATTACTCATATTTAGACCAGGGTAGAAAATTAAATAATCACATCAAATAATTTTAATCACCGTGTAGAAGCTTTGGGAAAAGGTAGCGTTATTAAAAACCGTGAAGCATAAAAATTCATTCGTTTCATTAAAAATAAGGAGTTAAATTATGTGCAAGACGCTTGCTATAAAAAAAGGAAGCAGTATTAAAAGCTCTACGTGTAATTTAATTATTCCTAGTAAAGAAACAAATAGAAATTACGTGCAAAATTTATATTAATTAACTCAATTTTAAGTAACCGGTATTAAACAAAATGTACAAATAATAATTAATATTTGATTAGAGTCACTAAAAATTAAAGGGTATTATTTTAATTGGAGTTAATTGAACCATTAGTAACATATAATATCTATAAAAACTTGTAAAACCCAATAAAATGCAAATCGTAGAAGTGTTATTTAGAAGTATTATGTTTGAACACCTGCGTATTTTTAAAAGGCTCATTCTGCGTAAATTTGGCAGATAACAAATGGTTACAGAGAATCTTGGAGAAACCGTAGCTTAATAGTTACGGAAATGCTAAAGGTGGGTTATTTCACAGTCCACATGGACTGAAATAATCGATAATAAAGAATATCAATTTGCACCAATAAGAACAGGGTAGATAGAGACGGATAATATGCGCAAGACCGAGACACATATAGTAAAAGGCGTGAGTGGAGCAACGTCACTGGGTTGCGATTGGTTGAAAATAAGAGGCAAACTTGAGAGGTAGAAATAACATTTCTGTATAAAAATTAATTAGTTATTTCCAGACGTTACGAGCCGTGTCGAAATTTCTGAGATTTAACTGGTGCTAGTGCAAATTTCGTAAAAATCGCATGCCGGGC
The DNA here is from genome assembly GCA_036346225.1 of Platerodrilus igneus. Lineage (NCBI taxonomy): Eukaryota > Metazoa > Arthropoda > Insecta > Coleoptera > Lycidae > Platerodrilus > Platerodrilus igneus. The sequence goes on from JARFIW010001690.1 coordinate 5,423,419, forward strand.
TGCGGAATGGAAACCTAGCATGCGAAATTCTGAAGAATTGTCCGTTTTGGGGACAAGACCGACAGACAGGCTAACCGCTATATATACCCAGGTTAATATGAACAAGCTCTCTTAGATTTTCGAATTAATTCAATGCGTTAAACAGTGCTTTTTAGTTTTCCGATTTTGATAGAATAATTTAAACAGTTTGCTCGTATATTTTGGTGATTTAAAACAGTTTGTTCTTTACGTTGCTACAATGAATGTAATTTAGTGCACTTAGAAAAGAAGATACAAGGTAATAAAGTTTAGTATCACTGTACCAATTAGTCAAATCTGCAACGACAAATGAATACACAAAAGTAGGCAGTTTTGGCATATATTTCTGAAAGAAGTATGAATTTCTTTGCAGTTTTTCGGGGGTGTTAATAATTAAATGGTTCATAAACGTGTCTGGATCCACAAAACAAGGTTCAGATATACACAGATGAGTTCCGGAAAAGCCCTGAAACAACTTTAGATGAATGGTGGTGGAGAAAATTTTAAAAGCGTTGAGAATCAGAAGCCGTAAATATAACCCAGTTGGAATGGTGTGATTAACAAAGGGACGATGTACATTGAAGCTACGAGTGCAGTAACCTTCAGGTAAATAACACTATTTTGTTCGAACTTTGATGTTTTGGTGTGTGTTGAATAACTTTATAATTTGTTTATTTAAAATGGACAGTAGTGTACTTGTACAAACCACAAAATTTTAATTGTAAGGTGAAATTTTCTTGTTTAAGTAGAAAGGGGTATTTAGTATTTATGTTCTGGATTATGATGAAAATTTGGGTATGTCTTTGAGCTCAATTAGACGAACCTGGTTAATTAACGTAAAGGGGTGGTAGATGCTCCCTTTGTACTCAGACTCAGGTCTGTGTATATTGTTATATTAATTAGTAGGCATCCTACAAGGACTTTAATTCTGGATGCACATTAAAATGATAACAAATTTAATCTTGAAATTTTCTGATACTGAAATTTATGCTGAATTTTAATTTTGAAATTTTAATGTATTGTGAATATTGATGTAAATAGAGTTAACGTTGATGTTTGTGGTAGGAATGTGTTTGTTTTTTTTTATGAATGAGGATGAAAGTTTTAACCAGGTGAGCAGCCGAGGCTGAAAAGAGTAAAGAGGCGATTAACAGAAGAAAGTCAACGGACCAGGTAATTTAATAGCTTTTTGTACATTTCACAGCATACATGGCGCCCAACGTGGGGCTCGATTTTAAAAAGGTTTCACAGCATTCTTGGCGACGCAAAAGTGAGGCTCGATTTCCAAATAAAATTTTTGTGATTTTATTCCAGGAAACTGGCGATCTGAGAGAGAGAGTTTCTGTTTGTGTATAAATTTAAGAGTATTTTAGAGTGTGTGAGAGTGATTAGAACGTATGCAGAGAAAGGAGTGGTTAAGGAGTCAAGGAGTGGAAATTGGAAGTGACGATAGTGCATTGTGTGGGAAAAATTCGAAAATGGAAGAAGCTGGAGGCAGTAGAGATCAGTCGAGGACGGAATCAGGGGATCAAGGAAATGAGTTAATGATGAGAATGTTAGAGGAAATGCGATTAGCTAGGGAGGAGTCCAACAGAAAATTAGAACAGCTAAGCGATGAATCTAATAGAGCTAGGGAAGAATCGAATAGAGCGAGGGAGGAGTCCAACCGAAAATTAGAGCAGATAAGCGGGAAAATTGAACAAAATACTAAAGAATTTACAGAATTTAAAGATAGTCTTACCGTGAAACTGGGGGAAGTAGAAAATAGGGTTGAAAAAAATGAGCGTGATATTACAGGTCTTCGACAGGAAATGGGACATTTAAGGTCCGACGCATTTTTGTGAAGAAGAGATTAATATAAAATGACTGAAGTGACGGACTCATGTAGGGATCAGTTAGGCAGGGTAGAACGCGAAGTTAGTAGTATCAAATACAACATGTCAAATTTAACGGGGGATGGTCCCAGATTTTATACAGGTGGAGTATCATTGGACCAACACATGAAGTTTTATGGCGATAACAGGGTAAATCCACAAATTTTTATTAATAGTGTAAGAAATCTAGTGGGAAATTTATTTGACGAACAGACTAAACTGAATACGATAAAGGCTTTATTGAAAGACAACGCGGAAGCATGGTACAATTTAGTAGGACAGGACATAGACACCTACACGGACTTTGAAGACAGATTTTTAAAGCACTACTGGAGTGACCACAGACAAGACCAGGTACGAGACGACTTAATCACAGGAAATTTAAGGGAGAATTTTCAGGAAGTAGGGAGCAATATGCTATACAAGTATAGCATAGCAAAGCAACTGAACCCACCACTGACGGACCGACAAATTATCAAGTATTTATCACGACACTTGAGGTAGAAGTAAGACAACACGTAGCACTACAGAACATAGTGGACAGAGAAATGTTTTAGAATACCTGCAGAGGTACGACGACGTAAGTAGTGGGCGACCTCGGGATAATAGGGAAAGACAGATCAACACAGTTAGGTTTGACAATAGACGGGACAACTATGCTAGAAGGGGGAATAGTTACGGATACCAGCGACAGAATTGGGAACAGAGACGACCATACGTTAGAAGTAATAGTTTAGGAAGTGGACCTGCACCGAGACCGGAACCTACCAGAAGGAATAGTTCACCGGACATAAGGGGTCTGCTAATACAGACACGGAACGAGTGGAAACGCCTAGGACATACGCTGAGGTGACGGCTAGACCAGGACCTAGTAGGGGAAACAGACCTGGACAGGATTTTTAGAACGCGACAGACCACTAGATTTCAGTGTAAATGTATATGAACATCCACGTGAATTTTTCAAAATTGAGGAGGAAGTAGAGCCAGAAACTGAGGAAAAATTATGTTTGCCAATTATTAATATAGGAATTTTTGAGAATAATGTAGAAGTATTACTTGATACAGGGGCAGAGGCGAGTTTAATATCGGAGGAATTCGTCAGCAAAATTAGGGATAAGGTTTGTGATAGAATTATGCCTATAAAGCGTAGCCATTTAGTAGCTCCAAATAAAAAGAAGTTTGCTGTAGTGAATAGTGTTGTGGTGCTTAGGATAGATATAGGAGATTTAAGCTGTGAACAGGAGTTTGTAATTGTACCTGGACTGAAGTTTCAGAGCATTTTAGGTGTTGACTGTATGATGAAGTTAGGGGTTTTGATAGATATGGAACGGAAGGTAATAAGGATTAAGGATAGGGTAGTGCCATGGAAGGGCAGTTATGAAGTCACAGAGGATGACACGGGGTTGAGTATTAATGTAGTAGAGGTAGAGGATGATGAAGGTAAACAGATCAACACAATAAGATGTCCAGAGGATAGGAGAGTAGAGGTTCAAGCTTTATTACAAAAACATGCAGAATTAGTGGGGGTAGAAGCGAGCACAGCGTTAGGCTATGAGCACATATTGGAAGTGGATAATTCAGAACCGTTCAACGCAAAGGTTTATCCAATTCCAGCAGCATATCGGGAGCAGGTGAAGGCAGAATTAAATAAAATGTTGGAAGATGGCATAATAGAGGTATCAAACACTCATTTCATAAATCCGTTGGTGGTAGTTAAGAAAAGGATGATAGCATTCGTTTATGTTTAGATGCACGAAAAATTAATCAACGGACCAAACCGCAATTCCATTTTCCACCATCCATGGACACACTTTTGACGAGATTAAGTGGCAAGTTTATTTTTAGTAAATTAGATTTAAGGAATTCATTCTGGCTGATTCCATTACACAAAGATTCTAGAAGGTACACAGGATTTTCCGTAGAGGAAAAATCTATAATTTTAAGGTAGTACTGTATGGTTTGTCAACGTCAAGTGCAGCATTAATTAAGGCAATGCAAGCAATTTTAGGAGCATATGAGCAATTCTGCATACACTATGTGGATGATATTTTAATTTTAGTGAAACTGAGGAACAACATTACTCTCATTTAGAACGGATATTATTAGAGCTTAAATTAGCAGGATTGAGGCTGAATATAGAAAAATGTGAATTTTTTCAAAACTGTTAAATTTCTGGGGTATGTGGTGAACACTCAAGGTATGTGTATCGATAAAGAAAGATTGTCCGAACTTTTGACATATCCGAGACCTAATAATATTAGGAAATTAAGAGCTTTTTTGGGGGTCCTTAACTTTTATAAAAAGTTTGTACCGGGATTTGCTGAAAAAGCGAGTCCATTGTTTAAACTTCTGAAGAAGGGAGTAAGATGGAGTTGGACGGAAAGTCAAGAGGCAGCATATCTAACACTGTTGGAACAATTTCACGACCAACTAATTTTGAGGCATCCCAGATTTGATGTAGGTTTCGTACTGAGGACGGATGCATCGGATAGTGCGTTAGCAGCAGAGTTGTACCAAGTACAAGAGGGGGAAGAGGTGCCCATATCTTTTGTTTCACGCACACTGAAGCCGCATGAGGTAAATTACACGATTAGTGAAAAGGAGATGGCAGCAGTGGTGTTTGGTGTTACGGTTAAAATTTTTTGATCGGAAGACATTTTGCAATCGAAACGGATCATTCGGCGTTGTGTGCGTTGATGAATACAAGATTTTCTAACAATCGAGTATATCGATGGGGTTGTTACTACAGGAGTTTGACTTTGAGATTAAATATATTAAGGAGAAAACAATTTTATAGCAGACGCGTTTAGTAGAAACCGAGACAAGGATAACAAAAGACCGTGTGACATCATGATTGCCATGAACAGTCTACTACAAAACGATTCAGTATATGGAGAAGAGGAGATCTTGAGGAACCAGAGGCAGAGTGAGGAGTTACAGATTATTAGAACGAAGTTAGAAAACGAACCGGGATTTAAAACTTCCATATGATAAACGGATTTTGTGTAAAAATTCAAGACTTGGAAGTGTATGTAGTGGATAGGGTACAAGCAAAATTAATTATCAAAGATCTGCACTTAAGATATGGTCACATAGGGATCCGAAAGACATGGTTAATTTTAGGGAAACGTTTTTTTCAACTAAAGACTTAGGGTTAGTAAAATCAGTCATCAACACTTGTCACTTATGTACTTTAGGAAAGTACAAAATAGTACGAGTCAAGATGTGGTACAAAGTATACACGTACAAAATCCCCTGGACTTAGTTGCTATTGATTATTTGAGTAATCTAGTCCGAAGTACAAAAGGACACAAACATGTGCTGATTGTGACTGATGTGTTTTCAAAATTTACCAAATTATATCCCACTCGGGATTGTAATACAGTCGGAACAAACAAGAAATTGGAACAATTTTGTAGGAAGTAGGAACTTTTAAACGAGTATTAGCAGACAATGCTACATATTTTAATAATCAAAGATTTAGGGATTATTGGGAGAGGCAAAACATTAAAGTGGTGTTTTGTAGCATAAGGCATCCTCAAGCTAATCCAGCTGAGCGATATATTCAAGAGACGGTTAAGTTCTTGCGGTTGGCTTCACATAGGAATCATCGTTTATGGGAGGACAATTTGTCCAAGGTTGAATCTTTTATCAATGAAACCCTAGTACCGTGACAGAAACCAGTCCCATTATGCTGATCAAGCAACAGTATCCCGAAAGACCATGGCAAATTGTGCCTAGGGACGATGAATTTCAACAACTTTTGGTAGATGTGAGGGAGAGGTTAAGGGAGAGAGCTGAAAAATGTACAAGGAAGATGAACGCAAGAATTAGAAAGAGGGTAAAATTTAAAGTGGGAGACCAGGTAGTAGTAAAAAGCTTGAGAGTAGGGAAGAGAGATAGGATGACATGTGCTAAACTACACTTGCCATATGAGTGACCTTTTGAGATAGGTGAAGTAGTAGGGGAGTGCACGTATTTATTAAGGGAAGTAGGTACGGAAATGAGAGGGACGGTTTCACGTCAACCTACTATTCCTTATACCGAGAACCAGCACCACAGGAGAAATAGGTGTATAATAGAGTAAAATTTAAATAGAATAGAGAGTAGATATAGGTGTATATAGAAGAGTAGAAGTAGATGTTTATAGAAAATAAAGCTAGGTATAGGATAAATATGGGAGATAATTAGAAATAGGTTTAGGATGAGAATAAAGAGGAAATGTAGGAAGAAAATAAGATAGGTTAAGTATAGATATTTCATATAAGATTAGTGGAGAGTTAGGAATAGAGTAAGAGTAGGATGGGTATATAGGATTAGGTAGGGGGAAGTAAAGTATAGTGAAGATTAGTTAAAAAGTTAGGAATAGGATAGGTATATAGGATGTATATAGGATTAGATGGATAAGTAGGATGAAGTTAGGGATAATTTCAGTTTATAGAATTAGGTGAGAGTTAGGAATAGGATAGGGATATAGGATAGGTGTAAATATTTTTTTGGATTGGATATAAGTTAGGTAAGTTAGATAGATAAGGGTAGAGAGAGATGGGCAATTTTTTTTTGTAAATGTTTTTTGGCAGTCTAAATGTTTTATATTTGAATTCGAATAAGTGGGATTATTTGTATTCAAATAGGGGGAAAATACTCATATTTAGACCAGGGTAGAAAATTAAATAATCACATCAAATAATTTTAATCACCGTGTAGAAGCTTTGGGAAAAGGTACGCGTTATTAAAAACCGTGAAGCATAAAAATTCATTCGTTTCATTAAAAATAAGGAGTTAAATTATGTACAAGACGCTTGCTATAAAAAAAGGAAGCAGTATTAAAAGCTCTACGTGTAATTTAATTATTCTAGTAAAGAAACAAATAGAAATTACGTGCAAAATTTATATTAATTAACTCAATTTTAAGTAACCGGTATTAAACAAAATGTACAAATAATAATTAATATTTGATTAGGAGTCACTAAAAATTAAAGGGTGTTATTTTAATTGGAGTTAATTGAACCATTAGTAACATATAATATCTATAAAACTTGTAAAACCCAATAAAATGCAAATCGTAGAAGTGTTATTTAGAAGTATTATGTTTGAACACCTGCGTATTTTTAAAAGGCTCATTCTGCGTAAATTTGGCAGATAACAAATGGTTACAGAGAATCTTGGAGAAACCGTAGCTTAATAGTTACGGGAAATGCTAAAGGTGGGTTATTTCACAGTCCACATGGACTGAAATAATCGATAATAAAGAATATCAATTTGCACCAATAAGAACAGGGTAGATAGAGACAGATAATATGCGCAAGACCGAGACACATAAAGTAAAAGGCGTGAGTGGAGCAACGTCACTGGGTTGCGATTGGTTGAAAATAAGAGGCAAACTTGAGAGGTAGAAATAACATTTCTGTATAAAAATTAATTAGTTATTTCCAGACGTTACGAGCCGTGTCGAAATTTCTGAGATTTAACTGGTGCTAGTGCAAATTTCGTAAAAATCGCATGCCGGGCTGCGGGGACAAGACCGACAGACAGGCTAACCGCTATATATACCCAGGTTAATATGAACAAGCTCTCTTAGATTTTCGAATTGATTCAATGCGTTAAACAGTGCATTTTAGTTTTCCGATTTTGATAGAATAATTTAAACAGTTTGCTCGTATATTTTGGTGATTTAAAACAGTTTGTTCTTTACGTGCTACAATGAATGTAATTTAGTGCACTTAGAAAAGAAGATACAAGGTAATAAAGTTTAGTATCACTGTACCAATTAGTCAAATCTGCAACGACAAATGAATACACAAAAGTAGGCAGTTTTGGCGTATATTTCTGAAAGAAGTATGAATTTCTTTGCAATTTTTCAGGGTGTTAATAATTAAATGGTTCATAAACGTGTCTGGATCCACAAAACAAGGTTCAGATATACACAGATGAGTTTCGGAAAAGCCCTGAAACAACTTTAGATAAATGGTGGTGGAGAAAATTTTAAAAGCGTTGAGAATCAGAAGCCGTAAATATAACCCAGTTGGAATGGTGTGATTAACAAAGGGACGATGTACATTGAAGCTACGAGTGCAGTAACCTTCAGGTAAATTATACTATTTTGTTCGAACTTTGATTTTTTGGTGTGTGTTGAATAACTTTATAATTTGTTTATTTAAAATGGACAGTAGTGAACTTGTACAAACCACAAAATTTTAATTGTAAGGTGAAATTTTCTTGTTTAAGTAGAAAGGGGTATTTAGTATTTATGTTCTGGATTATGATGAAAATTTGGGTATGTCTTTGAGCTCAATTAGACGAACCTGGTTAATTAACGTAAAGGGGTGGTAGATGCTCCCTTTGTACTCAGACTCAGGTCTGTGTATATTGTTATATTAATTAGTAGGCATCCTACAAGGACTTTAATTCTGGATGCACATTAAAATGATAACAAATTTAATCTTGAAATTTTCTGATACTGAAATTTATGCTGAATTTTAATTTTGAAATTTTAATGTATTGTGAATATTGATGTAAATAGAGTTAACGTTGATGTTTGTGGTAGGAATGTGTTTGTTTTTTTTATGAATGAGGATGAAAGTTTTAACCAGGTGAGCAGCCGAGGCGGAAAAGAGTAAAGAGGCGATTAACAGAAGAAAGTCAACGGACCAGGTAATTTAATAGCTTTTTGTACATTTCACAGCATACATGGCGCCCAACGTGGCCTCGATTTTAAAAAGGTTTCACAGCAATATATATATATATATATATATATATATATATATATATATATATACTCATATTTAGACCAGGGTAGTAAATTAAATAATCACATCAAATAATTTTAATCACCGTGTAGAAGCTTTGGGAAAAGGTACGCGTTAATAAAAAAAAACCGTGGACCATATAATTTCATTCGTTTCATTAAAAATAAGAGATTTAAATCATGTACAAGACGCTTTATATCAAAAGAAGCAGTATTAAAAAGCTCTACGTGTAATTTAATTATTCCTAGTAAAGAAACAAATAGAAATTACGTGCAAAATTTATATTAATTAACTCGATTTTAAGTAACCGGTATTAAACAAAATGTACAGATAATAATTAATATTTGATTAGGAGTCACTAAAAATTAAAGGGTATGATTTTTAATTGGTGTTAATTGAACTGTTAGTAACATATAATATTTATAAAAACTTGTAAAAACCCAATAAAATGCAAATCGTAGAGGGGTTATTTAGAAGTATTATGTTTAAACACCTGCGTATTTTTAAAAAGCTCATTCTGCGTAAATTTTGCAGATAATTAATGGTTACAGAGAATGTTGGAGAAACCGTCGCATAATAGTTACGGGAAATGCTAAAGGTGGGTTATTTCTCAGTCCACATGGACTGAAATAATCGATAATAAAGAATATCAATTTGCACCAATAAGAACAGGGTAGATAGAGACGGATAATATGCGCAAGACCGAGACACATATAGTAAAAGGCGTGAGTGGAGCACCGTCACTGGGTTGCGATTGGTTGAAAATAAGAGGCAAACTTGAGAGGTAGAAATAACATTTCTGTATAAAAATTAATTAGTTATTTCCAGACGTTACGAGCCGTGTCGAAATTTCTGAGATTTAACTGGTGCTAGTGCAAATTTCGTAAAAATCGCATGCCGGGCTGCGGAATGGAAACCTAGCATGCGAAATTCTGAAGAATTGTCCGTTTTGGGGACAAGACCGACAGACAGGCTAACCGCTATATATACCCAGGTGAATATGAACAATCTCTTAGATTTTCGAATTAATTCAATGCATTAAACAGTGCTTTTAGTTTTCCGATTTTGATAGAATAATTTAAACAGTTTGCTCGTATATTTTGGTGATTTAAAACAGTTTGTTCTTTACGTTGCTACAATGAATGTAATTTAGTGCACTTAGAAAAGAAGATACAAGGTAATAAAGTTTAGTATCACTGTACCAATTAGTCAAATTTGCAACGACAAATGAATACACAAAAGTATGCAGTTTTGGCATATATTTCTGAAAGAAGTATGAATTTCTTTGCAGTTTATCGGGGTGTTAATAATTAAATGGTTCATAAACGTGTCTGGATCCACAAAACAAGGTTCAGATATACACAGATGAGTTCCGGAAAAGCCCTGAAACAACTTTAGATGAATGGTGGTGGAGAAATTTTAAAAGCGTTGAGAATCAGAAGCCGTAAATATAACCCAGTTGGAATGGTGTGATTAACAAAGGGACGAGGTACATTGAAGCTACGAGTGCAGTAACCTTCAAGTAAATTATACTATTTTGTTTGAACTTTGATGTTTTCTGTGTGTTGAATAACTTTATAATTTATTTACTTAAAATGGACAGTAATGAAGTTGTACTAACAACAAATTTTTAATTTTAAGGTGAAATTTTCTTGTTTAAGTCGAAAGGAGTATTTAGTATTTATGTTCTTGATGAAAATTTGGGTATGTCTTTGAGCTCAATTAGACGAACCTGGTTAATTAACGTAAAGGGGTGGTAGATGCTCCCTTTGTACTCAGACTCAGGTCTGCATATATTGTTATCTTAATTAGGAGGCATCCTACAAGGACTTTAATTTTGGATGCACATTAAAATGATAACAAATTTAAATCTTGAAATTTTCTGATACTGAAATTTATGCTGAATTTTTAATTTTGAAATTTTAATGTATTGTGAATATTGATGTAAATAGAGTTAACGGTGATGTTTGTGGTAGGAATGTGTTTTTTTTTTTTATGAATGAGGATGAAGGTTTATCTAGGGGAGCAGCCGAGGCGATGAACAGAAGAAAGTCAACGGAACAGTTGAGTTAATGAATAGCTTTTTGTAGGATTCACAGCATTCTTGACGCCCAATTCGTGAGGCTCGATTCTAATTAAAAAGGTTTCACAGCAATATATATATATATATATATATATATATATATATATATATATATATATATATGCAAGAGTCCTTGTCATTGTCTTACTATTGACCGTTTTATTTCTGGGAGTTTTTTGTGAAGACAGACGAGTTTCGAAGTGGTGCTATCAAAAACGCTAGGATTGCTGAACCTTCGGTATCAAGCACGGTGTTGATTTCACGGAGCTAAGATTCCTGATAAGACCAACGGCGATAAGTATAAGTGTATCTAAAGATTTTTTTGGCATACCCTAAACCCTAAAATAAAAAGCGTAAATTCAGTAATACAAAATTTTAAAACGTACTTATCTTCAGGTATTAAGAACCCGCACCTGTTTCGAGTTGTCGCTGTAGGCAGTGGAGCTTCATTGTTCAGCAGCAAGACGTTTCATTGGAATTCAGGTATTAGTTTATCAGTGTCATATTTTAAACACTTAACCCGTTATACTCGATTGAAATCTTAATTTATTCACTAATATAAACTGCTTTTGCTGTTCGTATTTTGTCACATTTAGAAATTGCTTATGTAGAATTAACTAGAGGTCATTTGACTGGCAATGTCACATACATCTGTATATAGTTCAGAACTCACTTTGTATGCAGATATTGATTTATTCACAAAATTAACCTGTACCCTTACCATTTTTCAGACCCTTTAATGCTATTTCAAATTCATCTCTAAGTATAGGATATCCCAAGTCATCATTTTCAATGTCTGATTCATTTTCTAATGCAGTTAGTTCTTCTCCTGCATATAAATTCTCTATATATTCTTGCCATCTACCCACTTTCTCTACATTTTCTATAATGACATTTCCTCCCGCGTCCCTTATATTTTTGCTATACGGTTCTATATCCCTAAAATTGATTCTAATTAGTTTGTATGCTTCATCTGTTTTTCCTACTTCCATCTTAGTTTGTACCTCTTTGCACTTTTCATCAATCCATTGTTCTTTAGCTTTCCTACATTTTCGAATAATTTCCCATTTATGGCTTTGTATCTCTGTTTTCCTGTTTCGTCTGATTTATTTTTGTATTTTCGTCTTTCTTCTATTAAATTCACGATATCCTTTGTTATCCATGGTTTCTTATTTACTTTTTGTGTATATCCCAGAATATCTCTGGCCGCCATGTCGAGGCTGGATTTAATGTTATTCCATTCTGTTTCTACTTCCTTAGTATCAGATATTTTCCCGATATCTTTGAGCAATTCATTTGACCTTTTTTCGAATCTTTCTTGAATATCTTTCTCTTTTAGTTTCTGTCGGTCCAAGTGCCTTTTTCCGTTTCTTTTTTCAAATTTTTAAATTTAAGTGCGGCCTTCATAATTACGATGTTGTGGTCAGTGTCTATATCTGCTTCTGGGTAGCTTCTACAGTCTTTTACTTGATTTCTAAACCGTTGTCTAACAAGAATGTAATCTATTTGATATCTTCCTATATCTCCTGGCATCTTCCACGTATATCGTCTTCTAGCATGATGATGAAATAATGTGTTTGTAAAGATTAAATTGTTGTTGTCGCAAAATTCTACCAGCCTATTACCTCTGTCGTTTCTAATGCCTAAACCAAATAAACCTACTATCGCTCCTTCCCTACCCTCACCTACCACTGCATTAAAATCCCCCGTAATTATTAAATTTTGATGTCCTTTTACGTGTCTTAATATGTCTTCGATATCTTTGTAGGTTGCTTCTACCTCTTCGTCACTGTAGCTAGAGGTGGGCATGTATACTTGTATTATTACTGTGTTTACTGGTTTAGATTCTAATCTAACCATGAGTACTCTTTCATTCTTTTGTAAGTAATTTTCTACACAGTATCCTATCTTTTTCCGCATAACTATCCCCACACCCAAATTTCCGTCCTCTGCTCCTGTATGAATTACCCTGAAGTTTCCTCCAAAATCCCCGCCTCTGGCCACCGAACTTCGCTGATCCCTACTATGTCTAATGATAACCTATTCATTTCGATTTTTATGTTCTCTAGCTTACCCACTTGATTCATAGTTCTAACATTCCACGCTCCGACTCGCAAAATGTTCCCGACTCTTATTCTTAACTTTCCGATCGCATCCTCAAGTAGTCCCTCTCGGAGATCCGAATGGGGGACTATTTTAACTCCGGAATCCTTTACCCCAGAGAATGCCATCATTTTATTATAATTTAGGTACGCTGTGTACTTGGGAGGTAATGTGGTGGTTTCCCGTTGCCTTCCACATCGCGGTAGTGTGTCTTAGACTGCCATACCGACCCCTATGGTCTCTGCCAATCTAAGTACCGAAAGAGCCGCTGCCCTCTTTCGGGGACCTGTCGTAGTCTGGTTCCTCACTAACGACCCTACTACTTTGGTTGGACCTGTTGTTTGGCTCTTTAGCTCATTAGAACATGCAAGCCATTTCACCTGTTCTAGTAATCTAGAACTTCGGCAAGGTGCAGGTCCGTTCGAAATGGTTAATTTTATATATTTGATATTTTTTGTATGCCTCGTTTGCTTATTTGTTAATAGCTTGTAAGCGTTCTCAGTTTTCAATAAGATATATTTCTTCTGAGAAATAAACAAAAAGAAATTTTGCACCTTTTGCATAGGGTGGATCTTTTGGAGCTACATTGAAATACACTCAAATATCTTTAAGAATTTGCATAATGAGTTCTAAATTACTCTGTTCTGGCATATTGTATAGTGAATAAGTAATATAGAAATTATGTCATGATAAATAGGAAATCCAGCATACTAATTAGGACAAATTCGATGAATTGTATCTACCTGCTTGCACAGGCCAATATATCACCACCTGACATCTATTATCAATATTATTACAAATATATCTGTATTTTTGTAATTTATCAGTATACATTTGTATTTACATGTGCAAATAAATTATCCTTGTATGTAATAAAATGGCATCAACAAGTTATAAACGAACTGTACAAGCGGTCGATTTCGATTTTGAAGAGACAGTGCTACAGTGGTACAACAAAGCTGAATCAGAAGAAGGAGAATCCAGCAGCGATGATTCGCATCATGAAGGCGATGATAGAGAAAATACATTAACTAATGTACAACTTAGTAGCAGTGAAAGTGATAGCGATCAAAGCACCGATGAAAATATTCGATTCGATCGGCAACATGATGAATACATACAGCAAAAAGTGGAATGAAATGGTAAAGATGTCTGATAGAAAATCAAGAAAAGCTTGTCCTCAAAATGTCATTTGTTTTACGCTGGGTCCTTTCGAAGCAAGGCGAAATTTTCACAGGAAAAAAATGCTTTGAGGAAATTTATAACTAATGACATGATCGACGAAATCATTGTTTGTACTAATAGAGAAGCTGCTCGAACATACCTGCATCAAAAGAAAGTTTGGTACCCAATTAATAAAGAAGAAATGGAGGCATTTATTGGAATTCTACTCGTGGCTGTAGCGGAAAAAAGTTGAGTTGTACCAGTACAAGAACTTTTCTTGATAAACTGTCTAATCCAATCTACAAAGCAGTCATGTCCATGAATCATTTGAAAATATAAAACTATTTTTGAGATTCGACGATTAGAGAACTCGGGCTTATCGGCAAGAAATTGACAATTTAGCTCCTGTAAGTCATATTTGGAATCTATTCCTGGAGCAATGTAGGACTGTTGTGGTGCCAAAGAATTTGTTACAATTGATGAACAATTAGTAGGATTTAGAGAAAGATGCGGTTTTACGCAATACATACCAAGCAAACAGGCGAAATATAGCATAATAATGTTTCGGTTGTGTGAGGCTGAGACTGGATATGCCATTGATGGAGATATATATTGGAAAACAACGTGGTGCCGAAGTACAATGCAATTTGGGAATGCACGTTGTACAGTCTCTGGTGCGTTCAATTCAAAATACATCAAGGAATTTAACGCTAGATAATTTTTTAAAGCGTCGAATTATTTGAAAAACTTCTAGCTATTGAAATAACAGCTGTGGGCACTATAAGAAGAAACAAAAGAGATATACGTGCAGAGATATTACCCAATAGAAACAGAGAGATATTATCATCTATTTTTGGTTTTACTCAAAACATAACTCGTGTGCGTTATGTCCCCAAAGAAAAATAAATCAGTAATTCTGCTGAGCACAATGCACCAGAACAATGAAGTGGATAATACAACGAAGAAAAACCAGAAATAATAAAATTTTATATTGAAACAAAAGGTGGTGTGGATGTGATGGATAAAAAAATATCAAATTACACATGCAGGTGACATATAAACAGATTGCCTTATGTCATATGCAGCAACACAATAGACGCCTATATTTTGTTCATTAACAAAAATAAAGACTACAAAAGCGAAAGGTCAGACCAAAGAAGATTATATCTAAAAGAGTTGGTGAATGCAGCTTATTCTATCATATATGGAAAATCGATCAAAGAAACCTATCATAGATGTAGTTAGAAAATTTATTCAAGTTGAGAAAAAATTAGAAATAGCACCAAAGAAACCAGCAACAAATAAACAATGTTCCTTATGTCCCGCATAAAACGATAGAAAATGTGATCGCGTATGCAATAATTGCAGTAATATTATTTGCAAGGACCACTTGGTATATACATGTATAAAATGTGTAAATAATAATTAATTATTATGTACTATTTGTAAATGAAACACCTATTAAATCAATTTAAAGCCGTAATTATTCAGTTAAAGCACATACATTTCAATAGATATCTAGTGGATCTTCTTGACCCACGTTATGTAAATGTGTAGTGTCCAACAGTCATGGATCCTAGGGTTAAAGGAACTAAATGTGGAATTTTATTTTTTTCAAATAGAGACCATAAAGTTAGAATTTAATAAAGCATTTTCTTATACCGCTCATTTTATATATATATATATATATATATATATATATATATATATATTTATATATATTATATTCGTAGGAAACGGAAATAAAATTAATTATCAACATCCCAATAATATGATAGAGTAGGCACATTTATATCCTTTGCACATATAATAACTTACTTTTTTTTTTTAGCGAATTAGTGAAGGGCGGTACAACATTTGAAGTAAATTTTGATCAAGAAGAAGAACCAGAACAATTAGCTTATAAACCAGAAGATGCATATGTGTATGGAAATCCGGCATGTTTAAACATTACAGATGAAGATACTTATCAAGACAATCAACCATTTGATAATCTTGCAAAACTGATGACCGACGTAACATCAGATGGCAAATTAAAAAAGAGAGTTATTCGGGAAGGTTATGGTGATGTAATGCCAAATACGGCAACAGTTACTATAGAATATAATGCTTATCTCGAATATAATGATGAGCCATTTGATTCGACATATATACGTAAACGTCCATTTAGATTTCGATTGCATTCGGGAGAAGCAATACCTGGATTGGATTTAGCAGTAGAAAGCATGAAAATAAATGAAAAGTCTCAGTTTTTAATTCATCCTGATTATGCTTATCGTGCATTGGGATGCTTAGAACGTGTACCTCCAAATTCTTCTTGCCTCTTTGAGATAGAAGTTAAAAATGTTGTAGATTCGGGAGCTTCATATTCATATGAAAACCTGTCAGAAAGCCAACAAAACGAATTTGTTGAAATATATAAATATGCTAATGCTTTATGCTTGAGAGCAAAAGAATTGTGTAAGAGAGGTGGATGGAAGCCTGCAATTAAAGAATATAATATTGCAGTGGCAAAATTGGAAAATTGTCGTTTGCGTGATATTGATGATCAAGAAAAACAGCAACAGTTATTACTGAGATTGTATACAAATTTGGTAGTGGTTTATACTAAGTTGCAGGAACCTCGTCGAGGTTGTGTTAATTCTAATAAGGCTTTTAATATGTGTAAAGGCACATCACTAAAACCATCTGCTAAGCTTTTCTTTAATAATGCACGATGCCTTATACAATTAGCTGACTATGATCAAGCAGAAAAACAATTGAAAAAGGCTAAAGCTTTAGAACCTCTTAATATAGACATTTCACATGAGCTGAAAAAACTGGAAGACTTGAAAAAAGAATATCATGCTCATGAAGTGAATGTTGCAAAGGCATATTTTAAAACTGCTTAATTGGAATGTATAGTGGACAAATTAAATTTAAAGAATTAGGTGTTATATTTTGGTTAAGATTCTTAAATTTTTATACGTTTGTACTAAGTATTTTCCAAGTGTTAGTAAAAAGATTGATAATTTTTTTAGTGTATTATTAAGCAATCGGCACTTCTTAGTTCATATATTCAAGCAAATAGGTCGGCTGATTAATTCTTGAATTTTAAATGTTTTTAACCATTATACTTTTAGTACAGAATTGAATTAAGCTTCATTTTTTAGAATTGTGCAATTTGTCTGCACACACATTTATATACGAATTGTTTTTAGCTTTTGAATTGTTATCAGCTACATATATTTTCCCAATTTTTGTTATGTGCATAGTTTTATTTCTAAAACAATAATATCATATATTATCGAGAACGAGAATCGCAAGTTATGAAATTATGGTTTAAAATAATGGATGTTGTTTATGAAAGTTTTTTAATACACTTGAATTTTTGTAATTTCCTGTCCTCATTCTGTTTAATTTCTGTTCTTCGGAAACTTTTAGAACGTTAACAAGGTATTTCGATTGAGGGAACTGGTTTTACCGTGTCTCGTGCTCAAGTAAGCATTACGGGAACTGCCGTATAACAAGTATTGAGACAAAAGAATCACAATTTTGGAGAAGTTTCTGCAAAACTACTTTGCTGACTGGAAGTGCTTTGAAGAAAATATTATAGACATAAGCTGTTGCAGTTCTGAAGGAAAACAATTCTTGCAGAATTTATGGTTTTACTGAAAGACATGAACAATAATGGCGTTGATATTTTTTTAAAAGAACCCGTGTGCTGAACAACGTAAAACAGTCCTGGGGGTCGATTTTTGAAAGTATTGGAATAGATTCTCATTGGAATTTCAACACACGTATATATTCCACTAACAAGTATTTATTCTATTTTTAAAATACTGGGAAATGAGATTCCAATGGGAGTTATTATAAGTTTGGCAATGGCGCTTATTCTCTTGCTAGTTTACATTGCGGTTGCTAAAGTGCCGCAAAATTTATATGGGTACATAGGTGAAAATAGTGTTTAAGTTAGATTTTACTACAAAAACTGACTAATCGGGTACAACGGTCGTAAATATATCCGTAATCAAAAACAAATTACATTAAATCTCTCATTAGGCTAGATCAATTCTTCTCTATTAAATTGTATATATTAATATATTCTTTATTGATAAAAGTCGGCGGCACTTCAGCCATGGCCATTTACATTACAAAAACAAATCTAACTTAACCACAGTTTTTAAATGTGTCAATTAGTTTGAAGTATTTAATCTCGTCAGAGTAGTATTCAAATTTTGAGGTTTTTGTTATAAATTTAATTATGGAGCGGCTCGAGCAGCGAAAAAAGAGTGGTCACTTATCCGACAAACAAAAAACGTTAATTGAGTTGATGAATAATGATGAAGTTTTACGAAGAGGAAAGTTTGGACCACAATTTACCTATAAAGATGCTCAAAGAAAGTGGTCAGATATAGCTACCAAGCTAAATGCTATTCCAGGTGCAAACAAACCTTGGAATGAATGGCGAAGGGTATGTGCAGTTGTTGTAATTGTAATTTACGATCATTTCTAATATTTATTTATAGGCTTGGCAGGACATAAAGAAAAATACAAAGAAGAAATGCACTGAGGTGAATAGATATGCTCAAGGTACTGGTGGGGGTTCACCAACCCCAATTATCTTTACAGAAGATGATGAAATGGTTTTGAAAGTTTTAGATACCACAACAGTTGAAGGAGACCCATCAATAGTGGAATCAGTTGTTATGGTAGATATGCATTTTTAGTATATTTTTTTGTATTAATTTATGTTGTAACAGATTGATAATAACCACATGTATGCTGTAGATCATCAATTTGATACAAGCAGAGAGGATTACAGTAGTGTGAAGGACGTGAATATGAAACCTATAGATATTAACCCTGTGTCTGAACCAACTTTGTCGACAGTGGTTCCTATAGTAGGTTCGTCCAAAAATAGCAATGATCGACCACCCAATGCCAATACCACATCTAAACTAAGCAAACCTAAAACAAAAAACTTTGCTACCCGTAGACTAACAGAGTCAATTAAGACTAGCAAAGAGTTTGCTGCTTTAACTAGAGAAAAACTAAATATACAAAAATTACTATAACGAAAAGCTGGTTTTGTTGCGGGCACAGGTAGAAGCAACAGAAAAAATTGCATCAGCCTTAACCACATTGGCATCAAATATAAAAAAAACATGAATAATGTTTAATACATTTATAGTTTTAGTTTTAATATTATGTTTATGTTAGCTTATTTGTTTGATATACATACTTATTTCATTAATTTTTTTTTTTATAATTTGAATAAAATGTAAACAAGTGTCTAAGAAGTGTGTAAAATGTGTTGTATACTATAATTTCCTTCAATCCTTAAAAAAACAATCATTTGAAACTTTATTTGGGTATAATAATATAATTAAATTGTTACAATTACTGAAACGAATTATATATACATTTTTTCGAAATTTGGTAGTATGCCCAAATGCATTATTTAAGAGCATTATTATGCAAAGTAGTTTTGTATGATGCGTGCTTGTAAATTTCTACCTTCATTTAGTTCTTGATTATTGCCTTGTGCATCATTAAACTCAACATCGTCATTAATGATACCATAATCCAGAACGTTGTTGTCAACATCATCATCTGCTTCAGGATCTGGAACGTTGAAATAGATACACATATTGTGTAGCACAGTGCAGGCATTAACAATGAGTGAAGCCTTAGATGGTAAATAAACATTGAACATTGAAATCGCGCCTTTAACAATCCATTACAGTGTTCCATTGTGCTTCGATCTGCAAGAAATGCTGCATTATATCGAAATTCTGCAGTATCAGGCTCTGGATTACATACGGGTGTCTGCAAACATTCTCGTAGTGGGTTACCAGAATCTCCTATACATAAAATTACTACAAAAGTTCAGTTTGTAGTAGACTTGTACTGTACCTATAAGGTAAAATTCAGGTCCTCTATTTTGTGTTACTGTACGTAATGCCACTTCAACTTGCGATCTGCTTCAAATATAGGCGTCATGTGTACTTCCGGGAAACTGTGCATTAACATTTAAGATTTTTAATGTTGAGCCTAAAATAATACACTACATATAACACCACAAATATACTGGGTAACTTACAAAAATGGCAGGTGAGCATTTTTCACAAAAATTACGCCCTCGTTCGGATGAGAGGTCCCATGTGTGTGTTGTCACGCACGTTGCCTGGAACGGCAAGGGTTCGGCAAAATTCTAAATTTTCAGGCAACAAAAAACTTGCCTCCTGACCAATGTAGTACCTTCGGGTGGAGCATTGGAAATGCAATGTATATAGGCTGTTGTGAGAATTGCAGGGAACTGGGTAAGCTAGATCAGAACATAAATAAGCTGAAGTACAATTCCACCCAGTTTCAAGAAGTAAAACCCAATAATGAAAAAAATAAGTGCTCTTAAATCTGATGATTATTATAAACAACTACAGCTGCTGGTTGTGAAATATTTTCAACTAATGATGATTGTGCGAAAGGATAAATTAGAGTAACTATTAATTCGACAAAGGTTCAAGTACTGGGGGAACTTGGCAGACAAAGGCTGCTTACCCCCCTTCATATACCACTGAATATCCGGGAAATAGGGTATATAACTGTAAAACAATATGAAGGTGACCAAACTGCATCAAACAAGAAAGAACAGCAGCTATGTTCAAAGACAACGAACATAGATACAAGAAGAAATCTGTTCAAAGCATAGTGTGGAGCACAGCACAGTACATCAGTAGGAAAAGCAGACAGAAAGAGATAGAAGCCTTCTGGAATGTTGTGCTTCAGATGTATGAAGATGGTAGCATGGACAGACAAAGTTATTATTTCTGCTTTTCATAAAAAATGATCAAATTTTCAACATTTTAGCGTAAAAGTGATGGTTACCAAAGATTTTGAGAGTCAGATGAGTTTCTACCATGCATCCCGCCCGGCGGGTACCAAAAAATTAAATTTTACAAAAAAAAATTAAAAATTAATTTTCTCCGTTCGGAAGCGTTGAAACATGCATTTTTCAAAAATAAGAATTGTGGCACTCTGAGATTTCCCAAATAACATTTCACAAATAAGCCTACTTATGTCTAAAATTTCAAATTTACTGTAACATTAAGCGTATAGTATATAGAGATAAGCATGTACAGATTATTAATTTCTGTTTTATTTTACAAAGTCACTTTATTTTATTTCATTAACTTTATTACGTGTTAACAATGAGTCAAACACAAAGTGCATTTAAGTAACGTCACCAAAACTATGGTGTTACAACTATTATTATTACCACTGCGTAAAAAAATTTCTACTAATTTTTTAATTAAAGAAAATCGATTCTATATTCAAAATTAATACGGTATTAGAATGTTAGAAAATTACTTCAAAATTGTTGGACGCTTGTATTTACACAAATATATCATCCTCATTATCAAGTTCTGTATCTACATCATATTCACTCTCGTCTTCATCTTCCCTTTGGTGAGTTGGATTGTACAAACTTCCAGCAGCTCTCATAAACTCAACAGTTGGGTCCAAATTTTCACGCTTACATCGCGA
This sequence comes from Platerodrilus igneus, assembly GCA_036346225.1. Lineage (NCBI taxonomy): Eukaryota > Metazoa > Arthropoda > Insecta > Coleoptera > Lycidae > Platerodrilus > Platerodrilus igneus. Next base: position 5,444,940 of record JARFIW010001690.1, read on the forward strand.
TATGAACATAAAACAAGCCAAATAACCTAGAAAAAATGACTTTACCCGTCTGTACTTGGGAACACGATGCTTAGCATGTCTCCAAAGACCCTCGATGGTGTTGGTATGAGCCCCCGTCTCTGGATCCTTGAAGGTCAACGAGTGGTTGACCCTCAGATGTTCATAGTCCAAATCCTTAAGGATGTCATATGGCTTCCAACAGTCTCTGATAATGGTGGTTCCGGGCAATATCCACTTTTCGATAAGAGGAATCAACGTCTTGCTGTCTCTCTTCTCTACTGGTACCAAAAAGAAGTTTCCACTCTCTCTGTCGACGCCACCAAACACCCACTGACCATCTACTAGATGGCCACGATAATATTTTCGTTTTCCGAATTTGCTCTTGTCAATTTCAACAATTTTTCCAATACCACCTGTAATCAAAAAGACGCCTGGAATTCGGTTTCATTAAACACTCATCATTATGCTAATACATATGTCCATAAGCTACGCCACTGAATAAGCAGAATGTTGTGTAATTTAAAATGAAATAGTGATCGTGTTTCTTACCGATGGCCGTACTCTGATGAAAGCAGGAATCGATGACTACTTCCCTGCAAAAGCTATTCCAGTCAGTTGCTGTGGCTTTACTTCCAATCTCACACTCTTCTTGAATTGTTTCAATCTCCACAAATGCCAAGATTTGCATTATAGACCAGTGCGATTTGGCAAAAAATGTGCCAGTTCTGATCGAAACTGTTTTGTTGCATGTAACTGTCTTTTTGTTAACTTTGTATTTATTATTGCACCTCCACAAATACTTGTCAATGTAACTCACACTATCAGTTGCTCGAAGATGCAATTTTCCACGGCATCTTTCTTCTGGACACAGATATTCGCCCTCTATACCAATAGCTTTCCAATCTTGCAGTAACTGAATTAGCTCAGGCCACCCCAGCTGAAAAATGTCACGAATAATTATTGGGCGATTCTTCCTTGATTGTTGTGCCACTGACATTTTGCCTGTGAAATTATTACAAGCAACAGACCAAGGATTGAATTCAATCAGAATATTTTTCTTAACGTCTAGTTTAAGAGTTCGAAGTTGATATGAAATGATTCGAAATGATAAGTGTAACTCGCTAAGAATAACGCGATTAAAAAGTAAAATCGTTCTTACCTCAATGACGTCGTCGTACAAATCCTCTTCAATCAAAGAAAATTCAACACTGGAGAGTTCTTCAAGAAAAATTCTAAACAACGAAAATTCGACACGAAAACTAACCGAGGTCTATGGTTCGAACATCAGTTATATCTCACTTCGTTTACGTCTAACCTGGCCGCCTCGCGGCCCTTATAAGAAACGAATCTTGCTAACACGTAGTACGTATGTTGAACTTTCCGCTTACACCTAAGTTCGCTTTGAAAGAAGAGCTAAATGTAAATTGTGAGAAGATAACAAACTACTGTTTGGTTTGACAGTTACAAACGCTTTTACAACTTCGAAAAGGAAAACTCACCAATTAAGTATAATATGAGGAAATCTCAGAGTGCCACAATTTTTATTTTTGAAAAATGCATGTTTCCACGCTTCCAAACGAAGAAAATTAATTTTTATCAACGAACTTCGTTCGTTTATGAAATCGATTTGTCGTCCGTCTGTCTGTCCGTCCGAGGCCTTTCTAATGGTCGGACATCAATGTGTGATACATCAATCGATTCAGCTCGGTGTCCTGAGCTTAAGTTTTGATGTCAGTTGAAATCGGGCCACGGGGACGCCGTGCCCCCGCGATATTCCGTCGGGAAAATTAAAATTTCAAATAGGTCCAAAATTAATGTGCAATACATATTTGGACTCCCCTAACATAGCTGAGTCGAAATATGGTACCCCCCACAAAATCTGACCACGGATACCCGACCCCCGGGAATTAATTTTATCAAAAATTTCAAATAGGTCCAAAATTAATGTGCGATACATATTTAGAATCCTCTGAAAAAACTGAATCGAAATATGATGCCCCCTTATTTACACACACACACACATACATACACACACACACATATATAGCTTTTAAAATATTTATTCAATAAAATAAAATATATTAAAATGTCTCTTTTGTTGTTTATAAATTTTTGTATGTTATCTGAATAATTATAATTATTACAACATAATAATTTTAATTTCTTTAAATTGTTTTAAAGTAAGTCTACATTTGGAAGTTCGTTGCGACAATGCCTTGCATTTTCAACTTGTTTTTGTTTGTAAAATTTAATTTTATCCGGTTTTGGTACCCGCCGGGCGGGATGCATGGCGGGAAATCATCTGACTCGCAAAATCTTCGGTAACCATCACTTTGGCGCAAAAATGTTGAAAATTTGATAATTTTTTATGAAAAACAGAAATATGTCTTTGGCGGGTTTGGGCACCCGCCATGGCGGTTTGGAGATCGAACTGCCTCTAATTTCTTTTGATATCCACTTATACACACTAGAGGAACATCCTGGCCAAAGGGCATTCAAATCCGAAGCTTCGAAGTAAACTGAACTTATACCGTTGCAAGAACCTCGTCGAGGTTGTGTTAATTCTAATAAGGCTTTTAATATGTGTAAAGGCACATCACTAAAACCATCTGCTAAGCTTTTTTCTTTAATAATGCACGATGCCTTATACAATTAGGTGACTATGATCGAGCAGAAAAACAATTGAAACATGCTAAATCTTTAGAACCTCTTAATACGGAAATTTCACGAGCTGAAAAACTGAATAACCTGAAAAAAGAAAATCATGCTCATGAAGTGAATGTTGCAAAGGCCTATTTTAAAACTGTTTAATTGAATTGCATAATGAACAAATTAGATTTAAAGGATTACGTATTATACTTTGGTAAAGATTTTTTAATTCCCATGTTTTCACAGACTAAGTATTTTCTAAGTTTTAGTAATAAGAATGATAATTTTTATTGGATATTAAGCAATCGATTCTTCTTAGTTTATATATGTATACTAGCAAAGGGATCGACTGATTTATTCTTTAATTTAAATAAGTTTTTAACCATTATGCTTTCAATACAGAATTGAATTTAGCTTCATTTTTTAGAATGGTGCAAATACTATGCATACACATTTATATATTAATTATGTTGAGATCTTTTGAATTGTTATCAGGTACACATATTTTCCCAGTTTCACCATTATTATTTAGGAAAAAATTTGGTATCTGCACAGTTTTACTGCTAAAGCAATAATTTGTTGTAATACCGAACACATTTGAAACTGATCGTATTAGTATTATCGTATACTATTCAGGACCAGTGCTACAAGTTATGGAATTAGGGTTTAAACCAATGGATGTCATCTATGAAAGTGTTTTCTAATACACTTGGATTTTTGTGATTTCCTATTCACATCATTCATAAACTTGCAATTATTTTTTTTTAAATTCATGGTATGCCAATCAAAATTTGTGCAAAACTATAAGATCTTCAACTTGAATTTCCATACAATAAATTCAAAGTTGTATAAATACTCGTCGACTTAAACTTGTACTTTGCTTTATTTATGGACAAAATCGATTTTGCTTCAGTTTATTGTGTCCAAATTGGTATTCGTTTCTACTTACTTTTTACCAAAAGAAATGAAAACAATTTATGGTTGCATCAATTGGATAAGTGTAATGCATGGAATACAAAGAAAGAACTGGAACGTAATTTGGATAGATCAGTATGAAAGACGTTTATGTCATATTAAATAGCGACAAGCAAATAATTTAAAGTTCTGATGTTTTTTCGTGCACAAAGTTCTAACTTGGGGTAACATTGTTATAGTTATTCACTTGTCCATGTTTATCGTATTTGTAGAATTTCCTATTAAATGTACACAATAAATAAAAAATTGAATAATTAACAATCTCTTGCTATAGAAAAATATGGGTTCCAAATGAAATCTTGCCAAAATTTCTGTGTACATATTGCATTTGAAAAATTGATTTGAATTCAAATACGGTTAAGCAGTGGTGTTTTACATTGTAACGATTTTATTTTCTGTCATTATGTCTACAGATATTTAACCTATTTAATTAATAATAATCAACTTAATGCATAATGATGCTACACAATCTAAGAAATACATATTACATATTGTCAAATACAATATTAACTTTCAATTCGGAAGTGTAAAATTTTAAAATTATGCGGTGACAAAAGATACTTTTTGTTAGTGTCATCTTAAGAGTTCCCTGTGTTAGACAATTGTAAGATTAAGCTTGTTGTCAGGCGGTAACCCGCGTGATATGATCACTTCCAACTCAGCTGTCGTTAGAAGAGGTCAATTGTTCCTTGAACGCAGGGACGATGACCTTTATTGAATCCACGTGTTGGAAGCACGTGAAATTTAAATTGTTTTCTTGATAGGATATCGTCTCGGCGACGCGCACTTTTGTTGTCCACACTTGCTGGAAAATAGTTCGCAGATGATGAGACGTTATTTTGTTTGAAGGGCCTTTGGTTAACAGTAAGTAGTACTGCTTTTGTAATCTTACTAAATAAATATTTTCAGTGCAACTTTTAATTAACACGAAACTTTTAGTTACCATGAACTTTTAATTAACATGCAAATTTTAGTTAGCATGCAATTTTAGTTAACATGCAACGTAGGAAAATTAAGAAATGAAATTTATCAGTATTTAGTAGTTTAACCTTTGTACGAATGTTGATTTGGCGTGCATCAATAATTTAATATGGACGCTGTGATATGGTTTGGAATTTCAGTAAGCAGCTAATTTGGGTTGTATGGAATTGGAGATTTCCTGTATTTAAGTGCTGAGGCAAGATGCCTAGCAGGTATTTTTCCATCGGATGAACATCTGGTATGTAAATTTACTTTCATATATGTCAGCTGTCGCATGGATATAGCAGACAAACAATTTTTTTGTTTGATCACGTGATCTGAACTTCAAGTTAGATGAATGACAGACTATTTATTTTTCATATTAAGCAACAGGAACCTGTAAATTTTCATTTTAAATCTTTTTATTAATACATTTAAATTACGGAAGATGTCATTATGAGATAAGAAAAGTTAAATTCTTTATTCCATGAAATTTAATTTAATTATTCGAAAAATGATTTACTTAAATCTTAAAAATTAAATTTTTATATTTCATATTTCACTAATTGCTGAGTGCAGTATTTTTGTGAGGTTAAGTGGTATTACTCAACCAACTGAAATTGTTACATATAGTTAAAAATTCAAGGAAGAAACTCTTGCTTACTCATTTTTTAATAAATTTTGCTAGACATTTCTAACAGAAATTACCATGTTTCAATTGTGACAAGTATTTATACTATTAAGTACTTATGTACATATTTTGCAATAATTTAAATTAATCAAGCTTATATTAAATGAAAAAGATGTTTTGTAAATAACATGCTAAATACTGAAGGAATAGATTTTTATTTTGGTCAAGGCTATTCTTTTTAATTGGAATGAATGAAGGTTGATTCGAATTAATTTTTAAATTTTGGACTTAAATGCACAAACAGTGCTATCTTTGTTTAATCTGTTCACAGGTGTAGCAGTGATCTATAAAGGTCAAAGTCGAGTCATAAGGTAAGATACTTTAGGGATTGTGTAGATGTAATAAATTGTATAGCGGTAATTGAATAGAGGTTTCCGCATTCGCCTTGTACAAGGGACTTAAGTAAGGTCTTCTTCGTATAGAAAAATTCGGTGGCGCCATATTCTTTACATTTGGTCGCAGTCCAACCCCGACCCACAGCTCATGTTCCACCCAGAGCAAATAGTTTGACTAGCCGCTTAGCCTTTTGTTTCCTCATCTACGAGCCATTTTCCATCGAAACTTGCCGTGGGCTCTATACACTTACTGGAAATCCTCGTAAAACTTTCTTGTGCCTTTCAGCTGGTCACATAGAAAAAAAAACTAATAGGAAAAATCCCTTAATATAAATTAAAAGGCTATAAATAGCGCCCAACGTATAAGCCCCGATTGCTGTACCAATTGTATAAGCACATAACGTGCAGGCTTCAATTGATTTTGCATGTTTACACTTGTTGATTCGTGAATCATTTACCCTAAGACTAATTTAGTCTATTGATGTTGTTCGACTGAAGTTTTAGTGCAGATTGTTTAATTGAGTTTAAATTATAGTTAGTTAGCTAGTCTATTTCATGATGGCTAAGACCTATCAAGTAGTTTATTTGCATAAAGATGAGTTGGATTACGAATTGAGAATCCGAGGAGTTGTTAGTAGCAGACCGATGCAGGATAAGAGGAAAATGTTATGCCGATTATTAGCTAAAGAAACAGCAGTACCTGGTCGTTTAATTGATCCTTCTGCATATGTCGTAGAATTTTCAGATGAACGTGATGAGATTGAGGTATCGATAGAATCAGTAAAAAGAAGGTGAGTTAGCAGACCCTACATTTAAGAGGATACAGTCGAGATTAATACATCTTGATGGTCGAGTTAGGAGAATGAAAATCCCTTTAGATAATTCGGATGAGGTTACTTTATTTAAGAATGAATCGTTAGCAACTATCCTTACCATGGAGGCAGAGCTACATGAAAAGCTTAAGAAGAATGAAGATGTAAGCGGATATGGTGAATTTTCTACAAGAGAAACCATTCCAGCTGTTGTCAGTGCTCCTATTCACACTGTTTCATATTTAGTACCCCCTATTCCAATTGGTTCGTGGCCAGTAAAATTTTCTGGAGATCCAAGACAGGTTCATCAATTTTTGGACAGAGTAGCTGAGTTAGCACACTCGCGTAAAGTATCTGAAGGAGATTTATTTAATGCTTGTTGCGGCGAATCCGTCCCTACCCCTTCATATGTCACAAGAACAACGAACAAGAATAGACTAGCACCCCTACGAGACTCGGTTCCAGACGCTTGCACGGTCAAGATGCTCTGTTCAGTTACAGCTAAAAATATTTGCTTTACCTAAAACGTAGTTATTTTTACAATTGTATATATTACAAATAAATTTGTGTACTTTACGTGAAATTCTAAAAAACATCCATTGGTCCTTCAGAGCTCAAATGCTTAATTAAAAACCAGCGATAAATTACTGCTACATACATCAACGTTCAAGGTTGAAGTTACCTGCTTAGAATTGATGGTTATTTTCTACAATATAGTGCAAGTTCGTTCGTCCAATTTTACCTGCTTTTCGTTCAACACAAGGTCGACGGCGTGCACCCTTATACAATACAACTGGTTTGTATACAAAAACACCATCATTTCAGGAAAGGTATGTGACTTCCTTTTAATACATCATTCCAACAATTTTATAGGTAAAGCCTGTATTTTATTTACAACTTCCAAACAGCTGTAAAGCGCTAATTAATTACATAAACCACGACACGCTTTACGGTGTTTCTTTGCAACCTGCCTTTTTTACTAGTTTGTTATATTTTACGTATTTATTATAATGTCTAAGACAGACAAAAACAAGCGTACAGCTATTAAAAGCTCTTTAACACGATTTAATAATTACTTTCATTCAGTTAAAAATGCAGATTATGATTTAGATGAACTACAAGACCGCTTAAATAAATCTGAAGCACTTTTCGATGAATTTAATACGGTTCAATTACTTATTGAAAATGCTGATGAACAATGCGAATCTAATTATGCTACTTTACATGCTCCACAGAGAGAAAAATTTGAAAATGATTTCTTTAAAATTACGGCAACTGTCAAAAAATTCATTTGTGATAAAAACGGTACTGTTAAAGCTGGTTCTCTAACGAGCAACATTAACAGTGACCACAATGATCAGAACTCAGCCAATTTTCGTTTACCGAAATTAATTCTGCTTACTTTTGACGGGTCTTTTGATCAATGGTTATTTTTTAGAGACAGTTTTGTGTCAATCATTCATTCAAATACTACCATTTCTAACATTACTAAATTTTATTATTTGCGCATTCAATTGGTCAGAATTGCTGCAGATACAATAAAATCTTTAGAGGTATCAAACGCTAATTATTTGATAGCTTGGAAATTAATTCAAGAAAGGTTTGAAAACAAACAGTTGTTGGTCACTAATCACATTAAAGCACTTTTTAATCTACCTTCCGTCGCAAAGGAATCTCATGAAGCCTTGCGACTACTATTAGATGGTATGCAAAAACACCTACGCGCTTTAAGGGCTCTCGAACGTCCCACTGAACACTGGGATGATTTGATCATATTCTTAATTACTAACAAATTTGATAACGTTACACGACGCGCGTGGGAAACGGAAAACAAAACTGGTGACCTACCAGAGTTACAAAACTTAATTGATTTTTTGAAAGAAAGATGTCGAATTCTTGAATCTTTATACGTCAATATTGACACGAAACCGCAACAGCCGGTTACACCACAACGAACGTACAAAGCTTGTAAATCGTTTGTTACAACTTCTACAAAACCATGTCCTTTATGTTCCAATAATCACGCAATTTACTATTGCACAGAATTTACAAAACTCGATGGCTCGAACAAATTAAATACTGCTAAACGTTTACGGCTATGCATCAACTGTTTAGGTGCTAATCACTTAACAAATAATTGCAAGTCTACAGGGTGTCGTAAATGTGGAAAATTCCACCATACTCTTTTATGTTTTAAAAACAACAATGCAAATGTGCAGTCTACTTCTGCACAAAACACTTCACAGAACCTTACTACTGTTGCTGCAAATGAGCAACTCATTCCAACAGCGTCAGCTACACCTGTTAGTCTGACCGTTAATACTTCTGCGAAGTTACAAGTTTTACTTTCCACTGCAGCTGTTACAATTCTTGACGCTTTTGGCGATCCACACGACTGCAGAGTTCTTTTAGACAACGCAAGCCAATCGAACTTTATATCTCAACGTCTTTGTGACATTTTACAATTGCCAAAACGCAACACAAACATTTCCATTTTTGGAATTAACCAATTGAATCATGATGTCAGTCACATTGTCACAGTCACCATCAAATCAAAGGTAAACAATTTTAAAACAACACTTAATTGTTTAGTCTTGCCAAACATTACTGGTCACTTGCCAAGCACTTACATTCGCAACACGTCATTAGACATACCCAAAAATATCAAACTTGCTGATTCAAATTTTGGTCACCCTGCTCCAGTAGATTTATTAATTGGTGCAGACACTTTTTGGGATTTATTAGGCATTGGAAAAATTAAACTTGGCGACAATGGTCTCATTTTACAAAAAAGTAAACTTGGTTGGCTCATTTCGGGCAAAATTTATACATAAAATGCTATTTCCAATACGTTACATTGTTATCACTCTTCTAATGCTACTTTAGAAGCACAATTGTCTAAATTTTGGTTACTTGAAGAATATCCAAAAATAAAAATCTTTTCTGACGAAGAAAACTATTGTGAGACACACTTCAAACAAAACACATCTCTTAATGATGATGGTCATTTTATTGTAAAAATTCCTATTAAGGAACCTACACCTGAATTAGGAGATTCTAAAACTACAGCTACTCAACGCTTTCTTAAACTAGAACGAAAACTTGAGAAAAACCCAGGTTTAAAACAACAATATCATAATTTTATCCATGAGTACATACAATTAAACCACATGTCACTTTGCAGTGATCAACAAGACAACTCTGGATTCTTTCTACCACATCATTGCGTTCTTAAAGACACTTCTACTACTACTAAATTACGGGTCATATTTGATGGCTCTGCTAAATCCTCCTCTGGATATTCGCTGAACGATTTAATGTTGGTCGGTCCTAATATACAGGACAACTTATTTGATATTTTACTTAGGTTTAGAAAACGCAACATTGTTTTAAGCGGAGATATTGCGAAAATGTACCGACAAGTATTTATTCATGAAGATCAACGCCACTTACAAAAGATTTTATGGCGTTTTGACTCAAACAGCGAAATTCTTGCTTACAACCTTAACACGGTTACTTACGGTACAGCTTCTGTGTCATTTTTAGCCATCAGAGCTCTCCATGAGGTTGCACATAGACACATACATGAAAATCCCAAAATTGCTTCAATTATACTCCACGATTTTTATGTAGACGATCTTCTCACTGCAGGAGATACTGTTGAAGAGGTCAAACAAATAAAAACTGAAATTTCTACTCTTCTACAATCCTACGGATTTCCTCTTCGCAAATTTGTTTCAAATGACAAATCTATACAATACGATTGTGAGTCAAACATTATACACTTAGGTGACACAGGACAAAATAAAACCTTAGGATTATTTTGGGACTCTCACAATGATACATTGCAATTAATGTTCCACAACACACGTCCAAGGCTACCAAACGACACATTTTGTCATACATTTCAATGATTTTTGACCCGTTAGGTCTTCTCTCACCTGTAATAATTACTGCCAAAATTATCTTACAACAGCTTTGGAAATTAAAAATATCATGGGACGAAACCGTTCCTGCGGACTTATACTTGCAATGGCAAAATTATCGCTCTCAACTGGAGCAATTAAACACATTAAACATTCCAAGACAAGTGACATGTTCTAATCCCGTTTCTACTCAGTATCATTGCTTTTGTGATGCTTCAGAGGCAGCCTATGGCGCTTGTATTTTTATACATTGCACGGATGCTCTTGGAAACACTACTTCAAATCTTTGTTGCGCAAAAACAAGGGTTGCACCTTTAAAACTTATTACAGTTCCTAGACTGGAATTATGTGGTGCTCTTCTTTCAGCTGAACTTTCAAACAAGGTAGTTACGTTTAGTAACATACACTTTGAAAGGGTCTTTTATTGGTGTGATTCTACCATAGTTATCTCTTGGATAAATACATCTCCACATTTATTAAAAACTTTCGTTGCTAACAGAGTTTCACAAATACAGAACTTATCGAATACTGATTCTTGGAGGTACATCAATACTTTACACAATCCTGCTGATTTACTGTCAAGAGGAATTGATCCTATAACTTTACTGAATTCGGAACTTTGGTTTCATGGTCCGAATTGGCTTACCTGGCCTGAAAATAATTGGCCTGTATACTCTTATCAATTAAAAAATTCAGAAATTCCGCAAACTCGTCCTATAACTTCAGTACTTGTATCCACTTCCGAAGATTTTGATCTCATAAATCGATTTTCTTCATTAACTAAACTACAACGAGTTTTTGCTTGCATTCTAAGATTTAAAAACAATTCTTTAAAACCTAAGAACATGCGTACTACTGGTCCCCTAACAACACAAGAATTAGCAGATTCTTTAAACACACTTGTAAAAAATTGTACAAATACAAACATTTCCTGACGATTACAATAAATTACTTAAAACTGGTCAAGTGAATAACAAAAGCAAACTTTTAAGCTTAAACCCATTTCTTAATCCACTTACAAAAATTATTAGAGTCGATGGTGGTTTGGAAAACTCCAACTTTAATTTTCTTAAAAAACACCCAGCTGTTCTGCCTCAAAACATTATTTTTCTACCTTAATTGCTCAACACGAACATTTAAGACTGTTACACGCTGGCCCACAGGTCTTATTGGCCTCAATTAGAGAAAGATTCTGGCCTATATCTGGTCGAAACTTGGTGAAAAAGGTCGTGCATGACTGTGTACGATGCTTTCGTTTTAACATAAAACCTAAACAACACATAATGGGAAATCTTCCAAATTCCCGTACAACGCCTATGCGTCCATTTTATTACTCCGGTGTTGACTACGCTGGCCCATTTTCCCTTCGTGACAGAAAGGGTAGAAACTTCAAAACAACTAAGGCTTACGTGTCTTTGTTTGTCTGCTTTACCACAAAGGCTATTCATTTGGAAGTCGTTAGTGACCTTACAACTGAATGTTTTTTAGCTGCTTTGCGCCGTTTTATGGCTAGACGTGGAAAATGTGCTGAAATATTTTCTGACAATAGTACCACCTTTGTGGGGACAAATAATGAAATTCAAAAATTTGTTGACATCTGCTACACTAAAATTTCTAATGACCTCTCTGACGATGGAGTTCAGTGGAAATTTACTACACCTCGTACGCCACATGTCGGTGGTTTATGGGAGTCAGGCGTGAAATCCGTGAAACACCATTTAAAGCGTGTGATGGGTGACGCGTCAATTACATTTGAAGAATTTTGTACGGTTCTTTGTCAAATAGAGGTTTGCCTAAATTCCAGGCCCCTTTATCCTTTAACACAAGATCCTAATGATACCAATCCTCTTACCCCTGGTCACTTTTTGATCGGCGAACCTTTGTGCACAATACCAGATCCGAACTTGTTGCACTTAAATGAAAAACGATTATCGAGATTTCAGCGAATGCAACAGCTTACACAACACTTTTGGTCCAGGTGGTCAAAAGAATATATCTCGAACTTACAAACACGCGTTAAATGGAAAGAAAATTTTCCACAACTTTTAAAACCTGGCACACTTGTCATCATTAAAGAAGACGGTCTTCCACCTCTCAAATGGCGGCTTGGAAGAATCATTGAAGTTCATTACGGACTTGATGGAATAATTCGTAGTGCAACTATCAAAACCACTTCGGGCAACTTTAAACGTCCTGTAGTGAAACTTTGTGTTCTACCTAATCAAATCCCCTAACGAGATGTTTATTTTAATGCTTTTGACATTCATTTTTGTAGTTTTTTCGTTACAAGCATTTACATATTGAAAGTGTAGTTACTTTTATGAACTTTAATTTATGTGTGCCTATGTAGTTTAAACACTTTACAAACTTTTATGGTTTTCATACTTCTTTTGAAACCTTAGAAGATTTCAAGGAGGGCGACTTATGTTGCGGCGAATCCGTCCCTACCCCTTCATACGTCACAAGAACAACGAACAAGAATAGACTAGCACCCCTACGAGACTCGGTTCCAGACGCTTGCACGGTCAAGATGCTCTGTTCAGTTACAGCTAAAAATATTTGCTTTACCTAAAACGTAGTTATTTTTACAATTGTATATATTACAAATAAATTTGTGTACTTTACGTGAAATTCTAAAAAATGTCACTTTAATCACAAACAATGCTTCTGTAGAATTATTCACAGGTAACGGTTTAGAATGGTATCGTTGTGTTAGAAGTTCTTTAACAAACTGGAGTTCTTTGGTTATTCGTTTAAAGGAAGATTTCTTACCATCACACTCAGAGGACGAGATTTGGGAAAAAATTAGGTCGCGTCATCAACATAAAGGAGAATCTGTAGTCATATATATAGCTCACATGGAGAATTTGTTTAGCAGGTTACCACAATCACCTGCGGAATGCACGAAAGTTAGAATGGTAAAAAAGAATCTATTACCTGATTTTATTTGTCAATTAGCTCTAACAGAAATTGATAATATGTCAACGTTAATTAAGTTGTGTAAGAAATTGGAAGAAGCTTATGCATCCAAGCATAAATTAGTACAAAGTCCAGCGAAATATGTTACGAAAGCATTAGGAAATTCGAAGTTTCAAGTTGAAAATAAGTGGTCAGCTCCGGTTAAAAACTTTTCAGCACGAACTGGTCGTAGTTTTTATAATCAATCATTTCCACCTCAAATACAATCTCTTGGTAATAATAATAATAATAATCTTTCTAGTAGAGTCCCTGTAAATAAATTTAAAATAAATAAACTTACATGTTGGAATTGTTTGGAAGAAGGTCATACATTTTGGAGGTGTAAGGTTCCTCGTAAAATATTTTGTTATGGTTGCGGATATAGTGGAGTTAAGTCAGTAACTTGTCCGTCGTGTTCAAAAAACGAGTAGGTAGGCAGATGCAGAGTGGCCGGCATCATGCTTATATGCTAAAGGCTACGGTTATGTTGTGTGAGCAGAAAATTTTTTTTGATAAAGATGATTGGTCGGCTCGGAATCGTTAAAGATTTTTGTCAACGGAACGTCAAGCCAAAAGCTGACGCGTTATTTGTAAAGAAACCTCAGGACAATCGTCCGTACATTATGGTGAAATTGTTGGATAGAGACGTCACGGGTTTGTTTGACTCCGGTTGTACTACTACCGTGGTTGGTTCGTTAGCATTTTCTGTTCTTGAAGAATTGAATTTAAAAGTTTTTAAAACCGAAAAGAGAAAAGTTTCCACTGCAGATGGTGCTCTTCAAGAAGTTATTGGTTCAGTTGATTTACCTATTAGAATTGGAAGACAATATCGTATTATTAACGCTTTGGTTGTACCATCTCTTCCACACACATTTATTTTTGGTAGCGATTTCGCTAAATCTTTTGGTTTAATAGCAGATTTCAAAAACAACACATGGCATATTCAAGATTATGATAACAATAGTATTTCGTATATAGGTCAATAGTCAGTACCCTTAAGTTGTAGTAATCAGTTACTTAGTTTAGATGATTTGTTGGAAACGCAGCAAGTAAAAGCGCGAATAGCAATAGAATCCTTCAATGAAATTAGTAGTGAAGAGAGACTAGGGCGTACAGATAAAATTGTTTTAGATATTGATACTGGTGATGCGAAACCATTTCGTAAGAAACCATACGTCATGGCCCCCTTTATGAGTAAGATGTTAGATAAAGAGTTAGACGAAATGTTGAGATTAGGAGTAGTGGAAGAATGTCAGAGTCCATGGTCATCCCCTGTACTGTTAGTTAAAAAACAAGATGGCGAGTACAGATTTTGTTTTGACGGAAGAGCGCTCAATGATATTACTAAACATGATAGCTACCCATTGCCAAATATCGATAGGATTATTAATTTACTCAGAGCTGCAAATTATATTTCTAGTCTAGACCTTAGAAAGAGTTTTTGGCAAATCCCACTTTCCGAAACATCTAAGGATAAAACAGCATTTAGTGTTATTTCAAGAGGACAGTATAGGTTTGTTACCATGCCATTCGGATTAAAGAATGCTGCTCAGACGCAACAGCGTTTGGTTGATTCAATTTTTGGACCGAAGTTTGAACCACATGTTTTTTGTTATTTAGATGACATTATTTTGTGTTCAGCATACTTTTGAGATAGTTCATCGAAAATGAAAGTTTAACATAGTTCCAGATTGTCGTAGCCGTGCAGTCCCAGTCGTAAATCATGTAGATAATTTAGTTGAAATCAAGTTGGATAATGTGGATCCCTGGTATGTGTCTCTTCGAGAAAAGATTTTATCTTCACCTGATGAATACCCACAATGGAAGGTGGAAGATAACCTTGTATTTAAATTTCTTTCTTCAAATTTACCACTCTCGTCGAATGTAAGGGAATGGAAATATTTAGTTCCTAGATCACAAAAGGAAGAGGTTATTCGAATAAATCATGACCCTTCAGTGGCCGGACATTTTGGTTTTTTCAAAATATTGGCATGCATACAAGAGAATTTTTATTGGCCAAAAATGCGTATTGATGTGTTGAAATTTTGTAAAAAGTGTTTAACGTGTGGTGCACAGAAAGCAACGAATAGAGGACCCCTTGGGTTAATGGGAAAGGAAAAAGAGGTGAAGTTCCCCTTTCAGATTATTGCAATAGACCTCATGGGCCCATTTCCACGGTCCAAGTTAGGACACAAATGGTTATTAGTTATTGGTGATTGGTTCTCAAAATTTACATTAATGTTTCCTTTACGTAGTGCAAAAGCGCATTTAATAGAACGTGTACTGGAGGAAAAAGTTTTTTTAGTTTTTGGTGTCCCCAAATTCGTTATTTGTGATAATGGCTCACAATTTAGTGGAAGAAATTTTAAGGCAGTATGTAAAAAATATGATGTTCAAAAAATTTGGTTTAATGCAGTTTACTCTCCCCAATGTAATTTTGTGGAAAGAATAAATCGAACTGTCGGAACAGCTATACGGTCATATATTAAAGAACATGATACTTGGGATATTGAGTTATCCCAAATTCAGTATGCGATTAATTCTGCAAAACATCATGCCACTGGTTATTCGCCAAATTTCTTAGTTTTTGGTAGACATGTTCCCGTGTCTGGAAACTTTTATGGTCTTGATGTGGAACCCACAGATGATTTAGATATTATTGCTGGTGATAGACCTTCGTATGTGTTAGATCATCAAGGACTATTTGATATTTTTATAGACGTACCGAAAAGGTTACATTTAGCTTACATGCAGTCCAGTAATTCATATAATTTAAGGAGACGTAACATTTCTTTCGAAGTAGGTGACAAAGTTTGGAGGTCCAATAAAGTTCTTTCGAAAGCAAGTGATAAGTTTACTGCTAAGCTTGCGCCAAAATACGTTTTGTGTATCGTTAGAAAGAAGATTTCTAATTTGATTTATGAATTGAATAATGAAGATGGTTCAAAGGCAGGCAGATGGCATGTTAAGGACTTAAAACCTTATTCAGAGTTCAGTAATGATATTGAGAAAGATGATGTTTCTGAATGTTAATTAGTAGTGTTAAAATGTTTAATGGTTAATAGTAGGAATTATTTCTGTCATATCTTTTTGGTAAAGAATTTATTTATTGTATTAGAATACTGTTTGGAAATCTAAAATTTGGATGTAGGATATGAAGTTAAAAAAGGGATAAAGAAATTTTGTTGCACAATAAGGTTAATATTAGGTTGCTCTGAAACTGTAAGTTGCAAATTATTTGTTGAATTTGAGATGTAAGTTGCATGTTACCCTAAAGGTCAAACGTTAGTAGAAGATGTTTATATTTTTGGTGATGAACTTTTGATAAGTTTTGTATACAATTAGTTGAAAATTTCTTTTGGATTTATGTATGTATGGTCATATTAATCTATGGTGAGTTAGGTATGAAATAATTCACTTAATTCATTTAATTCATTTAGTTTGTTTAACGCATTGTATATAGTGCTTATATTAGTCCGAAACTTAGCTTCTCAAAAATTTCTGTGGAGAACAATTGTTTCTGGAAGGTAATTTTGTAGTCAAGAGGACAACCGAGATTGATGGTAGTTCTTGAGATTGTATTGGAAGTCAAATAATTTGAGTCCAAGTTAGATATTGGTAAGAGACCAATTATCGTTAGTAACTAAAATGGTTATGTTTATTATGAATATTGTGTGAGTTAGCAATGTTCTATTTTATTATGAATATTGTGTGAGGTAGCAATGTTCTATTTTGTTCATTCATGCGTGAGTGAAATTTTTTTAAAGAGTAAGACGTGGTGACGTTTTGCTTGTCTCTTCATAGGTAGAGATATTTCTACATTTCTGTTAGCATAATATGCGGTAGAATGTTAAACATTCATGATTTTGAAATATGTTCGTTATTTTGGAAATATGTTCGTTGTGGATCCCGATAATATTAGGAATCCTTTCCTTTTGTAAGTATGTAAATTATGGTTAGTAGAGTAAGAGTATGTTTGTCATGATAGTTAAATCTTTGTTAATGAATAATAATACGGCAGTATTTTATTTTTAGTTTCTTAAATTCTGTGTGTGTAAAGTGAGTGATATATAACCCCGAATATGTATTAGCTGATATTGTAATATTACCGATTATGACTTCCCGAAATTGTCCCCTTTTGGCGTGTAGTACGCGTAGTTACTGGTCACTCATTTACATACATGCAGTATCCCTGTTGATTCAGAGAGTTATTTTTTTGTTTTGGTATGTAGAAATTAATAGTAAATTGTAAATACTAATAATAAAATGATAAAAAAAAAAATTCTTCGCACTTATTCTGAAATATTTCCTCGAATTTTTTTCTCTTAGTAAGAGGCTGTGTAACGATTTTATTTTCTGTCATTATGTCTACAGATATTTAACCTATTTAATTAATAATAATCAACTTAATGCATAATGATGCTACACAATCTAAGAAATACATATTACATATTGTCAAATACAATATTAACTTTCAATTCGGAAGTGTAAAATTTTAAAATTATGCGGTGACAAAAGATACTTTTTGTTAGTGTCATCTTAAAAGTTCCCTCTGTTAGACAATTGTAAGATTAAGCTTGTTGTCAGACGGTAACCCGCCTGATATGATCACTTCCAACTCAGCTGTCGTCAGAAGAGGTCAATTGTTCCTTGAACGCAAGGACGATGACGTTTATTGAATCCACGTGTTGGAAGTACGTGAAATTTAAATTGTTTTCTTGATAGGATATCGTCTCGGCGACGCGCACTTTTGTTGTCCACACTTGCTGGAAAATAGCTCGCAGATGATGAGACGTTATTTTGTTTGAAGGGCCTTTGGTTAACAGTAAGTAGTACTGCTTTTGTAATCTTACTAAATAAATATTTTCAGTGCAACTTTTAATTAACACGAAACTTTTAGTTACCATGAACTTTTAATTAACATGCAAATTTTAGTTAGCATGCAAATTTTAGTTAGCATGCAATTTTAGTTAACATGCAACGTAGGAAAATTAAGAAATGAAATTTATCAGTATTTAGTAAAGTTTAACCTTTGTACGAATGTTGATTTGGCGTGCATCAATAATTTAATATGGACGCTGTGATATGGTTTGGAATTTCAGTAAGCAGCTAATTTGGGTTGTATGCAATTGGAGATTTCCTGTATTTAAGTGCTGAGGCAAGATGCCTAGCAGGTATTTTTCCATCGGATGAACATCTGGTATGTAAATTTACTTTCATATATGTCAGCTGTCGCATGGATATAGCAGACAAACAATTTTTTTGTTTGATCACGTGATCTGAACTTCAAATTAGGTGAATGACAGACTATTTATTTTTCATATTAAGCAACAGGAACCTGTAAATTTTCATTTTAAATCTTTTTATTAATACATTTAATTTACGGAAGATGTCATTATGAGATAAGAAAAGTTAAATTTTTTATTCCATGAAATTTAATTATTCGAAAAATGATTTACTTAAATCTTAAAAATTAAATTTTTATATTTCATATTTCACTAATTGCTGAGTGCAGTATGTTTGTGAGGTTACGTGGTACTACTCAACCAACTGAAATTGTTACATATAGTTAAAAATTCAAGGAAGAAACTCTTGCTTACTCATTTTTTAATAAATTTTGCTAGACATTTCTAACAGAAATTACCATGTTTCAATTGTGAGAAGTATTTATACTATTAAGTACTTATGTACATATTTTGCAATAATTTAAATTAATCAAGCTTATATTAAATGAAAAAGATGTTTTGTAAATAACATGCTAAATACTGAAGGAATAGATTTTTATTTTGGTCAAGGCTATTCTTTTTAATTGGAATGAATGAAGGTTGATTCGAATTAATTTTTAAATTTTGGGTATAAATGCACAAACAGTGCTATCTTTGTTTAATCTGTTCACAGGTGTAGCAGTCATCTATAAAGGTCAAAGTTGAGCCATAAGGTAAGATACTTTAGGGATTGTGTAGATGTAATAAATTGTATAGCGGTAATTGAATAGAGGTTTCCGCATTCGCCTTGTACAAGGGACTTAAGTAAGGTCTTCTTCGTATAGAAAAAGTCGGTGGCGCCATATTCTTTACATTTTTGGTCGCAGTCCAACCCCGACCCACAGCTCATGTTCCACCCAGAGCAAATAGTTCGACTAGCCGCTTAGCTTTTTGAGGTTTCCTCATCTACGAGCCATTTTCCATCGAAACTTGCCGTGGGCTCTATACACTTACTGGAAATCCTCGTAAAACTTTCTTGTGCCTTTCAGCTGGTCACATAGAAAAAAAAACTAATAGGAAAAATCCCTTAATATAAATTAAAAGGCTATAACATTTAACACTTTATACATATTTCAAATGAAGAGTTTATTTACTTGACCTTTAGAAAGGATTACAATAGCACTTAAACAGCAAAGTAACACTGTAATAAATTGTATTAGGAAATTGGTGATTATGTGTTCATGTTGTGCCTTTAAAAAAACTATTGATGTGGACACAGGCATTTCTGGTGAACATGCTTATGCGTCTCTTTAAGGTCTTGAGAAAGTTAATTCGTGATTCTACAAAAAAATGTTAATGAAGTATTTTATACCGCCTATCATATGAGCAAAACCTTTTTCAAAAACTCCATTTCTCAAGTAAATCATTCTGGAAATTTTAAGTGAGCGACTCGTTTTAATGGTAATCCTGATACCGATGTGGACACATTTTTAGATTATGTTCAAACTTTTAAAGATTGCTCAAACATATCATACACTAAAGCTTTATGCGACATCCATTTTATTGGAAAGCTTAGCAGGAACATTTCGATAGAGGGTTAGATTTTCAATTAAGACTTAGGAAAGAAGCAGTGAGGTCGTATAAAGTCTCATGTGCTAATAAACCTCTATCTTTAGTTTTTGGAGAGATTTTCACTAGAAAACAAAACGCTTATGAAATAAGTGCACTTATAACTCAGTTACCACGGCTAATATCTACAGATTCTGAGTTAAATATATGACCTGCATTGTAAAGTTAGAAAACTAGTTTTATGTTGTAATTTTAAGGGATTCGGTGATTTTCTTGAGTGCACTTGAGATATCAACAGGTCTTTACGAGACCCTCTTCCACAGGGAAAAATCAAAAGGAAAACTCCTCTAATAGTCCTTTGCATAGAATATCAAACTGAAATGCATATATTGTAAAAATGTTGTACACAATTGTCAGAAGCTGCAAAAGAAGGAATTTTTCAATAATATTAAAAAAATCTCTACTACATTCATCCTTTCAACTGAAAAATAAAATATTTTTTTCTGACTGGAAAAAATTTGACATTTAATGTTTCTTGACAGATAACAAAATGTCACTTATGAATTTACTTTTTTGCCAGGAAAAAAATGAGTACTTTTTTCTCGGGTATGTGCAAATAAGTAAGAACACGAAGATATATTTAAAGCCGGATCCACACTTGTAACATGCGGGTGTAACATAACATCGTATCACAACTTCGTTGCGTTTAAAACAACCAATATAAACAACTAAGCAAGCAATTTTTGAAAGCACTTGCCGAATTAAATTGACAGATATTTGATTACTTTAAAGGTTTCCTTAGCAACGCAAGTCTAACTGTCCCTATAAGTATAACAACCTATTGTTTGAAACTTCAAATTTGACATCGATTGATTTTTTGACTTTAATACATTGTAATATTTTTTTCGATATTAAATCATCGTTTTGCCTGTCGCAGAAAAAATAGTGTATTATACACGGGTAAAAATGTAAAATTTTAACTCTCGGTGTTTTGTCTCCCTCCACTTCGTGTCGGGAGACGAACACACCTCAAGTTAAAATCTAGTACTTTTTTCCCTTGTATGATAAATAACTAGTGTTATGGTTGTGGTGCTCCGAGTGTACAAATAGTGACAATATAAATGCATGTACAACAACAGTTTCCTGTTCTTCGAAAGCTTTCAGACCAGTACTAGTTATTTGGATTGATGGCATTGAGGGAACTGGTTTTGCTGATTCTAGTGCTCAAGTAAGCGTTATAGGAAATGCTGTATACTAAGTACTGAACAAAAGTATTACAACTTTGGGGAAATTTCTTATTTGCGGACTCAAGTGCTTTGGGTAAAATGTGATAAAGACAAAACTGCTGCTGTTCTCAAAGAGTAAATAATTCTTACAGAATTTATGGTTTTACTGAAAGGAATGAACAATGATGGCATTGAGTGTTGAACATTAAACTAATCGTGGTATTTTGTGGAAAACAGTACTAAACATTTAAGTTTGAGATGTAAACAAAACGTAACAGTTCACTAATTAATGAACTATTAACCCATAATTTACTAGTTGGTGAAGGTAATAGGTAGACACCAGACAGAAATACAAATTCAATAAGCTTTTTACCGGCCATAAAGGAATTTTGAAATGGAGGAGAACTCCTACAGATTTTTCTATACATCCATGTTAAGACTATTGAGCATGAGGCAATTTCTACAGCTTACCATATTTCTAGTCCCAATATAGAATTCATGAGCATAGAACTACGCTAGTTGCTCGCAGAGGGAATTATTGAAGAGCGTGACTTACCATGGTAAAGCCCAGTTGTGTTACTACTTACTGATTGTGTTGATAAGAAACTTTTAAACAGAATTACTATTGTCAATTCGTGTTCTATACCAAACATTGATGAATTATTGCAATGATTGAAAAGGACTTCTTTTATCTTTACAATCGGGTTACTTGCCAAAGAAAATGTTTTCACTAGTTTTGGAATATTTTGGTGGAATCGCATGTTTGGATTAAAATCCATGCCAGCCATTTTTATGTGGTTGATGAACACATTTGGTGTCGGATTGAGATAGACCATTATATGTGTATTTGGATGATGTTTTAATTCTCTCAAACTATTGAACAAGATATGGACAATATTACTGCTGTTCAGGAAAAATTAAAAGTGATTCAGTTGCGTGTTCGCTATGGTGTGCTATTCCATTTGAAAATCCGTCAAATACTTAGGATTTTCAATTATGGCTGATGGAGATAGGATGGAGAATAGCAAAGTTGCAGTTATTGATGTGTCCGCTTTCTAATACAAAACGAGGGAAATTTTTTACCCAAATGTTGTGTTCGTGTTATTGAAAGTCTGTACCAGACCCTTCAGACAATACATATTGTCTATTACAAATTTCATGTGGTGCAGTCTCACTATTCACATACATACTAAATTAAATTTCAATCTTATATGAAAATTAACTGAGAAGACAACACATTTCTACAATAATCCTGTTTGGACTGGTATGACAAATAATATTTTTTCTAAGGTTTATTTTGCGGACGACTGTATATAGCAAACAAAATTTAAATCAAACAATAAATTTTCACTTACCATCTGTAGTCGACTTCTTAATATGTTGTGATTTAAGGCTAAGGATTAGAAAACAAAGGAATCACTCGATTATCCATACACCGACCACAGGATAAGCATCAAAAGTAAACTTTTTAGTTAAACCAAAGAAATAATAATTTCACAAAAATTCCAATTTCTACTTAGCGATCCGAATGGTTGTTGGTTTGACGGTCAATTCTCTAAAACTACTAAAATTGTGTTACAGGTTTGAAAGTTTTACTTTATCTAATCAAACCTGAATGAATATAAATTTTAATAAAATAAAATAACATTTGGCTCAAACAAATCCCTTACTGTGATCTTCTTTACCCACCAAATTAGAAATAGCTATAATGCAATGATTTATAATTGTTCCCGTAGTTGGGTCTCAGTATCTTCCCTCAGTGTCGAATGCTAATATTGTGAACACCCGGAATCAATAATAATGAAGAGAAATTATTGATACCAAGTAAAGAGCAAGAAACATCATTATATTTAATATCCCTAAAGTTGCATTAAATACTGATAAAATGCGTCAAAATAAAAATGCAATCCCAGATATGATATGTATCAAAAATGTTAATATTGTTTTTAGATTTGGAAAATTATAATAACAAAATTCGCCTCGTAAAGGTAACGTTTCATTCAAAAGATGCATTATAAGTTTTAAGAAAAATTAATTAAACAATTTTGTCGATGAGACCCACAATTATTGAGAAAACAAAATCTGATTGAATTTAAATACAAGATTATGTAGCACAATAGGCGCTTTCCTTGTAACAATTTTATTTTAGCAGTAAAAGAACCTATTCATTAAACGTACAATGAATATTGAAATACCTTTATTAACTAAAATAAAGATTCGAGTAACAATCAAATTTTTATAGTATTACTATATCTAGGATTAGTAGTCTATTTGTTTCGGAGTTCGGTGCAATTCCACAGCCACTGGCGCGCGCGTGAGAGGTTCGAGAACCCCACTTATGATCCTCCCACCATGCAAGAACGCAGCGAGCGCACTCGTCGATAGTTAAAGGCAGCGTGAAGATGCATTCAAAAAGAATGGCGAGTGACCTCCGGGTCGCCTTATTTTTGTGAAACACTTCCTGAGTAACGCGCAACAATACGTCAGAAATTGCAACGATAAATTAGAAACCGCACGACCACTTTGAAGTTACAATTTAGAAACCTTAACTTATGGACTACGCAATGAAAGATTATATTTGTAAATAAAATTAGACAACGGAGGAGTACGCTATGAAGTAATGCTGCCGTGAACCAATGTGAGAAATCCGCTTCGCTCCTACATCTGTATTAAAGCATGGAAAACAAGCATATTTAGCTGCAGGCCCCGCACTGCGAAGTTGTTTCCATTGCAACCAAGGACGACAGCCGGTATTGGGTTCGTAATAGAATTAAGAATTTCCTCAGTACTTCCTTCTGAAAGTACATTATTTCATTTTGTTTGTTGGATGTACAAAATTGTTATTCAGTTTACCTGTGATTAGGCTGGTTTTCCCAGTATCGGGTTTGATTTCACTTAGTTCCGTAAATATGTGACTACACGTGGCTACAACGTAAATTAACAGCTGCTATTACGTCACCTGTTTGTTTGAACAATGCCGTCAACAATTGCACAATGGCTAACAGATGTTTAGCATTACAGTACTGCCACTTTTGATAAAATTAGAGAATATCTTGGTGATTCTTTTGACTTCAGACTAATTTTAATTTTGTTAAATTAATGAGAAAATTTCGTATATTCATTTGTAAGTGACCTACACAGATCTGGTTGGGTTATAAAAACCTTAATATTGTTAGTTACACTGAACTGTAATATATTTGAGTAAGGATCAGTTGATAAACCTTACAACAATTTTGCAAGAATATCAAATATTTATTTTATTTAATTATAATGAAATTTTATTTACTGAAACAAAGAAAATTCTTTCTAGTAAATTAATAATCTACATTTAAAGTTTTTTATTCTGATCTAGTTTGATCAGACCTGATAAACAAAAGACAGCAAGAGTTAAATTTTTATGATTCCAGTATGTGGGAAATATTCTCTATGCATTTTAGGTATACTTGAGGGACGCAAATAGTGTTCCCATTTTTTTTAGGTGACTTGACTATTATTTTTCCTTACAGGAAAAGCTTATTCTATTAAGACATATTTTTGTTAAAGAAGGCAACCTTTTTTTTGGTTGGGTTACCACGCCCATACAAAAAACCAACGTGGGGCAAACGTTACACTTGCGCCCAACGCTTGGGGCGTCGAAATTTGTTTGTTCAACGCTTGGGGCGTCGAAATTTGTTTATTCAACGAGTGATTCGTCGAAATTCGTTCGTTCATAATTTAAATTAGTTCGAAATTTGTTTGTTCATAATTTGATTAGCTCGAAATTTGTTTGTTCATAATTTGATTTACCTCGAAATTTGTTTGTTCAAAATTAATTTTACTTCGAGATTCGTTCGTTTAAAAATTATTTTTACTCTGAAACTTGTTTGTTCAAAAATAATTTTACTTTGTAATTGTCTGTTCAAAATTTATTTTTGCTTCCAAATTTGTTTGTTCGGGATTGATTTAGCTTCGAATTTGTTTGTTCAAAATTTATTTTGCTTCGAAATTTGTTTGTTCAAAAATTGTTTTACTTCGAAATTAGTTTGTTCGAAAAGTAATTTGCTTCGAAATTTGTTAGCTCAAAATTTATTTTGCTTTGAAATCTATTTGTCCAAAAATTATTTTGCGTCGAAATTTGTTTGCTTAAAGTCTATTTGACATTTAGATTTGTTTGTTCGCTTTTGATAAAAGATTGGTTGTAACGTTAAACCACAGTCAATCAATTAATTAACTTAGTTAAATTTATTTTTAACTTTCATTCTATTTTAACCCCATATGATTTTTTGATATTGTTTTGGCAAAATTATTTTACCAAAACACCTCTTGATTTTTACCTTTAGTAGTACGAATTTGTTTTGATCATTTTGTAAGGTTCAGATCATTTAGATCTTTCAGTTTGATTCCATTAGGCTTTTGTAATCATGTCGGATATTCCGAATTGTTTGTCTACTTAAAGAAGAACGGGAGTAGAGAGTGAGAAACCGGTTTTGAGGAAAATTTTAGGAAGACTGTCAGCTAAAGAAGCTGATAAGCCTGTTGTTTGATTTGTTTGAGTCAATAAAGAACATCTTTGTCGAAATTTGATGATAAGGCTAGAGATTCTATTTTGAAGGTACATTGGAGTGAGCTGTCGTTGTGTCGTTTGAGAATTGCTCTTTGTGCATAAGCACGTTTTTGATTTTGTTAGCAGATTTTGTTTAGATCGGCATTGCAACGCAATTTAGTCTAGGCGGAACTTGTCGTCGTGGTTGGTCGCTCAGCAGTATGTCAGTCCAGACGAGACTCAGGAAGGGTTGGTCGCTCGGCATTGCGTAAGTCTAGACGAGACTCGAGGTGAGTTAGGCGCTCTAGAATTTTTTTTTGCATCTTTTTTTTGATTTGATGTAAATTTTGGTATTGTTAGTCTAGGTGAGACTCGTAGAGGGTTTGTCACTCTAGCATATTTAGGCGTTGTGAAGCAGTGTAGTTGGTTCGACAGTTCAATTGGTAGTAGGGTGTGAGTGTACCCGAACACTGATTTTTTTTGTTAGCTATCGTCGTGATTAGTTTTTTTTATTGATGACTCATAAGCAGGTAAATGACTTTTAGTTGTTGGTGATTGGTTTTCGAAATATTCGATTTTGCAACCTTTGCGTAGTGCCACGGCACATTTGATTGAGAAATTTTTGGAGGAAAAAGTATTTCTTGTCTACGGAGTACCACAGTTTGTTATTTGTGATAATGGTCCACAATTAATTGGACGTATTTTTAAAGCTTTGTGTGCAAGGTACGAAATTCAAAAGATTTGGTATAATGCTGTTTATGCTCCCCAATGCAATTTTGTGGAAAGAATCAATAAGACAGTTGGTACAGCAATCCGTTCATACGTAGAAGAACATGATACGTGGGATATGGAGATATCAAAGATCCAATACGCAATCAACTCAGCAAAACATGAGTCCACCAACTATTCGCCAAATTTTTTAGTTTTCGGTCGTCAGGTACCTTTAAGTGGAAAAGCTTATAATGATAATTTTATACCGGGTGAGGATGTTGATGTCGTCTCCAGTAGTAGACCATCTTATGTTTTGGATCGTCAACCTTTGTTTGATATTTTTGGAAATGTCCGTGAAAATTTGCATGTAGCTTATCAACGTTCGAGTAAACGCTACAATCTTAGAAGAAGAGACATTTCATTCCGAGTCGGAGAAAGTGTTTGGAGAGCTAATAAGGTCCTCTCGAGTGCTAGTGATAAATTTTCCGCTAAGTTAGCCCCTAAGTTCGTTATGAGTAAAGTTCGGAAAAACATTCCAATTTAGTATATGAGTTAGAGAACGAAGATGGGACAAGAGCAGGAAATGGCACGTAAAGGACTTGAAACCAGTTGAAGCGTTGTATCCAAGGAAAATGATGATCCTGACGATTAATTCCGGTCCGATCATCTCTTTGATATTAAGTAATGACGTAGTGGTTTGTTTTGTTTTGTTCCGATTTTTGATTTAGTGTCGTTTCACTAATTTTGAGTATTTTATTTGAGAAGTGAAATAAGTGGTTAGAGATTTTGTAAATTTTGTAGGTTTGAGGTGTGCCTTGGTGTGCACGCTGGACATTTTGCTCGCGCGTTGCTCAGAGATGTGTTTGGAGGATGTCTTTGACAGATATCCTTACAATGTAGAAGTAGGTGGGCTATTTAATTGTTGGTCCTGATTTCTACATATCGAGGTAGAGAGAATATTAGATTATTCTTTCCCTTGTTCCTTTTGACCGTTCGAAGTTCTTTGATTTGATAAGGTCAAAGTTGGCTTGGTGAGTCTCACCATTTGGTCCATCACTAATGAGATCAGTTTGTTGGAACTCAGTGATAGGATATTCAGTAGGGTGTAGGATAGTACAGCCCTGACTGGCTCAGTTTTGTATTTAAATTTGATAAGTAACCTTATGGTTAGGTTACCTTTGTTTTGATCATCTCTTTACGATGAAGCGATGATATTTTGTATTTGCATTTGATAAGTAACCTTATGGTTAGGTCACTTTTGTTTTGATTATCACTTTGTGATGATGGTGTTTAAATATAGACCTATTAGTAGGGTCTTACTTTTGATTATCACCTTGTAGTGATGATGTTTTGAATAGTTATGCTGTCTTGATGAGGAAGCATTCCTTTTTTTTGTAGATAGAGCTAAATGAGCTCCTGGAAGTGAAGTTTTTTTTTGAAATTAGAAGTAAATCGTAAGTGTTTGGTTATAGGTAAGAAATATTAGCCTTGTTAGAAGTATGAATCTCAAGTCAGGAAATATTGTAAATTTGAATTTTTTGTCCCGTGGAGTGTTTGACTTTCTAATTTGACCCCCTCCCAATTTTGATTATTACCGATTGTGACTCCCCGATTTTGTCTCCCGATGGACGTCAGGTACACGTAGTTACCAACACACTCATTTGTAAATATTTGTCCCCCATTTGAATAAATTTATAAAATTGCATAGTTAGTTAGGAAGGTAGGAAAGGCTAGTATTGTTATAAAAATTTTTGTATTTGTTATATTTGAAGTTTTTCTAAAAAAAATTTTTTCTTTTAGGAAAGGGTAGTGTAACAATTTTATTTTAGCAGTAAAGAACCTATTCATTAAACGTACAATGAATATTGAAATACCTTTATTAACTAAAATAAAAATTCGAGTAACAATCAAATTTTATAGTATTACTATATCTAGGATTAGTAGTCTATTTGTTTCGGAGTTCGGTGCAATTCCACAGCCACTGGCGCGCGCGTGAGAGGTTCGAGAACCCCACTTATGATCCTCCCACCATGCAAGAACGCAGCGAGCGCACTCGTCGATAGTTAAAGGCAGCGTGAAGATGCATTCAAAAGAATGGCGAGTGACCTCCGGGTCGCCTTATTTTTGTGAAACACTTCCTGAGTAACGCGCAACAATACGTCAGAAATTGCAACGATAAATTAGAAACCGCACGACCACTTTGAAGTTACAATTTAGAAACCTTAACTTATGGACTACGCAATGAAAGATTATATTTGTAAATAAAATTAGACAACGGAGGAGTACGCTATGAAGTAATGCTGCCGTGAACCAATGTGAGAAATCCGCTTCGCTCCTACATCTGTATTAAAGCATGGAAAACAAGCATATTTAGCTGCAGGCCCCGCACTGTGAAGTTGTTTCCATTGCAACCAAGGACGACAGCCGGTATTGGGTTCGTAATAGAATTAAGAATTTCCTCAGTACTTCCTTCTGAAAGTACATTATTTCATTTTGTTTGTTGGATGTACAAAATTGTTATTCAGTTTACCTGTGATTAGGCTGGTTTTCCCCAGTATCGGGTTTGATTTCACTTAGTTCCGTAAATATGTGACTACACGTGGCTACAACGTAAATTAACAGCTGCTATTACGTCACCTGTTTGTTTGAACAATGCCGTCAACAATTGCACAATGGCTAACAGATGTTTAGCATTACAGTACTGCCACTTTTGATAAAATTAGAGAATATCTTGGTGATTCTTTTGACTTCAGACTAATTTTAATTTTGTTAAATTAATGAGAAAATTTCGTATATTCATTTGTAAGTGACCTACACAGATCTGGTTGGGTTATAAAAACCTTAATATTGTTAGTTACACTGAACTGTAATATATTTGAGTAAGGATCAGTTGATAAACCTTACAACAATTTTGCAAGAATATCAAATATTTATTTTATTTAATTATAATGAAATTTTATTTACTGAAACAAAGAAAATTCTTTCTAGTAAATTAATAATCTACATTTAAAGTTTTTTATTCTGATCTAGTTTGATCAGACCTGATAAACAAAAGACAGCAAGAGTTAAATTTTTATGATTCCAGTATGTGGGAAATATTCTCTATGCATTTTAGGTATACTTGAGGGACGCAAATAGTGTTCCCATTTTTTTTAGGTGACTTAACTATTATTCTTTCTTACAGGAGCAGTGTCTTATTCTGTTAAGACAAGTTTGTATGTCAGCGAAGGCGATCTTTTTTTCTTTGGGTCTCCAAGTCCGCCCTTAGAAATTTGCTATGCCATTAATATAAATCAATCTGGACTTGGTGGCGCCTGTTTGTCTTAGTTTGAGTGTGACCCCCCACAGATTTCGACTTACCCCCCCATTGCTCATAGCTCTACCCAAGGAATAGACCCCTAGTTACGTCGGAAGACTTTGTTTTGCAGACACCTGACTTGGAGCATGGTGATAATAAAGTAGTGTTTTAGTAAGTCAAGAAAGAAAAAGGTTTCACTAGCGCCCATGCGTGTGGCGAGTTGAAGCCACTAGTAGTAGTAGTGTCAGCCCTAGCAAAAAAAAAATACGTAGCATCCTTTCACCACCTTACTAAGATATTCTTACCTAACCTAGGTTGTACTTAGTTATTTCTTATGCCTAAAAACTGTCTTACATTTAAGTAAAATGGATTGTTTATGAGGTGATCTTTCGTTATAGCGTTGATTGAAGTATAGTAGAAAATAGTAATTATATTAATTCTTAATTACAATTATTTATAGATTCACTACCGAAAGCAGCATGTCTAATGCAATTTGCATATGCCCTAAAAATAGTTCGAAATTAAACGAGGATGGTGAGGTTATGTTAAAAGATCGTGGTAGGTGTTTTACAAATAATTTTAATATTGAATCATATGTATTGAATTATATTGCAGAATATGCTACAGTGCTGTGGCTTCCACAAAATCAAATTGGATTTATGGAAGATAATAGACCATTGGTTAAAGAATCTGGTTGTATTGTCCAGTTTCTGGTCATGAATCAGGAGGATGAAGCTATGGATCATGATGTGCACAACAAACTAGCGCTTCCCGTTGAAAAACCAACACTCTTCCTGTTAAATATATTTGGGACTATGACCACACTTTTAGCGTTGATTGCGAGTGTGGAATCATGATATGACAATATGTATCATCCAAAGAAAAAAAATCGTTTTGGCAAGAAGTAGCAGACGTTCTTGTAGTTTAGGCCTGTGTCAAGATGCAAAACGTTTGAAAAAAAAAATGGGAAACCTGGTAAACACGTATAAGAACACGAAATACCATAAAAATAAAACTTGATGACGACCTACAGGATTTTTATTCTTTGACAGAATGGATGGATTGCTAGGTGATAAACCAAACACCTGTAGCCCTCACAGCATTGACATTGCCGCAAGTATTTCCAAATCTGCCATGCAAGTGGAGGAGGTGCAAGTGGATAACACTGACCATCAAGAGAGCCCAAATGCTGTTACAACATCTACCACAAAACGAAAACTATGCAATTTGTGGACATAAAAGCAAAATACTATGCTGCCAAAGAGGAAGCACTAAAACAGAGAACCGCTGCATATACAGCACACTTAGCGAGCCTAGCACAGCTTAATGCAGAAAGATTAATAGTGCAACAACAGAAAGTGGCATTATAAGAATGCAGGGTGAACACATTAGAACAAATAGCAAGTAGAAAGTGAAACGTGAAATAAAGCGAAATGTGTAATATTTAGTAACAGTTAACATTAAGAAAGTCACAGAGCTAGAGCAATAACATTATAGACTATGTAAATATATTATCATCCTACATTAACAAAAATAACAATACCGTGATTTTGTGATTGTAGTGGTAAATGCAAATTTCAATACCTAGCTATGTGAACAGTAACATGTGTTTTGTACTTATTCTTAACTCTTGCAATTAACTTCCTAGTATAATCTAGTGTATAATGTAGTAACGTATTATTATTAAATGTTCCGACTAATAGGATGTATCCATCTCATTTGCATCAGTGTCTAACAAACTGAATATTAGGCAACGATTGAAAGGTATGTTAATCAAAAAGAAATACTATATACAGCTTGGTACAATGAACAAACCACATGTATCAAGGCAAATCAATGTACTTTATATGCGTATTGTGCAGTGACATTTTAATAAGAAACGTAAACAGGCTATAGTTATTATATTTCCAATTAAATTACAATATTTACAAAGAAACCATTAATGAAAAACTGCATTATAAAACCCGGAGCAAAAACACTATTTGGGTCGTACAATACAACATTAGAAAGTAAGGGTTTTAGGTTTAAGAAGTAATGTACAATATACACTAACTGTTCGGGATTGATTAATTTCATTACTCAAATTCAAATATTTTTTTTTTTTATTTTATAAATTACAATTTATTTCATTCCTATATACCTATATTTTTCGTGTTTATAAAATTGGTGTGTTGGGACGTTATCACTCCCACCAACATATTTTGTCAAAAACAAGTGCAGCTTATCACTTGTTATTTCGGTGTACAACGTGGTGGACATAACAGGTGCTGCCTTGCAAACTTCAGGAAATGCGGCCGGCAATTTTCAATTTATGTGGTGATGAATTGCAGAAAGTCGCTTGTGTTGAAAGTGAAACAGTTCCTTCAGGTGAGTGTATTTTCGTTTTAACTACACCAATTTCGTGATATTGGGTTAAACATTTTTGTACTCCCATTTCGTGCGGTTTTCAAACAATTTCTAAAGTTATTAATTAACATTTTGGTTCCTTCGATCCAAATTTTGAATTAGTTCTTAAAATATACAGTTCACACTTCATTAAAATTGATGCGTTTTTTTCAAGTGATAAAATTTTTATGCTTTGCACGTGTTTGAAAATCAGTTTAACCTAAACATTAAACTCTCCAAATAGCTTATTTTTATTATTAATTGAATACTTTGGGTAATTTGAACAAATTAATGCTATTTATGTGATAAGATTACACATGGTTCACAGTGTTTACACTTTTAACAGACGGGTATAAATTTGACATTTTCATATTTCCTTATGGTGAGCGGTGCAGTGTTGCCAACTCTTTAAATGCGGTGTTGCCAGATTGTGGTATTCCTTCAAAGAGTATAGGAATTTCTTGCTAAAAGGTGATTGGTTGTTTAAGGAAATTAATGGGAAAGTATAAATTATTATTTATATATATTTTTTGATTTAATTGCTATTTAAAGCATTTATTGAACATTTTTGTGAATAATTCGTGATTTTCTTGTTTGTGTATTTGCATTGTGCACATACAATTTTCTTTAGAGTGTTTTGTGTACAATGGTGAAAATGGAAATTGAAAAATTCGCAAATAAACGCAAGATGTTACTTCACAAGGTTCGAGCTTTGTTAAAAATTGCGCAAGTAGCTCAACAAGATCCTGTTTCGTAGTTAAAGGATTTTGAGGTTCGTTTTGAAGATTTATCTTTATTAGTTAGTCAATTTGAAGAGGTTCATTTTGAAATTGTGTCTCAAGTGGAAGATAAGGATATTGAGGAACAGGAAGCTATTCAAACAGAATTTGATGATTGTCAATATTCTATAAAAGTGATTTATAGGGATTTGACTTTACAGAGACTTGTGGATGTTCCATCTAGTGCTAAAGGTTCACGTGCAAGTTCAAATCATTCTCATCCAAATTGTGAAAATGCTAATCTGCACAAAAGTGGTGTTAATGCAAGTTGTAATAAAATTAAATTACCGAAAATTGTGATTCCAAAATTTGATGGCAGTTTCAAAGACTGGCCTACATTCTATGCTTTGTTTCGTACTTTAATTCATGAAAATAATAGTCTTTCAGATATAGAGAAGTACCAGTATATGGTGTCCTCTTTATCTAAAGAAGCTCTTGCGATGGTTCAGGGACTCCCTTTGACTTCAGATAATTATAAAATTTCTTTTCAACAATTGGTGGACAGGTATCAGAACAAACGTTTTCTGCTTACTAGTTATTGGCAGTCCATATATAATGCTCCAAAAGCTAATATGGATTCTGCAACTTCTTTATGCTCATTGCTAGCAATTTTCTCGGAAAATTCATTGGCACTTGAGCAATTTAATTATGATATGTGGAATTTTACTCGATTAAATCTGTTGTTACAAAAATTAGATAGTGTTACTAGAAAGCGTTTTGAAGTTGAACTTCATGATGTGGAGCTACCAACGTATGAAGATTTATATGCCTTTTTGTTAAAACATTGTAAGGCATTAGAGACTAATTTAGTGATTACAGGACAGCCTACATCATCTCTTAAATCAAAACCAGAACAAAAACAATCAGTGAAATTTGGTCAAAATGCAAATCGTGCTAATCAATCTTTTAACATTTGTGACCAGTGCAAAGAATTCTAATAGCAATACTTTGTACAAATTTAAGTGCGTGTGTTGTAAAGAAGATCATTCACTTCTAAAGTGTGATCGCTTCTTGCAATTAGATCCTTTTGATCGCCACAAATTGGCGAAGGATTCTAATCTGTGTTTCAATTGCTTAACTGGTGGACATGCTTTGGCGAAGTGTTTGTCAAAGTTTCGATGTCGTATATGTAAACAGCGACATCATACATACTTACATTTTACAAAACCGGAATCTTCCCATCCTAGCAGTTCTACTGATAAGGAAGTTTCTCAACAATCTAGTGCATCTGAACAATTGTCGGTTCTAACCAATACAGTGTTCAAACATTCCGTGGTCATATTGTCCACAGTTCTTTTGCATATTCGTGATAGTGCCGGGAATTTTCAAACTTGTAGAGCGTTACTGGATAATGGAAGTCAAGCAAGTTTTATGACTCAAACATGTGTGAAAAGATTAGGTCTAAAAGCAGTTCCATCCTCAATAGATGTTCATGGTCTAAATACAATGACTATGTCTAGTTGTGGTGTGGCTTCATGTTTTATAAAACCTGTACAAAATTCTAATATTCAATTTGAAATTGACGTGATTATTGTGCCTTCAATCGCTAATTCCGTACCGTTTGCCCCAGTTTCGAAACGTTGGGATCATCTTAAGGATTTATCTTTGGCCGATCCTTATTATGGTCGCCCCCGTGAAGTAGATTTGTTATTAGGAGCAGATATTTATTCTTCTGTGTTGCTACCTGGTTTACGGCATGGACATGTTGGTGAACCTACTCCAGTGAATACAGTTTTTGGTTGGGTAATTGGTGGAAAAACTGGTTGTTCTTCTAATGCAAAAGTGAAATCATTGTGTACAACTGTGAGTGTTCCATTGGATACAGTTCTTCGACAATTCTGGGAAACCGAACAAGTTCCAGAAACAGTGTTACTTTCTCCCAAAGATAGTCAATGTGAGGCTATTTTCAAAGAAACTTATAAACGTAATAAAGAAGGTAGATTTGTTTTGCATTTACCTTTTCGTGAAACAAGTGTGGAATTAGGTGATTCCTATTCTATGGCGCTAAGACGTTTCGAATTCTTAGAAAGACGTTTAGCTAGAGATTGTGATCTTGCGGATAACTATAAAGCCTTTATGAAAGATTATCTAGATTCAGGTCATATGTCGTTAGTAACTAAATTTAGTGGTGAACCATTGACAGGTTTTTTACATTCCTCATCATTGTGTCATCAAACCTGATAGTGCTACATCAAAGTTGAGAGTCGTGTTTGATGCTTCTGCGAAATCTTCAAATGGTACATCCTTAAATGATATATTATTAGTCGGTCCTAAGTTACAGAGAGATTTAACAGGTATTCTTTTGAACTTTAGGTTACATCAATTTGTTCTGACCGCAGACATAAAACAAATGTATCGTCAAATTGAAATATGTGAACAACATCGTGCTTTTCAGCGCATTCTGTGGAGATTTTCTAAAAATGATTCTATTGGAGAATACCAATTGAATACTGTAACCTACGGTGTTTCTTCGTCACCCTTTTTTAGCAATTCGTGTTCTTTTGCAACTTGCTGAAGATAATTGGAGAAATTATCCTTTAGCTGCTAAGGTGCTTATGTCTGACACCTACATCGATGATGTAGTGACTGGATGTAATTCTATAGATAGTGCTTTAAACTTACAACAACAACTTATATCTTTGTTATCCAGTGCTGGATTTACGCTCCGTAAGTGGGCTAGTAATCATTGTGAATTATTATCGTCGCTTCCTGTGGAAGATCTTCAACCGGTATGTTTTGATGATTCAGATTCATTATCAGTGAAGGTATTGGGCCTTCAGTGGGATCCTCGAACAGACTGTTTTCAATATAAGGTAGAACCTTCAGCTCAAATTTGTACCAAACGAGGTATTTTATCAGATATTGCTAGAGTGTTCGATCCGATTGGTTTATTAACTCCTGTGACTTTTCTTACTAAACATTTGATGCAACAACTTTGGAGTTTAGGTTTAGATTGGGATGATAAACCCCCTTCAGAAGTAGTTGATCGTTGGTTATCTTATAACCTACAATTACCATGTTTAGCCAATCTTACCATTCCTCGACATATTCAAATAGATAATGCACAATCGGTGCAGCTTCATGGGTTTTGTGATGCCTCTGAAGCAGGTTATGCTGCTGCCATATATATTCGTTGTGTTACACTCGAAGGAAACGTTTCCGTAAAATTAGTATACGCTAAATCTAAGGTTGCTCCTCTTAAGAGAATTTCTTTACCGCGTTTAGAGTTATGTGCAGCCGTGCTTTTATCCAATTTAGTGGAATACGTGTCTTGTGTTTACAAAAACCTGATTACTTCTGATCAGATATATGCTTGGTCAGACTCGACAGTGGTGTTATCATGGATCAAATCGTCTCCTCATCGTTGGAAAACATTTGTCAGTAATCGCATCAGTCATATTCAGGATAAGATTGCCCCTCATCAGTGGCATCATGTCAGTGGAGTGGACAATCCTGCAGATTGTGCTTCGCGTGGACTAATGCCTTCCGATCTTGTAAATCATTCAATGTGGTGGTTCGGTCCAACTTTTCTTTACAACTCGAATGAATATTCTTCATTTGATGCACTGGAAATAGACCCAGTAGTAGAAAGTGAACAAAGAAAATTAAATTTGTTAAATGTTGTCCCCTTTGATGAGATAAATGTCTTATTGAAAAGATTTTCATCATTGCGTAAAATACAAGGTGTTGTGGCTTATTGCTTACGCTTTGGTAATAATTTGCGAAGTGAAGTTCATCAAAGAAAAAAAAGTTCGCTTGTTATGACCGAGTTACATAAAGCATTACTAGTGATTGTGAAAATAGTACAGCATGAAGTTTTTCTCAATGAAATAGATTGTATTGAGAAAGGGAAAGTGTGTGCAAAATCAATTCAAAAATTGGCTCCGTTTATCGATTCTGATAACCTTGTGCGTGTTGGTGGTCGTTTACGACATTCTGAATTATTATATGATGCTAAGCATCCTCTACTACTTCCTCGAGATCATAGACTCAGTGAGTTGATTGTAGAATATACACACCGTAAATATCTACATCCAGGTCCTCAAACTTTAGGTTATTTGATTTCTCAACAATTTTGGGTGTTAGGTTTAAAACGTGTTATTAATCGTGTTCTTTCAAAGTGTGTTCAGTGTTTTAAAGTCAAGCCTACTTCATTGTCTCCGTTAATGGGTGACTTACCTGCTCCTCGAATTTCTCAAATAAAACCATTTAGTCATGCTGGACTAGATTTTGCTGGTCCTCTTGCTATGACTTCAAGGCGTGGTAGAGGTGCAAAACATACCAAAGTCTACATTTGCATTTTGTGTGTATGGCCACAAAGGCTTTACATATTGAACTGGTTTCTGAGCTTTCATATGATGCTTTTCTTGCTGCCTTGCGGCGCTTTATAGCACGACGAGGTCGTTGTTCCGATTTGTATAGCGACCAGGGTACCAATTTCGTCGGAGCATCAAGGTTGCTCATTGCTTATGCTCAAGAGGTATCGGGATCTTAAGCCATCAACTGGCATTTTAATCCTCCCGCCTCACCCCATTTTGGTGGTATCTGGGAAGGAGGTGTTGGTCCATCAAGACTCACTTATATAGAGTTATTGGCGATCAAGTGTTGACGATGAAGAACTTTTAACAGTGCTTGTTCAAATTGAGGCTGTTTTAAATTCTCGTCCTTTGTACAGTCCCAGTTGTAATCCAAATGATCTATCGGTCCTTACACCTGGACATTTTCTTACTTTGGAACCGTTGACGTGTCCTCCGGATCCTGACGTTACAAATCTGAAACTTAATAGACTTTCTCGGTGGCAACTGTTGCAGAGAATGCACCAAGACTTCTGGAAGCGTTGGTCTTCAGAGTATCTCCATTCTTTACAACAGCGTGAGAAATGGATAAAATCCTCTTCCCACGTTAATATTCATGATTTGGTGTTAATCAAAGATTCCAATTCGCCTCCACTACAGTGGAAACTTGGTCGAGTAGTTGTTCTTTTTCCAGGTCGTGACGGGGTAGTTAGGGTTGCTCGTATGCGCACTCAAAATGGCGAATTAGATCGTCCATTAGTTAAGTTGTGCCCACTACCACTGTGTAATTAGTCATATGTACAATTATAATTATTTATGTGTGTAGAATCAAATTTTGTTCAAGTTACATTTTGTATTCATGTGTTCAAGTATATTGATGTACATTCATTTATTTATTTTCAATTAATTAAAATAACATTGCTTATTTTGGTGAGCGGTATGTTCGGGATTGATTAATTTCATTACTCAAATTCAAATATTTTTTTTTTTATTTTATAAATTACAATTTATTTCATTCCTATATACCTATATTTTTCGTGTTTATAAAATTGTTGTGTTGGGACGTTATCAAAAAAAGCTTTAATTTTATTCAGAGCGCATAGAAAATCCCTAACTAATTGGCAAGATGTTATTCGACTATTAAGGGAAGAATTTCAACCCGTTAATTACAACGAAAAACTTTTAGAGGAAATAAAGCAACGTACTATGGGTCCCTCAGAGTCTATTGGTGTATATCTAGCTACGATGGAAAATTTATTTGCTCGTCTAACAATCTCTCTCTCTGAACCACAGAAACTCGAAATTATTTTACCAAATCTTACCCCTTTCTACCAAACCAAATTAGCTTTGCTTGATCTGAATACTATTACGGAACTTTTGCGTGTAGGTCGCAGACTAGAACAGCGCAAAATACAAGCCGATAATTTCAAGTCTCCTCCTGCTCTGAACTTTTCTCAACTCCTAGAGCCTGACTTAGCTTATACAGGTTCTGCGGTCCGCAGCAAACTTACTTCTGCTTATGTCCCTCCCCATTCTGGTGTTACTACTTCGAAAACATTTTGGTGCAAGTGATGCTCCTAAAAATATTTCTCATTCTTCCGTTACCTGTTGGAACTGTGGCCAACGAGGACACAAGTCTCCTTCCTGTACTAAACCTCAAATACTTCATTGCTATGGTTGTGGTAAACCTAATGTTACCCGTACCAATTGTACGAGGACTGTAACAAGAATTTAAACTACCGATCGAGTCGCTAAGCCGAGAAACCGACCCGATCCCTTCTACAGTTGTCTCGGTACCTATTATTTCCTCAGAAAATCCTTTCTCTGGTCTTGATGACCGATCTAAATATGTTCTGGATTTTATTTTAGCTAGTTCTCGTGAGGACGACAGACCTTATCTTACTGTTACTATTTTCGACATCGAATTTAAGGGTTTGCTTGATTCTGGCGCTTCTCGTACGATTATTGGTGGTCCTGGTTGGGATATTCTCTATTCTCTTTCTTTGCCTTTGTCCCAAACGGAGATCCACAGCTGTACGGTAGCCAATGGTCAAGCTTGTGACATTCTCGGGTCACTTACTTTACTCATGTCGGTCGAAAATAAAACTATTCCTCTTGACGTCCTAGTCGTTCCTTCTATTTCTCAGTCTCTGATCTTAGGCATTGACTTCTGGAAATCTATGGGTGTTGTCCCAGATTTTCGAACGGGTCAATGGACTTTCGGTTCTTCTTCTACTGTCTCGATCAGTCAGATCAATGCTCTTTCCGATCTGTCGATCATGCAACAATCCGAATTGTCTCGTATAGTCCAACAGATGTTTCCT
Source organism: Platerodrilus igneus (assembly GCA_036346225.1). Classification (NCBI taxonomy): domain Eukaryota; kingdom Metazoa; phylum Arthropoda; class Insecta; order Coleoptera; family Lycidae; genus Platerodrilus; species Platerodrilus igneus. Next base: position 5,484,559 of record JARFIW010001690.1, read on the forward strand.
AAAGATGATACTTTACCTTTGGGCTGTACTAATCTCATTGAACATCAGATCCGTACTACATCTAGTCCTATCAAGCAACGATATTATCCCATGTCCCCTACGGTGCTCGACATGTCAATCAAGCTCTGGATGAGATGCTAGAAAGTGGTGTTGTAGAACCATCTAATAGCGCTTGGTCTAGCCCTATTGTTATGGTGCCTAAGAAAGATGGCACATATCGTTTCTGCATCGATTTTAGAAAGGTCAATGAGGTTACAGAAAAGATGCCTATCCCTTCCTTATATTTCTACGATTCTAGACCGTCTTAGAGACGCAAAATTCTTAACTAGTTTGGACATTCGCTCTGCTTATTGGCAAATACCTCTTTCTTCTAATTCTAAGGCGATTACTGCATTTACGGTGCCTGGTAGAGGTTTATACCAGTTTACTAAAATGCCATTTGGTCTTCATAATTCTCCAGCGACATTTCAGCGACTTATAGATCGTGTGCTTGGTGCTGATCTTGAACCTTTCTGTTTCGCATACTTAGATGATGTGATCATCGCTACCCCTACTTTCGAACAACATTTGGTGGTACTACAGAAAGTGCTTTTTCGTTTAAATTCTGCAGGTCTTACTCTTCGCAGAGATAAATGCATTATATGCCGACCGGAACTCCGTTATCTGGGATACGTAGTAAATCGTCATGGACTCCATGTCGACCCAGAAAAAGTTTCGGCCATTCTTAATCTTCCTCCTCCTACTACTGTAACTGAAGTACGACGCATAGTTGGTATGTGCTGGTGGTATCGTCGCTTTATCCCAAATTTTTCTGCTCTTACTGCTCCAATTACTGCTTTGACTAAGAAAAATTCTAAATTTGATTGGTCCTCGGAATGTCAGCAGGCGTTTAAGCTGCTGAAAGAACACTTGGTAACGGCTCCGGTGATGAGTTGTCCTGATTTTTCTTTGCCCTTTACTATACAGACTGATGCCTCTGATTTTGGTCTGGGTGCTGTGCTGACTCAACAACAGGGTGATGACGAAAAAGTCATTAGCTACATTAGCTGTTCTCTTAAAAAGGCGGAACGCAACTATAGCGCCACCGAAAAAGAATGTCTTGGTGTTATTTGGGCAATTGAGAAATTTCGTCCCTATATCGAGGGTTCTCACTTTACTGTGATCACCGATCACCACTCGCTTATCTGGCTGAATAATCTACAAAGCCCCAACCGTCGTTTAGCTCGTTGGTCTGTACGACTTCAACAATAATAACTTCACCATCGTACATCGTAAAGGTAAAGAAAACATCGTTTCTGATGCCTTATCTCGCTCAGTACCTAAAATTGACTTAATTGATGACTTTCCTAAATCTTCTATTACTCTGCCAATTTTGGATCCTTGGTATCTTAAGCTACGGACTCGTGTTAATTCCAATCCTAAACTATACAGTAACTGGCATGTGGAAAACGAATTACTATATAAACATGTAAAATCTAAACAGTCTTTGCTCCAACCTCCTCAAGACGATTGGAAGTTAGTAGTTCCCAGCGAACAACGGAATAGGGTTCTATACGAAAATCATGATCTACCTACTTCAGGTCACCCTGGTGTCCACAAAACTGTCTCTAAAATTTCCATGCGCTACTATTGGCCTAAACTTAGAGCCGCTGTTGCTCGATACGTCCGTCGTTGTAAAATTTGCTCTGCACACAAAGTCGAACAAAAGAAACCTCCTGGCTTTATGTCTCCCGTGCTACTGCCACTCGTCCTTGGCAAGTCCTATGTACTGATATTGTCGGACCTCTTCCTAGATCCTCTAAAGGTTAATTCTTTCATTTTAGTTGTTGCCGATTGTTTTACAAAATATGCTTGTTTCTTTCCTTTACGTGCGTCTACGGCCGCTGCTGTTGCTCGAACCATTGAGGAAAATATTTTCGTGGTGTATGGTACTCCTCAGTATCTAATTGCGGACAATGGTGTACAATTTCGTAGTAATATTTTCACTAAACTCTGTGATTCTTATCGAACAAAATTCTGTTTAATGCTCGCTATCATCCTCAGGCGAATCCAACCGAACGTATTAATAGAGTCCTGAAAACTATGATTTCTTCTTACGTTTCTGATAATCAACGTCGGTGGGACGTTAATTTAGCAAAAATTGGTTGTGCTATTCGAACGCTTAAACATGAGGTTATTGGTTACTCCCCGTATTTTGCTCTATATGGTCGTGAGCATGTTCTCTACGGCGATCATTTTGGAAAACCTCTTGATCCTGATGATGTTCTTATGGATCCCGAACGTCCTATTCCTCCTACTGACTTAGTCAAATTTGAGTCACTTCGTGAAGAAATTTCGAAACGCCTTTCCTTAGCATACAAGAAAAATGCTAAACACTACGATCTTCGTCGTCGTCCCTTAACTTTATCTCCTGGCGATCGCGTTTGGAAACGCAATTATGTTCTTACGGATGCTACTTCTTTCGAATGGACCTGCATCTTGCCGAAATTCTAAATTACTAGAACAGGTGAAATGGCTTGCGTGTTCTAATGAGCTAAAGAGCCAAACTACAGGTCCAACCAAAGTAGTAGGGTCGTTAGTGAGGAACCAGACTAAGACAGTTCCCCGAAAGAGGGCAGCGGCTCTTTCGGTACTTAGAGTGGCAGAGACCATAGGGGTCGGTATGGCAGTCTAAGACACACTACCGCGATGTGGAAGGCAACGGGAAACCACCACATTATCTCCCAAGTACACAGCGTACTTAATTTGTAACAAACATGATGGCATTCTCTGGGGTAAAAGATTCCGGAGTTAAAATAGTCCCCCATTCGGATCTCCGGGAGGGGACTACTTCGGAGGATGCGATCGGAAAGTTAAAAAATAAGAGTCGGGAACATTCTGCGAGTCGGAGCGTGGAATGTTAGAAGTATGAAGCAAGTAGGTAAGTTAGAGAACCTAAAAATCGAAATGAATAGGTTATCACTAGACATAGTAGGGATCAGCGAAGTTCGGTGGCCAGAGGCGGGGGATTTTTGGAGTGGAGACTTCAGGGTAATTCATACAGGAGCAGAGGACGGAAATTTGGGTGTGGGGATAGTTATGCGGAAAAAGATAGGATACTGTGTAGAAAATTACTTACAAAAGAACGAAAGAGTACTCATGGTTAGATTAGAATCAAAACCGGTAAGCACATTAATAATACAAGTATACATGCCCACCTCTAGCTACAGTGACGAAGAGGTAGAAGCCATCTACAAAGATATCGAAGACATATTAAGATACGTAAAAGGACATGAAAATTTAATAATTACGGGGGATTTTAATGCTGTGGTAGGTGAGGGTAGGGAAGGAGCGGTAGTAGGTTTATTTGGTTTAGGCACGAGAAACGACAGGGGAAATAGGCTGGTAGAATTTTGCGACAAGAACAATTTAATCATCACAAACACATTATTTCAACATCATGCTAGAAGACGATATACGTGGAAGATGCCAGGAGATATAGGACGATATCAAATAGATTACATTCTTGTTAGACAACGGTTTAGGAATCAAGTAAAAGACTGTAGAAGCTACCCAGAAGCAGATATAGATACTGACCACAACATCGTAATTATGAAGGCCGCACTTAAATTTAAATATCTGAAAAAAAGGAACGGAAAAAGGCACTTGGACTTAGAGAAACTAAAAGATAAAGATATTCAAGTAAGATTCGAAAAAAAGTCAAATGAATTGCTCAAAGATATCGGGAAAATATCTGATACTAAGGAAGTAGAAACAGAATGGAATAACATTAAATCCAGCCTAGACATGGCGGCTAGAGATATTTTGGGGTATACACAAAAAGAAAATAAGAAACCATGGATAACAAAGGATATCGTGAATTTAATAGAAGAAAGACGAAAATACAAAAATAAATCAGACGAAATAGGAAAACATAGATACAAAGCCATAAAATGGGAAATTATTCGAAAATGCAGGAAAGCTAACGAACAATGGATTGATGAAAAGTGCAAAGAAGTACAAACTAAGATGGAAATAGGAAAGACAGACGAAGCATACAAATTAATTAGAATGAATTTTAGGGATATAAAACCGTATAGCAAAAATATAAGGGACGACAAGGAAACGTCATTATAGAAAACGTAGAAAGTGAGTAGATGGCAAGAATATATAGGGAATTTATATGCAGGAGAGGAACTAACTGCATTAGAACAGGAATCAGACATTGAAAATGATGACTTGGGATATCCTATACTTGAGACGAGTTTGAATTAGCATTAAAGAGTCTGAAAATGGTAAGGTGCGGGTACAGATAAGGTGCAAGCAGAAACTCTAAAAGCCGCTGGACAAGCAGTAACAGAACGTCTCTTCCAACTTGTAAGCTATATGTATGAGACAGGCGAGATACCCAAAGATTTCAAACGTAGCATCATAGTAACTATACCAAAAAAGAAAGGCGCGGATAGATGTGAAAATTTTCGAACAATAAGTTTGACAGCACATGTGTCAAAAATATTAACTAGAATTGTGCAAAGACGAATGGAAAAACGAGCTGAAGAAATACTAGGAGAAGACCAATTTGGGTTTAGGCGAAACAGGGGAACATGGGAGGCTATTTTAGCTCTGAGAGTGATAATGGAGAAAACAATAGAAAAAGAAGAAAGCATGTATATAGGGCTTGTAGATCTGGAAAAAGCATTCGACAATGTAAATTGTCCAATGAAAGTTATTCTTCAATGTAATAAATATAGGCCTCTAAGAAACAGAACTGCTGAAACTGGATACCTATTAATGAAAAATGTTTTATATCAGCATGGTGTTCGAGTATAAACGATTCATAGGCAATGTATTAAAATCAATTTGTAGTGCAATATAAAGATATGCATAACTATAATATGTGAAACAATGAAAACGTATATCTCTAGGACAAAATATACAAATACTATAATGTCATTATTTGAATGTTTTTTTAATGAATTTAACATTTAAGGAAAATGATAATATGCATGTTAAAAGTAGGCTGTTAAGAACAAAATAAATATTTCTTATTCTAATTAAATAACATATTTTTAGTAATTAAACTTGGCAGCCAAAGGCTGCTTACCCTCTTTCACATACCGTTCATTTACATTTCCAATGCTCCACCTGTAGGTACTACATTGGCCAGGAGGCGAGTTTTTTGTTGCCTGGAAATTTAGAATTTTGCCGAACCCTTGCCGTTCCAGGCAAGGTAGGGATCTTTAACGTGCGTGACAACACTCACACACGGGACCTCCATTTAACCTCTCATCCGAACGAGGGCGTAATTTTTGTGAAAAATGCTCACCTGCCATTTTTCAAGCAGTCGGCCGTGTCGGGATTTGAACCCGGGACCTTGGGATCCGTAGTCTTACGCTTACTACATTGATCCACGGCGACGCCTCCTCTTTCACATACCACTGAATATGGGGGAAATAGGGTATATAACTGTAAAACAATAGAAGGTGACTGAACTGCATCGAACAAGAAAAAACAGCAGCTATGTTCAAAGACAACAAACATAGAAACAAGAAGAAAATTGTTCAAAGCATATGTGTGGAGCACAGCACAGTACGTCTATGAAATAGGGGTAGCAGGAAAAGCAGACAGAAAGAGATAGAAGCCTTCTGGAATGTTGTGCTGCAGATATATGAGGATGGTAGCATGGACAGACAACGTTAATAACAAATAGGTATGTAGATATATTAGAGAAATAAAGATATCGGTGGAGCACAAAAAAGTAGGAGATAAAAGGATGGGGTATGTTCTAAGGCATTTTTGGGAAATAGTATGGGATATCTTACAAGCACAGACAGGAAAAAAGAGGTAGAGGTAGATCGAGATCTGACTTTCGCATATAGATAGTGATAGATGCAGCTTGTGCAAATTTCAGGGAAATGTGAAGGTTAGTTCAGAATAGGAAACAATGAGGGTATATGTCTAACCAGTTCCAGGAGACCTAATGATGATGAGTAGTTATACTATTATTACCATTAGATACCTAAGTGTAAAGCATGTATGGTTAACTTGAAAATATTTGTAGCATTAGATTAATCCTATTTGTAATTATAAATAAATAAACTCATATTTAACCCTAATATGAAATATGTTGCTCCTTGGCAGATATTTTGTGTTTTGCTTATAGTTACACCGTCTAGTATGACGGTGGGGTCCCTTGCCAGAGTTCCTTTCATCACAAGATATGTAGTTTTTTGTGGTATTAGAGTCATTTTGTTGGTTTTGTACCAACTTTGTGTTTCTGTTAGGGCAATGGTAGCCTTAAGTTCGATTTCTCTTCTGGAATTGCCTTTCACCATCGGCACGATGTCGTCGGCATACGCAATCGTCGACAACACCTTGCCAACGGTGCCCAGCTTTTCCAGGAGTTCATCTATAACAATATTCCAAAATAGTGACCCGCATACGGAGTCCTGTGGGCAACCCTTGTTTATATGCTTGGTAATGCTCTCTGTGCCTTTTAAGGTTATGTACGTCTCTGCAGTAACTCCTAAAGGAATAGTACAGTTGTGATGGACAGTTTATGGTTGTAAGTTTGGTAAAAAGTGAAGGCCGCCAAAGGTTAATAAATCCGCCTTCATTGTCCACTAATATTAATAGGACGTATTCTTTTGTCTGGTTGCTTGAAGGTTTGTATGGCTTCGTTTACGGCATCCACTTGCAATTAGAGAATTTTTTGATACCTTCTTTAAGGGTTTACACTGTTATCTTTTAAAGATGATCAAATAATATGCACATACAAACAAAAATTGTCACTGCTGGCCAAATGTTGGTATGTATATTATCTTACAAATGTCAATCAGTAAAATTGAAATGCCTAGCTATTGTTGAGCCATAGCTAACAATACTGTCAAATACTAATGATCCAACTCTAGTTACTGAAGCTATGAAATTAAAACTCTGGTAGTATTATTGTATATCTCACATGTTATTTAGGAAAATGTGGTTATGAATGTTCGACCATCTACTAACATTTGTACCTTTTGATTTAGTGTCAGTATTCAAATGCTACCCTTTGTGACATTGTATTAATAGGTATTCAAATTTCAGTCTCAGGAATCCATATCCTAACACTACATTTTCAAACCTCTATATTCTTTGTAAAATTTATAGGCATTCAGACTGAAAGACCATGCATTCTTTTAGTATAAAACCAATTGTAGTCGATTAAATTACATGTGAAATGTGGATAATTGAAACTATTATACCATAATTTGAATTAAATGGGTACCTTGGTAAACTCATTACAAAAATGTTACAGCAATCTGTACAATAGCATGTAAAACTGTATGATTCATTTTTTGAAACGAGGAAAAACTTTGATTTGTAGTAACCTAAATTTGTGCTACAGTTCAAGTTTAATTTATTGAGTTCCAACTCTAACATAAGAACTTGTATAATGGTGTTATCCCATATAATAAATGTGGATATTAGTTTAGTTATAGTTTGAATTAGTTATTTACATCTCCTCTGGAAAGTGGTTATTACTAAAGCAATTTGTTAAGTTGCAAGTTCAAATGCATTGCGCATAAAATTTCTTGTACAACTTCTCAACAAAAAATTAACCACATAAGTTGTATATTTATTTTAGAACATTAATATTATAGAGTTAAAATATAGATATCAAGTAGTATGCATTATACTTGTTATTTTATCTACAGTCACCGGATAAGAATAACCGTCTAACTCATCTTAGTTAGTTAATGACAGATTTTATCGCACTCAGTGCAGTAATATTTCATAACATTACATTACCGCACTCAAGTCAATATGACGTTCGAACAATGTACCTAATACAAACCCAATAGAACTATTTATTGATACACATTTTATTTATTATAAATATTAAGTACACATTGATTGCAAGAGTTAAAGATGTGACCAGCCATACCGCTTTGAGCAGTACAGTACTGCTTTGAAATAATTTGTATTTCCCGTTTTTCACGTACTTCTTTAGTACTATTTTCTGTGTGTTGTACTTTATTGTACTGCTTTGAACAAATGATCGGGTATTATTATACTAATAAATAAAAAATGGTAGCTTGATTTTTCTCTACCTATAATACTAGTATTTATAAAATGCATTTGTCCACGTTTGCATACATCTTATTTTTATTTCACGCAACAACAGCGACGGTAGAGAGAGCTTTGCAATGTATCATCAAATCCAAACCCGATTTTCAGTTCGGTTCATCTTTGGTCGGCTACAAAGCATAGCAAGCAATGTACGTGCAACGCTAGGAATTGTGGCATGCATTAGTATATGTATGTAAAATAATTGATTGTTATTAAATTTAAATACTAATAAATGTTTGTTTATATTTTCCCTAGTTGTTCAATCATCACTAGTAAGTTTGTTTCTTTTTACATTCACCTTTACCAGTATCAACGTACTGCTGTGGCAGTTGAAAAATCTGGTCACCTTACTAAAGATGAAGTTAAATTAATTATATTCAGCTTAAAATACCTTAAAACCACTGCATTTAGAGCTGCTACAGTTATTATTTAACACATACAATCTCAAATTCACTCAGGGGTTAAATTCCCTCAAGGCAACCAAATGTGTTGCTATGTTATTATGGCTAACACTTACCCGTGGTATCTTGCTCCTATGCAGCGGCTTCCAATGCTCTGCAGCGATTTCGTGGTGGCTCCTGTTGTATCAGTCTTTGACAAATCGCCGATATGAGTTGAACTATAGGATATGAACAGAAGAGGGGGAATCACTTGTCAATAAGTCGAAGTACTACTACACTCGAGAGAAATTGGTAGTCAAGTCTTTTGTTTCGATACATTCGCTTCCCACGAAAATGTATCTTCTCCAGGAGGGGTTAAATCTCCGAATCACATTGGTAGATACAACGATGTACAAGGCGTGAGAAGTGCAATCTTGCATGTTCTCATACCACAAAGATAAGTCAATGACCAGACTTTCGTGAGAACCAAAACTTTGTGTGGTTTTCACATACACTTGCATTAAAACGTTAATATGCTGGGAATTTCCCAGTGCGGGGTTTTAATTCCATACCTAATTTCAAGGACATTAAATGCAATGTTATTTCCAGTTGGTCGATAAACTGAAACATACCAAGTTCATTTTATTGTTGTTTGATCATGCCCACCAACCCCATAACAATTTCAAAGATGCAGCAACTAACTTTCAGTTGTGCAGGAATGGGTTCCTGTGACAAAATGATAAAAATAATAAAATCTAAAATGTACAATGGCCGAAATATAAACTACATTACAAATACTACATACTTTGAAAGGTTTTTACTGTCAAGATTAAAGGGCACCAAACCACCACACCCTAGCAATATCATTAATATATTTGCTACCTGGAAGACATTCCAGATAGCTCTCCTTGCTCACATGTTCCAAACTTTCATCCTTGCACGTATTAAGGGAGTGGTGGGGAGATTGGTGGTAATTACCTCTCCCAGGATCAAAAGCAAAATATTTTCTCATCAGCCATCTTGCAGTTTGCAACAATAAAATTAAGTTCTATTTAACGGTCAAATTTCAGTTGATTAATTTAAATTGAACATAAAATAAAAAAGCATAATCAATGAAAAATGCCGAATGTGCTTTTCACGGCTAGTGAAAATACCATTTATTCATTTATTATTCAAGATTGGAACTATATAACCTGTTCTGCACAGAGGGCACAGTTACAATTTAGGGCTTTCATAATGGTATACGTTTAGTGTAAGGCATTGGATGCAATGTTGAAATAACAGCACACGCAGGAAACGAGTCTAAATCGAGTTAATTCTAGATCAACGCTAGTTCCTAGTTAATTCTTGTCGTTGCTGTTGTGTAGAACTAATAAATAGGAGACGCGCTTCGTTCAAATAATTTAATTTCTTTCTTACCCTGAATATAAATGGGAAATAATATCGTGAAATTTTTTATAAAGTTTAATTTGTTTACACGTTATTTATAGAGGTAAGTGTAATATTATGTAACCTTATTTTTTGTTAAGGTATGGAAGATATTTAATAAAATTAATAATGTAGACCAATTACCATGTTGTAGTAGTAACAGAACACAAAACTTGTTTTAAACATCGAAAACACGGATAATCTTTAGTCAATACAACAAAATCTTCGCGAAAACGAAGCCCACTTTTCCTATGATTTAATTCAAGATAACATTCAAGCAAATATTGCATGCACCAAAAACAGAAAATCTTCTGAGAACGGACGCTGACGAATCTAATAGAGATGTAAGCAAGTTTCTAAAAAACATCGACATTTCTAATACAAAAAAGTTTGATATTTTACATAATGCTTTTGTGGCGAATAAAAGTTTTAAATTTACTTTCTCATTATAGTTGAAAAATCAAAAAGAAGTAAAATGTTATTTATCAGAAAAACATTTTGAGTCTTGTAACAGATTAATTTTTTTAACTCCAACTCGTGATGTGCCAATTTTATTTCTATCCCCACGACGTTAGGGACTAATGTGGCAGTTTTAATTAAATAAAATATACCTAATTTAAGAGGAATTTGTGGGGCCCCTAGGGAGGAGATTCAAGATTCCAATGGACTTGAACTTTTTACACAAGTGAATTGAAACTTTAAAACTTGCCCTTGGGAGATCAAAAGAAAGGGCAGGGTTGAAATATTCTTCATTATACTGAAAATTAAAAAAAATGAAGTTGGACATATCTAGCAAGTATTAAAAATTATGTTTTTAGGATAGATACAGAAATTCAATTAAAATGGATTTTATTTTCTTTTTTTAAACTTTTAATTTACTTTACTTAGAAAATTAAACCTGTTAGAATCAGAAAATATCTATTGTATAACACATAACTTTTACCCAAGAAAAAATTAAATCAATTCACAAAGTTTAGTAATATTAAACAAAATTATTATTTAAAGAACATTTTGTCTCTTAAGACTTGAATGAGCATGAGATCTGATAATCACATACATACTTTAATTTAAATCTTTTTACAATAGTTATAGCTGTAAATTCTAAGATATAAAAATTTAATCAATTAACACTTCCAAAGAATCATATGCTTTGAATAAGAAATTTTACCAATTAGTACTAGATTATGATGCTTAACCATGGGGTGCCGAATCTTACAGATACAACATGGTGGCTCGGGATTTAGCTTTAGTGGAAAAGGGGTTTGCCATAACAATATATAAACCCTTTTGAGGTCCAGCAAAAAGTCACGCCCTAACGATTAGTGGTTGGCGGTGACCTTCAGGTTGGTCTGGAACAGGTCCGATCTGTATGGTCACAAGTTAATACGGTATGGGATGGAACTTCTTCAACATTGTTAACCTGCGATTTGGTTGTCTCGCTATTGGGGTGGTTAATCCTACAGGGGGTTTGCAATGCAATAAAAACCGATTAAGGAACTAAAGTTTTTGGACAGCAGTGTCAACATCAACGACTTTCCAGCCCTCTTGCCCCGAAGTGTTATGAAAGTCAGCGGATTTAGAAAATCAGATCCTAGGACAGTGCAAGCGGGGGGAAGTCTTATCATAACAAAAATTACAATGCCCAAGTGCTGTATATGAAACAAGTTGAAAACTATGTGATTGAATAAATATGGAGCCAAGGAGAATCGGCTTAATAATGTAAACAAGTGGTCTGACGGATTTTTCGATTTTTTTCCCTTTCGCTCCCTCCGGTAGATTTCTAATTTGTTTCAATTAGCAATTTTTCCCTTTAAAAAAAATTGTTAGTCTTTCAGCAGGCTAATATTTCCAAAATCATAAAGGGTTTGTTTTATAAATATTGCATAATTTTTCCAGGTTTAGTGGCATGAGCAAACAAAACAAATTTAAATTATCTTATAGCCATACCATTAAATAAATATTCTAAATTATTTGGTAAAGAGGGCGACTTAAAAGCACATTCTAAAACTAAATATCACACTGAAGCTATGTCAAAAGCCATATATCTTATTGAAAACTTTAGTAAGTCTGAGAACGATATTAGATATATTCTTATTTCTGACCGTAAAAAACAAGCTTTACAGAATCATGAACGTGTTTGGTACCAATAATCGAAACAATACTGTTTTTAAGTACCAAAACATTAGTTTTCGTGCTCAGAGATAGTGGAAAAATTAGAAGTAAAATTTTGTACAGTTATTGGGATTTCGAATTGCTTGTGGGGACAATGTTTTAAAAAGTCACATAGAAAATAGTTTTATATATGCTACATATTTCAGTAGTTCTATACAAAACGAACTACTTGAATGTTGTGGGGAACAAAATTTAAATAACTTAAATAAGTCAATAAAATTAAGTAAATATTATAGTATATTTGACGAAACGACCGATTTAAGTTATATAAAATTAAATAAAAACCCTTAACCACAAAAAATATTTAAATTACTAAATACGTATTTCGACCACTATGTGGCCATCATCAGTAGAAAACCTGTAATTAAAAAAAAAAAACTGTTGTTCTGGAACACTTCAGAGGATATTCTCCTCACCACTTAGGCTGAAGTGAACCTTCCCAACCTATAATTTACTATATTGTTGCTTTAAACACTATCGAGGATATTCTCCTCACCCGCAGGCTGGTGTTCTCAACAACAAACAAGTGAATTGTGACATTATAACTTAAATCTACTTAATTTATACTAATTCTAAACCTACTGAAGCGGAACCAGTTTAATCTTGCTTTCTCATTGGTTGTTGACCAATAGGGAAAGCAAAGCAGATGACTCTATTGGCCCTTTATCGGTGTTTAAGAGGGGTCCTTTATGTTTAACAATTTTAATTGATTCATAGGCATTTAAGGAGGAAAACGTTGGTACCGCTTTTAACAATTTAACATTTTCTAGTTTAACGGGGTGGCTGGTTTGAAATATATGTTTGGCGACCTGACACCTTTCATATTTACCATATTTGAAGTGAGCAATGTGTTCTTTAAATCTTGTTGTTATATTCCTCTTGGTCTGACCAATATATTTTGAAAACACCTGGCCCTGCACAACTAATTTCATAAATCCCCGACTTTTGCAATTTTTCCCCCTTGTCTATTGGTTTACCTAGCAAATCTTTAATTTTATTAGTATTAGTGAAAGCAATTTTGAAATTACACTGTTTGAATATTTTATCAAAACCCTTTGTGGTTTTGTGAAAAGGAAGTTTAACATATTTAACATTATCGTTAGAGGTGGTTGATTGCAAAGTCGTTGATTTACGGATGTTGATCCTATTTTTACACTTTCTAAAAATATTATCTATAATATCAGAAGAGAAACCATTGTAAATCGCTATTTGCTTAATAAGAGCAAATTCCTTATTAAATCTGTTTTTATTTAAAGGGAAATTCAATAATCTATTAATTAAAAAGTTAAATGAAGCGAACTTATGTTGTATGCTATGATTAGAGGAAGACAAAATAAAGCGATTTACATTGGTTTCTTTTCTATAAATGTCAAATTCTAATTTATTACCATTTCTAATTACTAATGTATCTAAAAAGGGTAATTGTCCATTATTCTCTAGTTCATACGTAAATTTAATGCTTTGAAATTTTGAATTCATTTCTTTAAGAAAATCATCAACATTTGATTTAGAAGTGTCAAAACTGCAAAATATCATCCACGTACCTTAACCATATTCTTGGGAAGTATTTGGAGTTTTCTTTTAACTCGGTTTCAAAACGAGACATAAATAAATTTGCTATGAAAGGTGATAAGCTATTTCCCATTGCTGTGCCTTCATGTTGTTCGTACAACTTGTTGTTGAATTGAAAACAGTTCTGGGACATGCAATGCGAAACAAGCTTGATATAGTCCTCAACTTTATCATCATCAATATCACTATCTATAAGAACATCCTTTAAATATGTTAAAGTACGTGGTATTGGAACACTAGGGAATAATGAACTGACATCAAATGAAATTAAGATTTCGTTCTCTTCTAATGTGATATTTTTAATTTTATTAATGAACTCTAGTTTTGTACAGACAAACTATTAAACTTTAAATTCTTAAATTCATTTGACAGCCATCGTGATAAATAGTAAGTCGGTGAGTTGATACCTGAAACTATTGGTCTCATCGATCTATTATTTTTGTGAATCTTTGGTAAACAGTAAAGTTTTGGCATTTCGAACAACTTACGCACTTGCGCAAGGAATGTCTCAGAACAAACAAGGAAAGATCATCTGATTATTAAAGATTTACGACAAAAGAATTGTTATTATTTAAAGGCTGATAAGGGGAATAAGTTGGTTATTCTGGATAAACAAGACTATGTTGATAGAGTAGAGACTTTGCTGTCTGAGGGTCCTTACAGACCAATAGTCAAAAAACGTAAAAATGAAGTTCCTTTAAATAAAATGATTAAATCAACACAGTCTGTTTTGAAAGAATGTCCAAACCTAATTTCGCCCACACTAAAATTAAAATTAACAATTTCAAATCCTGAAATGCCAAAACTTTACTGTTTACCAAAGATTCACAAAAATAATAAATCGATGAGACCAATAGTTTCAGGTATCAACTCACCGACTTACTATTTATCACGATGGCTGTCAAATGAATTTAAGAATTTAAAGTTAAATAGTTTGTCTGTACAAAACTCTTTAGAGTTCATTCATAAAATTAAAAATATCACATTAGAAGAGAACAAAATCTTAATTTCATTTGATGTCAGTTCATTATTCTCTAGTGTTCCAATACCACGTACTTTAACATATTTAAAGGATGTTCTTATAGATAGTGATATTGATGATGATAAAGTTGAGGACTATATCAAGCTTGTTTCGCATTGCATGTCCCAGAACTGTTTTCAATTCAACAACAAGTTGTACGAACAACATGAAGGCACAGCAATGGGAAATAGCTTATCACCTTTCATAGCAAATTTATTTATGTCTCGTTTGAAACCGAGTTAAAAGAAAACTCCAAATACTTCCCAAGAATATGGTTAAGGTACGTGGATGATATTTTGCAGTTTTGACACTTCTAAATCAAATGTTGATGATTTTCTTAAAGAAATGAATTCAAAATTTCAAAGCATAAAATTTACGTATGAACTAGAGAATAATGGACAATTACCCTTTTAGATACATTAGTAATTAGAAATGGTAATAAATTAGAATTTGACATTTATAGAAAAGAAACCAATGTAAATCGCTTTATTTTGTCTTCCTCTAATCATAGCATACAACATAAGTTGGCTTCATTTAACTTTTAATTAATAGATTATTGAATTTCCTTTAAATAAAAACAGATTTAATAAAGAATTTGCTCTTATTAAACAAATAGCGAATTACAATGGTTTCTCTTCTGATATTATAGATAATATTTTTAGAAAGTGTAAAAATAGGATCAACATCCGTAAATCAACGACTTTGCAATCAACCACCTCTAACGATAATGTTAAATATGTTAAACTTCCTTTTCACAAAACCACAAAGGGTCTTGATAAAATATTCAAACAGTGTAATTTCAAAATTGCTTTCACTAATACTAATAAAATTAAAGATTTGCTAGGTAATCCAAAAGACAAGGGGGAAAAATTGCAAAAGTCGGGGATTTATGAAATTAGTTGTGCAGGGCCAGGGTGTTTTCAAAAATATATTGGTCAGACCAAGAGGAATATAACAACAAGATTTAAAGAACACATTGCTCACTTCAAATATGGTAAATATGAAAGGTCTCAGGTCGCCAAACATATATTTGAAACCAGCCACCCGTTAAACTAGAACATGTTAAATTGTTAAAAGCGGTACCAACGTTTTCCTCCTTAAATGCCTATGAATCAATTAAAATTGTTAAACATAAAGGACCCTCTTAAACACCGATAAAGGGCCAATAGAGTCATCTGCTTTGCTTTCCTATTGGTCAACAACCAATGAGAAAGCAAGATTAAACTGGTTCCGCTTCAGTAGGTTTAGAATTAGTATAAATTAAGTAGATTTAAGTTATAATGTCACAATTCACTTGTTTGTTGTTGAGAACACCAGCCTGCGGGTGAGGAGAATATCCTCGATAGTGTTTAAAGCAACAATATAGTAAATTATAGGTTGGGAAGGTTCACTTCAGCCTAAGTGGTGAGGAGAATATCCTCTGAAGTGTTCCAGAACAACAGTTCTTTTTTTTTTTTTTAAATTACAGGTTTTCTACTGATGATGGCCAGCCACATAGTGGTCGAAATACGTATTTAGTAATTTAAATATTTTTTGTGGTTAAGGGTTTTTATTTAAATCGTGCCACAGTGTTCCTATAGATTATTATTGATTAAGTTATATTTCACAAATGTTTTTAATAACTCATTATGTAGAAGATAACGAACCACCAGAAAGTTTTGTCACATTTATTTATTGCCATAAAAGCAAGTTTAAAGATAATTCTGTTGAACCGGCAATAATGGGAAATTTTAACTAAACCATTTTAAATTTTTTAATAAAGTATTATGTAGATTTTGAAAGGTGTGTGCATATAGGTACTGATACATGTAGCTTAATGTTGAGAGAACAAAATGGAACTAATTAATTTGATGAAACAAACACCTAATTAACACATTGAAATGTTCATGCAATAATCATTTACTGAATCTATCAATTTCAAAATGCAATATATTCAAAGCATAAGAAATGCAGTAGGTACTATTAAAGAAACAATTTCATTTTTTAACTTATCTGCAAAAGGACATTTTGTTTTAAAAAACCTAGATACTAATTTGAAATCTCTTTGTGAAACACGTTAGATAGATAGACACTATGCAATATTTCAATTAGAAAAAAATTATACAAATTATTGAAGCATTGATCTACATATCACAATGGAAAGAATCAGATTTATCCTCAAAATTGTAATGTTTAAAACAATCTTTAATTTCCACTAGTTTTATAAGTTAACATTGTTTATCAGAAGTATTTAACTATAAATTTAAGCAAAACCCTTCAAAGTAAAACAATTGATCAAGTATATGCACAATTTTAAAGTTGATACTCTAAAAACAAGAAGAACAAATGCTTGCAAAGATTTTGAACAATTATTTGGAAATATTAGTAAAACAGTTGAGGCTCTTGGAATTATTCTATCAATGCCTCGTTTAACTTCCGTTCAGAAAAATTGAAATAATCCGCAAGTAAACAATTGTCAAGATTATTATACAATATCTAAATATACCTTTAATAGAAAACATTATTGAAGATTTAAAATTTCGTTTCGATCAATAAAGTTTTACAATATTTGATTTTAATTCCTTTATTACCTGCTTTTTAATCAACAAAACAAAATCTGAAACTTAAAACATTGTTGAAAGATTCTCTAAATATTTGTCATGTTGAAAATACCGATAAATTGACTTTGGCATGCAATCTAAATGCAGAAATCGAATTATATGTAAATAAATACAAAGGTACCAATAATAGTAATGATGGAAAAACAGTAGTGCCTTCAAACATTGTGATGGAAATGTTTTCAATAAAAAATATTTTATTTACAAATTGGTTTAACTCTACCACTGCTGAATGAAGTTTTTCGGTATTAAGAAGGCCAAAAACTTAGCTAAAGTCAACAATGATATGGTTTGATCTGGTTAGCTCTTTTAATGTACATAGCGATATTAAATTAGATATTTCAGAAATTATGGCCAATTTTGCCACAAAGCAGATTGTGTATTGTAAAACCTTTAACAAAAAGATACCAATATTAATACGTTATATGTCATCTTGTTTGTAATAAACATATTTAATATGTTAATTGGTTAAGCATGTCTAAATATTATCTTTCCATCATGTAATACTTATATGAAGCTAGACACATTTCTTTCATAAAAGCACCAATTGTGTTTGTGTTATATGTCATTTTTCAAATTTGCCTTTAGTGGCCGCCTCTGTTGCTTGGTTTACACGTGACTACCAATACCAGGATCCCAGGTTGATTCCCAACACAGATCACTTGAATAAAGTTAGAGCATTTTTCAGAAAAGTAGAACCTTAATTAGATGGTAGTCTAAATGTAGGTCCTGTATATGTGTGTTGTCAAGTATAGTAATATCCTTACCTTGCTTGGGCTGGCAAGGGTTCAGATAAAAAAATCTATGGCATATGATAATCTAAACTATTGTTGAGCTGAATCACCAAATCTCATAAAATAAATGATGTAACTCTTTGGCTTTGCATTAAATAAAAGCCAGATTCAAAAAGAGGAAAATTGATCTTAAACGAACAGAATTATTATTGGCTACCCTATATAGTAGATTTCATGAATAGCTAATATTAATTACGCATGATATTTTTTTCTTTTGTTTTTAGAAAATATAATTTCAATTCAGGCAATTAGTATAATTAATTACCAAAAAAATTAATTTTCTTAAGATAAATTGACACAAATACAAATTAATACAATATTAAGATATTGCATTAGTCATTCCATAGGATAAATGTCGCAACAATATACTTATCTGAAATAAGCATGTTGTAAATCATACAATGTAATAAATATGTAATGAATGCAGGACTCGTGCAATAAACTCAAACCATGAAATTTGAAAATTATTTATGGTAAAATGCATATTAGGACGTAACTCTAGTTCATAAATTATTTTCAAACCACAAACAGGAAAACAGATTTCAATGTTATGCATTTCTCACATGAAATTAAGAAAGCTTTTATACATTGGTCGTTAGAAATAATTCCATTTAATAATACATCATAACAATTACAACTGTAGTTTACAATATATTTACTTTAAACAGATGTTTCATTAGTGAAATTCACGAATATCAGGCTGCAGATATAATTTAATCATTTTAATAAAATACAATGTATTGATTAATATTACTGAAGACATTTACACATTACATTAACTCTAGTAAACCATGACATCATGCTTGATTCACGAGCCATAAGAATGTTAGACAAGGAAACCCCTACTACGCAAACGAAGAGTAGAAAAACAATGACAGATGTTTGACCTAGAGACAACAATGAAATTACATATTTGCAAACCGGTAACGTATAGACATGTAAAAGGTAATTAAAGATCAGGTAAGTCAAAGAACCCACATTGGCCAGGAAGTAGCAACTTGGCATTCAACACTATGATCATGGATAATTGACAAAATCAGAAATTTAATTTGGACAGGGTAGCTCCATATCACTTTGGTGGGATAAAAAATAATCTTTTATAAATGTCGATTCGAGCTGGTGAAATGGATGACCTTAATTAAATTGGCACTCGGTTGTAATGTTAGTGTAGGTATTTATAAATTTTTCTTTTGTTTTGTGATGGCATGTATTTATGAAACCTATTTAATTGAATATTAAATGTGTAAAACGTTCACCTGTATTGTAGATTATATTGTTTACTGTATTAGATTTACATTGCATGAACATTGGAATTAAACTTAAGCAAATGGAGGGGGGTGGTTAAATGATTATACGAAGATTTTTATGCTACTTGCATTGCATTGGATGCACGTAAATTTGAAACTTTGATGTACCTGTTTTCAGAAAGAATGATATGATGCTGCATCAAAAGTAAATTTAGGTCCTGCAGTGAAACTGTTTTTCTGGATTGAATATATCAATTAATTGTGAAAGAAACTCCTTTGCATCAGAAAGTTAACCTAATTAAAATCCCGAGATATACTCTTCATTTAGGAGTCTCACTAGACTAGACTAAGCAAGTTGGCACCCATAATTTGATCGTGTTAAAAACCTTTCAAGGCAAGTGTTATTGATAAAGTAGTTCGTTACGCCTTTTAGCTGTGCTGAGCTTTCATTCTAATATTAGCAATAGGGCATTTTTTTCTAATCAAAAAAGTGAAATTTTCCCATCATTAATTTAATTCGATTACTACTTGTAAAGATTGTGGTTTTTAGGTTCATACAAACTAAGGTCAAGAACCCAAAATTTATCGACGTATTCTTTCAAACTCGCACTTTCCCAAGCCGAATGAATGTGTGGCAACCGTCATTTTTATGATGGGTGGCAATAATGAGTTCATGAGAAAGGTGCGTTTTAAAAACTTTACTGTCAAATACCATATGATATCGATGAACTAAATGCCAATGTGTGTTTATTGCAGTGAGGTGTACCAGTGAATCCATATCTTTTCTTAATACCTTTATCTTCTACTCCAAAACTGTTGTAGGTTCAATAGTTCACTTCGCTACAAGAATTTGAACAAAATAAGAAACAAACCGCATGCAGCCCTGCTCCGTATTGAGACATCAGCAGAGGCATACCTTAACTACAACTATTAATCAAGGCAAGTCTTTTGTTTATTTCTTGATTGCTTTCTTTGTAGGTTACTCTGCAACTGCTTGACGGCAATAATTTGCGACCTCATTTGGGACAATAATATATACCGTACGATATCGATGTATTAAATGTCAATGTATGTTTATTGCAGTGAGGTGTACCAATGATTTCATATCTTTTTTTAATACCTTATCTTCTACTCCAAAACTGTTGTAGGTTCAACAGTTCACTTCACTACAAGAATTTGAACAAAATAAGAAACAAACCTCACGCAACCCTGCTTCATATTGAGACATCAGCAGAGGCATATCTTAACTAAAACTATTAATCAAGGCAAGTCTTTTGTTTATTTCTTGATCGCTTTCTTTGTAGGTAACTCTGCAACTGCTTGACGGCAATAATTTGCGACCTCATTTGGGGCATAATAAAATATCCCTGGGGTTAAAAATAATAAGCTTGCAATTGCACCTAGTAAATTGTTACATTTCCCTATTTTTTGCTATTGTTTCCATAGGGATGCAGTCCCGCACCACTGTAGTTAGCCGATGCATAATTATTTTGTTATGGGATTCCCAGCCCTTCTGGGTAATTCCAAATTTGAGAGTTTAACACTACTTTACTTTGCACATTGTATAAAAAAAAAAGTTTACTGCCTATCTACTTTAGAAATGAATAGAAGAAAATACATCTTTTAACACAAGTAAAAAGTTTAAGTTTTAGAATATTTGAAAATAAATAGACACATCGCCATTATTAGCATTAATAAACAACCTGAAATGTTAAACAGCATCTTTTCAAGCATTTTATTACAATTAGACATGCAAATCTTCAATTATCTAACCATAAACTGTTTACATCAAATTTAGATAACTAACAGAGAAAAATAAAAACAATGACAGAAAAGGTAGTCGTTATAAATTTAAAACTTTTGTATGATAAACCAACTGATAAGAAAATATGAATACTATTTCGTTGATTTGAAAGGACAATGCTTAAGAATTGTAAATGATAAATGCAACTCAATACACTTCTGTTGATTTATTTAAATTTTTGGGCACGATTTCTTAAATTCTTGTTGGTATTCTGGTCAACCTCTGGTAAATCAGATTCTTCTCGTTTAGCTATAACAAAACTTATTATTAAGTAACAGGAAGAATAATTGCATACCTTTCTTTTGTTTGTCTTTTTTGGATTTTGTTTGCTGTGCAGCAACAAATGTTGTACTTTCACGTGCTTGAGCTACTTCTTGTCCAATGAAAGTAAATGTTAGATATCTACAAAAAACACAAGTATTTATAGATTTTCAGGTTTTACTAAATTTCAGTAATACTTACAATTGTAAAATTAATATTCCTCCCAGCAAGGCAAGACGAATGTACAGGGTATTGAAGCTGCCAGCATTAATATCTAAAGGCTGTTGTTCACTGTATGCAAATCCATACCATAACGTTACAACAGCTAATACTACACTTATTAAACGAGCAGTTACAAAAATAGTACTTGATATTATTCTAGTAACTGTAACAATTAAAGGTATATAAATATTATACATTTGATATTTTATATACCTTTAGTAAAAGATTCTTCTTTATCGGCAGTCTGGACTAATTTACAAATATTATTTATTAATTCAGAAATATAGTGTAGTACTAGAAGACATATTAATAAGCGATTGAAGCTGCAAAGAGAGTTAATTATAATCTACATAAAATTAATACAAAACAAAAAGTATAATGATATTAAAAATACGAAGTTCTTTATTTGACAAGGTCTTCTGTTGTAGATTATTGACATTAGTTACGACTACTATGGCTTCACACATAATATTCACCTGAACTTTTTATGTTACAGCTACATTAACAATTTCAGGTCAGTCTTAACGAATAATTTAAAACAAATGTGAACAATTGATACGATACGAGAGATAAGTATTATTTCCACTTAATCACATCGATATCTTAATAAATTAAAGCAAATATGACACACGCACAAAACTACATTTGATATGTATCAACTGAATAAAAATAAGAGCGTTCTCTTATTGTAAACAGTAAAATCAATGATGCATTAGCATTATATTTTCAGTTTGTAAATTTATGTGTCGACTATTTATAAAATAGTTATTCCTTTATCCTTTTTCAACATCAAAAACATAAATTTGATAATATAGTTGTCCTGGTTTGATACTCTCATAAGTTGAATAATATGTATATTATCAACATATGGGGTCAACCATAAATAACCTAAGATATTACTAAGTATATTGATCCATTTTTAATACGAAATTGGACAAAGTACTTCCTAATAAAATGAAAAACAACTTACTTCAAGAAATATGGAATTGCAATCAAAAGAAGGGTTGCAATACTGCGATTTGCTTTACCAACATATTCTTCTTTCTTTGTGCGCTGGAAGTATATTTCCGGAATTTCATGAAGACAATAGGCAAGTTGAATAATAAGGAAGAGCTTCATCAAGAAAGACATCGGCGCTGGGTAATCTGCCCACAATAAATTTACATCAGGAAGCAAACGTTCTCTAAAAACAATTACATCAATACCCCAAACAGCTGAAATTGCATAAAATGCAGTTAGCTGACCACTTGAATTAAAAATGGCTAATTTCGATTTTGATAAATGTAATTTCTTCGAAATTTTCTGCAAAAATATAACAATCAACATGTATATAACAATCCATAATCACTTACGTCTAATACATATTCTTGAATAACAGCATGAACTACGATGCATATTAAACTGTAGAAAAACACAGCTGCCAAATCCTTTACACCAGTTAAGAAAAGTGGAACTTCACCAACATCAGTCACATTGTGTTGTAATGATATAAATACGGAAGCAGTTGGGGCTGTGGCCTAGAATAATACAGAGATTTTAAGGTTCCATATTGAAATAATTGCCACATGGTTCGTGTTTTAACCCAAATTTCCCTTTAAGAAGTTTAAATATCCAATATTGTTACTGATTTTTAAAATCGTTTGTACCTGCATCATAAGTCCACCAACAATGACCATCGCAACGCAAGATACGATATCCGCATGATTTTGGATAATAAATTCTTGGCTAAGAATTGGAGGATTTTTTGTAGAACTCTTCCTAACTGGTTTTACCATGTTTCTAAATTAATTAATTAAAAATTGTGCGGTTTAATAAAATAATAGGAACGCGTAAATATCTATAAAAATAGATTAAAATGTGAAAGTAAACGCCATTCACTACACCGCTAACACGGCAAAGAACTAATAAGAAATAAAACAGCTGTCAGATAGACACAACCAGTGGTTAAACGTCATTTTATAGGGACACATCAGGGAAACGTCAGCAATTCCACTGTGACTAGCAACCCTCACAACCATTTTTTGTCAAACACATGCATTCATAAAATCAAACGACAAATCCAATCACGTTTCTAACGAAAAAGTTCAAATAATAAATAAAACCGGTTAGCATTGTACAAACATGTAAATATCTTAATTCTTTTTAAAAACACCATTAGGCGTGCATGTAAGTAAAGTTTATTTTGCTTTACTCGATAATGCTGTGGTTGCAATATTTTTTTCTTAACCATCCTCCCTAGTCTTTACGTTCGATCGAGTACCGCGATAAGCTTTTTGAGGTTAGGTTACTGTTAAGAATAGATATTATTATTAAAAAATACAAATCACTTAACACGCATATCAGAACAGTCTTGTTTTTTTTGTTGCTAAAACTATTGCAAACTTTTGATATGCGTGTTAAGTGATTTGTGTTTTTTAATAATAATGTTTATTTCTAACGGTAACCTATCCGATGACTCGTTCGAACGTAGACTTCGGAGGATGGTTAAGAAAAAAATTATTGGAACAGTTGTGAACTAAACTAGTACAGGACATCGATTATTCTATCAATCTTTTGAGATTACATGTTGATAACATTTTATTTATGTATCTATATAACATGCGTCTTGGGACACAACTATTTTTGGCTGTTTCAAGGTCATGTTTGACGTATAAATGTTAACCTTTGCACTCTTCACATATAATTTCCTCTTCCATAATACTTATTAACAAAACTTATTGTCTAATCCTAATTCTAATAATTCTGTGCAAAGTTAAAACAAATAAAAATGAAATTTAAAACCTATATGGCGCGGTGCGGTGATGTTTTGTAATTATAATATTTATGTGAAAAGTATATGTTTTATTTTATGTACAGATCTATAAAATATAAGTGGAAGAGGCGTTTTAGCAGTTTCATTCCATTACCGTTCAAATTATAAGATACTAGTTCAGTTTTAACAGATAATTTAATTCTTTTGAAATAGCTATACAATGTGTGTATAGAAAAATCCCAAATATGGTCTTCAGACATGAATTTAAGTTTCGCTTTACAAAAAAATCCTATAAATTGATTACCTACAGGACAAAGTTTATTGTAACCTTGTTTTCGCAATGTACTATTTGAATGCACTAATAGCAAGCGTTAATGATCTTGTTTATCAACCTGCGTTTACGGGTAGTTGGCATTGTCTTATCGCAAAGAAAGGATGTCTTCCAGATCTCTCTCAGCAGCCGACTGGCGCATGGCCATTTAGAATAAATGGATTGCTACTGACCAGATTTTTAGTATTGGTACTATAGCGAGGTGCTCCAGTGGTAGTTGCCCGGTAAACAGTTAATAGTATTTATACGATAAAGCCAACGAAACTGGTCTTAATTAATAGACAATTATTTCCTTTGTTCCAGCGAAAGCATTTTAGGTTGTACAAAGAAAGCACCTTAGGATGTACTAAGAAAGCACTTAGAGCGTTGTGAATATCACATTAAATAATTATTAAAATCGTAATAGGATGCTACTAACGCTGTAAATAATATCTATAATGAAAAATTGGTTTTATGTTGGTTAGAATTACAGAAAACTTCCATCTTCATGTTATATGCAGATCGAGAATCGTCTTGAACAAAAAAAAATTTGATTAATAATGGAAAATTTTTGCATCTTCAAATCCCATATGCAAAACATAACCGCTCATAAAAAGAAATTTTTGTCAAAAAAATATGTTTGAAATTTTTCTTTTACTTTTATATGATTTTCTTCATTGTCCAATTCTGAGTCAATACATCTCCATAAATCAAACAGATGGGTACAGTTAATTTTCAGTTATAGTTAGAAAAGCCATCTAGCAATTCAAAACCTTGAAAATATGTTTCTCGTCTCCCATTTTGATGTTTTTATTTAATAAATTTTTATTAAACAATTATTTAAAACGATATAAATAACTAGAGCAAGCACTCGGTTCATAAGTTGTTTTATAATTTAGAAGTTTATAGTTACTTTTATATTTCTGGGCCCATAACCTTTTATACTTTTAATAAAATCCACTGTACATTTTTGCTAATTAATAAACTATTCTAGCGGGATACCATTAACGCGTTTCACCAATTTAGAACAAGTAATAACAAAAGTCTTTATTATTTACTATTCACAAGTTTAATTAACAGTATATGCCTTATTTATAGACGTTTTCAGTCCAATTAACAATGGAGCACTATCACACCAATGCTATTTGCAAGCACTAATATCCTCTTAAACTAAATACTTAACCATAAGTCTTCTTAACAACACTACTATAATTTACTACACTTTTGTCTATTTATGTACAAGCAAGCGGTACAATATACACGTTCACATAACACAAATTTATATTTACTATAAGACTTTCAAAATATAACTAACTAACTTTACACGATATAATCTATATATGACATTTGGATATAAACTAACTTCCATATTCATCAGCGGTTCTATATATATATATATATATATATATATATATATATATATATATATATATATATATTGTTGTGATACTGTAGCAATACCCCGCGCTCCCTTTTTGTGAATTAAAAAGGTGAGAATTTTTAATCTGTCAATTTTTTGATTTTTAATGTATAATTTTAATTGCGTCGGCTAGCTCAGTTTTTAAATTACGCACGGAGCTTGCGACAATACGACAAACAAAGGGTTTAAATTTACCTTCTACCTCTCCTTCCTGTTCTAATGTTTAAACCAAAACACTATTAAGCACATATTATTATAATATTCTCAAAAATATTAACAATGTATGAAAAGTTTAAAGATTCTCTAAGTAGAACTTTCATTGAAAAAAATTAATAATTATCATTCCTTATTAACACAGCAATAAATATATACATATATATTGCTGTATTAAGAAGGTCATTTAGGGGTAGTTAGGACCAATAGTATAGCGCACTTCATATAAAAGGCACGAGGGCTCAGAAAACGAGACAGTTTTCTGAATAAAACAAAAAATACGATAATTAGACTGGAAAGTAAATGACAACGCTCTGTATATAAACCATAATCATAATTAATTTAGTTAATGAAAAATATTCTGAAGATGTATTAGAATAAACAAATTCGCAAGTCGTTAAACAACATAAATGCAAGCTGAAACGTGACACGCATGGATAACGCATCATTATTAAGTCAAGGATCCCAATTAAAACAAGCAGGTTTAAAAATGCGTAAGATAGCAAACGCATATAATTTAATGCGTACATTGTATTAAGTCTACGTGACTAGAAAATTAAAATCGACACCTGATTTATTGGAAACAAGCAAGGCATGGTAATTAAAATCAAAGTTCACCAAATTTATTTGAACAAACAATGGTTTACTTATCTAAAAGTATGAAAATCCAAACGAATCAATGCTATTAACACGAAATAGTACGTGACAAAAGTAACACATTGATGTAAACATACAATAATAATACGATGGAATATTCGAAAACCTGGTATGAAAGTTTTATACACAACGAACTTTGCCCTTGTCAATAGATAGATGATGCATTTAAATATGACCGGATTTGTAAACAAATTATTTCGCCATGAAGTAACGCATAGTTCACGTCTCTTAAAACAAAGATATGTACGTAAAGTGATTAATTGTGAAGTGCAACATAATACCATTGTAATTATGGAAAATTAATGAATTTGTCGTTATATCCTTTAAAAGGCGACTCTAAATAAATACTGGAAGACAAGTCTAAATAAATACTGGGGAACAAGTCTAAATAATTACCGGGGAACAAGTTTAAATAAATACTGGAAGCGATTATAAATGATTATGGAACAAATGAGAAAATGCAACAGGCATTTACTTCAATTGTGATTTGTCAGGGAGTTTAATGGAGGACGCTAGTGTGATTTGAGACTATGCTATGAGGGATGCAGACAAGACCGAAAACAGTTGGACCGGGTACTGATTCGAGCTGAAAACAGGTTAGCCAATCTGAATGTTTTATTATTTTATTTGTGAATATTTCGTTGTACACTGCTGAACTGAATGATTTAAAAATTAACATTTAATTGAATATTTCTAATTTAAATACTTTAGAAATTGCTTTCATGATAATTTATGTGAGGGGTCGCCATGGTTTGTTTTTTGAGTATACGTTGTAAATTACGTAAATAGTTAAAGAGGTTGAATGAACGTTCATCAGGCTTCAGTTAATAATAATAATAATAGTAATTTTGCAGACTTTTGATCATCTTAGGGATTGATAATTATTAAATTTTTTTATTCAAATATTAGAAGAAAAATTTAGTTAGAGAATTCTTAAACTTTTCATACTTTGTAAAAACTAACCTACACATTTCCCTGAAATTTGCAGAGTCTGCCTCTATCACTATCTAATCTAGGTCTACATCTACCTCCTTTTTCCTCTCTGCTTGTAATGTATTACATACTATTCCCCAAAAATGCCTTAGAACGTATTCTGCCCTCCTATTTCTCCTATTTTTTTCTCCAACAGATATATATCCTTGTTCCCCTACTATTTCTATAACCTATTTATTATTAACTTTGTCTGTCCATACTATCATCGTCATACTTCTGAAGCACAGCATTCCAAAAGGCTGCTACAGTTTTTCCGTCTGCTCTTCCTCCTACCCGTATTTCATAGGTTTGCTGTGCTGTGCTCCACACATATGCTTTAAGCAATTTTCCTCTTGTTTCTATGTTTGTTGTCTTTCATCATAGGCGCTGTTCTTTCTTGTTAGATGCAGTTCGGTCCCATTGTATTGTTTTACAATTAGATACCCTATTTCTCCGACATTCAGTGGTTGTGAAGGGGGGTAAGCAGCCTATGACAATCAAGTTTCCCCAGCACTTGAACATTTGCCGATTTAATATTTTTTCTAATACATCTTTTCGCACAGTCAACATTAGTTGCAGATATTTCACAACAAACAACTAGTTGTTTATAATAACCATCAGATTTATCTGCGCTTATTTTTTCGTCCTTAGGTTTTCCGTTTCAAAACTGGTTGTACACGTACCTACACTTATTTATATTCTAAGCTAGCCTACACAGTTCCCTGAAATTCTCACACAGCCTGTATACAGCTCGGTTCCCCTTTTATTGTTTTCTAATTTTATGCCATATTTCACCAAGATTCAGTGATGGAGGTTAAGCAGCTTGTGGTTGCCAAGATCCCCCAACACTTAGACAATTGCCGAATTGATAGTTTTCCAGTAAATCCTATCACACAATTAACATTATTCGAGAATATTGCCCAACCAATACTTGTAGTTGCTTATAATAATCATCATGTTTAGTTACAGTTACTTTTTTCGTCATTGATTTATTCATATTGGGACTGGTTGGATGCGTACCTCCATTGATTTCTATTCTGAGCTAGCCTACACATTTCCGTGAAATTACTACGGCCTACATCTTTCACTATCTGTGTGCAGTAGTCTCACCTAGGTTTACCTCTACTTCTCTTTTTTCCTATCTTTGCTTCTAATATATTCAGCACTATTCCCTCATGCCGTAGTATGTGGCCTATCATCCTATCTCTCCTATTTTTTACCGTTTTCCCCTAACATTTTTAGTACCTCTACATTCTTAACTTTGTCTGTCCAGGATATCTTCATCATACTTCTGTAGCACCACATTTCAAAAGTATCAACCTTTTTCTTGTCCGCTTCTCCTACTGTTCAGGCTTCACAGCCGTACAATGCTGTGCTCCACACATGTTTTAAGCAATCTTTTCCTTGTTTCTATGTTTGTTGTCTTTGAACACAGTAGTTGATTTTTCTTGTTAAATGTAGCACGACCTTGTGCTAATCTTTGTTTTATATCTTTTGCGCTTTTCCCATCTTGCGTTATTTGGCGTTTTAGGTAGCAGAAATCCTTAACCTCTTGTAAGTTCGTGTTACATATTCGTATTCTTGTTTTTGATTTATTTTTTCCTCATTTGCATACTAATACTTTAGTTTTGTTAATTTTCATACCGTATCTCTCTGTTAGAATCGTTTCCATTTCATTAAGAGTAGCTTCTAACTCTTCCTTGCTAGATGCTAATACCACTATATCATCTGGAAATCTAAGCATGTCAATTTTTTGTCCCTGCATAGTAATTCCAAATGCCTTCCTGCATTTGACAGTATTCATTGCCTCATATATATATATATATATATATATATATATATATATATATATAAATATTATAAGTAGTTTTTTACACAAGGTAAGTTGATAAAAACTAACGTATTGCAATTAATAAGATGAAATAATAACCTAGACTTTTTAAGTAAAGCCCAAATGATCATTTCAAATCGAGCTAGTAATTGAAAGAAGGAAAAAATAAGGTCTTGGATAGGATTTGAACCTGCATCTCAGTTTTGCCGGAACTGTGCGTTTACCAATTACGCTACCGAGGCCGATGGCTATAATTGGGAAATTTACAAATCCAAATCGTGTACAGTACCATATATAAACCTAACTTTTAATTACGTTTAGCCATCGGCCTCGGTAGCATAATTGGTAAACGCACAGTTCCGGCAAAACTGAGATGCAGGTTCAAATCCTGTCAAAGGCCTTATATTTTCCTTCTTTCAATTACTAGCTCGATTTGAAATGATCATTTGGGCTTTACTTAAAAAGTCTAGGTTACTATTTCATCTTATTAATTGCAATACGTTAGTATTTATCAACTTACCTTGTGTAAAAAACTACTTATAATATTTATATATTAATACTTGGCTTATAGCCGTGATTTTGAGCGTGCTTCCTGTCTATATCTAACATAAGTCAAAAACTTGACAATTTCAGATATGATTGACAAAAAATGCTAAACGTAATTGAAAGTTAGGTTTATATATGGTACTGTACACGATTTGGATTTGTAAATTTCCCAATTATAGCCATCGGCCTTGGTAGCGTAATTGGTAAACGCACAGTTCCGGCAAAACTGAGATGCAGGTTCAAATCCTGTCCAATGATCATTTGGGCTTTACTTAAAAAGTCTAGGTTATTATTTCATCTTATTAATTGCTATATATATATATATATATATATATATATATATATATATTGCTATGATGAGGGGGTTATTTAGGGGTGTATTGAGTCGTAAGGGTCGCGTAGTAAATGTACATAGCCATAGGAATTAGAAAAATTGCATTTATTTAGTATGAAAAACAAATAATTCGCATATTATGCAAAGAGCAAACATTTAACACCCTGTTTAAGGACTGCAATTAACTTTAATCAATGCCAGTAAGCATGTCTTTCTATAATAGAACACATATTCAGCCGAGAGATAAATATATATGCAATTAAACTACTTCAAGAAGCGTTCATAAATTTATAAACAAATAGATACACATGGAATAAGATAAAACCTAGTAAGTCATCACGCAATTAAGCATGCGATAAAGAAAGAACATAGTAAAGCGCTTTGATAAGAAACGCACATTTTAAAATAAGTTTTAAATACAAGATATAAACAGAAACATGTAGATTTACATCATTCATGTTACATCAGTTTATTTGTTCAATTCCCCAGAAGCTTTATCTACACAAACAAGAACCATAAGCTAAATTAAAGACCAAGAGAAATAAAAATTTCCAGTAATAATAACAAAACAAGCGGTCAAAGATCGTGAAATAATAGAAATATGAGCAGAATACGTAATCACGGAATAATTTCATCAGAATTAAAAATGTAAAACTCCTAAGAATATTCAAAACAACCTATGGTTGGCTACAAGACTTTGAACAACAGTTCAGATAAATCAATGAAATTTAGATAGCATAAGGTATATAACGCCCAGAGTTTGATTAGAGGCTCAGTCTCAATTTGAACCACGTTGAAGCTGCATCACTGTTACTTGAAAATTTACGCGTCGAAATAAATTTCAAATTAAATTATTAAAATGAGTTAAAAGTGGTGTTATACGATACTTGAGAACAAATTATAGTGAAGATATATGAAAAAACTTTTGCCGTTTGCTGAAAACGTGAGTAGAAATTTGTTAATTAATTTAGGTTAAATATTTATAATAATGCAGGGCTCTGAGTTGCATCCGGAATGTCTGAGTGGCACCCGAGAAATCTGAGTAACACCCACAAAATCTAAGTTGCACCCAGGATATCTGAGTGGCACCGGAGAAATCTGAGTAACACCCGCGAAATCTAAGTTGCACCAGAGAAATCTAAGTTGCATCCAGAGAAATCTTAGTAGCATCCAGGGAAATCTGAGTAGCGCCCTGGAAATCCAAGTAAAGCACGAGGTAAATTTTGGGAACAATAATTAATAATACTGAATAAAATTATTGGTTTAAACTTACGTGAAGGAGCACAAAGTAGAGCATTGTTTTAACGAAGCAACTCGATAGAAGATAATAAAGGGGTGTTGATCCACAACACGTAGCAGCAGACCAAAGGGGAAAAGAACACCAGGAAAACTACAGGTCAGGGCTAACTAGTATAAGGCATCATTTCAAAAATATTTTTAATACGTAGAAATTTACGTAAAAAGGGGGGAAAGGTCTTGAACGTTCCAGATTTTTCAGTAAAAGGTGTCGTTTTTGGTGACTTTAAATTAAAGAAAGGGCGTTACAATTTTTGGGATAAATAATCTAAATATTATTAATTGATTTAAGGGTTAATTTGTCAGATTACAAAACTGTGAAATGTAGATATTATTTCTTTTCATTATACAAATATTGATCGACTTCGTTTTATCATTCTAAGCAGGTGAGATTTAAGGGAAAAGGGGTAAATTATTTGATCATCGTAACGTTGTGCACTCTGTGTGAATTAAACTGAGCTAGCCATGGCATAATTAAAATTAGAATAGAAAAACACAGAGTGGTGGCGTGCGGCGTTATCATATCAATATATATATATATATACATATATATATATATATATATATATATATATATATATGTATATATATTGTAATAGTAATAAAAAACGGGGGTAATTAAAACTTTTTGTAAGTTTATTACCCTTTATCCTCGTGACTATCAGCTATATACTAAAACTCTCTATTTTTAATCTGATATCACTAGGTCGAGATTTTCTTCTTTATACTCCAAGCCCAGGGTAATGTCAGATGGAAAACGGCTTTAGACAAAGAAAACTCTTAGGGGTTAAACGGCTAGTAGAGTGTTAGCTCTGGGTAGATCATGAGCATGGGTCATGGGTGGATAATCGACCAAAAATATTTTTAATAGGCGCCACCGTATTTTTTAATACAAGTGCCAACAAAATTTAACTGTGTTTGTATAAGGGAATACGGAAACCTTATCTTAACACCACTATCATAGCCATAAAATTTGAATTTCACTCTTTATCACACACTTACCAAAACCTCAACCACCAGATGTCAAACAGTTGTCTCAGCTTTACCTGTGAACAAACAAAAACACCACATGGACACTATTTGTGTCTTCAAAAGCATATGCCAAAAATAGAATAAATGAATTTAAACATCTGTGAAATACTAAAGGGATTCATTTTCATTACTCTGTCTTTTTACTTAAGGGGGATTTGCTCTAGTTTTCTCTTTCCTAATTTAAATGTTGTATAATAAAACTTCTTTCAAAGGAAACAAAATGAATTCTATTTATATGTAGAAATCTGATTATATACATGTGACTGCAATATATATTTACTATCTTGTCATAAAAATTTTTATAAAAAGAATTTTAGTGAAGTTTAACCTTCAAAATAAATATGTATAAATTGATCATTTCTATAAAATTTAGTTTAAGCAAACATGTCATAATTTATTAGTTTATAGCACATGAATTTATTTTACTATAATCATTGAAGCGCTTCCTTGACCATTTACAACAAAGATTGATCATCAGAAAAAAGCGATCATAAAATGCAACTACTCAAATTTAACTGTAATCTACAAAAAATATACGCGAATTTCAGCACTAATAAAAAGCTTTTACATGACCTGAATGTTTTTAAGCAAAATGTGAAAATTAAATCAAGACTGCATCTGGCGTCTAGATTAGGAAACAGAATCTATACTATTTTTTTATCTGACATAAGTTGTCATTTAAATATCTTAAAACACATTGGGTGCGTGTACAAGCAACTGACACACTAGATATTTATTCGGTGTGTTATTGACTTTAAAAAAACTACTTTTTATTTGTGTTACTCTAATAATCAATGTAGGAAATCTCATAATAAGTTACTATACTTTCAAAGTTACGGAAAGTTTCAAACACTCACGTGTATCCAAATAAATTGCAGGTGCAAAATCATGACATCAGCTGTTGTATTTTTCCAGCGTATTAATCATCTGTAAGTTTGAAATACCAAGATTCTTTGTATAATAAACCATTTCTATACGGCGTATTAAATAGATAGAACGAAACCATAACTGCCTGCTTTAAATTATTGCGACGAAAATTTATTATAATTTAACATTGAAAATTGTTGTTGTAGATATGTCCATTAGATATTGCACTAAAGTGAAATATATTAGTTTAATTTATTGTATTAATCTATACCAACTGTCTTAAATGATGTATATTATCGTTCCATGTTCTCAACTCAAGTTCTTCTTTTTGACTCTATTAGACGCCTCGTGTTTTAGTCGGCCCATCTTGACTTTTATCTCTAGTCTACAAAAAGCGACTTCACTCTTCGACGTTGGGAACAAAAGTGCTGATAATTAACTGGGCAACGCTTGGTAACAAGCCTGAGAATATATATCTTCTAGAATCTATGTGTTATTATGAACATTATACTTTAATTTTTATTGGCTGAATATTTACGAATTAAATGCTTTAAAATTTATCTGTTTTATTATTAATTTATTAAGCTTGGTGTAACAAGAAAAAAAATACGTTACACAGCCTCTTCCCAAGAGAAAAAATTCGAGGTATGGAAGAATTTTTTCTAAAAAAATTTTCGACTGAAACTTCAAAATTACTCTTATTAACTGTATAAACCTCTTACAACTCACAACAAAACAGCACAAACTTTAACTATAACTAACGATGAGTTTAACAAAAAAAATCAGAATCATTCACTAATTGATATGGGGGAATATTAATGCATGGGATTGAGTGATTAGTAACTGCGCGTACTACACGCCTATAAAGGGACAAATTCGGGAAGTCATAATCAGTATATACGTCAATCAGTTAAGAATATTTAGGGGAATCTAACACTCAGTGGATGCATGTCATCTATAGTTACAAACGCAACAGCCATATCAAAGTAAAAAATTTTACCTGAAGCGAAAAATATTTTCTATAAATTAGAACTGTAATAAACAAAATCGAATGTATAACAAAATTACTATTAAACAAAAATTTGTACAACGAATACTCTTCTCTAATTTACTATATCTGTCTTAAGGATTTATGTACATAACTTTCCAAGTGCTAATTACATTTAAACTAATCGATGAATTTAACAAGTACCAAAAGCTGTTATTTACGAAGTCCATTCACGAAACAAATCTCTAATACTCGAGAAACAGACAAAGTATTAACAATACTTATTCATCAACAAGATACCTTTGATCTTTGAGTGAGCACCTCACAACATTATCTGTACGACTACTATGCTACAGACTCAACTATATCTCTCAAAATCCTACAACATCAGTGATTCATCACCAAAGAACTCCAAAACCACTAATAAATCATACGTTGAGCCTACTGGGAGACATCCACCAGCAACTAACAAAAAAAACTCTTCATGAACTCTCTTAGCTCATGTACACTCTCAATAAAGAATAAGCACATCAGGCCTAGTCTCAAACTACTAAACCAAAACTCAAGCATTCCTTTAATGCTTAATACTCTATCTCACTCTAACTATATAACTATACTCAACACTTTACTAAACACTCTCTATAATCTCCATCATGTGCCTCATTACTGAATACGCACCTCTTCACCGAATACATATTCTTCTCTATATACCTGCAACATCTCTAAGCATATGCTGCACTCTCAAACACCTCAAAAAAAACATATCATCATTCAAAATCCATAAACATATCCTTGTCGTCATCAAAAATTATCATTTAACACATCTTTGTCGTCATTTAACACATGCAACATCTAAATCAACAAACATATTAAGCTCTATTACTACTAAAACAAAAATTACTTTAAACAAATCAAAAAAATTTTTACTGACTTTAAACTTGTTCTACTTAAGAATTTAAAACATGGACTAAAAAGAATTACTACTGACATCAACTATAATTAGAAGTACTTAAGGATCAGAAACATTTTTAACATCTTCATCTTCACCATCATCTATCGCAGAATTATCGATACTAAACATTTTCTTAGACTTAAATTTGAAGATACGGATAAATGAAAAAGGGGGAATTTGAATACGAAATTATTTTCTACTTTACTTCATGATAACCATTAATAAATGTTCTGGTACACGCTTACTCTACCCATAATCAAACTGTCGATATAAACTAAAGTGCTTCACAACGCATAAATTTGCTAGTATGACAAGCTCCTCTATGAGCCTCACCTAGACTTATAAACAAAATTGCTAGAATGACAAACTCTTCTCTGAGTCTCATCTAGACTGACAAACTAAATAAGCAAAACGAATCACATCATAACCGACTTCAAATAATCTCAAGTGACGATGCCAAAACTGCTAAAGCGACAAACTTACCACGACCCTCGCATAGACTGACATAACGCTGAGCGACCAACCCTTCCGGAGTTTCGTCTAGACTAACATAACGCTACACGATGAACCACAACAAGTCTCGCACAGATCTAACTTAACTCAACATACTACGTTGCAACGCGACCATAAAAATTGCTACTCAAAACCAATCAAACTAAACCAAAACGTGCTCATGCACAAGAGCAATCTTCAAAACTATATTTCAACAGTAAAAACTAGTGTACCATTAATCGAACAACTAATATAACTAATAAGACTGAAAGATGAATCTATTATCGATGAAATACATACAAAATCAAACAAACTTGTAATATCCATATCAAACAACTTTAACACTTTATCTAGAAACAGGAATTTCACTACTCAAATTCTGTTCCTTTACTCGTTGAGTTGGACACGACGGACAAGTGATACTAGTCACTCCTTTACGACCACAACCATAACAAAATAATCTCTTGAAAGATCTACAGACACTGAAAGCATGTCCATAACGTGAACAATTCCAACATATCAATTTATGCTTAATAAATGAGTTACCTACTCCACTCTTTTCTGTCCTAATTAAATATCTGAATATCACTAACGTAACTCAATTATAAAATTTTTGAAGATGAAATCTCAAACAAACGAATGTCCTAACTATATAAAGAAGAACCCACTATAAACTGTAACAAACTTTAACAAAAATGAAACTAAAAGAAGACGTTACTAATATCAAAGCAAACCTCAGTCGGTAGAGCATGAGACTCTTAATCTCAGGGTCGTGGGTTCGAGCCCCACGTTGGGCGCCAGTGTAATAGTAATAAAAAACCGGGGTAATTAAAACTTTTTGTAAGTTTATTACCCTTTATCCTCGTGACTATCAGCTATATACTAAAACTCTCTATTTTTAATCTGATATCACTAGGTCGAGATTTTCTTCTTTATACTCCAAGCCCAGGGTAATGTCAGATGGAAAACGGCTTTAGACAAAGAAAACTCTTAGGGTTAAACGGCTAGTAGAGTGTTAGCTCTGGGTAGATCATGAGCATGGGTCATGGGTGGATAATCGACCAAAAATATTTTTAATAGGCGCCACCGTATTTTTAATACAAGTGCCAACAAAATTTAACTGTGTTTGTATAAGGGAATACGGAAACCTTATCTTAACACCACTATCATAGCCATAAAATTTGAATTTCACTCTTTATCACACACTTACCAAAACCTCAACCACCAGATGTCAAACAGTTGTCTCAGCTTTACATGTGAACAAACAAAACACCACATGGACACTATTTGTGTCTTCAAAAGCATAGGCCAAAAATAGAATAAATGAATTTAAACATCTGTGAAATACTAAAGGGATTCATTTTCATTACTCTGTCTTTTACTTAAGGGGATTTGCTCTAGTTTTCTCTTTCCTAATTTAAATGTTGTATAATAAAACTTCTTTCAAAGGAAACAAAATGAATTCTATTTATGTGTAGAAATCTGATTATATACATGTGACTGCAATATATATTTACTATCTTGTCATAAAAATTTTTATAAAAAGAATTTTAGTGAAGTTTAACCTTCAAAATAAATATGTATAAATTGATCATTTCTATAAAATTTAGTTTAAGCAAACATGTCATAATTTATTAGTTTATAGCACATGAATTTATTTTTACTATAATCATTGAAGCGCTTCCTTGACCATTTACAACAAAGATTGATCATCAGAAAAAAAGCGATCATAAAATGCAACTACTCAAATTTAACTGTAATCTACAAAAAAAATATACGCGAATTTCAGCACTAATAAAAAGCTTTTACATGACCTGAATGTTTTTAAGCAAAATGTGAAAATTAAATCAAGACTGCATCTGGCGTCTAGATTAGGAAACAGAATCTATACTATTTTTTTTTATCTGACATAAGTTGTCATTTTAAATATCTTAAAACACATTGGGTGCGTGTACAAGCAACTGACACACTAGATATTTATTCGGTGTGTTATTGACTTTAAAAAAACTACTTTTTATTTGTGTTACTCTAATAATCAATGTAGGAAATCTCATAATAAGTTACTATACTTTCAAAGTTACGGAAAGTTTCAAACACTCACGTGTATCCAAATAAATTGCAGGTGCAAAATCATGACATCAGCTGTTGTATTTTTCCAGCGTATTAATCATCTGTAAGTTTGAAGTACCAAGATTCTTTGTATAATAAACCATTTCTATACGGCGTATTAAATAGATAGAACGAAACCATAACTGCCTGCTTTAAATTATTGCGACGAAAATTTATTATAATTTAACATTGAAAATTGTTGTTGTAGATATGTCCATTAGATATTGCACTAAAGTGAAATATATTAGTTTAATTTATTGTATTAATCTATACCAACTGTCTTAAATGATGTATATTATCGTTCCATGTTCTCAACTCAAGTTCTTCTTTTTGACTCTATTAGACGCCTCGTGTTTTAGTCGGCCCATCTTGACTTTTATCTCTAGTCTACAAAAAGCGACTTCACTCTTCGACGTTGGGAACAAAAGTGCTGATAATTAACTGGACAACGCTTGGTAACAAGCCTGAGAATATATATCTTCTAGAATCTATGTGTTATTATGAACATTATACTTTAATTTTTATTGGCTGAATATTTACGAATTAAATGCTTTAAAATTTATCTGTTTTATTATTAATTTATTAAGCTTGGTGTAACAAGAAAAAAAATACGTTACAATATATACATATATATATATATATATATATATATATATATATATATATGTATATATATACCCATGATGCAACACGATTTTTTTAAAATAATTGATGTCCACAATACTAATGGGTAATTGTGGTTGCTTCATTCCTTGCTTTCCCATTTATAATTTCAACATCATGCCTGTCCACACAAGATCACACTTCCAGGGGTAAAGTTTAATTCAAGTACTCGTTAACACTTCACACTCTCTTATTTTTCTATCCCTTCCTTGAAACTCTCGCAGGACTCCCACTAACTTCTACATTAATCTTAGCTAATGTTTATCTTTCAAAAGTACAATATCTATTTTTTTAATGGCAATCGATTTGGTATATGCTGTTCTTAACTGTTGTACATAATTGCCTTGCCATACTTTCCAAAATTTATCAACATGGATTTGTCTAATCTTCCACATATTTAATATATCGCTTCTTCTTGTTTCTGCTAGTTTTAGTTTTGTACTTAGACCAATTTCCTTCTCTTGAATTAAAAATTTTAAAATGGTTAAGATAAATATATTGTTTGAATCATCAAATGTATCAATAACCTTGAGTTGACTAACTTTTATTTCCATTAGCACTGTTTGTAACTCACCGAAATTCATTGATATTCTTCCTAAAATCGATTGCAAAGAGCTTTTCACTGTCTTTACCAATCTCTCCCAGAAACTTCTCTGCCATGAACCTCTTTCAATACTAAACTTTTACTACATCCTTTTCCTTCTTGCAAATTCCTGTTGTAAAAC
This sequence comes from Platerodrilus igneus, assembly GCA_036346225.1. Classification (NCBI taxonomy): domain Eukaryota; kingdom Metazoa; phylum Arthropoda; class Insecta; order Coleoptera; family Lycidae; genus Platerodrilus; species Platerodrilus igneus. Next base: position 5,524,307 of record JARFIW010001690.1, read on the forward strand.
CCTTACCCAACAAATTTCAGCATGCTCTATTTCTTTGACATTCAAATAACCGCTAATTTGTTCGGTCTTTATTCCGAGGTTTTTTTTTATAAACCCTAGACTTAAAGCTGTTATTCGTAATACCTTTTCGTAACTTTGATAATGATGAAGCTCAAATAACAATTGTAACTTATGTCGATCAAATATCTCAGTAAGACGAGACAAAACAATGCTTTCGTTTAATGATTCCATCGCTAGGCTACTTTGTTTTTTCTAATCTTAACCAAATACAACAATACCTTCAAGTTTTAGAGTTTTTTCCTTGTAATCAATACAATGATATTTTGGAATAGGTTCATATAAAAATTTCATTTACATTCAGTTCTACCTTATGTAATATACCTAAAATAAAGCTGCCGTTAAGTCAAGTTTTAGTAACGTTTAGGTTTCATTTAATGGGGTTACGCGATTTGTTGTAATTAAGAAATTGCATTCGTTTGTATTTATGCATTATAGATATGCTCCCGCATGAAATGTTCAAGGACTCGCAACAGGAAAAATGTATAAGATCAATGTTTGTCTTTTTACTGGTGAATATAAATGTGATATGGTATATTCTTTTAAATCTGATACATTTTGAAGCCATGTTAACCAATCTGACTTATTGTCGTTTGGTAATGCTTCATACCTCTCAAGCTTTGCCTTCCAAATTCTTCGCAATAATATTTTAATTTTTATTGTGAATGCACCTACCGTTGCCAAAGAATCAAAAATCCTTGCAACTGTCTTTAAAATAATTCGTTTAGTCAGTTTGTCAAAAACTTTATGATGACCCAGTATATTCAAATCGATGATTAACTGGTCTATTCTAGTACACCATTTTATATTCCAAACTTCTTTTTACCATTATATTTTGTATCCTTTTCCATTGCGTCAATTTGTTTCTTTAATATAAGATTCATACTGGCGGTTGCCATTATCGCTTTAGAATGATTGTAAATTTCTACAGCTATGTTCTCGTTATCTACCACTAAGATCAAATCATCTATATTCGATATCAGTTGACTTTTGCATTTAAGATAACTGATCAATTAACATTGTTTAGGTATCAATACATTCTTTAAACGGTAAGAATAGATGAAAATAATGATTTTCGTAACATAAACTAATCTGAACAAATGCCTTTTTATTATTAGCGATTTAGCCCACATTACCAATTCGAAAATTTAAGAGAATTTTTAGTTCTGAAACTAAATTATCACCTGTTAAGAGTTTGTCATTTAATGAAGGCATAGCTGGTGCATGTGCACTTGCATCAAACATTAAATGCACCTAAGATGTCTTTTTATCGCAACGATATACCGGACGATGCGGTAAATAATAAGTGCCATTGCAGTTATTAGTTTTCTCTATAACCACTTTAGCACAACCTAATTCTATGTACTTCTGCACTGTTTGATTGTATTCCAGAATTTGGTCATTTGTACATAGTTTGTTAACTAAGTTCCAAACACGAACTATAGCAGCCTCGTTATTTGAATATAAAATGGTATCTACATGCCACGATAAAGTAACCCCGTACATACTATCTTTAAAGACAACATTATATTTAATGAATTTTTCGGCAAAATTGTCCATTGTCTTTATTTTGGATGCATTAATCCCAATTGTTTCTACATCCCAAAACTTTCTTAAATCCACTTCGTCCCCTACTTCATTATTACTTTCGATGATTTATGCATATCAAACTATCACTGCATTAAAATTAAGTCAACAATTAGTGGTTTCCTTAAAATTACTTAAACCATGAATAATTCATCTGAATTTCGTACTAACAGCGGCCAATGTGTCCGTTATAGACTGAACTTTCTTGTTTACTATCAACTAATGGTTATCAGATCCAATAAGTGGAGAAATGCCTTTTTTATCTATTGCATGCGGTACATAATATGACAATTTCTTTTTTCAAGATGATTTTATTAAAGGATCATTCTGAGGAGGCGGACTTATAGAATGAAACAATACTGCTGGAGCCTCAACAGCAAGTATTTTTATTAATTCGTCACTATACTGGCACTTCAAAGTTACTTGTACCTTACAAAACAACTTTGTGAGACCCTTTTGTGAACGTCCAAAAGTGCATATCAAAATTTTAGGTGTTCCCACAATAGATAAGTTAATTTCATATGAAATACACTGCCTTATATAAGTTAATCAACTTCCACCGTCAATAATTGCATGCACCAACATTTTGTTATTACTCGTAGTTGTTTTAATAAAACACACGCAATTTGCAAATACACAGTATCTATACCACCGCTCGAAAAAGTTGTTCATTCTTATTAAAGATTCGATCAGATTTATGTGAAGAATCACAAAAGCAACATGTTTACCTCTACAGTTTGAACAGACGTCTTTTGTTTTACAAAATTTCAACTTATGATTAGGACCTGCACACTGATAACATCTTGAATCGTCTTTCAGAATTTTCTTTTTTAGTTTAAGCATTAGTGAAACTGTTATGGTAAAACAAATGTTAAAGAAACTAAATTTTGAATTGCCTGAAGCGGCAGGGACCTCGTAACAATATAAGGATGCGTCGGCTAACTGCCGTGGTGTTGGGGTGGATACCAAGGGAAAAAATGGGACAAGAATAATAAAGAAAATTATAGAAATACAAAATAAATAACAAGGCTTAAATGCAAAAATTTTACATTACGTTAACACTTACCCCGAAAGGTTTTTCCTACTGTTAAAATCGAGGGATGCCAGACCGTCGGTTCAAGCAATTCTTTTGATGTCCTTTCTATGCGGAAGACGGTTATTCCGCATAAACTCCTTTGCTTTAGTATCCTAAAGTTGATAAAAATTAAAGAAATTTATCAAAATAAAATACTCTTTCCAAATGAGACTATCACTGTGGTAGTTGGATATACTTTACAAATCACCTACTTTACTTATTTCCTAAATAAATTAAAATAAAAATCCACCTAAACTTAAGCTCTATTAACACAAAATTATTTCAAGACACACAAATATACGTTCAAAAAACAATTTCCTAGCCTCAAATCTGGCCGGGTACTTCTAAAATGAAATTATTCTAAATGAAAATCTTAAAATCAAATCTAAGTCACTGACAAAACTAATCGCCATTTCAAATTTTTTCTGCTGTCATATTTATTTATTAGACATTCATAAATCCCAAATTCTTCATAAAAAAATTTTGTGATTGTCTTTACCAAAATACATTAATATCAATAACCTATTTGTTAATATTTTAAACTAATAACATTCTACTTAAAATTTTGTTACACCAAAAAAAATTGTTGCAGATTAAAGCATTTTACCTTACTCTATTTAGCTAGATGATTGATTTAAGCAACGACTATGTTTATTAAAATGAACTTCGGTAGAATCCTCACAAATCAACTGTATTATATATATTGCTTCCACTAAGCTTCGCAAGATTGATAATGATAATCTTCATATAATTGTAGACAATAACATCATAAAAAAAGCTGTTACAGTTAAAAATCTAGGAGTAATATTCGATGAAAACCTGAATTCTGATGAACATGTCCAAAGAGTCTATCAACACTCATTCCCAAGCTTGAAACTGCTTTATCAATTAAAAGATGTACTTAATATGGTAACAAACTAGCACTTGTAAAAGCTTTGTTTACTACTACTTTCTAACTCGGAAAAATAAAACAAAACTTCAACGAATACAAAATACTCACACGCTCACACCCAGGAATACGATACCAAAAAGAATTAGTACAAAAAATAAAACAGAAAAAATTGTTGACGAAGTCGATTTCTGCAGCTAATTTACAATAATGTTGATTATTTATGCATGTCTGTCTGCATTGTAATGATAGAGAATTGGTTAAAGTTTGCAAAACGCAAGGATATATACATGAATATTTACTGGAGTAAGCATATGTGTGTATTAAATAGACCAGAGTTGGGTGACCCATCACAGAAATTTTTTGTGACCCACCAAGATAGTCTGAGAAATCCACCCTGAACTCGGATTTGTTTCCCGTGCATGACGGAAGATTCATCTACTACTTTTCACAAGGGCAGCTAAAAGATGAAGCCCGCTGCTAACCTTCAGTCCCATAAAGCGGCCCCTGAGGCAAAAACAATTGTCCACTTTGTTACATCCAGTTTTGGCCCCAAAAAATCTAGCCAGTAATCCACAGAAAACTCGGTGAAGTACTCCCCTAAAAATCATGCTTTGGTAAAATACTGCAAATAACTGTACCAACAAAAATGTTTGGCGACTAACTCAGTGGCACGGGCGGTGTATTTGAAGAGGTTTCTAGAACACTATCGGGTGCGAAATATGTCTTGATCGGGAAGTGCCTTGGATGCCATCTTAGTTCGCAGAGTTTCTAGGGAAAAGCCCTAACAAAAGAGTGTTAAAATCTGAAATCAGGGGAGCGATTATGACTTAAAATTTACCTAAGCAATCGTGAAGTACACTACTACTTAAACATAAAACAAACCTTAACCATAAGAACACCAATAAACCTATTTAAAACTGCTAACTGAAAGGAAGGTTTTTAAAATCAAATGAATTTTCAATCACGCTTCTAGAAATTGCACAATAATTTATTACAACATAACTGTAACTATACGTTTACATCAATTAAAAATCAAAATCAAATATACACCTACCAATACACTATTATATGCTATTGTGTTTTAGACTGTATTACACAGACGTGTTCATTACAATTACATGATAAGTTAGTCTTAAGCAAATATTAAAAATCAAATATATCACAATTTTCTTAACTAAATTTTTAACCTAATCACACAGACGTATTATAGGTACGTTTAATCAGTCATGCAATGAATTAAAAATGTTCGATTTACAAACTTTCTTGGGTATAGTTTCAGATGGTTTTCATAAATACCGGATAAGTGATTGTTGCCTGTAGCTAAGGCTAACACCATTAAATGCCTACCTACTTTAACTTCAAAATTCTCAACATGCACAAGTCCAACAAAATTGTCGATCTGGGAGCCAATGTGCCCCTAAAATTAAAAACAATCAACTTGGTACGGTGTTATTCGAACACGGTTGACTACTTTCAGTCTGTTCAATAACCTATTCTCAAAGGTAGCTAATCTACCCAAGTTGCATGTTGATTGTTTGGATGGTAAGTATGAAGTGCTCTAAAAACTGGATCTTTCCTTCATAAAATAATTCGAGAAATCTTCGGCAAACTTAGAGGAGATAAATTAAGACTGCAATTTGAAAATATGTTCGTGATGTTTTCTCTACTAATAAATATGTACAATTAACTTACAAATAGTTTAACTAAGCTCAGAAACCGCAACCTTTTATTTATTTGCATCAGCACAATTTGCATGTCACCTGTCTATGCACTCAAGATGATGAGATCATCAGCATGTAAGCATAATACATTATTAATTAAAACAAACGAATCATGAAACGGTTGGGATTTACTAATACAGAAATTAAAATGAAATATGATCATAAACATTTCATCGGTCTACTTCGCTCTCTCAACGAAAGCTAGGGAACTCCCTAATAGTAGCACTTTAATAAAAGTATATTATGTGCTATTTGAATCCCGCTTTAGATATGGCATTGCCTTCTGGGTATATACTTTACAAAAAAATATGCTAACTATATTTAGACTGCAAAAACGAGCAATTAGAATTATCCATAAGGTGCACAAAACTGACCATTGCCGACCACTTTTTCTAAAGTCAAACATTCCGCATATTCCACTCTTTATATTTATGAAATATTGCTTCTTTTTCGCAAAAACATATTTAACCATATAATTATCAGTACAATTCATAATCATAACACTCGCACTACTAACAACATTTATAAGCCTTTGCCTTCTACCACGCTTATAAAAAAATCATCTATATACATGGCACCTATGCTATACAATAAGCTACCGGAAGATATCAAAACCGCTAACTCACTACGAAAATCCAAAGTGGCACCTTTGGCCTTACTACGCAGACATTGTTTCTACACAGTGGAGGAGTATTTATTGAACATTACTTGAAGGTATAATTAACATTCAAATAAGACACATTTATATAGACATATAACTTATATTTAATTGTATATAATGAACTACTATGTAACCATGGATCAAAATATACATATATCTATCCATCATTATGACTCTCCTATAGGGCATGATTTGATGTCTGGAGACATGCGTGTGTCAAATAAAAAAAAAAACCATATGAAATACTAAAAGGTTTGTCAATAAAGATATTCCACGTATGTTCTTTTATTCATATTCCTAGGCAAATCTTTTAATACTGCCCTCCTATGGCAAATAATCTATTGTCTTAAAACTATGAAATTAGTGATGAGAATATCACAGAGTGCAAAACTCTATTATCTATAAGACGTTTCATGTTACATAATGACTAGCTGCAAAAGTTGGCTTCGCCGAAAACTTTTTTATGTTTTGTTTTCTGTTCTAATTCTTTATGTATTGCTATTTCTGAGTGTGTGCGGATGAGAAGGCACGAGCTGAATTTTTGAAGATGCCTCCTTGACAGCGAAAATACGGTTATGCACCGAAGAAATCATTCTTAACAACTAATGAAAGGACAATACTTTCGCTGCCAAGGGCATTTTCAAAAATTTAGTCCATCTATTCTCATATATGCATGCACAAGAACACAATGCAGAAAGAATTAGAACACTACACAAAAAGAGTTCAATGCTTGCACGGAAGAAATGTTCCTCAAAAACTTGTCCAACATGCAAAAATACACACAGAACCAAAAGAAAACACATCAAAAATTTAACCTAACTAATACACCCAGGAACACAATACAAAAATTATCAAAACCAAGAACAGCACACAAAAAAGTTACAGCACCCACATGGAAGAAATCGGTCTTATAAAAAAATGTTTTCTCTCCTTTACAGATGCCTTAACTTTTTTTGTTCTAATTCCTTTTGTATCATATTCCGGGGTATATGTGGATGAAAATGAATAAGTTGAATATTTGAAAATGCCCCATTGGCTGCCACAATACTGTTCCTCACATAAGAAAGCATTCTTAAAAAATAATAAATGAATAATAATTTAGCTGCCAAAGACATTTTCAAAAATTCACACTGTCTTCTTATCTATACACCAACAGGAACACAATACAAAAGAACTAAAAGAACAAACAATACACAAAAGAAGTTATAGCGCTCTCAGAAAACATTCTAAATCATATTATAAGTTGAATATTTAATTTGATCAAGACTTTCCAGTAAATAAAATAAATGATGTCTTCGTCAGTTTTAGCCGAACACGTCAAATTTATATTCAATCATAATTCCATGGATTGTGAGGCAAGAACGATAGATTTAAAACAAGTTTAAAGCATATAATTGGTAAGTCATTCTATTCTTTTTGGAATTTACATTATGATTATTCAAACTGAATTCTTTTAAAACTCTAGACCATTATACCCTATGATGAATAATCAGATTAATTTTTGAACCCCAACCCTGAAAATTTTTTAAATTTTGAACCAGTTATTGTGGTTATTAAGCAAGACATACTTGATATAAAGGGATCAATTCTAGATAGTTAAAAAATTGTTTTGCAGAACCAGCAGTCATGGCAATTTGAAATATGCCTCCCAGTAAAAATCCAAGTGGTTAAAACCTGATTCCCTAATCACTATCAGTTCTTTTGAATTAACTGAAGATAATGTCCCCATGTAGCTTATAAATGCACATTCGTAAACTAAACTTGCTCAACTGGTGTTTGATTTATATTGCAAACACTTTCAATTAGTGTTGTTGCATATACATATACTATTTATGATTGCTATTTATATTACATTTCATCTATTTAATATGGTTAACTTTTTTGAATATAGTATGTTAAAATTGTATGTACTATTATTATTAGTATACCTTAAAAAATAAAAATGAAGTTATTGCATACTTGTTTTGGAAAGCAGTATTATATTTTAGTGTTTTAAAGTCTCATCCACAATTGTTATTTATTTTTAACATAATAAATACAGTCTTCTATTATGGTTTATTCTACATAACAGAGAAAAATATAACAATCGCTTGTGGAAATAATTTATCTAGCAAAATTTGTGCCATGGTTAAACATTTTATTTATTTACGGGAAATCCCCATTATAAAACAATATTTTCTTCCAAAATGTATAACAAATACTAAAAACTAAAATAGCTCTAAATTAATAGTATAACTAGTGACTATTGTTCAATTATACAAGTCCTACAGCATAACAAATACATTTATATTTCTACCGTGCGAATACATTTTTTAAATTTAATTAATGAATTACAGAAAGGGTCTACTTTTAACTTATTAAATAAATTTAAAGATGTCTAAAGGTATGTGCCGTCCATAATTTGTAGAATGGAAAGGAATACTAAATAAATTATGGTTACGCAAAAGTCTATTAGGAACATTAAAATGAATTCTCTCGATAAGTTGTAAACAGTCAATTTTCCCATTTAGAAGTTTATACACAAAAACCAAATCGTTACATTTTCGACGAGTTTCAAGCGTTTGTAAATTTAAGATATTAAGAATACTCGAATAATCGTTATTATCAATAAATATTTTTAGTTTATAAGCACAGTAACGTAAAAATTTATGGTGAATTCTTTCTAATGTGTACATGTGTATCTTATACATAGGAGACCAGATCAACGATGCATACTCTAAAGTTGAAACAACCAACGACATATACACGCGTGTTAAAGCTTGTATAGATAGCTCGGCACCATATCTGAGAACAAAACCTAGTATTTTGGAGGCTTTAAGGGAAATATAGTTTATATGATCATTATAATCAAGTTTGTTATCTAGTATTATGCCTAAATCTTTTACAGAGTTTACAGAGCAGAGCAAATTTCCATTTATATAGTAACGGCTATCAAATTTTTTGGATCTGTAGAAACTCATATGGTAGCATTTATTGATGTTGAGTGACATATTGTTAATATTGCACCAGTTTATCAAGCAATTTATATCTTCCTGTAAAAAGTCAGCATCCTGTTGTGAGTTTACAACTTTATAAAATTTAAGATCATCAGCGAATAATAGATACTTGCTATTTGCAAAGCATTTTCCTATATCGTTGATGAACAGATTAAATAATAGGGGCGAAATATGTGCTCCTTGAGTAACTCCAGATGGAATGGGAATACTTCTGGAACTGAACGAGCCGATTTTGACCTTTTGTGATCTGCCTGTCAAAAAACTCTTTAACCATTCAATTATATTATCTATATATATCTTATCTATCCGGGCCAATCATTATGTTTTTGAGATAAGCTTACGTTTCAATTTCAGAGCATGTAACACAGTAGAATTATTTGAGAGTATTAGCTTAACTGGACGTGTCTTGTTATTAATCACACGACCAACTCTGATTACTTTTATTATATCGTTAGAGCTGATACCCACTTCATTAAGCATCAAACTAAGAGCTTTTTTATCATCATCAATCTTTTGCTCCAAAATGTTTGACGTTGATTCCCGCAAATAATAAACCATCAGATTGCTTGCTCTAACTGTGCGCTCATGCATCTCAGCACATACATTGTCAATGGAAATTTTAAATTCATCAGACTTCAATTTCACTATTTCCCCTTTTAATTTAGTAATTTCACTCTGTAAAAAGTCAATTTTACGTAATAGATTTGGTGTTTGTTTGAAGGCAGATTTACACTCATCACAGAAATATATTAAGGCCCTTTTTGATAAATCAATTACCCTTTTTTCAGTAGAGCCAAGATTGCTACAATTTTTATCAATGTGAAAACAGATTCCACAACTATCACATAAAATTGTTTCATCATCTTCTCTAATAATTGATTTACAATGTGAGCACTTATCCATACTGCTGAATCCAACCCTGCACAATAGTATATAAAACAAACCAATAATAAATGAATTTTAGTAGTAGTTTAGAAAATTTTGAGTCCGAAACATTACAACCAAAGTCAGGTGTTAATATAGAATAATGTATAAATCAACAACACTAAAAAGTAAAGAAATTAAAAGATCTTATAATTTACATACTCAAGGGTACAATATTATATAATGCATCCTTTCGCAATGCCGGGCGCATCTGGATTACTGAATTGAAAGTCACTTAAATACTTATTACAATTTATATGAATTTATGTAAATTTCACTTTATTTATTAAAAAATTTGGTCGAGAATGCCATTATTTACACAAAAATTGCTAACAATCACAGAAAATGTCAAGTTAAAGAATAAAAGCAACCTACACAAAATTATACCCATGTTACATATCTTAAAAACGGGATTGCTGAAAAATTTTAAATTACTTAAAAGAATCTAATTGAAGATCTCTAAATTACTAGTAATAACCTAAACGTAAGATTTCAAATTGTAATACATTAATAATTAAATTAGAAGACCAAAAACTGTAAAATTTACAAAATGATCATAATAGTAAAAGACCAATAAATAAATACTTTATTCCTTGCATTATAATATAATTTTACTACATTCTCTAAAGCAAATTTACATATACAAGAGTTAGCATCACAATTTGTTACTACTATTTCAGTTCTGTTATAAATGTTTTGTAGGTTTTAGAAATCTCATTAAAAGGTTTCTTACATCACCTGCCATTTTATCGGTATAACCTAATTCTAATAAACTTGAAAACATACTGTCTCTAACCGAATCACTCATTTCAGCAACTAAAGCATATGCTATGCTTTCGACCCTTAAAATATCAGTTCCTGATTCTAATGACCATTTGTATATTACAGAAACAGTACTGGGCAACATCTTAAAATATTGAATGGAAGTGATAACACAATTACATAAATCCGACAATAAATAACTTTCACTCAATGCAACAACGTCCAAAAGTAAGTCCAAATCAGCATCTATTTTATAGGTTTCGGTATTATTAACATCAAACTGTAAAAGTAATAACAGTAACTTTAAAGCCCTATTTGGTACATTGTGTAAACTAATTTCGTTTTCACACGATTCCTTGAATTCGCCCGAAAGCAGACATTTAAAGTATTCAGATTTCTGGCATAAAAACTCACGGTCTGCTTGAACACATGAGCCATCATCAAGTTTAAAACAAACATTTGATAAACTGCCATCATCTAATTGATATTTATTTATATCAACGGGCATAATGATTACGTTTTCTTGAGTATTAATTGCAGGATTTTTTATTCCTAGTTTTAGTGCTAGTACGGATAAACTACAAATGCATTTTAATTGGATTGTTGATGGTTCTTGAAAGGATTGTATAAGAATATTTAGACCTCCGCAATCAATCATCAACTTGATAAATATGTACTTATTCCTAAAACAAAAAACAAACGATATTACTTGATACAACCCATACCTTTATTCAAACTGGTTCATGCTATTTTGTTAAAAATAACTTTTAATATAATTTTGTTATGGTTTTAAAATTCATAGATTTTAATTTTTAAACTCAAATCCGATTGATCGATTAAAACAGTGTCTTCTGTATATTCTGTATAGATACATACTTTTAATTGCTAAATACAATTTGGCTCCTTTTCAATGTATAGTATTAACCAATAGATTTGTATAACCTCAATTCTTTAAAAGCATAAGAACTATAGTTGAGATAATATTCTCAAGATGGGTAATTAGACCAGTTGTTCCCTTCAAAAAACCAATTTAATTACTGAACTTTTTAAAACCATCATGTTTGACATACCTAGTAATCTTAAATACAAAATTTCATAACAACTTTCACTATCATCATATATTACCAACTCAGAACATGACTGACTAGAAGTGACAATTTCGTTTCTTTTTCTAACCAACAAAAATTTTGTTTTGGGTGTGCCATCTACACTTCCAGATTATTTAGAAGTGAAATAAAACATGGGCATAAACAAATCCATGAGTGCAATTTATATGTTGCTGTCTATGGTTATCTACGTTACTCCTTTGTATAACAAAATAAATGAGGCATTCTTAATAATAAAAACCTAATTGTGTCCAGATTAAACCACTCGTGTATTAGCACAAAACTGAAATGAGGATAGTCCAGAAAACTGCAAATATGCACAGAAAAAAAATCAATATTGCTACCTAACAAATTCAAGGTTGATAATTTTTTCAACAATATAAAGCCTCTGTTAATTTCTAATGTCCTTCTTGTTTCTACTTTTAAAAACGGGCATGGCAACATTGAAATGATACAAGCATACTATTTAAAACTACACTAAGTGATTTTAAAAAATTATTACTTTCAAATTTACGTAAAAAAAAATGTACATATAATAAATATAATTCTCTCGGATGCTAGCAGATTACAGCTCAACTTACAAGTCCACTAACCATCTTTAACTTTAAGAGCAATATCTACAAGGAACCAAAGGAGTAGTATAGTCTTCTCAATTTCTAAATAGACAAGCATCATAACACGTGACGTCACATCGTGGCGACGTTGCCAATATCAAAAACTAGTACACCCTGAGTATAATAATGCTATCGGTAGAATGTGGAGGTAGAAAATATTTAATAGTGTGTGAAGAAATGTGATTTGTGAGTTTTTAAAATATATTTCTAGAATAATTTTCTATCGACAATGCTGCAGATTAAAGTCTATAAATTAATAATAGATGTTATTAACCTATAAATTTTTACTACCAAGCATATTTTAAATATAGTTGCTAGTTTCTATTGATCTTAATTTTATAGCCATATGCTTATTTTACCAGATACGAAATAATAGCCTCCGTTATTCAAGAGGTTATGTTATTGAATCATAAATTACATTATTGATTAAACATGGATGTATATAACTGGATGTCACACTTGGATAATAAAAGGGAAACACGACGGTGGTATTAGTCGTGGGCAAAACAGTTCACAGTTGTCGTTGGTAAATGAAGAAATTGTAATAAAACATGCAGAGTTTTTAAAAGGACGAATGGAAACTATTGATGGGGTCAATTTATGGTCGGCGATGAATAAAAAGTTAACGACGATTTATAAGGTAGTCCGTGTACCAATATTTGTAGGGAATAAAAATGCAGGAGAAGCTGAGTTCTTGGTAACAAAGGGGTTACAGTTAGATTTTATATTAGGGATGGATTTTATAGAGGGTTTTGGATTGAAAATAGATGGAAATGATAGATCGATTTGTATATTAAATAAAGATAAGTTATGGGTGGTGCCTACGGTTAGTTCGGAATATAGGGATGGTGATGATATTGATAAGTTAGGATTAGGAATCAAAAGGGCAAGTAATTATAGACAGGTTGAAGTGAGATTATGTAATTTGTTTGAAAAAATAATTGATGAGAGACAGATAGGAAAAGTGATGATATATATTAAAGAAAAGCTGGGTGAATTATTTAATAGATTTGTAGGGTTATTTAATGAAGAGCCGAGATTTGCAAAGCGATATACGCACAAGTTAGAGGTCACGGAAGACAGCGGATTTTGTACCAAGGTGTATCCAATTCCGTTTGCAATTAGAAATAGGGTTAAAGCCGAGATTAGTAAGATGTAAAGAAAGGGATCATCGAACCAGCGAAGACTCCAAATGTGAACCCGGTCGTTATTGTACCTAAACCTAACAAAATAGATATAGGGATTTGTTTGGATGCGAGGAAGTTAAATTCAATTACGAAAGCTCGGTACGAACAACCACAAGGGTTGGATAATTTGTTATACAAGGTGTATGAGAGGAAAATTTTTAGCAAGTTAGATTTAAAAAATTCATTTTGGTTGATTCCGTTGCATGAGGATAGTAAGAAATTTACGGGGTTTAGTATTGAAGGGGAGATTTATGTTTTCTGTAGTTCCATTTGGGTTAAGTAGTTCTTCAGCAGCACTTGTTAGGGCCATGCAGAAGCTGTTAAACGAGTATGATTGTTTCTGTACGCACTATGTGGATGATCTACTGATCTTTTCCAGGTGATCCAAAGGCTGGACGAAGGAGGGTTGAAGTTAAACGTGGAGAAGTGTGAATTTTTTAAGAGCCAGATCACGTATTTAGGATTTGAAATTAGTGAGCAGGGGATGAAAATTTGTAATAAGAGGCTAGACGAATTGAAAAATATTGCTCAACCAAAGAATGTAAGAGGATTACGAGGATTTTTAGGGGTTCTAAATTATTATAAACGGTTTATACCGAAATATTCTGAGTTGTGTGTGCCGTTGGTGAGCTTGTTGAGGAAAAACGAAAGATGGAAATGGACTGCAGAATGGGAGAAGGCGTTCCAAGATTTAAAATGTGCATTTTATGAAGAGTTGTCGTTAAAGTATCCAAATTTCAAAGACGAATTTATTTTGAGGACAGATGCATCGAAATATGCTATTGGGGCCGAGTTGGTGCAAATCCAGGACAGAGTTGAAGTGCCAATTGTATTTATTTCAAGGGTGTTAAAAGACTGCGAAACCAGATATGCGACGGCAGAAAAGGAAATGTTGGCGATAGAGTATGCAGTAAAAAAGTTAAGATTTTATCTGTTGGGGAAGAAATTTTTGATAGAATCCGACAACACGGTTGTGACATTCATGAGGAAAAAAAGAGTTTTGAACAGTAGGTTGTATAGGTGGGCACTAGTGTTGCAAGAGTACGATTTCGAAATTAAACATAAACCAGGAAAGCAAAATGTGACGGCGGATTTTCTAAGCAGACAGCAGGTGGAGGCGAGTAAAGAAAACGGAAAGGATTGTTTAGTTGCTTCGCAGGAGTTCAGGGATGTTGGCGGTGGACAAACGCCAAGCTTATGGAGACACAGAAGCACAGTGAGGTGAGCTCGATACGCAATAAATTAATGACTGAGAAATTGGAGGAATACCCAGGATTTACAATAGTAGGCCAGTTTGTGGTAAAGAGGATAGGGGATGCAGAACTGTTGGTGCTATCCAGAGACACGGCTGTAGAAATTAGAGATGAAATTCATCTAAAATTTGGACATATCGGCATTAGAAAAACATTTTTGGTATTTAGAGAGGCATTTTATACAAAAAATGACATCACTGTGGTTAAAGATTGGATTAATCGGTGTAAGATTTGCATTTTAGGGAAAGACAAAAACATGTTGTTGCAGAACATACCGATGAATGTGAGCGTGAGTGGACCGTTAGATTTGGTAGCTATTGATTACTTGAGCAACCTAATTCCTAGTGAACAGGGGTATCGGCACATATTGGTGATGGTGGACGTTTTTTCGAAATTTGTTAAGTTATTTCCGGCAAGACGAAGTAACACGGTGCATGCTTTACAGTCAATTAGAGAATTTGGAAGGCAAGTTAGGAAAATAGATAGGATTTTGGTAGACAACGCAACATATTTCGATAACCAAAGATTCAGAAACGGGTTAAATAGAGAGCATATTAAGGTATCATTTTGCAGCATACGGCATCTGAAAGCAAATACATGCAAGCGTTTTATACGAGAAGTCATAAAATATCTACGGTTGGCAACACAAGAGCACCACAACATATGGGTTAGATATCTGCCACAGATCGAAAACTTTATGAATTGCGTACCGAGTTCTGTTATAAAAACATGTCTAATAACGTTGATTAGAAAGATTGTACCAGCTAGGCCATGGAGGGGAGAAGTCGAGGTGGAAGACATCACAGAGTTGTTGGGTAACGTTAGACGTAGAATTGAAAGGATGCAGCATAGGGACATCGAGCGAAGGCGTAGTAGGATTAAAAAAAGGACGATTTTTGAAATAGGAGATATGGTGGTAGTCAAAAGATTAAGGGTTTCAAACCGTGAAAGAAACATTTGCGCGAAGCTGCTGTTTCCTTACGAGGGGCCATACAAAATCACGCGTATTTTTGCTGAGGGAAATACGTTCGAATTAGATACTATAAGAGGAAAACGTCGTGGGCGTTTTCAATTAGAGAATTTATACCCATATAAAATTGCACAAGATGAGGGGTTAGCATGATGAGAGTTCATTAAACGGATAGTTTAAACTTGTTTTTTCTAGTGTAAGTTGTTATATAGCGTATTTGTACAGACGTGAAAGATGATGAAATTAGGAGTTGTGTAATAATTAATCTATAAAATGCGTGCAGTGATTTTAAATAAAACTAGAAATTTTTCACATCACCAGAAGATTTACAAAGACCGACAAATTTCCACTTTTATATAAAATCAGTGGGGCCTTTGAAGTGTACGTAATATCTAAAAGGGTATAAACAGTATTTTGTTGTTTTAAGGTTGTGTATATGTCAAAAAAGTCAATGACCAGATCACGTAATTGTAATTTTTGTGTTTGCAGTACTTACAAATGGTGAAGTATTTAAAGTAGATTGGTCAGAGTAAAAGAGCCAATACGTGAAAGAATGGCCTGATGACGTGAGAAAGCTCAGTATTCAAGGATTTATACTAAGTCGTACGATGATAATCCATAGAGTGTAAATTTGCTGATCTAAAAGGCGGGTGCGTCTGTGTAAGTTCCACTGTTCACAACACATGGCCAGGGTTATAAGTGAAACATTTCGGCACCTATTTATTAGAATCAACCTTTGGACAAACTTGTATTATCAAAATTTTATGTGAAAGTACTATATAAAAGTGATTTAAGTGCGACGCGATCATATTCGCAAATGATCAAACAGTTATTAATATAATCGCAAAGTGTACAAATATAACTGATAGGTATTAGTGACACAACACTAGTTGTGACGATATAATCGGGTGTTGGGATTTAGAAATGTATAAAGAATAGGCATAATAATTTTGAAGGTGGCAGGATATCACCTAGGTGAAAATAATAATAGAGAACGATTTGAATATTTTTGGTAGAAAGACGTGTTTTGTTAAAAAATGTACTAAGTTTGAATAATTTAAAGTCGAAATAAAATCTTTTGGAAGCTAGAGCATTTGATTTCAATTTGAGAAGAGTATAGAGAGTCAGAGGGAACAGTACCAGGTAAGAAGAGTGGAAAGTTAGTGGTGTAAAATTAGAAGATTAGATATTGGAGCGGTACCGAGAGAGGGGTTAATAAGAGCTGGTATTTATAGTGGTTTGGATTGAGGTGAATAAGAATTGGAGTGGATTTATAAGGCCGAAAGAAGATGAGTTAGAAGTGATTTGGGTTTTACATGCGATCGAAAGGCATTGGGTGGAAAAATTTATAAAGCGGCACAGAATTTGAACGAGCAGGTTAAAATTGGTATTGGATTGTATATCGCTGGATTGGAATGAGTGGTTGAACAGAACGACGGGATAATAAGAAGAAAATTAGCGCGAGGAAACTTTTTGACTATTTTACGTGCTTTAAATATATTTGGTCGGTCTACAAAAAAAAACTTATATAAGTGTGCCTCGACTATTTAAAATCTCTTTTTCTCAGGGTATCTACACCTACCTACCGTGGGTTCGGTGATAGGTAGATGGTCACGACACCGACCAAACAGCACTACCTTAATTTTAGTATAAGTAACCCTTTTTTTTATGCGTATATGCCAAATACACGTAAAGCTACATCTGCTGCTATAATTAAATTTCTAGAACAAAATGTATTTCTTATCTTCGGTGTTCCTCAGATTATTCTTTGTGACAATGGGGAACAATTTAGCTCAAAAGATTTTCAAAATTTCGTTAAGAGTTACAAAGTACAAAAAATTTGGTTTAACGCAAAGTACCATCCCCGAGTAAACCCTACCGAAAGAGTAAATAGAGTTTTAATTACCGCTATCTCTTCCTATATTGATTCAGACCACACTACATGGGACGAAAATATCTTTAAAATTGCTCAAGCTTTGCATACATCTAAACACGAAGCAACCCAATTCACTCCGTCATTTCTTGTTTTTGGAAGATATTATTATTATTATTATGGTTTAGTTCCTGACGATACTAACGTAATTGAATTTGACGATAAAGTACGCTGGGACAAAGACCAACAATCATTACCTTCTATCTTTAACGACGTTAGGAAAAATTTGTTAAAAGCTTACGAAAAGAGTAAGGACCATTATAATCTACATAAACGAAATATTGCCTTCGCCTTGGGCGAAAACAAGTTTGGAAAAAGAACTATGTCTTATCGGATGCATCTAAGAAATTTTCTTCAAAATTAGCCCCGAAATTCATCCCTTGTAAGGTCACTAGTGTCGTTAGTCCACTTATCTACGATCTTCAAGATGCTGAAGGAAAACGCCAGAGAAGGTGGCATATTAAAGACCTTAAGCCATTCTCTGCTGACCCAAATGCTAGTTAATTTTTTACGTTCCATTTCCCTAACGATTTACCTAATATTTTTTGTTCTCACCATCAATTAGTATCTTTAATTACCTATTCCTTCTCTTATACACCTACTTTTTATACGTTTAACTTACTTACCTTTTAAACTTTTTGCTTCTGGTTGACTTTTTCCTTGAACTTACCGTTAGTTATATATCGTTTTATTCTCTAGATTCCCCAGTATAACTCTGTCGCTTCATTTAATTAATCCTCGCACCTTTCCTACAACATATTATTTGGTTTTTAGTATTTATCTTACATCGTTTAAATGTGTGGTAATTGTCATAACTTTGGTTGTAATAACTCATTGAATTTTTATGATTGGTTTGAGCTGATGTTAGAGTGGATGCTTTCTTCTTTGGGCTCGCATAGGAGCCTATGCCATTGTAAGAAATAGTTCATATTCGCAGTTGCAAGAACTAGGACTTTCTATTCAGTGTGTTTTTCCTCTGAATTATTACAGTCGCTCACATTATCCAATATCATTATTTGTTTCTCCTTCTACTAAATCATCATAACGTATAAACATTTTTTTCATTGTTTTTTATTGAACTTCGTGGTGAGGTGCTATTGCTTTTTATTGATATCTTATCAAATTCTCGATTGTTTTAACATATTGGGACAGTGTGTCTGTATTTAACTGTTTATAATTAGGCATCTTTGTGTGTTTAGGGCGTTATCGTTTTAAAAAATTACCTTGCAACAGTTGGTTTTTGTGTGAATGTATCTGTAATGATACTTTTAAGTTGTTGCATCAACTTTTGTCTGATTTTCTTATCGCAGTGGATGCACTCGTTAGGAAAGTGATCGTACTAGTTCTCTTAAGAGCCTAGTGCATTTTTTAACTTATGATATACCTTAACTTGTCGGATTAATATCTCAGGTGAACCTTCAGACCGATCTGTGTTTTAACAGGGACAATTCTCTACCTTCTCTCGGACACTTGTCCAAAAACTCTACTTTTTCATGTCCTGCTGTCTCCGTTTCTGCCTTATCTTTCTTTCGGTAGACCTGTTCTCGTCCCGGAACACCCGTCTACCACATAAGAGTGATTTTTCCCTCACTCCGGCTACTGACTACATTGGCTGGTTGAGTAGTGCTTTGCTATCCACGTTTTCTGTCTCTTTAGCTCAATGCGAGCCCTTCCTCTATTTTCTTCTACCTGGAAGTGCCTCTTATGCATTCCAAATACCCACCTCCCTCTTTCTACCATTCCTATTTCTACTGCCTTTTCATTTCCGTTAGTCACCGCGTGGTTGCACGGGGGTTTTCACAGACACCTGGACCACGTCTCTGGGAATCTTTCGTGAGGTCATGCGGTGCCGCTGTCAGCACATATGAGAGCTAACAGTGAAGGTATGTATGAGTGTGTGAATGTGTGAGTGCATGAGTATATATATGTTGCTATATATCGTGTGGATGTCGTGTGATTACCTCACCGATATCAATTAACGCCGGGTGCAGGGATGCACCGTCATGCCTTTGTCGGTCCCTCGTGCTGTTTAGTGCAAACGGGCCTGCTTCACAGGTCGCTCTGTTTAGGGGGCACGAGAAATTCCCATTTAACGGCTCCACGGAGCCACTCTATCATTATCTTATATATTGTCTTTGATAATAACTTAAGTTAATATCTTAATCTTATTTATTATCTTTGATAATAACCTTTGTTTAATATCGTTATCTTACCTATTACCTTTAATAATAACTCTAGTTTAATATCGCGTTATCTTACCTATTATCTTTAATAATAACTAAAGCTTAATATCGTTATCTTACCTAATACCTTTGATAATAACTTAAGCTCAATATCGTTATCTTATCTATTATCTTCGATAATCACTTGAGATTTTGCTTTATCTTTTTATTTTCCTAACGTTTGGTATTCATGACCAGACGTGGGAATTATTTTTCTTGAATATTAAGTGAAAAAGCTAACCTGATGGTAGAAATGTAATTTGATAGGTTAGCAATGTAAAAATTTAGTAAGGTGGTACTTTTGGTAAATTTGTTGATCCACAACATGTCATGGACAAGTTTTGATGTGTATTGTTTATTAAACCAGAGTACCAGTAACTAAAAATTTGCTAGAGTGTAGAGTAAAACTCACTCTTTTGAACATTTTTAAATTTGGGCTTTTTTTTGCCAACGAAGAAACAGTTTAGATGCAACGCTCATGTGCGTCTGCACTTAGGAAACTGTAATGTTAGCTTTAGGTTAGTATATAGGTTAGGCGACTTGTCGCATTTGTTTTAGTTTAAGTAGTGTTTCATGCTCCCCGACAAATTTGTGCTGTCGATTATAACTGCGCCACACCAAAGACTCGTGTGTGCACCTTTCCGTTTCCTGGTAATCCGGAAGACGTGTTATCGGTCGGAAAAAACCAGGTGGCGCGTCAAATAAACATTTTGTAGGATTTAAGTTAGGATTTATGTAGGTTAGTTAGGATTTAGATTTTAAGATGTTACTGTGCTAACAGTCATTTTCTTTTTTTAAGTTTTTTCTTTTATGGCTTTGTCGCGATTGTTACGTGCCGAAAATTTCAGCACTAGACACTCTTAATTAAGTTTTAATATATGAGAATTTCGCGCCATAAATTTAAAAGGACGGGTGCGTATTTCCGTCACTTCAGATAGTGCGTTGCGCGAGATTCGCGCCGACGTGTGTGGACGAAGGAGGGGAGTGGTGGATTTCCGATATACGTGTTGGGACTAGCCTCCGAAACGTGAACAAGAGTAGTTGTGGTGTATCTTACCGTGTCTTTTTTCTGATATGTAGGTTTCCTGTGATCCAAATTATCGTGCCTCTACCTGCCTTCCCTACCTTATTTGTCTACATATAGGAAGAAGACAATCGAATTTGGATTCAACCTGGCTCAAGAATTCCCACACCCGAGAAAGATTAATCAAAGCAGCCGGCGACCATCATGGAGCAATCCTGAAGGAAGCTCTACATGTTCACGTGAGTGCCCCTTTTGGGGTTTTCTTTAAAATTTATTTCCTTTACAATTTGTGTAATTATGTTGCAATAAATTGCATATTGTGTGACGTCATCTATAATTTGCGCGTCAATTTTTACATTATCTAATATTGTTACCAACTGACATAGTGTCTCGCGTACTTCGTTTACAGGGTTGTAATACCGACTCAACTGCCTTTTTCCATAGCCAAAAGTTAGAATTTAAAAGAAAAGTAGGATTAATGAGTCTTAAATTAATATAAAGTAGAAATGAATTATTGGCAAATGACTCAAATTCAGCCATGAGGGCATTCTGTCGACGCGTTTCGCCCTAATTGGGGCTCATCAGAACAGGAGTAGCAAAGTTGTAATATTTAATACAGACACCTTATGGGAAGTACAGCATCACCTAGCTCACAATTTGTGTCTTCGTGTCGTTTTACCTGACATCACAGGTTGTACCGACAGTCAGCACGGAGGAGATCCGACTCTACTGCCTTTTTCCATAGCCAAAAGTTAGAATTTAAAAGAAAAGTAGGCTAATGAGTCTTAAATTAATATAAAGTAGAAATGAAGTATTGGCAAGTGACTCAAATTCAGCCATGAGGGCATTCTGTCGACGCTCTTCGCCCTAATTGAGGCTCATCAGGACAGGAGTAGCAAAGTTGTAATATTTAATACAGACACCTTATGGGAAGTACAGCATCACCTAGCTCACAACCTGCGATGTCAGGTAAAACGACACGAAGACACAAATTGTGAGCTGGGTGATGCTGTACTTCCCATAAGGTGTCTGTATTAAATATTACAACTTTGCTACTCCTGTCCTGATGAGCCCCAATTAGGGCGAAAAGCGTCGACAGAATGTCCTCATGGTTGAATTTGAGTCACTTGCCAAAAATTCATTTCTACTTTATATTAATTTAAGACTCATTAATCCTACTTTTCTTTTAAATTCTAACTTTTGGCTATGGAAAAAGGCAGTTGAGTCGGATGTCCTCCGATCGACTGTCGGTACAACCTGCTGTCAGGTAAACGCACAAATTGTGAGCTAGGTGATGCTGTACTTCCCATAAGGTGACTGTATTAAATATTACAACTTTGCTACTCCTGTCAGCAGAATTGAAGAATTCTCTTTTTTATAAACTCAAGCTTTCGGAAATTTATTTTTCCATTATCAAGAGTACTACAAATAAATACATTGAGTTAATTATGTGAACAAGAATTGACTAATAGCTAAAAATTATAGATATAGTATTTAAAACTTACTAAAGTGAGATAACAGTCAATTGGATGATTAATAATAGTAAATAGAATGATATTGATGTGTAGTATAATTAAATATAAAGATAAAATAATTAAAAAAATGTATAAAATGTGTTTTAGAATTTTAAATAGTAATATTATTTTGATGTTGATGTATACTGTCTTGGTTTTTTAATTTTTGTATAGCACTTGTTTGTATGTTGATTTTTGTTGGTTTATTAAAAATGATCTTGTGTATATAATTTTTAGTAAATATGTATGTACAAGTTTTGTTTAATTTATTCAGTTGTGTTTATAAGTTTGTGTGTGTGTGTGCATGCGTGCGTGAGTGCGTGTGCGTGCGTACGTACTTGCGTGCACGTGTGTGTGAAAGAGAGTATGATCGTAAGAAGATGTTATGTGTAATTTAGTTATTTGTTATTGGTTTATTAGGTTTAAAAGGTAAGTATATATAGAGCTCAGGTCTCCAATGTCTGTCTTTTTGTTGAGTGTATTGAAATTTTGATAAATGTAACATATTTCAAGAAATTCGCGTTCAGATTTTTTATTTTCAATATGAAGGATTTTGGGATTGTTGAAATCTACAGTGTGGTCTGTTTTTGTTATGTGTGTGGTCAGAGCAGTTGCATTTGGTTTTATGCGTACATCACTTTTGTGTTGTGTGATTCGTTGTTTGAGACTCTGCAAACTTTGTCCAATGTAAATATGAAGGCAATTTGTACAATTTAATTGGTATATGGTGTTTCTTTGTTCTGAAGGTGTGGTTTTGTCTTTAGTTTTTGAAAAAGGTTATTTATTGTTAAATCTGGTTTTTTTGCAAGCTTTATGTTAAATTTTTTAAAGATATGTTCTATTTTTGGAGTTAATTTATCGAAATATTTTGTATTGCGGTGTTTGATTGGTGTTAGAAGTGTTTTGAATTATTTTTGTTGTATGGTTGTATATTAGTCTTTTTATTAAAGGAAGAGGATAGCTATTATCTTTTAATATATTATAAAGTTTAGTTAAGTTTTTTTTGGTATAGGGATGGATGGCTGATGTTTTTTATTCTATTTGTTAGTCCTAAAATAAAATTTATTTTCATATTTAATGGATGGTAAGAGTAGTAATTTAGGTATCTACTTGTAGTAATAGGTTTTTGATACCGGACTAGTATAATTTTGTTGTCTTTATTTCTTATTAATAAGGTATCTAAGAAAGCGACTGAATAATTTTGTTCGTTTTCAATTGTAAATTGAATTTTAATGTTATAACTATTAAATGTTTCTAAAATTGAGTCAATTTTATCGAATGGTACAGCTGTTATTATATCGTCCATAAATTTTTTTAAAAAAGGTAATTTAACAGATAATTTGGGAATTATTTCTTCCATTATGTCATCCATAATAATTTGAGCGATTATGGGACTTAGATTGGATCCCATGGGACAACCATCTGTTTGTAAGTAGTATTCATTACGGAAACAGAAGTAGCTACTGTCAAAAACAAATTCTATTATTTTTATGAATTGTTGTTTAGGTATTTTGCAGTTGTTTAGGATTTTGTGCCATAGTTTATTAATGTTGTTTAAAGCTAGATATTTTGGAATATTGGTAAATAGTGATATTGCGTCTAAACTTATTAAGACATGATTAGGAGGTAATTGAAAATTATTAATAAAAAGTGCAAATTCAAAGGAGTCTTTAACATTATAAATATTAGTTTTTAAAGATTTTTTTAAAATTTCAGCTTTAAATTTGGATAAGTTTTCAGTAGAATTATTGTTTGATGCTACTATTGGTCTTAGTGGGTTATTTCGTTTGTGTATTTTTGGTAAACTGTATAATTTTGGTGATGTACTACTATGATTGTTTAGAATTTTTGCTCCTTGTAATGTGATGGCGTTGGATTTTTTAGTTCTTTAATTATATTTAATGTTTGTCTTTCAAATTTTTTAGTTGGATCTGTGTTTAGTTTTTTGTAGGTTGTTGTGTCATTTATTAGGCTGTAAATTTTATTATTGTAATCTGATTTTGACATTGCTGTGACATTTCCTTTATCTGTTTTAAGGATTAATAGGTCATCATTGTCTTTTAAATATTTTTTACAATTTTGAAATTCAGTTAGAAGTTTATTTTTGAAGTGGGTATTTTGTTTGATAAAGTTGGTGATAATATT
This sequence comes from Platerodrilus igneus, assembly GCA_036346225.1. NCBI lineage: Eukaryota > Metazoa > Arthropoda > Insecta > Coleoptera > Lycidae > Platerodrilus > Platerodrilus igneus. The sequence goes on from JARFIW010001690.1 coordinate 5,548,950, forward strand.
GGTTGCCTGTGCTCTACATATATTCCTGTTATCTTCTTTAATGCTATTTATGACATCTTCTAAATTTGCAAGTAAATTAATAATGGTTTTGTTATTTATAAATGGGTATATACTGAATTTAGGACCTAGTGACAGAAAGTCTTTTATATTTTGAAGTAAACTGAAGTTGCTAATATTTTTAAACCATTTTTTAGTGCATTTAAAACTTAATTTATTGTCATCTGACAATCTGTCAAATTTTTTTAGGTTACTGATTTTGATTTTGTGAAATTTTTATCTAAAAACTATAAGTTTCGTTAGCCTGTATTTGTGCTAAAGTTGAGAGGCACGAATCGATCGCTTTTCGGGATTTGCGTCCGAGGGGTTCCGAGTTGGTGGCACGAGTGGGTCGTGGTCCGGTGGAGAATTTTTGCGTGCGTTGCATAGGCCGGTTTTTATAGCAGGAAACCAATAACTAAGGGAGATAAAAGGGTTTTCCGGGAAATGATTAATCTGCAGCGACATATTCGCTTACGTGTTAAAAAAGCTTGGATGCCTCAAAATTTCCGATCTCAAAAGCCAAACGAGCCGTGCGATGAGATCGACAACACATCGGTTACCGTTGGTACGAGAGAGATGGAAAATAGAGTTAGTTTCTAAGATTAGTATTAGGCCTCTAAAAATCTCTAATACATACCAAATAACACTATCCATATCCTAAAGCCTGAATTATCAACGGTTTGCAAGCTGGTGCTGTGGTATTTTCTTAAAACATTTATTACAGTTTGTAAAATTAATTCAACAAACGTCAAACACGGGTAACAAAAGCCGGCGTATACGAACGAATAAGTAACTTCAAAATCTATGATTACACATTTTTTTCAAATTCCTAAAATTTAACCTTGCAAATCATCTAATATCGCTTATTAGTACCGATAATTGATTATTATTGCATGAAAGCATCGCTTTTTAATATACACGGTTTTTTTCCCGAAATAGTTAAATATTACATTTGACGTTTGCTTACGAAAATAGCGGAACGATTACAATAGAGCGTGATTTATTCCTAAAACGATGTATTTCTTATGTGGCGTTTTGCAAGGCAAGTATACAACCAACGCCATTTTCAATAAACATCACCTCGATATCGCAGGGCTAACATCTTTGGCTACCATTCATAACATTGGTTGTTCAATGCCCAGTAAAATTTTATTATTTTTTTATTTTGTATTAATTTTTAAACAGGGAATAAATAGCATTTATTTAACAATACGCATAAAATAAACCAACACATTTTTTTCATATGCTTCAGTGCAGTCTACAATCTCTAAATTGTAAGTTATATTTTACTTAAAACCATTTGCAACGCTTTACTTTTCTGATATTGTCCAACTTGCAGAAACGTATTCGCTTATATTAACATATAATATGCACTAAAATAGCCAAACAAAATTTATAACCGCTATACAACGGTCAACAATAAGTTGATTATTCCTTATTTACATAAACAGTAATTGACAACCTTAACATTTCCAGCTTTGGTTTCTAATTTGTCCTATATTTTATTTCTCTTAAATGCAGACGTAGGAAACGTCCTGCATTCCTTTAATATTTATTTCTTTAAGATCCACTCATGACTACTTTCACTTTAACAAACATCTAAAGTCAAGAATAAAAAACAATTGTAAAAATACGTACACATTTTCAACTTAAGTATTCATAATCACAAATTCAAATACTTTTTTATTTTTAGTTGAAATTTTATTAACATCCAAAGGAAAAAATACACATACAAAATTTTAAAATGCTATACAACTGTCTACAATAAGTTAATTATACCTTATTTACATTAACAGTAATTTACAACTTTGTTTTAACGAGCATACCTAATACATGGTAAGAGTGAGGCCGCATGGTGTAGTTTTGTAAAGGTATGACAGAAAAGGTAAAACCAAACGGTTACCTACATTAACTAAAAATCGTTATAAAATACCAAATATGTGCTGAAACACAAACTTTCTGAGCGTAATACCTAAATTCAATACCGGTTACATATACGTGTTACACTCATTTCTGTATTTAAATTGAGAAATGTTAAACGCATACTGCGGCATGGGAAACTTCAGGCGAAGGTTATGTTTAAGATAAGTTGCAATTAGCAAACACGTTATTAAAAATATGCTCATATGTAACATTGGCTACATTACCAATTCATAAATATTGCTTAATTTTGATTGGTTAGCATGTATGGATTTTATTTATTCTATTCCATTCGTCACACAAAACAAAACTTATACACTTTTAGATAGAGGCATCACGGAGTTGATTCGTAAACATAAGGCCGAGAAGATAAAACCAGTAATTGCCTAAATTAGCTGTAAATGTATTTACAAGGATATTCTTAACACTTGAATTAAGCTAAGCGATCAGCTGATTTCAATAACTTTGCAGACCACGGTACGTACTAAAACATGACTTGAGTTGTTAAACAACAGTTGGTTAAGCTTTCTATAATTACTACTTATTACAATCGATTATTTAACCACTGTATATATTATCCGTTGCTCTTTTATATCTACTTAACTAATATTGTTCACATTGCTAAAAACCCATCGAATGCTATGTTTGTAAAATATTTATAAGCTGCATTTCCATTATTTACATTGTATATAGCTTTTAATACTTTCTATGAGATTTGCTAGGCCAAAGTGATCTAGATACGCTAGGCTACTCCAAGTCGTTTTAACGAAATGTGCTAGAACGAAGTGGCCTTGATCCGATCAACTCCCAATTGATGTTTCGACAATGTCTATTGGGGCGAAGAAGTCTTGATCCGATAAACTTCTTGAAATCATTTTAACGCAGTCTACTTGAGCAAAGTGGTCTTGGTCCGATAAACTCATTGAGAAATCATTTTAACGCAGTCTACTTGAGCGAAATGGTCTTTATCCGATCGACTCCCCAAAGTAATTTCGACAAAGTCTACTTGGGCGAAGTGGTCTTGATCCAATCGACTCCTCAAAGTAATTTCGACAAAGTCTACTTGGGCGAAGTGGTCTTGATCCGATCGACTCCCCGGAGTGATTTCGGCAAACTCTACTAGGGCAAAGTGATCTTGAACCGATGGACTCTCCGAAGTGATTTCGACAAAGTCTACTAAGACGATGTGATCTTGATCCGATCGACTCCCCCTAAGCAATTTCGACAAAATCTACTAGGGCGAAGTGGTCTTGATCCGATGGACTCTCCGAATTGGTTTTGACGAAGTCTACTAAGGCGAGGTGATCTTGATCCGATCGACTCCCCAAAGTGATTTCGACAGCCTACTAAGACATTACATGTGATTTTCCAATGCTCCACCCGAAGGTACTACATTGGCCAGGAAGCGAGTTTTTTTTTTACCTGAAAAATTTTGAATTTTGCCGAATCCTTGCTGTTCCAAGCAAGGTAGGGATCTTTAACGTGCGTGACAACACTCACACACGGGACCTCCATTTTACCTCTCATCCGAACGAGGGTGTATTTTTGCGAAAAATGCTCGCCTAACATTTTTCAAGCGGACCGTGTCGGGATTCGAACCCGGGACCTAGGGCGTAGTAAGCCTACTAAGACAAAGTGATCTTGATTCGCTCAAAGTTGTTTAATGAATTCTGCTAGGGCGAAGAGAGGACGGGGCGTAGTGAGCGCGGGACGCGGGGAGGGCGAGAGGAAGCGTGGGCGGGGCGAAGAGAAGGGCGGGGCGCAAAGCGAGTAGAGGCGCTCAAAGTAGTCCCGTGGGGAGTACAAACCGCTTCTAGTTATAGTATAAATTTTGATGGTGTTCATAATCAGAATAAATATAAGTAGGTATAATGTTAGCAACTTTAGTTTTTACAAATTTTAGTTCTTTGTTTAATTTATCTAATAATTGATGCGTTAATTTAATTTCTAGGTTTAAAATTTTGATTTTTAAACGATCATTGAAACGTTTAATAATAGGAGTAGTAATATTACCATCACTTTCTAGTAAACTATACAGGTTCTTTAATGTTTCAGGGATATGTCTTGGTGTTACATTTTTGTTTCTGCATTGCAAAAGGAAAATTTTATGATTACTAATCAATGCCAATTTGGATGTTAGTTTAGCCCATCGCTTCAATAGTAAAGCTGCTTCTGCTCCATAACGTGTATTTATTGTTTGATAGAAACCCATTATTTTGTATAGTAAAATTGGTAATGACCTTGCTTCTTTAATAGTATATAACTTTATGGGTTTTAGGTCAGCAGAAGTGAAGAATCTCTTTTTTATAAACTCAAGCTTTCGGAAATTTATTTTTCCATTATCAAGAGTACTACAAATAAATACATTGAGTTAATTATGTCAACAGGATTTGACTAATAGCTAAAAATTATAGAAATAGTATTTAATACTTACTAAAGTGAGATAACAGTCAATTGGATGATTAATAATAGTAAATAGAATGATATTGATGTGTAGTATAATTAAATATAAAGATAAAATAATTAAAAAATGTATAAAATGTGTTTTAGAATTTTAAATAGTAATATTATTTTAACCATGTTAAACTTACCCTGTAACAAAAGGGATTGCAGACACAAGCTTTTGTTTGATGGAAAAATTTGCACGATGTAACTGATGTGCAATATCTCCCTTTCCACTTCCAGATTCTACAATAATCGTAAATTTTGAAAGAATAGTTCGACTAATAGAATATAAATTTGTACATGTAACACATTCAGTTCCATGAGACATTAAAGAAAGTTTGTATGTAGCTGTAACAAAGTCTGTTTGCATTAATCGTAATAAATACTTTGGGGTTCTACAATAATTGTTATAATAACTTTATAGTAAGAATGTTTAATCATACTCAACAATTAGAAGGATAACAGCTAATGTATCTGGTGGGCATATATGAGCATTTTCAGGATACAGAAAACTAAGCAACTTTACTAACAAATCTGTTGTCACTAGTTCCATTACAGCAGGTTGCAATTTAGTAAACAATTTAACTAGTTTCACCACTTCAATGCATAAAGTATATAGCCTCTTTGTAGCATTTCTCCTATTTTCATCATCACAGTTTGCTACAATAAAATTCAATAATAGTCACATAAACCATAAAAATGTTTCTAAATATACTAGCTTCAGTTGTTGACATTTCAATTTCATCATAACGTGGTGAAGGATTATAAACCATATTTTCTGTTTCCATATAATGAATTTTCTGTAACAAACCATTATCTTCAGAATCTGTACAAACTGGCGAATAATCATCAGAATCTAAAATTAAAATAAAGTAAGTGTCACGGAAGCAAACATGTTAGTACCTTCATCATCACTAAGAACAGGATTCGATGGAGAACTTGGTCTACTGGAAAATGAGATATCACTGCAAGGACTTAAACTTCTTTCCTTATTGTATTTAATATAATTACATGGTGTATCACTTCTTACTGAGCAGCATGGAAATCCTAAACCCTATGATTAAAAACGAATATAGCAATTGTAATACTTATACCGCATTAATGATGACTTACATCAGATGTAAGTTTATGCATAAAACATTTATTTGTGATAAATTTTCGCCGTTTCTTAGATGATATTTCACTTATATATGCATGATTTAAATTAAAGCCATTATCAATACCCACAGCCCAATTAAGTTTTGATATAAGAACATTAATAATGTTGCATTTCAGCATTTCTAGTAAGGAGACTTCATCGTACATGCATATTCGTAAACTTGAAATAATAAGTAGACAATTTTTTAACTAAGGAAATACAATATTATATACATCATATTAAATACACAAAACCCTACAGAAATGTCTGTTTCCTCATGATAATCTTTCAGAATTGATATGAAACAAGAAATAAGACCAGCTTTTCGCAGATCCTCTTTATTTGCTGGATGATGCATCAGGTAGCACAAACATTTTAAATATTCCCTATGTTGTAAATCTAAAGTAAAAAAGTTTATAAAAGTTACTCTATGTCGAATCAAAATACCTTCTCTACCATTAGTAAAATTAGAAGCATTGCCCAATTTTTTAATAAGATTCTCAGATATATCAACAATAGGTAAATCTGAGCGCAAATTACTTGTTTTAAGCAGATTCATCACTATTTTAACTAATACATATGGTGATAAAAACAGCAATTTACCCAAAAAATCCATTGCATTACCATTTCCACAATTCTGCAACTAATTAAAAAGCATGTTAAAATTAAATATAAATGAATATAACACAAAAAAAAACAGTGGCTAATGTATAGAGAATATCTTCTGACAAATATTTCTTTTTGTTATTGAAAATATAATGTTTTTACCTGTGAAGCAAATGCAAGAACCAAAATAACCCTGAGCAACCATTCATATAGCAAGTATCAATTAGTTATGAAAAACATAGTATGTGAGTTGAGACGGCAGTTTTAAAAATGTCACGATAAAATATCTTGTAATAAACTCCTTTTACTATGTTAAAGTTGTAATACAGTATTTGTATTTCAACACTTCTGTAAAGCAACAATACAGAGCAATAATTTTATATTCTGGATTTTTCCTTTACTGGAAGTTATAAATAGAAGTACATTCAGCTTATACTATCGGTAATGGTAAGTGGAAGGTAGTATGTGGAATAAATTTAAACATCATGATTATGTAAATCTAATCTCCATTTTTTATGGAACCTTACTAATTCAATAAGCAGGGTATTTTATAAGAAATGAATTTTTGTCATAAAATCAATAAAAGGTTTTTGCTAGTAGTGTCAACTTCATCTAGGCCACTCTATGTATAAAGGTATATATATACTGGGTGCTTCAAAAAAATGTATACACACTTTGAACTTCCATAGAAAATTTATTTACCGTTCTACAAAGTTAAATTTCAGGAAAATAGAAAGCTGAAAGTCCAATGTAAATGAAACATAAATAACAAATGTTAATACTGTTGAAATTGGTGACCTGCAGCATCAATACAATTCTGAGTACGAGTCACCACAGATTCTGTACATCGTATCAAAACGTCCAATGAGATTTCTCTACACACTGCTTGAATCTCATTCCAAAGAATGTCTAGATTACGTGGTTTACGTTTGTACACCTCATCTTTTACTGTGCCCCACAAGAAGAAATCCAGTGGTGTAAGGTCTGGAGAGCGTGCTGGAAACTCAATTGGCCCCCTGCGTCCTATCCACTGGCCCGACAAATTTTGATCCAGGTAAGCTCGCGTCCCTGTGATAGTGCGGTGGAGCACCATCTTGTTGAAAATAAAAATCATCATTACCGTATAATGCACGAATGGCAGGAAATATGGAATCAGCAAGCATTGTTAGGTAATTAATACCAGTTACAGTGCCTTCAAATCGAAAAGGTCCAATGAGTACCCTTGAAGACAAACCGCACCACACATTTACACCAGGCAAATTTACAGCTTTTTCAATTGTAATGTGAGGATTTTCTTCACACCAGTAAACACAATTGTGCCTATTGACAGTTCCATTAAGTTTGAATTGGGCTTCATCCGACCAAATGATGCTACCCATAAATCCCGGTTCACGTATCACCATCTCCTAAATCCATTCACAAAATTGCAACCTTCGATCTGGATCGTCGTCATTTAGCTGTTGCACCAGCCTTGGAATGTAAACACGATACTTGCCTCTCTTCAGAATGCGTAGCACGCTGCTAGCACACATCACTTTCACGTGCCTTGCCTTGAAGATTTGTTAGGAGGCGTTGAAACAGTTCCAAGACTGTCGTTGATGACTCATCACTCGTAGCTGTTCGAGGCCGACCTGAATGACCTTTATGCACATCACACACTGTTCCATGAACTTCGAATTTGTCTCGTATGCGTGTAATTGTTAATCTTGAAGGTGGTTCTGTATCATACTCCCTTCTCCGCTGTCTTTGAACTTCATTTACATTCTCAAACTTCCAGTACCACTTAATAACCTGCTTACGTTCTTCAAAACTCAAACGTCGTCCGCCATGTTGATATTACAAATTCAACTAATAATATAACATAGAGGACGATTATGCTGGCACCTGGCGAAGAAATATAACATTAGCCTTGTAGTGCGGAAAACTACAATAGTTTAAAGTGTGTATACATTTTTTTGAAGCACCCAGTATATATATATATATATATATATATATATAAGTCCTATCTTAATATGCTCATAATTTCGACGAATGTAACCTTTTTTAAAAACGCAGGTATTTGTTAATTATCGACCGTTTAACAAACAATTCTTAGATTTTATATTTCGTCGTATCAGATAAAACTGACGTTTGCTTGTTACTAAGAAAACTTTTGCCTTGGAATTATTGATTTTCCTTACCCTAGTGGGTTTTCTTATGCTTTTACGTGTTGAATTAAAATAAATTGAAATTAATTATGCGTATTCTATTTGTTTTAAAACTGTTTTTCTTTATGTACTTTTAACCTTTCAATCATTAATTATAAAAATACGGCAACACTTTGTCCGTTCTCCCTAAATGAATTAAAAAAATTTTGTGCGTAAATAATTTGTTCTTTTCTCTATACGGGGTGGATATATATATATATATATATATATATATATATATATATATATATATTACTACTGCTGATAGCTTATTCTTGTATTCGATTTTCAATTACGTGTTGCATTTCTTAAGGAAATTGATTCTAGTTATATACATAATTCATCTACCAATAACTTGATCATTCTATTTGCCGTGTTCAGATAATACAAAGATGTAATTATATTATTATTAACCTTTTAATTGCCGATCCATGAAATAATTGATGTAGATAAAAAAATTTCAGACAAATAATTGATGTACTGTTCAATAATGTTATGTTACAAAAAAAAGGAAAATATCGGTAATAATTCATGAAGAAAGCTATGTTCCCATTTTGGGAACGTTAGCACTTAATACTACACAACCATGAAATCAAAGTTATCTATAAATAACAAAAATTTCTATCAAAATAATACTAATTTTAAATTTCCTCAACGTTAATCATATATTATTATGACCACTATCTAGGCCTTTGTATGATATAATTCAAAACAGTAACTTTTATGTAACCGTTTTTCACATTTCCTCCTCCTTGGCCTGATGTTTTTCTAACAATATACACATCTTCCCGGGTCGTACGTTTCTGGAATATGATTGATCCCATCAAAACAAATGTCCTGTAATACAGGAGCATTATAATTTGAATAACGGCCGCTATACTTGCGGCCACGTCCCCAATGCTCCACCCGGAGGTACTACATTGGGTTTAAACGCGAAAATAATCGTGCTTCTAATTCATTCCAACTTCATAGTCAATCCACCCTAAATAAAAAACTAAATAAAAATCTAACAAACCTAAAAATCTAACAAGCTCTAACAATCTAACAAACATATAAATCTGACAAACTGAAACAAAAACTAAAAACAGGGTTGTAAATAATGGTATCCCTAGCGCTGACTTTGGAGTGTACCCGATCAACAAGACACAAGCAAAAATGAGAGGGGGAAGAATCCGTAATGTAATACAGGAGCAGCAGGACCTCCCAGATATATAAAAGGACATGAAAATTTAATAATTGCGGGGGATTTTAATGCAGTAGTAGGTAAGGGCAGGGAAGGGGCGGTAGTAGGTTTATTTGATTTAGGCACGAAAAATGACAGGGAAAATACACTGGTATAATTTTGCGACAAGAACAATTTAACCATCACAAACACATTATTTCAACAACATGCTAGAAAATGATACACGTGGAAGATTTTAGGAGATATAGGAAAATATCAAATAGATTACATTCTTGTTAGACAACGGTTTTGGAATCAATTAAAAGAATGTAGAAACTACCCAGAAGCAGATATAGACACGGATCGCAAGGAACGGAAGATTTGAAAAAATCAAACATATTGCCAAAAGATATCGAGAAAATTTCTTATACTAAGGAAGTACAAACAGAATGGATTAACATTAAATTCAGCTTTGACATGGCGGCCAGAGAGATTCTGAGATATATACAAAAAGAAAATAAGAAACCAGAGATAACAAAGGGTATCCTGAATTTAATAGAAGAAAGACAAAAATAGATCAGACGAAACAGAAAAACAGAGATACAAAGCCATAAAATGGGAAATTATTCAAAAATGCAGGAAAGCTAAAAGAACAATGGATCGATGAAAAGTGCAAAAAGGTGCAAACTATGATGCAAATAGGAACGACAGACGAAGCATACAAACTAACTAAATTGAATTTTAGGGATATAAAACCGTACAGCAAAAATATATGTGACGCAGGAGGAAACTTCATTATAGAAAATGTAGAGAAAGTGGATATATGGCAAGAATATATAGGAAATTTATATGCAGGAGAGGTAATAACAGCATTAGAACAGGAATCAGACATTGAAACGGACGACTTGGGATATCCTATGCTTAGAGATGAGTTTGAATTAGCATTAAAGAGTCTAAAAAAAAGTTAGTCAAGAACGAGTCGAGCTCGCACTATTAGGGGTCCTTACCAATACTACAGTGAGCAATCAATAAACCAAATTAAACTGTTTTTATTTTTTATGTATATTAAAATCTTATCCAAATTTGATTGTGATAACTGAAAAATGAATATATTGTGCCATATTCTACTGGTATATTAATAAATACGTTGTCTATTACTGTGTTTAAAAATTTTCTTCCCAGCAACTATTACACTGTCAAAAAAACTTGCAGTATTCCCATAATATATGACTCAATAACTACTATCCCTATTAAAATCAAAATTTTAGCTTTGGAAATGTAGGAGAACAGGGAGGTGAGGGGGGTCATTTTTGGCACATTTTGAACTATATCATGAAGACTACTGGACCTAAAATTATACACAAATATTTTTAAAAGTCTTAGAATCCTCTTTCAAATGATACCTCACACGATATATTTATTAAAACTTTTTTCAAAAGACTGAATACACCCCAACGATTGTAATCTAAAAATATATTTTATCATTTTTCTGACTGTCGATATATGTGCGCGCCATAAAGACCTAGCATGTGCCAAATTTCAAATTCCTACATTACATAGTGTTCAAGAAAAACCTCTGTGACCTCTTATAAAGGTTCCATTATACCGTATAAGGTACAGAACCCTAAAAATGGTAAGGCACCGATTACAGATAAGGTGCAAGCAGAAACTCTAAAACCCGCTGGACAAGCAGTAACAGAATGTCTCTTCCAACTTGTAAGCTGTATGTTTGAGACAGGTGAGATACCCAAAGATTTCAAACATATCATAGTCAGTATACCGAAAAACAGAAGCTTGGATAGCTGTGAAAATTTTTGAACAATAAGTTTGATAGCATACGTGTCGAAAATATTAACTAGAATTGTACAAAGACGAATGGAGAAACGAGCTGAAAAAATACTAGGAAAAGATCAATTTGGATTTGGGCGTAACAGGGGAACACGAGAGGCTATTTTAACTCCGAGGGTGATAATGGAGAACACAATAGAAAAAGAGGAAAGTGTGTATATAGGGTTTGTAGATCTGGAAAAAGCAATCGACAATGTAAAATGGAAAAAAAAATGTTTGAGATACTCAAAAAGATTGGAATGAGTTTTAGCGATAGACGGATACTACATAGCTTATACAAAGAGCAAACAGCGATAATAGAATTAGAGCAAGAACGTAGAGAAGTAAATATTAGGAAAGGGGTGAAACAGCCCTATCACTATTAACTTTTAACTTGAATGTTGAAAAGGCAATGAATACTGTCAAATGCAAGAAGACATTTGCAATTAATATGCAGGGACAAAAGATTGATATGCTTAGAATTGCAGATGATATAGTGGTATTAGCATCTAACAAAGAAGAGTTAGAAGCTGCTCTTAATGAAATGGAAACAATTCTAACAGAGAGATACGCTATGAAAATTAACAAAAATAAAACTATAGTACTAGTATGGAAAGGAGAGGAAAATAAATTAAAAACTAGAATACATATAGGTAACAAAAACTTACAAGATGTTAAGGATTTCTGCTACCAAGGAAGCCAAATAACGCCAATAACACAAAATGGGAAGAGCGCAAAGATATAAAACAAAGATTAGCACAAGAAAAAGCAGCTACTGTGTTTAAAGGTTTTATCAATACACCAGCTGATGATACAGTATTGCCGAAATAAACAGTACTGAAATTGTAATTGTTTTGTATATTTAAAAAATACATATTATTGACACTTTATTATATGTTCTAAATGTGCACCTCCTCGTTCGAGACAGACTTCATAACGATGTTCTAAGTTTCTGGTCATGTTATTGAATAAGGGTTGTCTCAGGGCTGCGAAGAAGACTCTAACGGCATCCTTTAATTCATCGATGGTTTGTGGTGCCCGTTTGAAAACGGCATTTTAGCCATGCCCCAAATGTATGCGTCTGGAGGTGTGAGGTCTGGAGAATGTGAAGGATAAGGGAAGTCAGTAAATCGTGATATGAATTTGCTTGGAAAATGTTCTTGAAGAAATTGACGAATTGCGGCAGCAGTATGGCAAGTTGCCCCGTCCTGCTGAAAAAATTGGTTTCGAAATGCCAAGTTACGTGCACGACAGAATTGACGTAGATCAGGGATAAATCGTGTTAAAATTTGTCTGTACCTCTGTTGATTAAGTGTGACTTGCCTACCATTCTCTTCGATAAAGTACGGACCACAATGATTCCGTGTCCGGAAACAGCACACCAGACACTCACTTTTTCACTATATAAAGGAACCTCTTGAACCTCATCGGGTCTGGCAAAGCCCAGAAATCGATTTGTGCGACGATTCACATAGCCTGACAAGTGAAAATGTGCTTCGTCTGAAAACCAAACATTTTCAAAATTCAGGATTTTCATACTGTAACGCGAGAATTCTGGCGCAATATTCCACTCTACTGCGATAATCCCGAGGATGTAGTTGTTGATGTACCTGAATCACATACGAAAATGTACCCAGCTCCTTCAGGATTCTTTGAAAGGAAGTTCTTTTAAATCAAGTTGTAACGCTGTCCTTGCCTGGCTGACTTTCGGATTTTCTAAGATTTGCTCAAAAACACGTTCATGGTTATTGTTGTTGTTAACTGTCCTGGGACGCCCGAGTTTCCTTTCGTTGGCACAATACACTACCTGTATTTCTAAACTTTTCAATAACTTTCAAAATTACAGCATTACTTGGAGAACGTTTATTAAACCTTTGTGTGAATTGATCAGACACGTATAGCAAACTTGCACCATTATGTCGGCCGATTCCGTATGAACGAAAATAATGCTCTACCAGAAACACTTTCTCCTCTGTACTTAACACCATTTTTAACAATTAGGCCCTACTAATTACTTGTTTGAGGTTTACTTGACAGGTCTATACTAGCTAACTTGAGTGTGACAGCGCCGCATAAAAACACCGCCAACTTAGTTTCAGTACTGTTTATTTCGGGCAATACTGTATAACCTGCAACATTAAACAAATATCATATATATTACTCATATTTAGACCAGGGTAGAAAATTAAATAATCAAATCAAATAATTTTAATTACCGTGTATAAGGAATTTCATTAAATAATACGCTTTATTAAAACCTTGAAGCATAAATAAACTCGGTCGTTTCAGTAAAAATAAGAAATTTAAATTATCTATAAGACGCTTTACATCAAAAGAAGCAGTATTGAAAAGCGCAGTGGATAATTTAATTATTCCTAAACAAATGGAAATTACGTGCAAAGTTTATATTAATTAACCCTATTTTAAGTAACCGGTAGTAAAACAAAGGGTACATATAATAATTAATATTTAAGTTGTATTCGCTAAAAATGAAAGGATAGAAATCAATTTAATTGGAGTTAATTAAACCGTTAATAACATAATACCTATAGAAGCTTGTGAAAACCCAATAATAGTCAAATCGTAGGAAGGTTATTTAAAATGTTACGTTTGAACACCCTGCGTGTTTTAAAAGGCAATTTCAAGTTAATTTGTTTGGATAAACATGTTGATTCTAAGGATATTGGAAACGATCAGATGCTTTAGCAGGAAATACAGAACACCTGCGTATTTTTAAAAAGCTCATTCTGCGTAAATTTGGCAAATAATTAATGTTTCAAAGAATCTTGGAGAAACCGGGGCTTAATATTCACGAGAATGTGCGATACGGGTTATTAAACCAAGATAACAGTCCGCGTGGACTAAAATATAATCGATAATGAAGAGTGTCAAGTTGCACCAATACGAACAGGTTAGAGAAGGAAAGAGAAATGCGTCAAGCAAAGACACATATTGTAAAAGGCGGATTTAAGCAACGTCAAGGGGTTGCGATTGGTTAAAAATAGGATGCATATATCAGAGGTAGAACAACAATTTCTGTATAAAAGTAATTAGTTTTTCTCGGACAACTTTGCGGGCCGTGTTGAAATTTTCTGAGATCTCAATGGGGGAGGACTAAATTCATAAAAATCGACGTGCAGGCTACAGACTGGGAACGTAGAATGAGGAATTCGTTGGAATTACCCGTTTTAGGGAACAAAGCGACGTGTCGGCTATTCGCTATATATACAGGCGGGAATATGTGTTTCTCTCTCTTAGACGCTTAGACTTTCGACGATTCGATGCGTTAAAAGCTCGTGCATCCGCGACTTGATATTAAACAGTGCATTTTAGTTTGATTAAATAATTTAAAGTGTGCTAGTATATTTTAGTGACTCAAAATAGTTGGTTATTTTACGTGCTAACATGAATGTACTTCAGTGCACTTAGATACAAGGTAATAAAAGTTTATTATCACGGTACCAATTAGTAAAATTTACAACGACAAATGTATACCCAAAAGTAGGCAGTTTTGGCGTATATTGGTAATATTGGTAAAAGGAAGTATGAATTTCTTTGCTATTTTGCGGGTGTTAATGACTAAATGGTTCGTAAATGTGTCTGCATCCACTGAACCAGAGGCAGATATACACAGATGAGTTCCGGAAAAGCCTAGAAACAACTTTAAATTAATGGTGATGGAGAACATTTTAAAGCGTTGACAACTTGAAGCTGTAAATAGAATCCGGTTGGAATGGTGTGATTTACAAAAGGGACGATTACACTGAAGCTACGAGGACAATAACCTTCAGGTAAATTGTACTATTTTGTTTGACATTTTTGTGTGTATTGAATGACTTTATAATTGATTTACTTTAAATGGACATTAGTGGAATTTTTCTAACCATAAAATTTAATTTTAAGATGAAATTTGCTTGTTTAAGTAAAAGGGTATTTTGTTTTGATGTTCGGGAATAGGATGAAACTTTGGGTAGGTCTTTGAGCTCAATTAGACAAACCTGGTTAATTAACGTAAAGGGGTGGTAGATGCTCCTTTATACTCAGACTCCGGTCTGCTTATCTTGTTATATTAATTAGTAGGCATCCAACAAGGACTTTAATTTTGGATGCACAGTAAAATAATAATAAAATTAATCCGGAAATTCTTTTAAAACTGAATTTTATGTTCAAATTTAATTTGAAAATTTAATGTATTCTGAATATTGATGTAAATAGAGTTAACGTTGATGTTTGTGGTAGGAATGTGTTGTTTAATTTTATGATTGAGAATGGAAGTTATCTAGAAGAGCAGCCGAGGCGATTAACAGAAGGAATCAACGGACCAGGTAATTCAAGAGGTTTCACAGCATTCTTGACGCCCAAACTGTGGGGCTCGAATGTTTTTTTTTGAAAGGGCAAGTACAAGAAGATGAGAGGATTCACAGCATTCTTGGCGACCCAAAAGTGAGGCTCGAGTTCCAAATAAAAATTTTGTTATTTTATTCCAGGAAACTGGCGATCTGAGAGAGAGAGTTTTTGTGTGTGTATAAATTTAAGAGTATTTTAGAGTGTGTGAGTGAGTAGAACGTATGCAGAGAAAGGAGTGGTTAAGGAGTCAAGGAGTGGAAATTGGAAGTGACGATAGTGCATTGTGTGAGAAAATTTCGAAAATGGAAGAAGCTGGAGGCAGTAGAGATCAGTCGAGGACGGAATCAGGGGATCAAGGAAACGAGTTAATGATGAGAATGTTAGAGGAAATGCGATTAGCTAGGGAAGAATCCAATAGAAAATTAGAACTGCTAAGCGATGAAGCTAATAGAGCTAGGGAAGAATCTAATAGAGCGAGGAGGAGTCCAACCAAAAATTAGAGCAGATAAGCGGGAAAATTGAACAAAATACTAAAGAATTTACAGAATTTAAAGATAGTCTTACCGTGAAACTGGGGAAGTAGAAAATAGGGTTGAAAAAATGAGCGGGACATTACAGGTCTTCGACAGGAAATGGGACATTTAAGGTCCGAAGTACGCATTTTCTGTGAAGAAGAAATAAACGTAAAATGACTGAAGTAACGGACTCATGTAGGGATCAGTTAGGCAGGGTAGAACGCGAAGTTAGTAGTATTAAATACAACATGTCAAATTTAACGGGGATGGTCCCAGATTTTATACAGGTAGGTATCATTGGACCAACACATGAAGTTTTATGGCGATAACAGAGTAAATCCACAAATTTTTATTAATAGTGTAAGAAATCTAGTGGGAAATTTATTTGACGAACAGACTAAACTAAATACGATAAAGGCTTTATTAAAGGACAACGCGGAAGCATGGTACAATTTAGTAGGACAGGACATAGACACGTATCAGGACTTTGAAGACAAATTTTTACAACATTACTGGAGTGATCACAAACAGGATCAGATTAGGGACGACTTGATTACAGGAAAATTTAAGGGAGAGTTTGCAGGATCTAGGGAGCAATATGCCATCCGCAAGTACAGTGTGGCCAAACAACTGAATCCACCATTGACGGACAGACAGATTATCAAGTACCTATCACGACATTTTGAACTGGAAATTAGACAACACGTGGCCTTACAAAACATCACAGAACGGGAGACATTTTAGAGTATTTACAGAGATATGACGATGTATGTGTGGACGGACAAGAGATACGAGAACGAAACGTTAACACAGTTAGGTTTGACAACAGGACACCGAATTATCCGAGACGGCCTGACTACAACAGAAATTTTCGACCGAATTGGGAACGACGAGGACAGGAATACAGGAGCAATAGTGCGACTAGGGGACCGACGCCAAGACCTAGTTACACGCGACAGAACAGTTTACCGGAAGTAAACAGGACTGTGACCAGCACGCCGAATAGAGACAGGGACACGGATATTAACACGAGGAGGACGTACGCACAGGTTGTAGAAGGACAACCAGGACCAAGCACTGAAAACAGGATGAGACAGGATTTTAGAACGTGACAGACCACTAGATTTCTGTGTAAATGTATACGAACATCCACGTGAATTTTTCAAAATTGAGGAGGAAGTAGAGCCAGAAACTGTAGAAAAATTATGTTTGCCAATTATTAATTTAGAAATTTTGAGAATAATGTAGAAGTATTACTTGATACAGGGGCAGAGGCGAGTTTAATATCGGAGGAATTCGTCAGCAAAATTAGGGATAAGGTTTGTGATAGAATTATGCCTATAAAACGTAGCCATTTAGTAGCTCCAAATAAAAAGAAGTTTGCTGTAGTAAATAGTGTTGTGGTGCTTAGGATAGATATAGGAGGTTTAAGCTGTGAACAGGAGTTTGTAATTGTACCTGGACTGAAGTTTCAGAGCATTTTAGGTGTTGACTGTATGATGAAGTTAGGGGTTTTGATAGATATGGAAAGGAAGGTAATAAGAATTAAGGATAGGGTAGTGCCATGGAAGGCAGTTATGAAGTCACAGAGGATGACACGGGTTTAGTATTAATGTAGTAGAGGTAGAGGATGATGAAGGTAAACAGATCAACACGATAAGATGTCCAGAGGATAGGAGAGTAGAGGTTCAAGCTTTATTACGAAAACATGCAGAATTAGTGGGGGTAGAAGCAGCATATCGGGAGCAGGTGAAGGCAGAATTATTTTTGACGAGGTTAAGTGGCAAGTTTGTTTTTAATAAAGTAGATTTAAGGGATTCATTCTGGCGGATTCCATTACACAAAAATTCTAGAAGGTACATAGGATTTTCCATAGAGGGAAAAATCGATAATTGTAAAGTAGTATCGTTTGGTTTGTCGGCAGAAAAGGAAATAAGAATAAATAAGAAACAGACAAGTGTAGGGACTGAAGAAGAAGTGATATTTAAGAGTCAGGATAAGAGGGATGATAAGTTTATTGTATGTGAGATAATAGAGATGTTAAGTATAGATATAGAAGGGGGAGAGATAGGGATGAAGAGTATTAGGTTGGTAAGAAGAAAGACATGGAGGGTCAAGAAGAGAGTTAGATTTAAATAGGATAGGGATAGCATAGGTGTATATAAAAGAGTAGAAGTAAGTGGTTATAGAAAATAAAGCTAGATATAGGACACATATGGGAGATAATTAGGAATAGGTTTAGGATGAGGATAAAGAGTAAATGTAGGAAGAAAATAAGATAGGTTAAGTATAGATATTTTATATAAGATTAGTGGAGAGTTAGGAATAGAGTAAGAGTAGGATAGGCATATAGGATTAGGTAGGGGGAAGTAAAGTATAGTGAAGAGTAGTTAAAAGTTAGGAATAGGATAGGTATATAGGATGTATATAGGATTAGATGGATAAGGAGGATGAAGTTAGGGATAATTTCAGTTTATAGAAGTAGGTGAGAGTTAGGAATAGGATAGGGATATAGGATAGGTGTAAATATTTTTTGGATTGGAGACAAAGTAGGTAAGTTAGATAGATAAGGATAGAGAGAGATAGGCAAAATTTTGTAAAGATTTTTGGCAGTCTAAATATTTGATATTTGCATTCAAATAAGTGGGATTATTTGTATTCAAATAGGGGGAAAATACTCATATTTAGACCAGGGTAGAAAATTAAATAATCAAATCAAATAATTTTAATTACCGTGTATAAGGAATTTCATTAAATAATACGCTTTATTAAAACCTTGAAGCATAAATAAACTCGGTCGTTTCAGTAAAAATAAGAAATTTAAATTATCTATAAGACGCTTTACATCAAAAGAAGCAGTATTGAAAAGCGCAGTGGATAATTTAATTATTCCTAAACAAATGGAAATTACGTGCAAAGTTTATATTAATTAACCCTATTTTAAGTAACCGGTAGTAAAACAAAGTGTACATATAATAATTAATATTTAAGTTGTATTCGCTAAAAATGAAAGGATAGAAATCAATTTAATTGGAGTTAATTAAACCGTTAATAACATAATACCTATAGAAACTTGTGAAAACCCAATAATAGTCAAATCGTAGGAAGGTTATTTAAAATGTTACGTTTGAACACCCCTGCGTGTTTTAAAAGGCAATTTCAAGTTAATTTGTTTGGATAAACATGTTGATTCTAAGGATATTGAAACGATCAGATGCTTTAGCAGGAAATACAGAACACCTGCGTATTTTTAAAAAGCTCATTCTGCGTAAATTTGGCAAATAATTAATGTTTCAAAGAATCTTGGAGAAACCGGGCTTAATATTCACGAGAATGTGCGATACGGGGTTATTAAACCAAGATAACAGTCCGCGTGGACTAAAATATAATCGATAATGAAGAGTGTCAAGTTGCACCAATACGAACAGGTTAGAGAAGGAAAGAGAAAATGCGTCAAGCAAAGACACATATTGTAAAGGGCGGGATTTAAGCAACGTCAAGGGGTTGCGATTGGTTAAAAATAGGATGCATATATCAGAGGTAGAACAACAATTTCTGTATAAAAGTAATTAGTTTTTCTCGGACAACTTTGCGGGCCGTGTTGAAATTTTCTGAGATCTCAATGGGGTGAGGACTAAATTCATAAAATCGACGTGCAGGCTACAGACTGGGAACGTAGAATGAGGAATTCGTTGGAATTACCCGTTTTAGGGAACAAAGCGACGTGTCGGCTATTCGCTATATATACAGGCGGGAATATGTGTTTCTCTCTTAGACTCTTAGACTTTCGACGATTCGATGCGTTAAAAGCTCGTGCATCCGCGACTTGATATTAAACAGTGCATTTTAGTTTGATTAAATAATTTAAAGTGTGCTAGTATATTTTAGTGACTCAAAATAGTTGGTTATTTTACGTGCTAACATGAATGTACTTCAGTGCACTTAGATACAAGGTAATAAAAGTTTATTATCACGGTACCAATTAGTAAAATTTACAACGACAAATGTATACCCAAAAGTAGGCAGTTTTGGCATATATTGGTAATATTGGTAAAAGGAAGTATGAATTTCTTTGCTATTTTGCGGGGTGTTAATGACTAAATGGTTCGTAAATGTGTCTGCATCCACTGAACCAGAGGCAGATATACACAGATGAGTTCCGGAAAAGCCTAGAAACAACTTTAAATTAATGGTGATGGAGAACATTTTTAAAGCGTTGACAACTTGAAGCTGTAAATAGAATCCGGTTGGAATGGTGTGATTTACAAAGGGACGATTACACTGAAGCTACGAGGACAATAACCTTCAGGTAAATTGTACTATTTTGTTTGACATTTTGTGTGTATTGAATGACTTTATAATTGATTTACTTTAAATGGACATTAGTGGAATTTTTCTAACCATAAAATTTAATTTTAAGATGAAATTTGCTTGTTTAAGTAAAAAGGGGTATTTTGTTTACTGTCAAATGCAAGAAGACATTTGCAATTAATATGCAGGGACAAAAGATTGATATGCTTAGAATTGCAGATGATATAGTGGTATTAGCATCTAACAAAGAAGAGTTAGAAGCTGCTCTTAATGAAATGGAAACAATTCTAACAGAGAGATACGCTATGAAAATTAACAAAAATAAAACTATAGTACTAGTATGGAAAGGAGAGGAAAATAAATTAAAAACTAGAATACATATAGGTAACAAAAACTTACAAGATGTTAAGGATTTCTGCTACCTAGGAAGCCAAATAACGCCAATAACACAAAATGGGAAGAGCGCAAAAGATATAAAACAAAGATTAGCACAAGAAAAAGCAGCTACTGTGTTTAAAGGTTTTTATCAATACACCAGCTGATGATACAGTATTGCCCGAAATAAACAGTACTGAAATTGTAATTGTTTTGTATATTTAAAAAATACATATTATTGACACTTTATTATATGTTCTAAATGTGCACCTCCTCGTTCGAGACAGACTTCATAACGATGTTCTAAGTTTCTGGTCATGTTATTGAATAAGGGTTGTCTCAGGGCTGCGAAGAAGACTCTAACGGCATCCTTTAATTCATCGATGGTTTGTGGTGCCCGTTTGAAAACGGCATTTTAGCCATGCCCCAAATGTATGCGTCTGGAGGTGTGAGGTCTGGAGAATGTGAAGGATAAGGAAGTCAGTAAATCGTGATATGAATTTGCTTGGAAAATGTTCTTGAAGAAATTGACGAATTGCGGCAGCAGTATGGCAAGTTGCCCGTCCTGCTGAAAAAATTGGTTTCAAATGCCAAGTTACGTGCACGACAGAATTGACGTAGATCAGGGATAAATCGTGTTAAAATTTGTCTGTACCTCTGTTGATTAAGTGTGACTTGCCTACCATTCTCTTCGATAAAGTACGGACCACAATGATTCCGTGTCCGGAAACAGCACACCAGACACTCACTTTTCACTATATAAAGGAACCTCTTGAACCTCATCGGGTCTGGCAAAGCCCAGAAATCGATTTGTGCGACGATTCACATAGCCTAACAAGTGAAAATGTGCTTCGTCTGAAAACCAAACATTTTTCAAAAATTCAGGATTTTCATACTGTAACGCGAGAATTCTGGCGCAATATTCCACTCTACTGCGATAATCCGAGGATGTAGTTGTTGATGTACCTGAATCACATACGAAAATGTACCCAGCTCCTTCAGGATTCTTTGAAAGGAAGTTCTTTTAAATCAAGTTGTAACGCTGTCCTTGCCTGGCTGACTTTCGGATTTTCTAAGATTTGCTCAAAAACACGTTCATGGTTATTGTTGTTGTTAACTGTCCTGGGACGCCCGAGTTTCCTTTTCGTTGGCACAATACACTACCTGTATTTCTAAACTTTTCAATAACTTTCAAAATTACAGCATTACTTGGAGAACGTTTATTAAACCTTTGTGTGAATTGATCAGACACGTATAGCAAACTTGCACCATTATGTCGGCCGATTCCGTATGAAGCGAAAATAATGCTCTACCAGAAACACTTTCTCCTCTGTACTTAACACCATTTTTAACAATTAGGCCCTACTAATTACTTGTTTGAGGTTTACTTGACAGGTCTATACTAGCTAACTTGAGTGTGACAGCGCACGCATAAAAACACCGCCAACTTAGTTTCAGTACTGTTTATTTCGGCAATACTGTATAACCTGCAACATTAAACAAATATCATATATATATATATATATATATATATATATATATATATATATATATAAATAAGATGTATCTGTAAACAAACTCATGCAAATAATAAAAGCTTATTGACGAATACAAATCGGGCTAGTAGTAATATAGCCATTAACAAAACAATAGCTTTATTACTTCACAGAGAAGGAAACATCCACTGACAGACGGTTTTATAGCCATCTGTAGAATCTACTATGTAGTTTCGATTCGATTCTGTACTTCCACACTTAGTAGTGTTGGTGTTTTATCACCTGATGGCGGTTTTATTTACTTTTGCCATAGTACAGAGATTGTTTCGAAATTATATCAGTATAATAGCTTCGATTACTTCATAGGGTTGGAAACTAATTTGCTCTAATGAGGCTTAACAAAGCCGAAACCGTCGGTCAGTGGATGTTTCCTCCCCTGTGAAGTAATAAAGCTAATGTTTTGTTAATGGCTATATAACTACTAGCCCGATTTGTATTCGTCAATAAGCTTTTATTATTTTCATAAGAGTTTATTTACAGATACATCTTATTTTATATATTGTCAATTTCTTATTGCAAACTGCAAATAACTTGTCTTTTATAATATATATACATATATATATATATATATATATATATATATATATATTTCAAAAGGCGAAAAGGATGTGAAACGTTAAGAAAATAAAATAAACTTTTGAATTTCACATCAACTTTTATTCCTTGGACTTCATACCCAAAATACTACCACCTTATCATTAATATATATATATATATATATATATATATATATATATATATATATATATATATATATCTTGGTGAAATAGAGTAGCTCAGAATATAAATAAGTGGAGGTAGGAGTCCTATATATCTTTTACACAGTTAACATTAGTTGCAGATATTTCACAACCAACAGCTGTACTTTTTATAATAATCATCAGATTTATCTGTTCTTATTTTTTCATCATTAGGTTTTCCGTCTCAAAATTGGTTGGACACGTACCTCCACTTATTTATATTCTGAGCTAACCTACACAGTTCCCTGAAATTCCCACACAGCCTATATACAGCTCGGTTCCCCTTCTATTGTTTTCTAATTATATGCCCTATTTCACCAAGATTCAGTGATATGTGAAGGCCGTTAAGCAGCCTGTGGCTGCCAAGATCCCCCAACACATAGACATTTGCCGAATTAATAGTTTTCCAGTAAATCCTTTCAAAAATTAACATTAGTTGAGAATATTGCCCAACCAATACTTGCAGTTGCTTATAATAATCATCATATTTAAGTACAGTTATTTTTTTCGTCATTAGTTTATCGATCTTGGGAGTGGTTGGATGCGTACCTTCATTGATTTCTATTCTAAGCTTGCCTACACATTTCCCTGACATTCCTACAGCTTACATCTTTCACTATCTGTGTGCAGTAGTCTAATCTAGGTCTACCTCTACTTCTCTTTTTTCCTATCTCTGCATCTAATTTATTCCTCACTATTCCCGCAAGCCGTAGTATGTGGCCTATCATCCCATCTCTCCTATTTTTTACCGTTTTCCACATATTTCTTTCTTCCCCTACCTCTTCGTTCTTAACTTTGTCTGTCCATGATATCTTCATCATACGTCTGTAACACCACATTTCAAAGGTTCTACCTTGTTCTTGTCCGCTTATCCTACTGTCCAGGTTTCACAGCCGTACAGTGCTGTGCTCCACACATATGTTTTAAGCAATCTTTTCCTTGTTTCTATGTTTGTTGTCTTTGAACACAGTAGTTGTTTTTTCTTGTTGTATGTAGCACGACTTTGTGCTAGTCTTTGTTTTAGATCTTTTGCGCTTTTCCCATCTTGTGATATTTGGCTTCCTAGGTAGCAGAAATCGTTAACCTCTTGTAAGTTCGTGTTACATATTTGTATTCTTGTTTTTAGTTTATTTTCACCTCCTTTGCATACTAGTACCTTATTTTTAGTTTTGTTAATTTTCATACCGTATCTCTCTGTTAGAACCGTTTCCATTTCATTAAGAGCAGCTTCTAACTCTTCTTTGCTAGATGCTAATATCATCTGCAAATCTAAGCATATCAAATTTATGTCCCTGCATAGTAATTCCAAATGTCTTCCTGCATTTGACAGTATTCATTGCCTCTTCAATGTACAAGTTAAACATTATTGGGGATAGGACACATCCTTGTCTCACTCTTTTCCTAATGTTTACTTTTCTACGTTCCTGCTCTAACTCTATTACTGGTGTTTGCTCTTTTTCAGTATTTCAAACATTTTTTTCCATTTTACATTGTCGAATGCTTTTTCCATATCTACAAACCCTATATACACGCTTTCCCCCTTTTCTATTGCTTTCTCCATTATCACTCTCAGAGCTAAAATAGCCTCCTGTTTCGCCTAAACTCAAATTGGTCTTCTCCTAGTATTTCTTCAGCTCATTTTTCCATTCGTCTTTGTACAATTCTATAATGCGTTTAACGAACAGATTCAGTAATTAAAATAATAAGATATGCTTTAGTTGCGCAGTACAAACTGAGCACAACAAACAGATTTATACATTGCGGAACTAGAAGTACGTTTGAAAAAGTAATTGAAATGTGTAGATTAGCAATACAAAAATTTATTTGTGGGAGGAGCGCTTACTGAATCTGTTCGTTAAACGTACTATAGTTAATATTTTTGATACGTGTGCTGGCAAACTTATTGTTCGAAAATTTTCACATCTATCTGCACCTTTCTTTTTTGGTATAGTTACTATGATGTTACGTTTGAAATCTTTGGATATCTCACCTGTCTCATAGATGTAGCTTACAAGTTGGAAGAAACGTTTTCTTACTGCTTGTCCAGCGGCTTTTAGAGTTTCTGCTTGCACCTTATCTGTACCCAGTGTCTTACTGCTTTTCAGATCCTTTAATGCTAATTCAAACTCATATCTAAGTATAAGATATGCAGAGTCATCATTTTCAATGTATGATTCTTGTTCTAATGCATTAGTTCCTCTCCTGCATATAAATTCCCTATATATTCTTGCCATCTACCCACTTTCCCTACATTTCCTATAATGACGTTTCCTCCCGCAACTCATATTTTTGCTATACGGTTTTAAACCCCTAAAATTCTTTCTAATTAGTTTGTATGCTTCATCTGCGTTTCCTACTTCCATCTTAGTTTGTACCTCTTTGCACTTTTCATCAATCCATTGTTCTTTAGCTTTCCTGCATTTTGAGAATAATTTCACATTTTATGGCTTTGTATCTGTTTTCCTCTTTCGTCTGATTTTTGTATTTTCATCTTTCTTCTATTAAATTCAGGATATCCTTTGTTATCCATGGTTTCTTATTTTCTTTTTTGTGTATATCCCAGAATATCTCTGGCCGCCATGTCTAGGCTGGATTTAATGTTATTCCATTCTGTTTCTACTTCCTTAGTATCAGATATTTTCCCGATATCCTTCAGCAATTCATTTGACTTTTTTTCTAATCTTTCTTGAATATCTTTATCTTTTAGTTTCTCTAAGTCAAAGTGCCTTTTTCTGTTTCTTTTTTCGAATTTTTAAATTTAAGTGCGGCCTTCATAATTACGATGTTGTGGTCAGTGTCTATATCTGCTTCTGAGTAGCTTCTACAGTCTTTTACTTGATTCCTAAACCATTGTCTAACAAGAATGTAATCTATTTGATATCTTCCTATATCTCCTGGCATCTTCCACGTATATCGTCTTCTAGTATGATGTTGAAATAATGTGTTTTTGATGATTAAATTGTTCTTGTCGCAAAATTCTACCAGCCTATTTCCCCTATCGTTTCTCATGCCTAAACCAAATAAACCTACTACTGCTCCTTCCCTACCCTCACCTACCACTGCATTAAAATCCCCCGTAATTATTAAATTTTCATGTCCTTTTACGTATCTTAATATGTCTTCGATATCTTTGTAGATCGCTTCTACATCTTTGTCACTGTAGCTAGAGGTGGGCATGTATACTTGTATTATTATTGTGTTTACCGGTTTAGATTCTAATCTAACCATGAGTTCTCTTTCATTCTTTTGTAAGTAATTTTCTACACAGTATCCTATTTTTTTCCGCATAACTATACCCACACCCAAATTTTCCTCCTCTGCTTCTGTATGAATTACTCTGAAGTCTCCACTCCAAAAATCCCCCGCCTCTGGCCACCGAACTTCGCTGATCCCTACTATATCTAGTGCTAACCTATTTC
The DNA here is from genome assembly GCA_036346225.1 of Platerodrilus igneus. NCBI lineage: Eukaryota > Metazoa > Arthropoda > Insecta > Coleoptera > Lycidae > Platerodrilus > Platerodrilus igneus. Next base: position 5,575,536 of record JARFIW010001690.1, read on the forward strand.
GATTTTTAGGTTCTCTAGCTTACCTACTTGCTTCATGCTTCTAACATTCCACGCTCCGACTCGCAAAATGTTCCCGACTCTTGTTCTGAACTTTCCAATCGCATTCTCCGAACTAGTCCCCTCCCGGAGATCCGAATGGGAGACTATTTTAACTCCGGAATCTTTTACTCCAGAGAATGCCATCATTTTATTATAATTTAGGTACGCTCTGTACTTGGGCGGTAATGTGGTGATTTCCCGTTGCCTTCCACATCGCGGTAGCGTGTCTTAGACTGTCATACCAACCCCTATAGTCTCTGCCAATCTAAGTTCCAAAAGAGCAGCTGCCCTTTTTAGGGGACCTGTCTTAGTCTGGTTCCTCACTAACGACCCTACTACTTTGGTTGGACCTGTAGTTTGGCTCTTTAGCTCATTAGAACACGCAAGGCATTTCACCTGTTCTAGTAATCTAAAACGATGGCAAGGTTACTTTTATTTATATATATATATATATATATATATATATATATATATATATAACTTTGGAATATGTTGTTATTGGGGATTCAGTCTATATTTATTAGGAATTATAACTTCTTTTTTCTATTCGAGCTTTCGAAAATTTATTATTTTCTTCGTCAGGAAAACTAAAGGTACATTTTATGAATGTTAACAATTAATATTAAGGTTACTTACAAATAATGAAGCTTTAACAATTTAGAATAGGGTATAGCATCTAAAAGTTTTATGTGAAATTATGTATAAAATAAACTAGGTAACATATATACTATGTCCAAGATTCGTTCCATTTTGCCAACTTTATTAATGAATTCAAGATACCTCAAAATTACGTTATCATCAGCTTAGATGTCATATCTTTATTTAGTAACATTTCATTAAATCTAACCAAAAAAAGTATTGATTTACATTGGGATAATATACAAGAAAACTGCAAAATCAACAAAACTAACTTCTTAAAGCTAATCGAATTCGTATTCGACACTACTTACTTTACTGTAAATAACAACTTCTATAAACAAATCCTAGGAACCCCTATGGGAGCCAGTGTATCACCTATCATCGCTCAATTTATTATGGACGATTTAATAGACAATTGCATCACGAAATTTGATTTTAATTTTCCTTTCATAAAAAAATATGTCGACGATTTAATCTGCTGCATACCATTAAACACTGAAGATCATATATTACAAATATTTAACAGTTACGATCCATCAATCCAATTCACAATAGAAAAAGAAACAAACTGTTCAGTCCCCTTTTTAGACATGAAAATAATAAGAAAAGATAACACTTTAATAACAGAATGGTATAATAAACCAATCTCATCTGGCAGATATTTAAACTACTATTCTTTCCATCCTATGCATATAAAAATAAATATAATCCTAGGCTTAAAGAAAAAAATAGAATCGGAGACACACCATACTTTAAAACATAAGAATTTACTTATACTAAAAGATCTACTATTAAAAAACTCATACCCTAAAACCCTAGTCAATAAACTTCTTTTCAATACTTCCAAAATAATTAAAAAAACTCCATCCAATACTATAGACAATACCGACCAAAATGTTAATAATAATTCAATAACCTTTATCTCACTACCTGTTCACGCGCGGGGGGTCTTATAAACTTATATATCGACTTACCTCCGCGGTTTTTTGTTGTTCTAAGCTGCAGTTCCTATTCCTTCAATTAAGTGGACTGTATGCGAAATTGAGTCTGTGTTACGTTGCACTTGCACTGTGTTTTTTAGGGGTTTAACAAATAAAGTCTGCGGCACTTGACTAACTTACGGTACCGAACGAAAAAACCGACGACTGTTCTGCTTCGATATCCATAAGAAAGTGTTTGTTCACTACTCTGTCCAACTTATTCACACATGCACAAGGAATTTTTATGGCAGGATATAAGGGAACAAGGGATGACAGTTTTACAATTAGATTTACAACTACGAATTTGAAGTAACTTAAAATTAACCACGCACCGAACATCACCTTACATAGAAAAACTTACTACCAAATTCAAACATCTCTTCAAAAACAATAACAATGTAAAATTGTCAATAAAACCCATATTAACATTCAACAAAAATTTATACACAAACTTAAAAAATCCTACTAAAAAATTACAAAAATCGGGAATAGTTTATTGCATACCATGTCAAGAGTGTGATGGCAAATATATAGGTCACACATCTACTTGGCTATCTACACGACTAACCGCTCATAAAAGTAATTGTAGAAATAATAACAAAACATGCGCACTAGCTTCCCATGCTATTGTAACTGGTCACAAAATCAATTATAATGACACTAAAATAATCTTTAATGAAAATAATTATAAAAAAATAATATTCTTAGAAATGATTGCCATTTCCTTAACAAACACAGCTTTAAACAAAAAAACTGATACTCAAAATCTCAACAACATTTATTCACATCTACTAACCGTCATTCAAAAATCTAAAAAACATAAAAATCGATTTAACACTTAACATCAACTTAACACAATTTATAAAATCTTTTGATGCTTGTACTCAGATATCTTACTTGAACTGTACACAATTAATTTTACTATAATCTAGGATACACTTACACACATATGTTATATTTCAAAATCATGTCAAATTAATTTTTAATCTAATAATTGTTACCTAGTTTATTTTATACATAATTTCACATAAAACTTTTAGATGCTATACCCTATTCTAAATTGTTAAAGCCTCATTATTCGTAAGTAACCTTAATATTAATTGTTAACATTCATAAAATGTACCTTTAATTTTCCTGACGAAGAAAATAATAAATTTTCAAAAGCTCGAATAGAAAAAAAGAAGTTATAATTCCTAATAAATATAGACTGAATCCCCAATAACAACATATTCCAAAGTTATATATTTTACAGTCAATATTAACCTAAATATATATATATATATATATATATATATATATATATATATATATATATAATATACAGGATGAGTTTTAGTGTGCGTCGATAACTCCGTTATTATAAAAGCTACGTAAACCAAATTTGGAGGCATATTAGGCATACCTAAAGTGCACATTCTAAAAATATTTGGAAGCATACAGGGTGTTTCATAATTCCAGGGCATATTAAACTTATTTTTTTTTTAATGGAACAACTTATATATTATTACATTTTGAAAAGCCCATAAAAAGCTTTAATTTGATATCAAATTGTATCTGTCTATTCCTTTTAGTTTTTGAGATATTCAACTGTTTTTAGAAAAAATGACCCTGATTAGATACATTGCCACTGCACTAATACACAACTTATGTTAATTTTCAAGATGCAGAAAATTTTACCATATACCATAGTATATTTGTAAATATCACTTTTTTGAAATTTCTTCACAGTATACAGGGTGTGTCAGGTTTCGCAAAATGCAATTTAAAATTATTTTTAAATGGCACCCTACCAATTTTATTGCTACAATGGATAGTTCATTAAGTGTCCTTTCATTTTGTTAAGCATTCCTATACCTAAATCCATTACTTTCTGAGATATTTTGATTTTCTTCAAATTTTATGAATGTTTTTAATTTACGTAACTAAAAATAACTTACTATTGGAGAATATTATAAAACAATTAATACATTTTGATTAACAATCAACTACAGTTATCCAATAACAATTTTCACTAAAGATATAACAACCTACAATAATACGCTATCAACAGAATTCTGCCAGATCAACAATATGCATTTTATAGAAAATGTTCAAGCAGGAAATCAGGCAGGCTTTGAAAAAAATAACTATTACATGTAAAGTGTCATTTAGGTTTATTAATTGTAGTGTGTTGTCATTTAACAGGATATCTCTCTTGGTATATTCTTGATGCAAGTAGGAAATTTTTTAAACTTGCTCCCAATACCCAAATCATATTTATTTGTTCTTCCACTGTAAAATTCATTTTGAAAACCCCTTCAAAGATTACATTTAAAACAGAACTGATAATGTGTTAAATTACAACACACTACAATTAATAAACCTAAATGACATTTTGATTGTAATTGTTATTTTTTCAAAGCCTGCCTGATTTCCTGTTTGAACATTTTACTATAAAATGCATATTGTTGATCTGGCAGAATTCTGTTGATAGCGATATTGTAGGTTGTTATATCTTTAGTGAAAATTGTTATTGGATAAGTGTAGTTGATTGTTAATCAATATGTATTAATTGTTTTATAATATTCTCCAATAGTAAGTTATTTTAGTTATGTAAATTAAAACATTCATAAAATTTGAAGAAAATCAAAATATCTCAGAAAGTAATGGATTTAGGTATAGGAATGCTTAACAAAATGAAAGGACACTTAATGAACTATCCATTGTAGCAATAAAATTGGTAGGTGCCATTTAAAAATAATTTTAAATTGCATTTTAAACCTGACACACCTGTATACTGTGAAGAAATTTCAAAAGTGATATTTACAAATATACTATGGTATATGGTAAAATTTTCTGCATCTTGAAAATTAACATAAGTTGTGTATTAGTGCAGTGGCAATGTATCTAATCAGGGTCATTTTTCTAAAACAGTTGAATATCTCAAAACTAAAAGGAATAGACAGATACAATTTGATATCAAATTAAAGCTCTTTTTATGGGCTTTTCAAAAATGTTATAATACATAGGGTGTTCCATTTAAAAAAAATATAAGTTTAATATGCCCTGGAATTATGAAACACCCTGTATGCTTCCAAATATTTTAAATGTGCACTTTAGGCATGCCTAATATGCCTCAAATTTGGTTTACGTAGCTTTTATAATAACGGAGTTATCGACCATTGCCACACTAAAAACTCACCCTGTATATATATAGTAATGAATGTTCCTGGAAAATGGTTTAAAAATGTTAAGGTTTTAAGTACTGAAATAAACGACAATAAAAGAAATATTTTAGAAACCATTCACATACAACGCAACAGGCATTCCGTAAATTCCAAGTCGGACCATGAACAATTCACTAATATTTACTACAGACTAATACAAAATAAATAGTAACCTTTGGCGCCTCAATAAAAATACGCTTTTAAGTAATTCACATTTCTCATATTACAATTTGCTCCAATATTATACGTATTTTAAATTATCAACAATAACAGATTATTTGTTCTAAGCAGTTAACTTAATCTAGTCATTCAATATAACATTTCTAAACCTTTACGACGTACTATAGTCATAATGTATATGCTATATATTTAATAATGTTTTAGTGAAAGTATATGTTTATAATGTATAATTTTTAAAGTTTATAACAATGTAATTTTTAGCTGCTATTTTGAAAATGGTTATTTAGAACCGAAATGCGTAATAAGCATGAAAATACATGGAAACTAATAAAAACAAATTGAATTGTTTTACTTATACCTGACCATTTTCCAGGAACATGCATTACTATTTACATATGGTCAAGAAAATTTATATATTAATATATATATATATATATATATATATATATATATAATAAAAAGTAGGTTAAATGAGTCTTAAATTAAACAGGATGCCCTCGTGGCTGAATTTGAGTCACTTGCCAATAATTCCTTTTACTTTGTTTATATATATATATATATATATATATATATATATATATATTGCTATAATAATAGGGTCATTTAAGGGGTATACAGGGTGTCCACATATTAATTGCACACTATAGGAATATCCTGAACTATAAGAGATACAGTTGTAGTTAAATTAGACAAAAGTTAGCTACTTATGAGGGTATTTTATAACTGATCTTGAATTACAAATGTTATCCATAGATTGCTAGATATTGGCTAAAATATAAATTTTGCGATTTTCAACTTTTCTTAATAACTTCGTTGTTATTATAGTTAGAAGAATGAAATTTGGTATGGTAACATAAGACATAATTTTGCATTTAATGACGATTTACAAAATATTCTACAACTATTACATTTTTTGTCGCGATAGTCAACTTTTTTTTTGTTATGGCCGCCATATTGGATTTTTACATCAACGTATAGAAAAAAAATTACAATTTCAACAATGTAAAAGACTTATCATTAATTTTTTAAAATAACATTATTAAGACACCAAAACGGTTTTTGTAAAAAAGATCCAGTGTGTTGCTGTCAAATACAATTAATTCTAAACTGTTCCTTTGTTTGCAATAATCAGTTTTGTTCTTAATAGTTTTAAATTGAAATTTGGTTAAAATATGGTGCGGTACTCGATAAACGAAAAAAAAAGACATGTACGACTTGTATATCAAAAGCTGCAGAAATTCTACAGAAGCTGCCCGGAAGTATCATAATCTGTACCCTGAACGAAGCCAACCAAATCAAATCGTACATTGTTTTATAGAATATGTAAAAACATGTCCGACTGCGGTTCTATTAACAAATCAAGAGGTAAATATCTTAAAAAGGTAGAAGCGAATGCCGACATTAATGTATTAGCACATTTACATGTTAACCCTACTGGATCGTGCAGATCTTTTGCACGTGACTGCAATGTCTCCAAAAGTACAGTAAATAATATTATTAAGAGGCATAAATACCATGACTACAAATACTTGCCAGTACAAAAACTCCATATAGGAGATTCGGAAAGAAGATTGGCATTTTGTGAGTGGTTTATTACTTAATTAGACAATGATCCACAGTTTGCAAATAAAATTCTGTGGACCGACGAATCTATATTTTCAAATTGTGGAATGTTTAGTCGTAGAAATAAGCACTACTATTCTACAGAAAATCCACATTTGTTGCAGGAAGTAAAGAATCAAGTTCGTTTTTCTGTGAATGTTTGGTGTGGAATCTTCGATGGCCAAATAATAGGCCCTTATTTCATAAATGGGAATTTAAACGGAGAGAAATATTTAGATTTTTTTAATTAATGCTCTTGAAGAATTTTTAGATGAACTACCGTTAGAAGCAATTAGAAACTTACACTGGTTTCAACATGATGGCGCACCACCTCATAATTTCAGGTTAGTAACGCAGTATTTAAATGAGCGATTTCCTCAAAGTTGAATCGGAAAGAATGGTGCTATTTCGTGGCCACCCCATTCACCTGGTATGAACCCGCTGGATTTTTTTCAATGGGGAGATGTAAAAAATAAAGTTTATGATACTCCGTCTAATAATGTCCAACACTTGCAGCAAAAAATAAGAAGTGCGTTAGAATCGGTTAATCAAGATTCCATATCAAATGCTATTGCGCAGAAGAATAAAAGGGTTCGCTTGTGTCTGGAACAGCATGGTGAACATTTTGAACACTTACTGTAACTTCAAGTTGTGGTAGTTAACTTTCCATTATTATTTATAGGTTAGATCTTTTACAAAAACTGTTTTTGTGTCTTAGAAATGTTATTTTAAAAAATTAATAATAAGTGTTTTACATTGTTGAAATTGTAAATTTTTTTTCTATACGTTGATGTAAAAATCCAATATGGTGGCCATAACAAAAAAAAAAGTTGACTATCACGACAAAAAATGTAATAGATCTAGAACATTTTGTAAATCGTCATTAAATGCAAAATTATGTCTTATGTTACCATACCAAATTTCATTCCTTTAACTATAATAACAACGAAGTTATTAAGAAAAGTTGAAATTCGCAAAATTTGTATTTTAGCCAATATCTAGCAATCTATGGATAACATTTGTAGTTCAAGATCAGTTATAAAATACCCTCATAAACAGCTAACTTTTGTTTAATTTAACCACTGTATCTCTTATAGTTCAGGATATTCCTATAGTGTGCAATTAAAATGTGGACACCCTGTATAGGGTCACTAGGATAGTACACTTTATATAAACATCATGAGAGTCCAGAAAACTAGACATTTTACCAAGGAAAAATGCAAAATTCGATGATTAAGCTAAAAGACAAATACCAACGCTCTGTATATAAACTATAATTATAATTATATTCACCAAAAGGAAGAGTATTCGTAAAGATTCAACTAAATAAACAACCTTGCAAGTCATAAAACCACATGGACAAAAGCTATAAAACAATACGCGTGAGTAGTGCACGTTTATTATACAAGGAATTCCATTTAAACGAGCAGGTTTGTCAATGCGTAAAATGAATAAAGGCATATAATTTGGTAAATCAATAAATACAAAGCTACGTGTTCAAAAGTATGAAAATCTAACACCTTGAAAATTTGGAAATAATAACAGCACGAGGATAAAGCAAAGTTCAACAAATTTCCTGTACAAACAAAGCGTACGTGATTTAAAAGACCATGAAAGATGTTAAATTCCAACTAATTTATACAAATAACCTGAAAGCCTACGTGCAATAAAGCGAGTTTTGACTATGTTATCCATGGAAATTTCATAGGAATACCCAAGCCTGCATGTGAAAAGCAAGGTGCAAGGCGGTAATCAACGAATGATGCGCTTGACCCACCAATTACAAACAGATAGGCGTTTTCTTAAAATACCACATGATTTGATAAACAAATCAGTTTGACTCTAATGAGGGCACGGTCCACATCACCTGATATAAAATATTTACGTGAAATTGTAAGTGATTTAATAAGTAATAATCTAAATGTGGTGATAGTTAAATAAGTAAATAAGATTCGTCATTTAATCCCCAAAAACTTAAGTTATAAAAGGTTGCTTTAAATAGGTTTTAAGATTTATATTAACAAAGGACTCCAAACAATTTGTGGATCCAACCTGAAGAAGTTGAACAAGCATGTCCAAACAACTTCTGGATCCGACCTGGAGAAGTTGAACAAGCATGTCCAAACAATTTCTGGATCCAACCTGGAGAAGTTGAACAAGCAAGTCCAAACAATTTCTGGATCCGACCTGGAGTATTTAAATAAATACCTGAAGAATCCACCTGGCGCAGATAATCTAAATCCTATTTGGGTAACTCAAGGAACAACTATAAACTGAAGCTGAACCAGCGAATAAAGAATATACGTGAAGCAAGAGAAGATATACCTGGAAATAACTGGAGCAGAAACTGGTCTCAATTGTGGGAACGAGACACACCAAAAAGGGACATGTGATTTTTTTTTTCCCAATGCTCCACCCGAAGGTACTACATTGGCCAGGAGGCGAGTTTTTTTTACCTGGAAAATTTGGAATTTTGCCGAACCCTTGCTGTTCCAAGCAAGGTAGGGATCTTTAACGTGCGTGACAACACTCACACACGGGACCTCCATTTTACTCTCATCCGAACGAGGGTTGTATTTTTGTGAAAAATGCTCGCCTAACATTTTTCAAGCGGACCGTGTCGGGATTCAAACCCGGGACCTTGGGCGTAGTAGTCACACACATACCACTACGCCACGGAGCCGCCCTACCAAAAAGGGACAACAGGTTAGCCATTATACATGTTTTGTTGCATTGATAATTTTATTTCAGAATATTTAAAAATATTGCATTCACGAAAATTTATGTGAGGGTCAACAAAAATCGTTTTGGCATACGTTATAATTTACGTAAAAATTTAAGGAAGACTGATGAACGTTCATAGGGCTTCAAGTAATAATAAAAAGGGTGATTTTGCTGGATTTTGATCAATGAAAGGAAGTTATAAAAGGGGTTCTATTCAACAACATTATAAATGCTTTGTACAATGTATATATTCAGAACATTATATCAAATTGTGGTTAATTGTGTTTAGCTCAAATACATAGGAAGTAGAGATAAAAAGGGAGACTAAGAATTCTTTTTTGTCGTATCGTCGCAAGCTCCGTGTGTGGTTAAAACTGAGCTAGCCGAGGCATTACAATTAAAAATTGACAAAAAAAATAATTTTTTGAGATAAAAAGAGGGGCACCGAGTTATTGCAACGATATCATTCATATATATATATATATATATATATATATATATATATATATATAAATTATTGGTTGTGGGTTTCAGGTCAGCTGGCAAGTTCAGTAATACTCTTTTTTATTGCATAAATTTTCGAATTGACTTTAATTCTTGATCACAGGCACTACAAATGATAAATTTTAAATACTGGTACAATTTGGTTTTAAAGTTACATACTAAATCGAGGTTTGTATAAATAACTAGCAACAATGTAAAAAATAACAGGAACTACAACGTAACATAACTAAAAATAATATAAAATGTATAATTTAATAAAATGACACCATTTGAAATAAATTTGTCACATTGTTCTTTTATTTTTGTATGACGGTATGGCAAAAAAAAATAAATAAAAGAACAATGTGACAAATTTATTTGAAATGGTGTCATTTTATTAAATTATATATTTTATATTATTTTTAGTTATGTTACGTTATAGTTCCTGTTATTTTTTACATTGTTGCTAGTTATTTATACAAACCTCAATTTAGTATGTAACTTTAAAACCAAATTGTACCAGTATTTAAAATTTATCATTTGTAGTGCCTGTGATCAAGAATTAAAATCAATTCGAAAATTTAGGCAATAAAAAATATATATATATATATATATATATATATATATATATATATATACCGGGTGTTCCATTAAGCGTATCGCGCGGCTGTATATCATAAAGTATAAGGCCTAGAGCTTTGCGGAAAAATTTTTTTTAAGTAAAGTGGCCAAGAGAAAATGCTGGAAATTATTTTTAAGTTTCAATTTATACCGCAAGGGGGAGTATTTGCTAAGGTCAACAACAAAATTCAATTTTTTTCCCAAAATTTAAGCACAAGGTATTATGCTCAAAACGCGAATAGACAGTTATCTTTATTATTCACAACTTGTATTTGAAACTTTTTTCTGTAGATCGCACAAGGACAGCTGCAGGACCTGGTGAATTGGTTTACATGTAAATAGGGTTATCTCACAATGCCCATGTTGGAATTTAATAATCTTAGAATCGTTTGAAAGAGAATTTCTCAGGGATCAAGAAAAACAACTAAATTAATTTTTCTAATGTTTTCTAAATATGTTAGAGGGCGCTTTTTCCAATCATACCAGTTTTTGTTCATTTACTTAAAAAAATTTAATGGAAACACATATTTATCAAAGGGGATTTGAATGAAGGGTAAAAAAACAAAGATTTTAGTGAAAATCGCACCTCGATATCTTTAATGGTTCATAAGTTATTGCAAAAAGCGTATTCATATTAAAAAATTTGTACTTCCTTGAATTTTGGATTAAATAGCGTTTTGCATTATTTAGTTATTCTTCATTTTAAAGAAAAGGAAATAAAGAATTGTGATTTTTGTTTACATACATTATTACGCTAGTCTCAAAAACAATTACAAAAACGTTGTCTTTCCTTGTAGTCGATTAAACATTAATAATAATAATAATAATAATAAATCTGAGGAAAATGCGGGTGGGATTACTTTAGCATGATTGTCTATGAAAATGTTGTATTTTCAATGGCTAATGTTGTAGCCCTAAGAAAAGGCCGTTTTTGGTTACCAGTTTTAGTCAACTGGTAAAAGTAAATACATATTTAACGCACACAAACAGAACAACTAAAACGAACAATAAACAACTAACATTATTACAACACATGTTCAAAGTGGCTTCCATCATTAAAAATTCTAATCTTCGATGGGTGCTTGACACTGCAGTTTCAATTTCGGCTCTTGAAATGCTTGTTATGGCGTTTTGAATTCGAGCAATCATATCCTCGCATGTGGTAGGTCGTGTTTGGAAAACCATATCTTTTAGCCTTCCCCGTAAATAAAAGTCTAAAACAGTAAGATCTGGTGATCTAGCCGGCCAAGGAAATAAACTTGCTCTTCCCATCCAGCGATTTGGAAAGGTCGTTTCTAAATAATTTCTAACTTCCACGGAATAATGTGCTGGGCAACCGTCATGCTAAAACCACATGTTCTGCCTAGTTTCTAGTGAAACAGCCTCCAAAGGTCCAGGTAGATTGTTGACCAAAAATTGCAAGTATGTTGCTCCATTCAAATTTCCATTAATAACAAATGGGCCTAAAATTCTGTTTTGAATAATGCCGCACCAAACATTTACACTACACCTGTGTTGGTGATCAACTTGTAGCATCCAGTGAGGATTAGTTTCAGACCAATAATGCATATTATGTAAATTTACTCCTCCATCGCTACTAAAGGTAGCTTCATCTGGCCATAATATGCGAGACATGAATAAGGGATATTCGGTGCACATATCTTTCAACCAATGGTAATGATTCAATCTTCTGTCGGTATCGATATTTAAAAGGTTCTGGTGCCAAACTGCATGATATGGATGCAATTTGTGGTTTATTAGAATACGATGCACTGATGTCGTAGGTATCCCTAAATTTGCAGAAAGTTGCCTGGTACTTACATGCGGATCTGCTTCAACGCACGCAAGAACATTTATAACACTGTGTTCATTTGTAATTGTACGTTTTCTTGTGGGCATTTTAATTGGATGCACACGCCCTGTTTCTCTTAAACGTTTTGCTAATCGTGTAAATACCATTTTGGTATAATGTTTTCTTTCAGGATATGCCATTGCATATTCACGCTCAGCAATAGCCGCGTTTTCAAAACTTTGAAAGTAAATTCTAAGCATGTCATAAGCTTCAGCATTAGAGAAAGACATTTCTGTAGTTCAAAATTAACAAACAAACTTACACACAGAGCATACACGAATTAACTACTATAACAATAACTAGTATGACAAAGTTATATCTGTTGACAGATATGGATGTTTTTGTTTTCATCGCCTACTTGACATATTAATAATGTTTATAAACATCGTCACTAAATGAAAGGCACTTTTGAACATCTGCTATAATAATATTTATGACTAAATAATTTCAAATATTTGATCCGAAAATACAGGAAAATTAGTACTGGGATAGATCTCTAAAATGCACATACTTTTTGCAATAACTTAAGAACCATTAAAGATATCGAGGTGCGATTTTCACTAAAATCTTTGTTTTTTTACCCTTCATTCAATTTCCCTTTAATAAATATCTGTTTATATTTAATTTTTTTAAGTAAATGAACAAAACTGACATGATTGGAAAAAGCGCTCTCTAACATATTTAGAAAACATTAGAAAAATCAATTTAGTCGTTTTTCTTGATCCTTGAGAAATTCTCTTTCAAACGATTCTAAGATTATTAAATTCCAACATGGGCATTGTGAGATAACCCTATTTACATGTAAACCAATGCACCAGGTCCTGCAGCTGTTTTTGTGCGATCTACAGAAAAAAGTTTCAAATAAAAGTTGTGAATAATAAAGATAACTGCCTATTCGCGTTTTGAGCATAATACCTTGTGCTTAAATTTTGGGAAAAAAATTGAATTTTGTTGTTGACCTTAGCAAATACTCCTCTGCGGTATAAATTGAAACTTAAAATAATTTCCAGCAATTTCTCTTGGCCAGTTTACTTAATAAATTTTTTCCAAAGCTCTAGGCCTTATACTTTATGATATACAGCCGCATGACACGCTTAATGGAACACCGGTATATATATATATATATATATATATATATATATATATATATATATATATATATATATATATATATGTGTGTGTGTGTGTGTGTAAAAAACGATATCACATAGAAAACTCTTATGATAACAAAGTTTTTGGCATAATCATAACCTGATCAAATGCATCACCGGAAGAGAATATCAAACCAGTATTAGAGAAAGCACTTCACAAAACCTGAACAAGAAGATATAAGTTAATAAGCTAATGAAGTTGAAAAGTATATTGAAAATATTTAGTTTACTGGCACGTTGCACTTTCTTTTGTTGACCAGCATAATCATGGTAGGTTGCTATACAAAAATCAAAACAAATCAGTATTCTGTATCAAACATAATACTTCTTACGAGCAGTAATAACAAAAATTTGCATTCTTCTTAATCTTCTTTGGGAATTAACCCACGCATAGTTTTTAAAATCATCTTTACGTTTCGATCCATGACCTAGGATCGTTGTCAAAATAATAAAAACTTCAAGTTTGACATTTGTGACATAAATTGAAGGTGACTTTGATTTATTGATGTTTGAAATATTTGGTTTGAGTACACTAAGCATATTTTAAATTCATAAATCATTCATTTGTTGAGTTAATAACTTATCATTATACTGTATTGATACTAGTTACTAATCTTCGGTTTAATAGTCTCAAAGTGTTTACATATCGCTTCTATTTACATTAAAAAAAATTAATTCAATTTAGACGGTTGGGTTATTTTTCACTCCATTTTTTCTATTGGGGAAAAGGTGTAAAGGTGTACTACCAGTGTACTTATACAACTGAGAACATCATCATTAGGTCTTCGGTCCTGGAACTGGTTAGACGCGTATCTCCACTGTTTTTTATGCTGAGGTAACCTACACGTTTCCCTGAAATTCCCGCAGCCTATAGCTTTCACTATCTGCATGCAATAGTCTGATCTGAGAACATCAATGAATTATATAATTTTTCTTAGATTGTTTTCATTTACTATTCGGTCGATCTCACATAATTGTATGTTAAAATTATATTTTCCAGGATTTAAAAAGTATCACCGGAAAACATAGATAGTATCACATAAATCCCACAGCTTAGACAATAAAACCAGTGTTTCTAATATCAGAAAGAATTTTTAAGCAGTGATTAACAACCACATCCAAAAATTATATAGAAGCCACCAACCATAACAAATAGTTGACATTCCTAATTATATAACTCATGGACGTTTATTACCAATGGCCACAAAATCATTTTGAAAATGGTATCTACAAATGCAATCTATTCTTTCTCACAAAAGTTTTTCACTTATTATGTGTAAATACATAATCAAGAAATTTCTTGAATATGTGTAACAATGAAAAAGTTTAAAAATAATCTGTGACAAAAGCACCTTTCATATTACAGGAATTAGTATCTAATGCATATTAAATGCAATATAAAATATGTATCAACACATAGCATGCATACTTACATCAGGAATTAAGTTAACATCTTTATGATTTGAATACACATGCAATAACTTCAACGTAGCCTCTAGAATATCTTCATATTGTCTAGTTTTTATCCAAGTTGGTGTAAACTTAATAACTATCATTCCAATAGCTTTAATAACATCAAAGTCTTCAACTAGTTTAGAAATGGTATTTGTATTAACCAATTCTCGTAGAGTTCGAATAGCCATACATATGGTAGCATTTGACCATATATTACCATCATTATTAAGAGTTTCACTACTTGAAGAAATAGTATTAAACTCATTTGATCTGGCAACTGATTTTAAAAAAGATATTAGATTAGTAATGATCTGTAATTGTGGGTTTTTATAGATAAGTAGATTTCCATGATAATCATGATGTTGACATATATTTCCTAAAATACGAAATATTCTCCCTCGAATACTATCCTGAGGGTGACGTCTAATAACAATGCTTAAGTTATTTAAAATATTGTGTTCATTTACCTATTAATCAAAGTAATACAACATGAAATTTAACTGATACAACTGAAAACACTCACCGCCTCCCTTACAATTTCTTTTAGCATGCAACAATTGCCTAAAATACTGAGGGTCGTATTGAGAACAGTCACATGCTGTTTAAGTAAACAACCCACAATGTACTTCAAACAGCCCTTTTCTTGTAACTTATGCATATTAGTTTTTTTGCTAGGCCATTCCACTTCTTTTCTAATTACTGCCAGAATTTTCGGAAGACGATCTATTTCGGGAGATTTTTTAATGGCACACAAAGCATTTTCAAAATAAGTTTCAGACATCGTTTAGTTGAAGTCTTAATACATTTTTGAATTCTGTAATTTATTAACAATTATATTTAATACTTTAGAGGTTAAAGAAAAAAACAAAAAGGTGTCAACAAGCATTACAGAAACCAACTACTAGTTGATTCGGTTCCTCGCTTGATATTAGCAATCCAAACGAGTGTCTCCAAGCAGGAACATATACCTTCAAAAGAGTACACGAGGATTCAAGATAATGTGCGCATGCGGAAGCGGTTAATTTAAAAGTGCTAATAAATAGTTATAAGAATTAGCTAAAAATAATTAATTTAAAAACATTAACTAGTTCATATTAATTGTAGTCAATTATATTGCATTCAAATGAAAACAAAATTTGATAGAATACTTAGCGGTCTGGCATGTTTGTAGCGATTCGTTACTTAAGCCTTACCATAACATATAATTTAATAAACGTCATCATGACATAACTCACAATTAGTTAGTGGTCTGGCATGTTGGCAGCGATTCATTGTTTAAACCTTCCATAACATATAATTTAACACTTTTTCTTTTTAGAGGAGATAACCACAACCAGGTAATCTTTCATTACCTTATAAATAGGAATCATGTAAACATGTTGGAGTTCTTTAACAACCATCACGTTGCTAATATCTATGTAGAGCCAGGTAGATAGAAAAAAATTGAAGATTATAGGAAAACCTAACCAAGCTATATTAGTCAAATTATTAGCAATTTAGGTTGTGAAGGGTGTATAGACCTTCTTAGACTAGCTCAGCATAGAAAAGAATTTAGAGCTGCGTCAAACCAACCTTAAGTAAGGTCGAAAACAAAATGATGATGATGATGCTATTTTTTCTAATTATGGAACTAAATGCACCAGTATCCGTATGCTAACTGAGAAGAGATTCCATCATTTGTGAAATCGTTGGTGAAAATGATTATCAGAGTAAAAATTATCCAGGACAAACAATTGCTTTAAAGAAGGTGGCTATAGTCAATTGTATTCAATTCTGACGCTATTCAGCTACATTCCCCAGTATTCAAAGCAGTAACAGTTCAAGCAATTTCCTACAAGTGGCTTTAATAGTAACTAAGTCGTTAAAATTGTTTTTTACGTTATAAAACAATTTAGTCACTTACTGGTTTTAAATTAAAAAAAAAGTGCAGTACAAATCTCCCAGTTATATGAATAACATCTTCTTTAGTAAAGCAGAGATACATTGTTACATGGCAAAAATTGGCATTGCACACTTTTTAATTTGCGAGTGAATTCGCGCCAATATTTTTAAAAAATAGTCTTGTGCATTTCCGTCACTTCGGACGGTTGCGTCGGCGCAAAAGAATGCGCAGACGTAGAGTGATGAAGTAAGTGCGCGGTTTCCGACACGACGAGGATTAGCCAACGAGACGTCGAACAGTGGGGTTTATCTGTATCGTCCCTTTGTCTTTTCTTTTTCAGAATGTAGGTTTTCCTTTACCTATATCGTCTATCGTTGCCTTCACCTTTTTCCTTCCGTCCTACCTACGAATAAAGAAGTGGGAAGACAGAAAATCTGATTTCAACGATGGCTAACCAAACCCACGCCTAACAACGCTGAGGTACATGGAAATGAGTATGGCCCTGCGCAAGGATAACCGCAAAATCGTGAAGAGCTCCACATTTTTAAGTGAGTACATTTTATCTGTTTAAGGTGCATTTTGTACCACTATAAACATATTTGGCAAGTGATGCAATTTGGAAAATTATGACCTAATATCTTGTTGTGCAATGTTGTGTACGTAGTTAGTATGTGTTGCCAACTGTCGTAGTGGCTCATGACGGTTGCGCGGGACTATAACAGTGACCTTAGAAAATAATAACATGATTACACATATATTGCTTATAAAATACTACATACACAAAAATGTATGCCGAGAGGTCAAAAAAGTGTTGTGCAACTGAAAAACCAAAAGATAAGCTTCAGTAGTATGTTCATTCTGATTAAAAAAGTTATTTAATGGTTGGTAAGTTTTTTTTCATTACATAAATCAAACATATCCCATCTACCTGCTTATACATTAGTTTAAAATTCTTTAATTCGCAGCAAGTGTGTGACTACATATCAAATAGATCGAAGTACCAAAAATGCATGACCTTCGGCCATTAATTTGTAGGTACTCAGATACAGCGAGAAATTTAAAAACGGTGGGTTAGAATTTACTTAAAATATTTAAATTAATTATTGTATGCAAAACTACATAATTTAGGCTCTAACATAATAAAGGAAACTATTGATGTGAACTTACAATGTAGAACAAGAACAGTATACTAAACTAAAGGGAAGTTGAAGGATGTATCACAGAATAATAATAATACATTACGCTAGCGTGATTGTATTATTATTCTATGGATATACCAACAAAACAATGACGAATTTTAGACATCCGCAAAAAAATTTGGTCTACCTGAAGACGCCGAGTGTCACTTCTTGTAATTATTATTCTATGAAAATTGGGAAAATAAGAGGATTCTAGCACATTCTGGGATTGACTTAAAAGTGTTATGATAATCTGTGTGGACAAGAGAAATGTAAAGTACAGTATACAAAGTAACATTAAGTCCGCACCCCAACAAAAACAAGGGAGATCGAAAGAATTAATACCGTGCTAGCTAAAAACGTCCTAGAGTGGGGTGAGTTACACAGAAAGAAAGAGGAAACTTCAAGAAAGGCAATTTATTTAGAAACGTCAACGAGCTTCAATCATAATTATTGCACATGCAATAAATTGCATTGTTAGTATTTAAGTAAAGCAGTTTATTCCTAATGGCAAAATTTGAAAATTGCGAAAAATACAATATGTTAGTTGCATATGTTGAATCTGCAAGAATTCACATATCAGCGTTATATTTTAGCAGGTAATTGTGTGACTAATACCAAATAATATTAATATTTCCTTTGTAAATAATATAGGTATCCTGAAAGGCGACAACCAAATATTAAAACTTTTAAAAGGTTAGAAAGTAATTTACAACAGTTTGGGTGTTTCGATTAACCTAGGACGAGACAATATTCAGTCTTTAATCACGAGCAAACTAGTGTTGCAACAATAGCAAGTATGGAGACGAACCCAAGAACATCATGTACGAAAATTGAAAAGGAAATGGGTGTTTCCAAATCAACAGCAAGAATATTGAAGCGTAATATATATCGACTGTATAAAATTAAAATTATATATAGTTTGTTTCCGGACGATTTTCAAAAAAAAAGGCGATTTTGTCAATGGTATCTTTGTAAGTGTGCTGCTACTAACAATTTTGGTAATAAAATTATGATAAAACAGATCTAAGTAGTGCTGATATATTTAGTAGACACAACATTCGACAGTGGTCTAAAGAAAATGCCCATCAAAACCATACGAAGCGTCAAAAACACAGTTTTAGCTTGCATGTTTGTTGCCACATTGTTGGTGGCAAATTTCAATACCATATTTTGAAAACAATATTGCAGCTGGTAGCTATCTATATCGACATTTTAGATATGAACTTGCACGTATTACTTGCGGATATGCCTCTAGAAAATAGACGAAAACTGACGTTCCAACAAAATGGTGCACCTCTGCACATCGCTATAGTCACTCCTGATTATTTAAATACAGAATATCTCAATAAATAGACGGGTACTTTGTTCAGTGCCAGCCTAGATCACCTGACTTGTTGAAATTGGACTATTTCTTGAGGAATCTTTTTGAAAGAGAAAATCTATTAAACTCGGCACCATAATATTGAAGAGTTGCGGAATTCAATTGATGCAGCATTTAATAAAGTTAAACCAGTATATCTATTAAATTCTATTAACTCTTTAATAAAAAGATACGAACTTTGCTAGGCCAGTTTGAACAATCTCTGTAAATTGTCGTAAATAAAATTGTTGTAATATATATATATATATATATATATATATATATATATATATATATATATTGTAATGAAAGGGGGGGGGTACAAGGCTTCTAAGGGTAGATTTGTGTTAAAAAGGGTGTATGCCAAACGACATAATTCATATATCAGATCCAGTAAGTTTAAAAAAACTATATTTTGCTGTACTTTACATATGCTAAAGTATTTACCATTTTAGTTTGAAACGTATGTGCCAAAAGGTAAACAAAATGACTTTATGACGTTGATACAATGCACGGTACTTGAGGTTTTATACTGAGTTGATATTTTATAAGCCATTGAAAGTACATTTGCCGTCTGAAAACCGGACGCGTCTATGGATATCTACAATCAACCAAGCGTCCAGGTCTTGTGTAAATATTTTGGCTTTTCATTTAAATAGAATCAACTTTGGACGAATTGTAAAATCAAAATTATAAGTGAATAGAAATATAAAATATTATTGGAAAATTGTGAAGTGTTTAGGACCAATGGTAGAAATTATGAATGTATATAAAGACTATAGTGAAGGTATTTTGGACACTAGAGTAAAGACGAATTGTTATTGGATATTGTATGCGTTTAAAAATGTAATTAAGTAAGCTGATGTTGTTATGCTTATTGCTTAGCGAAGTAAATAAAGGGATTTTCTTTTTCGATTATATTCAGTATAAAGACGTGTTTTGCAAACCTGCGTTAAAAGTTGTATAAATATTTGATGAAATAAATGTTTTTTGAGTTAAATAGTCTGATTTAGTCAAGTGAAAGTATAAGAAGCATCGGTAGTATAAAAGCGGCGATTATAGAAGAATATTTAGAGTGGTTAATAGTGCGACGGGAAAGCGACGATTTATTTAGGTTTGAACGAGATTGGTATTGGATTTGGGACGATTGGTTAAACGGCAGCAGGAGATTCGAGTGGATATACAAAGCGACGGCGAAGCAACGACAATATTGATAATTTTGGAGTGATTTGGATAGATTAAAGGCAGTAGGACATAGTGTGGATATTGAAGGAATAGAAGGGCATAGTTTGAATTGGTTTAGGACGGCAGGATAGATTGGAGATTGGATACGGAAAGGCGAAAGGATTGATTGGGACACGAAGAAGGAAAACAGGAGAGCAGCATATTATAAGGAAGAATTAACGCAGGGAAGTAGATACAACGGTTTATTCAAAATTCTAAAATTAGGGTAAATTATTTCAGATTTGGGGTCAGCAAAATTGTTAAGAACACCTGGAGGCGATACGCAAGTGAACAGCGATTGTGAATCCTTGTGAAGGTGCGTACGGTGAATACGATCTAGAGCCAGAAACATTTAAAGAAGGCATTCATCGCAGTATAATTCAGGTAAGTACCGTGTAATATCTTAAAACGTCAAAATTAAAGTCAGAAATAGTATACATAAATTAATTTGGCACCAAGCAACATTGATCAGTAAAATTTGGCATACACAGTAAATAATTCCATATAAAAAGTGGTAAAACAAACGAGTGTGCAGTTTGGTTGGGCAGTGCACATCTACGCACGATTGAACTCACGGTGAGTAGGTGAACGCCCTGAGATAAAGCTTTCATATAGTCGAAGCATAAAATATAGTGAACAGTAAATAGATAACCAACCAAACTTTGCTAAAAGCACATCATATAGAAGTCATATTATTGAATACTAAAAATTAGGGGCGACGACAAAAGTCGTGTATCAGAATTTATAATATATATATATAAACATCCACACACACAGTCACATACTTACATTATATATATATATATATATATATATATATATATATAAGTTATGTGCAGTCAGCAATAAGAAATAGTATATAAAGTAAGATGTATCTGTAAACAAACTCTTATGAAAATAATAAGAGCTATTGACAAATACAAATCGGACTAGTAGTTATATAGCCATTAACAAAACATTAGCTTTATTACTTCACAGGGGAGGAAACATCCACTGACCGACGGTTTCGGCTTGTTAAGCCTCATCAGAGTGAAATAGTATCCAAGAACCCTATGAAGTAATTGAAGCTATTATAATGATATAATTTCGAAACAATCTCTGTACTATGGCAAAAGTAAATAAAACCGCTATCAGGTGATAAAACACCAACACTACTAAGTGTGGAAAAAGTGTGGAGAAATTATAAAGATGTGGGGAAGTCACGTAAAAGCCTTTAGCGTATTAGAACGCAGAACACCTGCAAAGATAACGATGTATATGATAGTCGATAAGCTTCAAGTTATATGAGTGCAAGTAAGAAAGCGAGTTTGTGGTATAAAGACAATCGAGATAGAATGCATTGGTAGTTAAATGAGGGGAAATATGTAAAACAAGAGCACAGGTTTTAGATAGGGCGAACAGACTAGATTGGCGATTAAGGTTGAAATAAGATGCAAACATGAGAGGTGGAAGCATATGAGTTTCTATGGAAAATTAATTAGTTGTTCTTGGACGTGTTGCGAGGCGTGTGGAAATTTCTTAGATTTTAACTCGGACGAGTGCAAATTTCAGTAGAATCATTGTGCCGAGCCATCGGAAGGGAAAATAGAATGAGAATTTCTGAAAATCGTCTGTCGCGGGACAAATTCGACTTGCAAGCGAGCCATTATATAAACCCGTGCTGATAGAAGTTTAGCTCTCTTTTATTTTAGATTTTATTCAATACTTCAAGCAGTTTTGCTCTTTATTTTTTGATTTTATTCGATACTTCAAGTAGACTACGTGGTGATTACGTGCTACAATAAAAGTTATTATGCATTGGTGCACATAGAGAAGATAAATAAAGGTAATAAAGTATAGTTATATTTGCGGGTATTACTGTACCAATTATCCAAATTAGTAACGATAAATAAATAAATAGAAGCATGCAGTTTTGGTATAGCATGAAAGAATTATGAATTTCATTGCTGTTTTTCGGGAGTGTTAGTAATCAAATGTTATTCGTAAACGCGATTGGATCCACAAAACAAGATTTCGATATACCTAGATGAGTTCCTGAGAAACCCTGAAACCTTTTAGACGAATGGTGGTGTAGAAAAATTTTAAAGGCGGCCAGAAATCCGAAGACGTAAACATAAACCAGCTGGAATGGTGGGATTAGCAAGGACGATGTACATTGGAGCCACGAGTGCAGTAACCTTCAGGTAACTTATGCATTGTTGTTCGATCTTAGATGTTTTGGTGTGTGTTGAATATTTTTATAATTTGTTTGATAAACATGGACAGTAGTAAATTTGTATAAACAACAAATTTTAAAATTTTAAGGTAAAATTTTCTTGTATAAGTAGAAAGGAGTATTTATCAGGTTTATGTTTTCGATTACGATGAAAATTTGGGTCTGTCTTTGAGCTCAATTAGACTAACCTGTTAAATTAAAGTAAAGGGGTGGGAGATGCTCCCTTTTATTCAGACTCAGGTCTGCCAATTTTGTGTACTTAATTAGTATGCATCCTACAAGGACTCTAATTATGGATGCAAAATAAAAATGATGATAAAATTTGAACTTGAAATTTTATGATGCTGAAATTTATGCTGAAATTTAATTTTGAAATTTTAATGTATTGTGAATATTGGTGTAAATAGAGTTAACGTTGATGTTTGTGGTAGGAATGTGTTTTTTTTATGAATGAGGATGAAAGTTTTATCTAGGTGAGCAGCCGAGGCGGAAGAAAAGAGTCAAGAGGCGATTATCAGAAGAGAATCACAGCAATTCCTGGCACAGAACGTGGGCAATTCTAAAACAGA
This sequence comes from Platerodrilus igneus, assembly GCA_036346225.1. Lineage (NCBI taxonomy): Eukaryota > Metazoa > Arthropoda > Insecta > Coleoptera > Lycidae > Platerodrilus > Platerodrilus igneus. Next base: position 5,598,899 of record JARFIW010001690.1, read on the forward strand.
GCGAGAATCACAGCAAATCTTGGCGCCCAATTCGTGAGGCTCGATTCTTATAAGGAATCAGCAATATATATATATATATATATATATATATATATATATTGCTGTGATATACTCCTTTGAATGCGGGAACTGGGTTCTTTCAACAAAAAAATTCTAGTCCCACCGATTGGGCGTCATAAACTGCTGTGATCCTGGTTTCGCTTCAGCTGCTCACCTAATTTTATAAACCTCCTCATTCATAAAATTAAACAACACATTCCTACCACAAACATCAACGTTAACTCTATTTACATCAATATTCAGAATACATTAAATTTTCAAATTAAATTTCAGCATAAAATTCAGTTTTAAAAGAATTTCAAGATTAATTTTATTATCACTTTAACGTGCATCCAGAATTAAAGTCCTTGTTGGATGCCTACTAATTAATATAACAATATAAGCAGACCGGAGTCTGAGTATAAAGGAGCATCTACCACCCTTTACGTTAATTAACCAGGTTCGTCTAATTGAGCTCAAAGACATACCCAAAGTTTCATCATAATTCAGAACATCAATACTAAATACCCTTTCTACTTAAACAAGCAAATTTCATCTTAAAATTAAAATTTTATGGTTAGTACAATTTCACTAATGTCCATTTAAAGTAAATCAATTATAAAGTTATTCAACACACACAAGAATGTCAAACAAAATAGTATAATTTACCTGAAGGTTACTGTCCTCGTAGCTTCAATGTACATCGTCCCTTTAGTTAATCACACCATTCCAACAGGATTATATTTACGGCTTCTAATTCTCAACGCTTTTAAAATTTTCTCCATCACCATTTATTTAAAGTTGTTTCTGGGCTTTTCCGGAACTCATCTGTGTATATCTGACCCTGGTTTTGTGGATCCAGACACGTATTTGAACCATTTAATTATTAACACCCCCGAAAAATAGCAGAGAAATTCATACGTCTTTCACCAATATACGCCAAAACTGCCTACTTTTGTGTATACATTTGTCGTCGTAAATTTTGCTAATTGGTACAGTGATAGTAAATTTTATTACCTTGTATCTAAGTGCACTGAAGTACATTCATGTTAGCACGTAAATAACAAACTATTTTGAATCACTAAAATATACGAGCAAAATTTTAAATTATTTTATCAAACTAAAAATGCACTGTTTAACATCTTGAATCAAGTTGCGGATGTAAGAGCTTTTAACTCATCGAATAGTCAAAAGTCTAAGAGGCCGAAATTCATATTACCACCGGTATATATAGCGAATAGCCGGCACGTCGCTTTTGTCCTCAAAACAGACAATTCTTAAGAATTTCTCATTCTATGTTCCCAGTCCGTCACTCGCGCGTCGGTTTTTACGAATTTTTCACTCGCCCCAGTTAAATATCAGAAATTCTCACACGGCACGCAAACATGTCCGAGAAAAACTAATTAATTTTGTACAGAAATTGTTGTTTCTACCTCTGATATTTGCATCCTATTTTCAACCAATTGTGACCCTCGTGACGTTGCTTAAATCACGCCTTTTACTATATGTGTCTTTGCTTGACGCATTTTCTCTTTCCTTTTCTAACCTGTTCGTATTGGTGCAAATTGATATTCTTTATTATCGATTATATTTTAGTCCATGTGGACTATCTGGGTTTAATAACCCGTATCGCACCTTCTCGTGAATATTAAGCCCCGGTTTCTTCAAGATTCTTTGAAACCATTTGTTATCTACACAATTTTCGCCGTACGTGATATTTAAACTACGCAGGTGTTCAAAATAATATTAATTCTCAGCAAAATTTTCGCCGAATGAGCTTTTAAATAAACCCTGTTTTGTATTTCGTGCTAAAGCATCTGACCGTTTCCAATATCCTTAGAATCGACATGTTTATCTAAACAAATTAAACTGAAATTGCCTTTTAAAATACGCAGGTGTGTTCAACCATCCTACTTCTAACTAACACTTCTAGGATTTGCATTTTATTGGGTTTTTACAAGTTTCTATAGATATTATCTGTACGTTTTGTTCAATACCGGTTACTTGAAATAGAGTTAATTAAGATAAATTTTGCACGTAATTTCCATTTGTTTAATTTGTTTAGGAATAATTACATTACACGCAGAGCTTTTTAATACTGCTTCTTTTGATATAAAGCGTATTGTACATGATTTAAATCTCTTATGTTTAATGAAACTAATAAATTTTTATGCTTCACGGTTTTAATAACGCGTATTATCTAATAATATTCATTATACACGGTGATTAAAATTATTTGATGTGATTATTTAATTTTCTACCCTAGTCTAAATATGAGTATTTTCCCCCTATTTGAATACAAATAATCCCACTTATTTGAATGCAAATATTAAGCATTTAGACAAAAAAATTACAAAAAAAATTGCCTATCTCTCTCTACCCTTATCTATCTAACTTACCTACTTTGTGTCCAATCCAAAAAAATATTTACACCTATCCTATTCCTAACTCTCACCTAATTCTATAAACTGAAATTATCCCTAACTTCATCCTACTCATCCATCTAATCCTATATACATCCTATATACCTATCCTATTCCTAACTTTTAACTAATCTTCACTATACTTTACTTCATCCTACCTAATCCTATATGCCTATCCTACTCTTACTCTATTCCTAACTCTCCACTAATCTTATATGAAATATCTATAGTTAACCTATCTTATTTTCTTTCTACATTTAATCTTTGTTCTCATCCTAAACCTATTTCTAATTATCTCCCATATTTATCCTATACCTAGCTTTATTTTCTATAAACACTTACTTCTACTCTTCTATTTACACCTATTCTATCCCTATCCTATTTAAATTTCACTCTATTATACTATATCTATACTAAAATTCACCTATCTCTACCCTTTGTTCATCAAGTTATTTAAATCTAACTCTCTTCTTGATCCTCCAAGTCTTTCTTCTCACTATTCTAATACTCTTCATCCCTATTTCTCCCCCTTCTATATCTATACTTAACATCCCTGTTCTCTCACATACAATAAACATATCATCCCTATTATCCTTACTCTTAAATATTACTTCTTCTTCAGTCCCTACACTTGCCTGTTTCTCATTTATCATTGTGTCCCTTCCTGCCGACAAACCAAACGATACTACTTTACAATTCTCGATTTTTCTCTCTACGGAAAATCCTACGTACCTTCTAGAATTCTTGTGTAATGGAATCCGCCAGAATGAATTCCTTAAATCTACTTTATTAAAAACAAACTTGCCACTTAACCTCGTCAAAATATTTCTGCCTTCACCTGCTCCCGATATGCTGCTGTTGCTTCTACCCCCACTAATTCTGCATGTTTTTGTACTAAAGCTTGAACCTCTACTCTCCTATCCTCTGGACATCTTATTGTGTTGATCTGTTTACCTTCATCATCCTCTACCTTTACTACATTAATATTCAACCCCGTGTCATCCTCTGTGACTTCATAACTGCCCTTCCATGGCACTACCCTATCCTTAATCCTTATTACCTTCCGTTCCATATCTATCAACACCCTAACTTCATCATACAGTCAACACCTAAAATGCTCTGAAACTTCAGTCCAGGTACAATTACAAACTCCTGTTCACAGCTTAAACCTCCTATATCTATCCTAAGCACCACAACACTATTTACTACAGCAAACTTCTTTTATTTGAGCTACTAAATGGCTACGCTTTATAGGCATAATTCTATCACAAATCTTATCCCTAATTTTGCTGACGAATTCCTCCGATATTAAACTCGCCTTTGCCCCTGTATCAAGTAATACTTCTACATTATTCTCAAAAATTTCTAAATTAATAATTGGCAAACATAATTTTTCCTCAGTTTCTGGCTCTACTTCCTCCTCAATTTTGAAAAATTCACGTGGATGTTCATATACATTTACACTGAAATCTAGTGGTCTGTCGCGTTCTAAAAATCCTGTCCAGGTCTGTTTTCCCTACTCGGTCCTGGTCTAGCCGTCACCTCAGCGTACGTCCTAGGCGTTTCCACTCGTTCCGTGTCTGTATTAGCAGTCCCGCTCATGTCTGGTGAACTATTCATTCTGGTAGGTCCCGCCTCTGTGCAGGTCCCCTTCCTAAACTATTACTCCTAACGTATGGTCGTCTCTGTTCCCAATTCTGTCGCTGGTATCCGTAATTATTCCCCTTCTAGCATAGTTGTCCCGTCTATTGTCAAACCTAACTGTGTTGATCTGTCTTTCCCTGTTTTCCCGAGGTCGTCCACTACTTACGTCGTCGTACCTCTGCAGGTATTCCAAAACATTTCTCTGTCCACTATGTTCTGTAGTGCTACGTGCTGTCTTATGTCTACCTCGAAGTGTCGTGATAAATACTTAATAATTTGTCGGTCCGTCAGTGGTGGGTTCAGTTGCTTTGCTATGCTATACTTGCGTATAGCATATTGCTCCCTACTTCCTGAAAATTCTCCCTTAAATTTCCCTGTGATTAAGTCGTCTCTTACCTGATCTTGTCTGTGGTCACTCCAGTAGTGCTTTAGAAATTTGTTTTCAAAGTCCTGATACGTGTCTATGTCCTGTCCTACTAAATTGTACCACGCTTCCGCATTGTCTTGTAATAAAGCCTTTATCGTATTCAGTTTAGTCTGTTCGTCAAATAAATTTCCCACTAGATTTCTTACACTATTAATAAAAATTTGTGGATTTACCCTGTTATCGCCATAAAACTTCATGTGTTGGTCCAATGATACTCCACCTGTATAAAATCTGGGACCATCCCCCGTTAAATTTGACATGTTATATTTGATACTACTAACTTCGCGTTCTACCCTGCCTAACTGATCCCTACATGAGTCCGTCACTTCAGTCATTTTTACATTAATCTCTTCTTCACAAAAAAAATGCGTACTTCGGACCTTAAATGTCCCATTTCCTGTCGAAGACCTGTAATATCACGCTCATTTTTTTCAACCCTATTTTCTACTTCCCCCAGTTTCACGGTAAGACTATCTTTAAATTCTGTAAATTCTTTAGTATTTTGTTCAATTTTCCCGCTTATCTGCTCTAATTTTCGGTTGGACTCCTCCCTAGCTAATCGCATTTCCTCTAACATTCTCATCATTAACTCATTTCCTTGATCCCCTGATTCCGTCCTCGACTGATCTCTACTGCCTCCAGCTTCTTCCATTTTAGAATTTTTTTCGCACAATGCACTATCGTCACTTCCAATTTCCACTCCTTGACTCCTTAACCACTCTTTTCTCTGCATACGTTCTACTCACTCACACACACTCAAAATACTCTTAAATTTATACACACACAGAAACTCTCTCTCTCTCAGATCGCCAGTTTCCTGGAATAGTTAAACACTATCTGGAATTCGAGCCCTCACGTTGTGGTCGCCATAAACTGCTGTGATATACTCCTTTGAATGCGGGAACTGGGTCCTTTCAACAAAAAAATTCTAGTCCCACCGATTGGGCGTCATAAACTGCTGTGATCCTGGTTTCGCTTCAGCTGCTCACCTAATTTTATAAACCTCCTCATTCATAAAATTAAACAACACATTCCTACCACAAACATCAACGTTAACTCTATTTACATCAATATTCAGAATACATTAAATTTTCAAATTAAATTTCAGCATAAAATTCAGTTTTAAAAGAATTTCAAGATTAATTTTATTATCACTTTAACGTGCATCCAGAATTAAAGTCCTTGTTGGATGCCTACTAATTAATATAACAATATAAGCAGACCGGAGTCTGAGTATAAAGGAGCATCTACCACCCTTTACGTTAATTAACCAGGTTCGTCTAATTGAGCTCAAAGACATACCCAAAGTTTCATCATAATTCAGAACATCAATACTAAATACCCTTTCTACTTAAACAAGCAAATTTCATCTTAAAATTAAAATTTTATGGTTAGTACAATTTCACTAATGTCCATTTAAAGTAAATTAATTATAAAGTTATTCAACACACACAAAAATGTCAAACAAAATAGTATAATTTACCTGAAGGTTACTGTCCTCGTAGCTTCAATGTACATCGTCCCTTTAGTTAATCACACCATTCCAACAGGATTATATTTACGGCTTCTAATTCTCAACGCTTTTAAAATTTTCTCCATCACCATTTATTTAAAGTTGTTTCTGGGCTTTTCCGGAACTCATCTGTGTATATCTGACCCTGGTTTTGTGGATCCAGACACGTATTTGAACCATTTAATTATTAACACCCCCGAAAAATAGCAGAGAAATTCATACGTCTTTCACCAATATACGCCAAAACTGCCTACTTTTGTGTATACATTTGTCGTCGTAAATTTTGCTAATTGGTACAGTGATAGTAAATTTTATTACCTTGTATCTAAGTGCACTGAAGTACATTCATGTTAGCACGTAAATAACAAACTATTTTGAATCACTAAAATATACGAGCAAAATTTTAAATTATTTTATCAAACTAAAATGCACTGTTTAACATCTTGAATCAAGTCGCGGATGTAAGAGCTTTTAACGCATCGAATAGTCAAAAGTCTAAGAGGCCGAAATTCATATTACCACCGGTATATATAGCGAATAGCCGGCACGTCGCTTTTGTCCTCAAAACAGACAATTCTTAAGAATTTCTCATTCTATGTTCCCAGTCCGTCGCTCGCGCGTCGGTTTTACGAATTTTTCACTCGCCCCATTTAAATATCAGAAATTTCACACGGCACGCAAACATGTCCGAGAAAACTAATTAATTTTGTACAGAAATTGTCGTTTCTACCTCTGATATTTGCATCCTATTTTCAACCAATTGTGACCCTCGTGACGTTGCTTAAATCACGCCTTTTACTATATGTGTCTTTGCTTGACGCATTTTCTTTCCTTTTCTAACCTGTTCGTATTGGTGCAAATTGATATTCTTTATTATCGATTATATTTTAGTCCATGTGGACTATCTGGGTTTAATAACCCCGTATCGCACCTTCTCGTGAATATTAAGCCCCGGTTTCTTCAAGATTCTTTGAAACCATTTGTTATCTACACAATTTTCGCCGTACGTGATATTTAAACTACGCAGGTGTTCAAAATAATATTAATTCTCAGCAAAATTTTCGCCGAATGAGCTTTTTAAATAAACCCTGTTTTGTATTTCGTGCTAAAGCATCTGACCGTTTCCAATATCCTTAGAATCGACATGTTTATCTAAACAAATTAAACTGAAATTGCCTTTTAAAATAAGCAGGTGTGTTCAACCATCCTACTTCTAACTAACACTTCCAGGATTTGCATTTTATTGGGTTTTTACAAGTTTCTATAGATATTATCTGTACGTTTTGTTCAATACCGGTTACTTGAAATAGAGTTAATTAAGATAAATTTTGCACGTAATTTCCATTTGTTTAGGAATAATTACATTACACGCAGAGCTTTTTAATACTGCTTCTTTTGATATAAAGCGTATTGTACATGATTTAAATCTCTTATGTTTAATGAAACTAATAAATTTTTATGCTTCACGGTTTTAATAACGCGTATTATCTAATAATATTCATTATACACGGTGATTAAAATTATTTGATGTGATTATTTAATTTTCTACCCTGGTCTAAATATGAGTAATATATATATATATATATATATATATATATATATATATAAATATATATATTACTGTGATATTTGGTACGCTGAAAGTGCGTTATTTTACAGTTTGAATGTGATATTTGGATTCAGCATGTTAAAATACATCTAATACATCTAAAACAACTTTAAAAACTCTTAGTACGATTTTCGAACAGTTTATTTTTTCTTGTATAAAAGTCCAGGTAGTTTTAGTGCCCGACGGCAATTAGTGGAGTAAAAGAAAAATTTACGACCTTAGGAACGAAGGTAAACTTGATAAGAGGCAGATAGGCAGGGACGCAGCTGTCGTTCAAGCAACCAATATTGAAAACAAGATGACAGAGAGCGTTAATTCGAGCGCATATGTATGAATGAGATAGTGATAACACGTATTGGAAAGAGGAATATTCTAGACGTTAGTTTTCTTTGACTTGGGGTTTCTACCAAGATTATTGGAGTATCGATTTTTCGAAAACTAGGAAGAACGTAGTGTACATGTTCATTTTGTCGACTTCAAAGAGGATTTTACGAAAAAATATTTTTAAAAATATAACGATTTGAAGTTTGCTTTTACTAATGAGTTAGTTTTGTAGATGAAATACTAGGAATTTGACTACGTGTGGATTTGTGTATATGAGGGGTTTGAAACTAAAGAACTGGAACTTGTTAATGTCTGTATTTTTGAGATTTATAACATATTATAACATATTATAACATGTTGAGAAGATCTTCACAGAATTTGACTATGCTTTAGAGGTGGGGAATAATTATAAAATGAACGGGGCTGGAATGGGAAGCTCTATTATCTCTGGATCTCTCTTTCTTTTTCATTTTATAAATTTTAAACTAACTAGAGCAGTTTGATTTTTTACACATGCTGTGCAAAACATGTAATTAGTATTTGAAACGATTGTATGTCGACGTTTAACCAGTTTCAATTTACTGCCACAAAATTATAGTCTACGGAGGAAAATTTGGTGCACGGCCATAATTTCAGGTCAGATGTATGTAGAAGAATTTGGATGCACAGCAAAAGTTTGGGCGTACTGCCGAATGTTGGAAGATTGCAAACATTTTAGTAATTTATGGTCACAGCGTGAATTTTAGGAAAGAAATCTAGATTTGGGGTATGTTCTTTCATGCAGCAGTCCCATGAAGAATGTAATCTACTTTCGCGTGTATATTGTTCACAGGTAATTGTACCTTATAGTTTTAAGATGTGTAAATGTTATTGATAATTTTGTGTGGGGGGATTGCTTTTATGTTAGTTAGAGGGTTAATTTTGAAGATTAAAAGTGGGAGAGTTGTTTTTATTTAATGTTTTAATTTGAGTTTTCTTTTATTTAATTTAATTCCTTTATTTGTTACAAGATTTCTTGAGAATTTATTTATAGGTATAAGAGTATTTATGGTCTGTAAATTACTTGATATTATGTACGAGGTAAGTGGGTCAATTATTTGTGTGCAGAAACTTGCACTAAAGGTCCAGGTTTTACTATGAGCTCGTATTGAAACAGAAACGTTGAGTAAGAAATATGTGTTGAAGTCCTATTACTTTCTTTTGATTCATTGTATATATTATCACGTGTAAATAATGATCTTGGAAATGTTACTGTTAAGGAGTATTTTAAAGGGGATGTATATAACTTGTTAAAGAGATGTGGAAGAGAGGTATAATTTTGATTATGGCTTGTTAGATTAAATTCTGTTGATTTATAATAAATGTTGTCTGTTTACCCTAGCTGGAGTTTTTGTGTAAAAATTTTATTTTCAGGAAAGCGAGCTGAGCAGCCGTGGCATTTTAAGCATTTGCCATACTACCGAGTAAGAGACGTAACAATATAAAAAACATATATAGATTATTTTATCTGGACAAGGCAGTAGCATTTTCAAATTAAGATGTAGTTATTAATTTTTGTAATATATACAGCTATAATTTTGTATTCTTCTAGTTTTCAAACCTTGTTGTTTAGAAATGTGATGTAGTAAAATAATAAATTGCTGATTTGTTTACCTTTACTTTCATGGCTAACTATTAATTACCAATGCAATAAATATATTTATTGTACCGAAAACATGAAATAATTCGACCAATTGAAAAAGTAAGTAAATTGAACTGTATATTTTAAAAAAGCTCATAAAAAGAACTTTCCAAAGAGAGGCAACTAACTGCGATTTCGTTTTAAAAAATGCAAGTTTATGTTACAACTTCAAAAATGTTATAAATATTAAATATTTGCGTACGTCGCTGTATTTTACATAGAAAACTTTATAAAAAAACTTCGACAGTATTTTTGGATATTTTTGCAAACAAACAAGTTATACAAATTAATAGAGTTGATAAAAATATCAATTTTGACTATAACTCGAAAACAAAAAAAGATCGTTCATTTTTAATTTAACCATTGCATTGATCTCAAAAGGTTAGCACATAACTGCGCAAATAGTTTTATTGTATCTTTAATAATAACCAAATTACCCATTATAGACATCAAATTTGGGACACTACAAGAAAATGCGTCAATTTATATTACGACTTATACGGGAAAATTTTTGCAAATGTTTGAAGTTATCAACCTTTAGGATGACAATACCAAATGTTTATTTTTTACACTAATGGAGGTTTTAATCATATGGTTAGCGCAACATTTGGAAATAATTTTCTATGGATCTGATATTCTTACTCTGTGAAAGCGACACAACTTTCAAGAACTGCATACGTTAAACACATTTTGCATGACAAGAAATTAGGAGAAAAGGAAAGGCTGTTGTTTTGTTTTTGGTATTTTAGATTTTGTTCTAATATGTATTTTATGTTAGGTTTTATGTTTTTCTTGTTTTGAGATAGATGCCTTTCAGGTTTATACTAATTTGTTTTTCAATTTCTGTACATTTTTTTAAGGGAAAGTATGTACCCAAATTATACTTTATTCTAGAATCACAGGTAATTTAAATTGGGCCCTGGTTAATAGCAAGGGATAGAGGATGATTTTCCATTGTTTACATGGATTACTGAGCGGTGATGTTATTTGTGACAATAATTAGCCCCAGAAAGATTCCTAAATTAAAATGGTTAGTTTAGTATAGCGAAATACAAGAACATGTCTTAGGTAAGCTTGGAAATATTTAGCAACAAAGAACACAAAGCATAAATATCTTTTTATACTGATTCATGATTAATAAGAAAATTGTTAGTTTGTGTACATCCAAACAAACAAAAGTCTGCTAGTTATATATGTTAAATAAAGATTTTAATAAATTGAGCTTAAGCAGCACTTCCAACTTAAATTAATCCATCGACTGCCAAGTACAAGATAACTCTTACTTGACATTCTAGACCCTGAGGTTAGCTACAAGATATCTCGTGCCTTTTAATTTCTTTGTTGTAACTATTACTTTATTCGTATTAAATGCATGGGTTTTGGAGATGTGGTCATGCACGGAAAGGTCGAATAAAATCAATATGGCCCATGCAAAAACATTATTTTGATTATCCTTTGTTTACTACAGATCTACAAAAAAAGTAAAAAAAATAATAATATTTTGCTTAAATTACATATGATAATTTTTTAAATGTTCCATATGCAAGACTGCTTCTCACCACACACGACACAATAACAAGTTTTTTTTCGTTTTTTTTCTGCGTACAAACACAAGGCTTAGTAGGCTGCTGTTTCTTTTCAGTTGGGGATGATTTCTAAGTACTAAAACGCGGTATTCTTTTTCAATGGTTTCATGGAATTTGATTCCCGATTAAATGTGCTGTAAATGATTCTCTAAACTTAAGGCATTTAATTTTTGTTCTATTGGTATTGCAAAACAACAAAAACACATTTTGGAGGTATATTTAAAAAATAAGTATACCAATTTTTTTTTGGTCACCTGATCTTTTTCGCAGTGCTATGTACTATGATGACATTTGATTGAATTTGTCTATATGTTATTGTAATCTTTGATTACAGTTGGTTTTTTCATTCTATTGCTATTTCTATTTTGCACAGCAATGTTTGAATTTTATGCGCGTTGAATATCGAGTTGAAAATAGTGAGGACATCTCTCTTATCTTTCCATTTACAATTGACTACATACATCTTTCTCTGTAGCACAACATTTCAAAGGATTCTATTTTTCCCTGTCTGCTTCCCCTACTGTCAACGATTCACAGTCGTACAGTGCTGGGATCTACACGAGCATTGAACAATATGTTTCTTGCTTCTGTTAGTTTTCTTTGAACATAGCAACCGGTTTTTCTTGTTAAATGCAGCACAGCCTTGTGCTAATTTGTTTTTTAATTTCTTTCCCATCTTGCATAACATGGTTTCCTAGGTAGCAGAAATCTTTAACCGCTTATAAGATATTGTTTCCTATTTGTATTCTGTTTTTTGATTTATTTTTTCCTCCTTAACATACTCGTATTTTAGTTTTTATTTTCCATTTTAATAAAAGCTGCTTTCAACTGTTCCTCGCTAGGCGTTAATACTGCTATTTCATCTGCAAATCTAAGCATGTCAATCGTTTGTCCCTGCATAACAATTCCAAATGTCTTTCTGCATTTGATAATATCCATTGCCTCTTCGATATACAAGTTAAAAATTAATGGGAATAAAACACATCACTCTCTCACCCCATTTGTAATATTTATTTTTCAACGTTCCTGCTCTAATTCTATTACAACTGTTTGCTCTTTGTATAAAACTGGGGAAATTATCTCCATATTCTTTTAGCACAATCCTAGATATGCTTACTATTTTTTAATTTGCGAAGACAATGCACATTTGGAACAGCTTTTTCGACAATCACTTTTATGTTGGGTTAAACGGTTAAACGACTTTTAAACCAATGTCTCGTCTGACCAATGTAACTATTATTATAGCTACATGTGATTTTGTAAACGATGTTACTCTTTAATAATTTTGGAGTGCAATCCTTCAATTTCGTGAATATATATTGATGTGATAAAGGGGTCACGAGAGGTCATTGAAACCCAAATTCTATAATGAATCCCACCAAGATATAAAAGAGTTCAGAAAAATACAAATATTCTAAGATTCGTGGTTACACCCTGTATAATACAAGCGTACTTTTTAGTCATTAAAGTGCCACACAAAAATGCAATTCTGTGCATGGTAATAATCATCCTGCATAATAAAAGCGTATTGTAAAGACAGACATTAAGTGCAAAGCAAAACACACTTTCCGTGTATTTAAAAGCTTCAATTTTTAAATGAATAATCACGCCGTGTATACAAATTTATGCCGTATTTGTAAATAATCACTCTAAAATAAATACAAAGCCATTCGTTTGTAATAAAAATACACTTTCCGTGCATAAAAGTAAATAATTATGTGTATTAAAAACACGTTTCAGTTTGTCGCGGAAGGAAATATTTTCTTTTACAGTCGTTAAGAATGCAAATCGTTTGCATGATGAAGCAATTAAAGCTTAAACTAATTATCCAAATTGACTTTTGTATAACATAATTTCAATTTTAAGTAAAATATATTCTTGAATTTTCGAGAGAAATACAGAAAGGATGCGTCATCTGTACTTTAGAACTATGTAAATACTTAATTAATTAATAAATATTTATTCTAAGAAGTCGCCTGAACATTAAAAACTCAGACAATTGATAAGGTTTATTTATTATCTTTCGCATTACTACTGGATTAGTATGTTACGCCACAATAATAAATAACCTTAGGTGTTATAGTAAGACGGACAGCGCACGTCACTAAGAAATAAATTATGCTAATGAGGTAATAAAATAAGAAATTGCTAGAAAATTGCATAAGATAGGTGTGTAGTCTCTAGAAAGGAGATAATTTTTATATATAAGCAGAAGCAGTCGACATTACGCTCATTCATAAATTCGCGTCAACCAAGCAATATGTGAAAAGATTCATTCATGAATTCGATCGCTAAAATGTTACTTTTAGAAGAAATTGTTTTAAAGTATGCAATACGCATACCGTAATTAATAATTACAATGTAACAGTGAATACAGAAGTTAGTTTTAAACGTAACCTGCATAGATATGAAAGTTATTAAATGCAGTTATTGGATTTTATAATATATGAAGATGGAAAATTCTTCGATACAATGCTACTTTAAATTGGTTAATTAGAAGGAAGATTTTAGGTCTGTTTGACCTTTGAAGTTTTACATGATCTGAATTTAAACCGGCATGAGCCTTTAAAATTTAATATATTTTAGTACGAGAGGACTAAATATGTATTAAATATTAATTATTATTTTGGCATATTAGTTGGTTGATACTTAGGTTTCGTTCTTTCCCCTGTTAAATATCCTGCCGATTTATTCCCCACATTCCCATCATCGTTATGGTGTTCGTTATTGTTAAAATTGCAATTATATTGATAATTACCCCCATATGAACCCTTATTGTTTCCTCTTTCCGGTAACTGCGATTTTTGCCCATTTCTATTATTAAATTTCGTCATATCATTGTAAGTATTTCTTTTGTAATCATATTGTGAATTACTTCTATTTTTCTCCCCATTACTATAATTACGTCTCACATACCCATAGGAATTATTAATTCCTGCATAATTATCTACTTTATTTAAATATTCAGTGGCCTCTTCACATGATCTACAAATAACCAAACCCATTTTGATTTCAGGATTGAAATGTTCAGATATAGATTGCAATATCTGGCATTCACTTAACGGTGTTAAAATACAGTGCTTTGTTCCTAAACTTTTGAAAATACTCTGCCCTCGACCCACTACGGTATTGCCCTAATTTGAATTCTCTAAATGCTTTTCGTTCTATCTCACTGTTCCGACATTTATTTAAAAATAAATTCGAAGATAGCTTAAATTTAACAAACTTATTTTTGTTTAGTACAGCCCAATCTGTAGCTCTTCCCAACAGACCCTCATAGCAAAACTAACCCACTTGTTTTCAGGCACGTCAACCTCCTTTAAATACATTTTCATTTTTCTAATAAAAGCTACTGGGTGCAAATTCCCACTAGGGTTAAATTTAAAGGTAGGTCCTATTGAATTCTGCCACAATGTAAATATTGCACATTTGTATTAGGTTCAAAGTGCAAAGCCTGCCCCTGACCCAAAACTCCCTCTTTTTTACACATTTCATAATCAATTTTTCCTTTAGCATTGCTATTTTCAATCTTTTGGTTATTTAACATTTTCACTAACGCCTCTTGAATTTCACTTTGTTGTTTAGACTGTGAATTAATTTGTAGAGTTTGCATAAAATTAAAATTACATATATAAAGGTGTATTGTTTCAATTAATAGATTGATATCTATAACTCCTGTACTTTCTAAAATTCTTGAGATTATTATGAAAAATCAAATTACAAATCATTTGGAAACTTGTAAATTGGTGTGTAAACAACAGTTTGGATTCCAAAAAAACTTATCCACATCAGATGCCATTGCTAACCTATTAGGTAAGGTTACTTCTGCTTTTAATGAATGCCAGTTCCTATTAGTTGATTTCTGCGATATGAGCAAGGCTTTTGACTGTGTAGACCATTCACTATTGATTAACAAATTAACGAAACTTTCCTTTGATCAGGGTAGCACTACATTTATTAAATCTTTTCTTGAGAATAGAAGTCAAAAAGTATATTTTAATGGTAAACTTTCCAAGAATCTTATTGTTGCTAATGGTGTTCCTCAAGGATCCGTTTTGGGACCAATCTTTTTATTTGTTTTATTAATGAACTACCTTATCAGTTGAATAATGGAAATGTGATTTTGTATGCGGATGATACAACTTTCTATTATCAGGGTTCTGATATACAACAACTTTTAACACTCGGGATCAGGCATCTGACTGGTTTGTCAATAATAACCTTTGTTTAAATGAGAATGACTACCCAATTGTGTTTCACTTTAAAAACAAATGACTATTATACATCAAACTCTGTGAATTTTCTTGGTGTTACTTTGGATAATCTGCTGAGCTGGGACTGTCACTGTATAAGCTTGAGCTCTAAACTTTGCAAAACTCTTTTTTTCATAAGTTCTCTCAGGGACTCTCTATCTTTAAATATATTAAAATCTGTTTATTTTGCCATGTTTCATAGTCATTTAAGTTATGCAATCGAAGTTTGGGGACATTGTTCAGCTGCAAATCGTATTTTCGAATTACAAAGGCGAGTGATCAGAGTTATGGCACACTTAAGCTACAGAGCCGATTGTCGAAAACAGTTTATTGAATTCAACACATTACCTTTCCCTGTGCTTATTCTTAGTTGTGTAGTCTGGGTTAAAAAGCATATTAATGACTTTGATGTTCATGCCAGTGTTCACCATTTTGATACACAGAGCAAAAATAAAATATTGGTCCCATATCACAGAATAAATAGAAGTAGATACGGTCCCAATTATTATGGATTTAAATATTTTAATGTTTTACACAACAGTATTCAAACATTACCATTACATAAGTTTAAGAAAAAATTTAAACGATTTTTAATTAGTAAGGCCTTTTATTCAACCCAAGAATATATCAAGAATGCACTACAATTGGTAGCTTAGGGCAAACTTCGCAACCACACTTTTTTCCTTGTGGTATAAAATTTTAAGTTATATGTTTATGATAATTACTGTTATACATTGTTATGTTCAGACCATTGATGTTATACACATGTGTGTTTTATAAGCATCTTAAATGTAATAAATAAATAAATAATTTGGTGGGTGGATTCTTATGGATATATGAAAAAAAGCACAAATATTCTCAATTTAATCTAATGCGGTTATTTATTTCTAGAAACGCTTACCTTTACGAAAACAAATGAATATTCAAAAATACAATAATCTTCATGACGTCATGGATACTCGCAAACACTTAATGTTAACTACGAAATCTATTTATTTATTTATTTAATTTTAATTCTCAAAAGCTACAGTGTGCCCTTACAAAGAAGTATATTATAATAATTATCATTTGAGCATACATTATCTAAGTGATGTCTTATGGTTGTTATGTTGCTATTATACATATCTACATCCCTGCAATAAAAGTTAAATAGTTTAGCAATTCTAACTATCGCAGCATGCATGGTGTAGTTTGTCCTTGAACATTTATAGTAAAAAGTTTCCATACTTCTTGTTGAATGTTGTGTAGGTACATGGAATGTAATAGCAGATAATAAATCTGGACAATCAATACGGTTCCTACATACATTGTAGACAAAAATTATGTCGGCAATAAGGCGCCTTTTAGTAAGGTTGTTCACATTATAATATTCTAATAGCAAAGAGTAAGGTAGACCATGTGGGTAATATCCTTCTTCTTTAAACCACACAAGTTTAAGGAAACGTTTTTGTATATTTTCAAAACTATCAATACTGATTTTGTAACATGGGGACCAAACAGGTGAGCCATATTCAAGTTTGGATCTTATGTAAGTATTGTAAAGCTTAATCAGTACCACAGGATCCTTAAATTCGTTACAGTTTCTTAGAATGTAACCACTCATTTTATATGCATCCTTAGCAACATGATGATAGTGTGCTTTGTAGCTGAGTCTAGAATCCAGCAGGACACCAAGATTCCTCACCGTTGTGGAAGATTGGAGCGGTTTATCTGCTATTTTATAGATAAAGGTAGTATTAACTACTTTACGTGAAAATTTAACAATACAACATTTGTCATGATTAATAGAGAGTTTATTATTCTGACACCAGGTGTCAAAATAATATAGATCTTTCTGTAAGAGAACACAGTCATTAATACTTTTAATTCGCCTAAATATTTTTAAATCTTCTGCATAGAGTAGGGATTCCGAAGAAATGTATTCTATTATATCATTAATAAATGCTAGGAAAAGCAATGGCCCTAGGTTACTGCCTTGCGGCACTCCTGATGCTGGATTGAAAGTTACTGATTTAACATTATTATGCACTACATATAGCGTACGCAATCTCAGGTATGAATCCATTAGATTTAAAAGATCTTGAGAAAAACTAAATGTGTTTTTGAGTTTATCAAGAAGTATGTCATGGGATACCTTGTCAAAGGCTTTAGTAAAGTCTATATAAACTGTGTCCACTTCACAGTAAAGTTCAAAACTCTTTTGTAAATAGCTCGTGAATAGTATCAGATTAGTTGTGGTTGATTTGTTTTTAATAAAACCATGTTGCTTATCAGATAGTAATGGTTTAATGGAGCTATAAATGTGACTATATAGAATTGATTCATTTACTTTAGAGAAGCAGGATAAAATCACAATGGGTCGGTAGTTCTCTACATTAAGTTTGTCTCCTTTCTTAAAAATTGGACAAATCTTACCAATTTTCTATTTACTTGGAAAGTTTAATTTGATCAATATTTATTCGCATTGAATTACGAGGATAATGCGCTAAACGTGCCTTATTCTTTATTAAGATTCCATATAGTACATAACGGAACGCTTCATTTTAATAATCTTCTTATAGTAAAATATCTGTGTCACATGAAGCTATTTTGGCGAGCACCTCTATGCAATCCTGCTTCTATCGTATTTCCCCACCTCTAACGTCGCTATCGTTCGTTCCTCGCCTTGTCAAGTTAGTCGCTCCCTAGCAACCAATTTATCAAGATGTATTCTAGGCATGCGACCTTCGGTTGAATTATTTGTGTGAGTGGTTCAGGTCATGCTAGACCTGGAACAATTTCAGTAACTTCTACTAACGGTTTGTAATTTATGCATTGTACGAACTTAATTTAATTTTGTTTCATTTATTTAGCGCGCCTACGAAAAACGATAGAGAAGGACAAGTGAAGATTTTTGTTTTGTAAGTTGTATGGTTTTGTACAAGAACATGAGGTTGCAGACATGTGTTCAGGATTGCTGTCGTCCCAAGTTTGAAATGGCTTGTAGTATTGTTTGGAGCTTATGAAATTTCAGTTCGGATTTGTCTTGGAGAAACAGAGGCAGGTTGGTTCGTTATTACATTTAAGAAATTTTTGCATGTGTTAAGAATGTCGTTAGCCTTTGCTAAACCGACGATCATATAAAAAGCACGAAAGTTGTTATCATGTTTACGAACATATGATCTGTGTCATTTTCAATTATTGTTGAACTGGTTTTACAAGCCGTAGAAAGAAATTTTGTCAGGTTAGGTTTATATAATTGTAAGCTTAGTTCCATTTGAACTTCAGACAAATTTCAAGGTATATTTTCGACGTTATAGTTTTTTGTGATGTAGCACATTTGACAGATGTTGCCGTGAAAGCAGATGTTTCGTGCAGCTTTCATAAAATTCAAATTAAACATTCTTCAATTTTGAGATTAGCTTTTATTTACAGATAAATTATAAAAACTAAGTATAAAAAATTTAAATACACGCTGCGTACTAATTATGAAATTGTAATCTACCCTGATAAGATCTGCCCAGGATAGAAATGATAGTTCAATGCATTGTGGTTATAAATTATTTTGATCAAATATTTAAAACAAGCTTATATTTAGAGAGCAGTCTTTTGCTTTAAAAAGACAAAATTTTGATTTTGTTATAAACTTTATTGTTGAGAATTTTTTACCTGTTAAAAAGTTTCGAAATTTTAAAAGAAAGTTTTTTACTTCAGTAAACAACTAGTTAAACTTTGAGACTTATATTTTGGTCAAATGCGATCAAATTTGATAACAAAGGTAAAATTTATGAGTAATAATTTTGTGCCAATACCTTATTGGATATACATTTTTATTTTTGATACTTTTATAGGACACAAATGGTGTTCTACATTTTATTTATTTAATCTTTGTAATTTCTTACAGGAGCTGCGTCTTATTTTTATAAGACAGGTTTTTGTTAACGAAGGCGATCGTTTTATCTTTGGGTTTCCAAGTCCGCCCTTAGAATTGTGCTTTGCTCTTATCGTGATTATCTCAGGACTTGGTGGCGCCTATTTAACTTAGTTTAGTTTTGGTTTGCAAACAAAATTCGATTTACCCCCCACTTCTTATTGCTCTACCCAGGAATAGACCCCTAGCTATGTCGGAAGATTTTTGTTCACTGGCGCCCATTTAGAAAATTAAATTTCACTAGCGCCCATCATCAAAAAACTACAAAATTCGTATCACTGGCTCACAACGTGGGGCTAGCAAGATAAGAATTCGTATCAATATGCTGTTTGATAGATTTATTGATTATAATTTTTAATGGCTTGATAAAAGATTCTTTACAACCTTTAAGGATGTAAGATGGAAATTTGTCATCACCGATAGAACTCTTCGCATTGAGTTTATCAATTGCTTCTTTGATATTCTTATCACTCACACATTCTAAGTCCACATAATATTGCGTTGCATTGACAGGATGTAAACTTGAGCAGTGGGAATCTTGATTATCCTGATTATATACACCCGAAAAGTATTGAGCAAATGAATTAACAATATCCTGGTTATTAGAGTACCTATTTCCTTGGTATTTAACATGTGGAGGAATTCTAGAGAGATTCCTTTTATTGTTTATAAAGGTAAATAGTTTAGTAGGATCCTGTTTTATATCAGCCTGGATCTTCTTACATTTAAAAGTTAAAGTTACAATCCCGCAAGCGCGAGATTATGTAACGCACCGGCAGATGGTAACCCTTATCTTGGTTACAGATTTTAGCGCACCCATCTGTCAATGACGTCACACAATATGCCAATTTAAACGCGCAATTGACGAAATATATCAAATTCGCAAACAGATCGTGAAAAGTTAATACTCACATGAATAGGTCCCGCTTCCTTCCTGGTTGCTAGGACCCCCTTCTGGGTTATTTAAAGATGGTGGCAGCTCTGGCTAACTGCTAGCGGGGCATGGACTCCAGCTCGTTCTAGGGTTGTGGACTACGGTTCGGGCAGGCTGCTTGCAAATTACCTTCAACCTATGTAGGGAACGAATAAGGAACAGGTAATAGGGACGACAATCAGATAAGGCAAGGAAATCTACATAAATAAAGATAACGATACGATACGATACCTAAACCCAACCACTCTTCTGGAAGTTCAAAGGCAAAAAGCCCACGTTACAGCGTCTCCCGGAAAAGCTTCCCCACTTTTTCTCCGCCACTCGCGTCGGCGCGAAGTTCGTGCAACCCACTTCTGACGTGATGTAAATACCCACACCGAGTCTTTGAAATTTATGGCGCGAAAACTCCCGCATTTTAAAACTAAACAAAAAGTCTAGTGCCAAATTGGCGCGTAACAATCTCAACTATATATTTTCTATAAAGAAATTTAGTTTTATTACGTAATGTTGCTCTTAATATTTTATATTGAGTTTAACTATTATAGTCTTTATTAAATTTATATTTATGTCTGTATCTATCTTTTAGTTTTAGATCACAAATGATGTTATGTATACCACGGAGGATATTTTTTATATGTTGTTCTAGTTTTCGAAACATGTAATGAGAAGATATTGAATATAATATTATAAAACTTTTCAACAGAGGCATCAATGTCTTCATAGGTTTCAAGAACATTCCAATCAGTTCTAGCAAAGGATCGATAGATCAGATTAAAGTTGGCTTTCCTAAAACAATATTCATAACCTTGTTTAGGCTTCTCAATTTTCGTATGATCAAAATATACTGTAATCTCCAGTGATGGATGATAACTATCTTCCCGTACTAGTGAAATATCACTTTTGGCAGAGATACAATTGGTATTGGATATTATAAGGTATAGTATACGTTCATTGTTATTCTGCACGGTATTAACCTGTTTGGCATTCGGCAGTTTAAAAAATTTTGAAACCCTAATACTAGTTGATCACATAAAAAGCTGTTGCACTGCTTAATTAGATAAATCATATGTGGTATATTAAAATCTCCCAAAAGGAGAAATTTGTCGCAGCTGACTAGAAACGGTAGTAGATAATCATACAATTGCTCATACTTA
This sequence comes from Platerodrilus igneus, assembly GCA_036346225.1. Lineage (NCBI taxonomy): Eukaryota > Metazoa > Arthropoda > Insecta > Coleoptera > Lycidae > Platerodrilus > Platerodrilus igneus. The sequence goes on from JARFIW010001690.1 coordinate 5,620,396, forward strand.
TCTGGAGAAGTATTTGGTGGTATGTATATGACCGGCGTCGCCGTGGATCAATGTAGTAAGCGTAAGACTACGGATCCCAAGATCCTGGGTTCAAATCCCGACACGGCCGACTGCTTGAAAAATGGCAGGTGAGCATTTTTCACAAAAATTATGCCCTTGTTCGGATGAGAGGTTAAATAGAGGTCCCGTGTGTGAGTGTTGTCACGCACGTTAAAGATCCCTACCTTGCCTGGAACGGCAAGAGTTCGGCAAAATTGAAAATTTCCAGGCAACAAAAAACTCGCCTCCTGGCCAGTGTAGTACCTTCGGGTGGAGCATTGGAAATGTAAATGAACCGTATGTATATGACCACGATGTGCCATTTCTGATGGCCAACTTGAACTTTTACGACGACACCATCACAGATCACTTTTGGTATATTGAGTTCAACACTTTCTGAGTAGTATTTCGCTGATACAGCTAGGAGTACTCCTCCACCTTTAGTTTTACCTGTAGCAACTTTATCTCGATCACATCCATAAACGATGTATTCATTAGGAAATAGTTCGTTATTTGAAATATCAGAGGTGAGCCAAGTTTCAACACACACAATATAGTCAAAGTCTAGTTGTTCGGTGAGAACAGCATTATAAAACCGAGATATTTTAGTGTTTAAACCTCTAACATTCTGAAAATACATTTTTAAAAGACTTTGATAACTATTACCATTACTATTGGATTTAGTCAATTCTTCACTGTGTATGTTGCTAAATAGGTTTATTTGTGCCATGTTGTTGTTCGTCCTACCTTGTGCGGGTGAAAAAATCGAGTCACGTATGTATCGGGAGCCCATATCTCAGGTCTCATAACCTTGTCAACATTATGCAAAGTGATTGTAATCTTAAAAGATGCGTAATGTTGAGGATATTTCGAATTGAGCGGATCACACTGTGCCTCAGGTGTGATAGTTTTAACATAACTTTCTAAAGTTTTTATGTTTGTTGACGGATCCAGTCTACTAACAAATAAATATGCCTTTCTTGGAGCAGCCTTTATGTTAACCTCACCAGACACACTACTACCTATAATTGTGGTACTATTTCTTGGTTTTGGTTTGGTTCTAGCAATTTGTGACCAAGTGTTAACTTCCTGGGTCCCACTATTATGCACACAAGTGTTATTGATTAAATCCTCACCTACTTTTTTATTATCCTGGTTCTCATCCCATTGGTTGTTTCTAGGATCAGAATCCAGTGCATTTGTATATATTGAGCTATTTGAGCTAATGTGATTTATTAAACCATTATTCTTTTTTCCATTAGCCAGGTACACTGTTGATTTTTGCATGTTTATTACTATTTCGTACAACAAGTTTATGTAATAATTTCCTAGAGGTATTGTTATTTATGTGCTTTTCTGGACTTTCTATAGTTTTTGGGTCTACACTAGTTTCAGGAAGTGCAGGTACATTAATATTGTTCATCTTACTTAGTAATCGCACTAAGTCAATGTTACTACTCTTTAAGATGTCAATTTCAGATTTCAATGCTTTAATTTATCAGATAGACAAGTAAGTTCAGCCTTAAATGATGTTTGTAAAATTCCATTAAATTCCTGACTTTTTAAGAATTCAATTATTATCTCATTACAGATATTTGGTGATTTATCATGATTATTATTGTTATTATTAATAACTCCAGTAACCATATGTGTTTGTTGTTTTCTACATCAATATGGTTTCCATTATCACATACTTTACAAATAAATACACTTATATCACTTGATGCTTGTTTAAATGATCCATTTCTATTGACACATAATGGGTGCAGTTTAATGTTACATTTGAGGCAGTCTACTGCCTTACTAACAACTTTTTTATTACAATATGAACAACAAATTTGCTGAGCAACTTCGCTAAGTTGTTGATTGTCGACCATTTTGTTCAAAATAATAATACGGTATAATTCAATTCAATCTAAAGATCTACACATATATAAATTGATACACACAGTACGACATCATCATTACTTTCCTGCAGTTTTGTTTGGAAGGTGGCGACTTAGAGTAACGTATAAAACTTATCTTCTTTTATACTATTTGAGTTGAACTAGCATATTAATTTTTTATTAATATTGGTTTTATTAATAAGCATGAATACTTTTAACATGTTGGCTTGATCAGAGTATCGCGCCAAGTCCTCGTTAACCAGGGATGCTTTTCCCTTCTCCCTCAACACTCGTGTATCTCCAAGCTTACAAAAATACGTCATCACACTTCCGTACCGCTAAACTTAAATTTCAAAGAAGCTATGTATTACATACATTTGAAACCACTACAAAGGATATAAACTACTAATTTACTAATACGATTTGGTAGAAAACCAGTTTTCAATTTGACAATTCTTAAAAAAAATTATGATGTTGACATAGATGGCATATGTCAAAAATAGCCCTATACATTTGTATAAGTTGTCGAACTATTTGAAAAAAAATTATGCTTGTTAAAAACTTTCAGATAAATTCAAAATTTTTTCAGAGAAATGTTACCTGACCAACAGATGGTGACTTTATAGTTAACAGAATATGTATGTGTATATTTGGTTGTATAAATATAAGGATTGTTACGTTTATCTTATAAATTATAAAGTCCAAAATAGACTGCTTTAAATTATTGATATTAGTCTTAGTTTCATTTAAGCAATTTTCGGTTTTGTGGATGTGATAAGATTCTAAAAAAGGTCTTTTATGGTAATTTGGTTCTACTTTAAGTATTTCAACATCCTCTAAATTTAAAGTGAGGTTGTTTCTATTTGCATATATAGAAAGTGAACAGCTTGTTTTACCAATTTTTGCATCACTTTTATGTTTTGTTAGTCTGCGACCTAGGTACTGTTTAGATTAACCAACATATCGTTCACATGAGCATCGAATTCTGTATACAATATTACTTTTCATCAGTTTTATGTTTTGTCTTTCATGTTTGTGAATAGTTCTTTGGCTGACTTGTAATAGTTGAAGGATATTTGTGTATTGGGTTGTTTAAAGATTTTTTTAAATTAGTTGATAATAATTCCTGAATGTATGGTAATGATCTGTAGGATTTTTGTATTGTTTTCTTCTCTGTGGTAGTTTGTATTTTTTAATATTATTTTGTTTGATATTGTCTTTCGGAAACCATTATTTATAAAAATGTTTCTGAGTTCATTTAGATTTTTTGATGATATTCAGGTTCACTTATGTTTATTATTCTGTGCTTCATGGCTAAAATTCTATCGATTTTGTGGCAATAGGAGTGATTAGAAAAATGGTTTATTTGTCTTCCTGAGTTGGTTGGTTTCTTGTACCAATCACATTTGATTTTATTGTATTGGTTTCTTGTAACTTTAGTGTCAAGAAAAGGGATGTTTCTATTTTTTCTACTTCATGTGTGAATTGTAGTCTTGGGTGGAATTGGTTAAATTGGTTGAGAACTTCTTGAATTTTATCATTGGGACAGCAGCAAAGAATGTCATCGACATAGTTATGAATGGGAATTTAAAAGCTAAATTTGGAGCGACTTCTTTGATAAGATTGTCCATTACAATTTGTGCTAATATCAGAGATATAGGAGAACCCATTGCAGTATCAAACTTTTGGATGTAGTGCTGGTCTTTAAACGAGAAATATGTGTTTTTAAAAATTAATGTGATGGCGGTCATGAACATTTTGTAAAATGGATTGTAGATATTTTAAGTAAAGATGGTTTTAACATACAGTTTGATATTTTTTGTATTTATTTGTAAGTACATTGGATTCAACTGTATTATAACTCAAACGTGTAGACTATTTGAATTATTCCTTAAAAAAACTTGAACAATAATACATATTCGAAAAAATGATTTTTTATGCTGTGACTGAGAGAATAGAAATAAATCAAAAGTAATAAACAATAAGAGTAAATACATGTAATATATTTTAATTAGTACATATGTGATTTTAAAGAATAGAAGTATAAACTAAAAATCATTTAAAGTTACAAGCTTATTTATTAATATGGTTGTTCTGAAAAATGTATAGAAATATTGAAAGGAATAAAAACATCTTGAAAGCAGTTAGGTATTCTGCAGGGAACCAATATCGTGACTGCAGTTAAAAGTTAAATATAGATGAATAAACTTATCTAAATATATTGCACCTAATATCTTTACTTCTGATTTATCAAATTTGTAGCTGCTTGAAGTACTTTAAGTAACAACACATCATAATAAGCAAGAATAAAAAATTGTTTTATTTGATTGATTTACAATTGTCAATATCCATCTCTAGTATTGATTGATTTACAACTTATATCTTTTTAAAGGATCATGGAGAAAGGATATGTATGTTCAGTTGTATTATCTTTATCAATATTATCATCTATTGAAACTAACAGCAGAAAGTCTAATTTTGCCTTTTGTTGTAGGGTTTACTACAGCACCATAAATAGCATCTTATAATTTTAATATATAATATAATGTTAATAATGAAAGCTAAACTTGATTTTTGCTTTTTTATGGGTTATATTACTTTGACAGGTATTATAATTGCTATTTATTTACATTTATGTACTTATTTTTTTATAAACATTTTAGCATCATTAAACTGTGAACCGAAATCACAAAAAATTGAAGTGATCGATAATGGTGACTATATATTTGGATTTCTTGAAGATGAAACTTCCAATATCACTCAAATTACTTATTTGTCTGACACAGGAATTTCAGGAGAGTTTACTGTTGTGAAATCGAAGTCAAGTGATGTCACAAATAACACTGTAGGTTTGAATTTTGTTTCATATTCATAACAATGAATATAAGCATTTGTTTTACAATAATTTTTTTATTGGTACTGAATATTTATTACTGTATATACACAAAATAGTAATCAGTAGTCGAGTTGTTTTTCTAAGACAGGGTTCAAAAAACTTTACTGGAAGTTACTATCTTTGCTAGGAAAAGTCAATATTCTGATAAGCTGTAGATAATGATTTAAAATTCAAGTTGTATGGAATGCGTTATACACAAACAACAATATTTATCATATTTCAAGATTCTTTGTTCGCCCATATTTAAAATTAACTTTTCCATTATAAGTGACATGTCCTATTTGAGAGTGGAGTAGCTTAAGACTGTTGACATTGAAATTAAACAATTATTAATTATTTCTGGTTTTAATTAATACATAAAAAGGAAATTAAATTCGGCATCATACAAAAGTCAAAAAATGTTATACAACTTCAAAAAGTTAACTGTAACAAACTTAGCACACTGTTTTAGAAACAATTTAATTTTAATTGGAAGCATGTTGGTAAATTGTTATTACAACACTCCTTTTCAATTTGAAAGTTATATTTCTACATCTATTTCAAATGTAAAATTCTTAAATAGCATTTTAGATAAACCTTTCATAAACACATCAGTTTGTTGATTTTGTGTGTCAATATAATGTAATTTTACAACGTCTGACTCTAGTAATTCCCAAATAAAGTGATGTTTTGTATCAATATGCTTCTTATTGTTGGTTACAAATAAACAACTTTGATACGAGGCTGCAGTTAAGTTTTACATTAAGGTCATAAGTAACATTTTAATCGAAATCACCTCTTTGCATACATTTGATATTGCTACACACTCTCCTTTGGTTAAAGACAAGGCATTCATTTTTGTTTTCTAGTACCTCAGGACAGAGCAACCATAAACTTTATAACATCTCCTGTACATAATTTTCTGTTTAGAGTGTCCACTGTCCCAATCAGAGTCTATATAGCAAACGAGAGCATCTGACCTTTTATTGCTATCAATAATCAATTTATAGTCTAATATACCTTGTAGGTATCATAAAATAAGTTTGAAATGATTCCAATGTTTAGTACACTCGAAATTGACTAAAATAGTTTACTGCAAAACATATATCCGGCCGTGAGCACATTTTTGTTGGTTTAGATTAAACTCTATTGGTGTGGAAATGATTTTAACATTTTCTAAATTAAACTGTTTAAGTACATTTTTTATTACACTACTTTTGTCTAATATAAATCATTTTACTCTTAATACCTCTCGTGATACTTAAATCTGTGAAATGGTTTATCTTACCTAAATGTTCCGTTTCAAACCTTGTAACAAGTGTAGATTTCAAAATATTTAAAGACTTATTGTCAGTTCCTGTAAATAATCATCAACATATAGTGTGGTGTATTTTTTTTGCAAATTGCATTTCCCATGACATTTGAAACATTTGGAAAAGTCTTTGCAGTTATTTGTCGAAACAATTTGTTTTAGTTTTGATTTTTCCTATATTGGGCCTCTTTATCATGTTGTTGGAATGGCGTGATACTGTTTTTGAGTTGGACTTGTTGTATGATCGAGGAACTGGTTGTGATTATCTTTTGATTTAGACGGTGCATGCTTGCGTTATAATTCATTACATGTTTACTATTGGCAAGGTTTCGAGGTGCCTGAAAGGCACAGAATTTGGCTGCAGTGGTTGTTCCGTAATTGGGGTGTTTTAAGTTAGTGGTGGTCTGACCAATGGTGTCTTGCAAGTTATTGATTTCCTTTCCGTGTTGTCTTTCATATTTTTTAGCACAATTGCCCGAACATATTTTGCTAATTTTTAGCTTGTGTTTGGAGGTCTGAAAAAAGACATTATGCAATAGTTCAATTAAAATTTTCCGGTTCTTTGCAAAGATGCAGAACAGCCACTTCTAATTATATATTATTGAAGTTAGTTGAAGAGCAATTACTTATGGGTTAACCAGCGACAATGTGTACCCGTGCTGTTTATGTTATGCCACACCATTTGATACAAGATTGTTTGGTTTGGATTAGGAATCTAAAATGTTTCTATAAGAGAAAAGATACGAAAATACTATGCTGCAGGAGGCATGTTTTGTAATTACTATCTAAGTTTGAAGATACCTTGTTATCACGTGTTTTATTCTACTAATAATTTAAGAAATCATTTTGGACTGGCAATTTTGTAAAAATTGCTTGCTGTAATTTTTAAATCGTCCTGTTCTCAAAATAGTACTTATTGTTTAAAGTTATTCCTATACAATACTCACCTTACTCTTGACAATTTTTATTATTAAACAAAGTTAAAGAAAGCTATAATATCAACTACCATAAGTAAGACTACAATCCTGTCGAGATGTTTTGTAAACGAGGTGTGCATCTCCTGCTCAGAATGTGTTTATTTTTATAGTGGTTTTAAATTATTTAACATCCTCTTTCTTTTAAAAAAGCATCGTAAAATACTAAATTAATTTTCAAATATTTTTGAAAAAATCATTCTTAAATTCTTCACTTTACTTTTTCTATACTGTTCTACGTATTAAAGTACTAACTTTATTTTATGTACATGTATTAAATTAGTAAAACTTTAGCTCAGTATTTTTCGTTTATCTTTTGAATCGTCTATTAAAGATGAATTTAGGAATCAACATGATTGCCTAGATTCTTGTATGTTCCTGCTGGTTATAGTGTACAAGTAAGGAACATACTTAATTTGGCGATATTTATGTATACAAAAGCAGACCTGTATGTGGTTTTCCAGTTTATTTATATATTTTTTTCTTGTGTGTTGTGCGAGGAGTTAAAGATTCGTACCGCAATTGATAGCCATTAATTTTTGGAGCAGGATTTATTTGCAGGCTATCACCATTTGGCCTGAGCTAGGATTTTTAATTGAATGTGGTACTGATAAAGGTTAGTGAAACTCTACTTATTTTTCTTGTTTACTAGCAAAATAAATAAAATATTCTTCTTACATTGAAAAAAACTTAACCCCTCTGTCTTTGATTCAGTTTCTGTTTAGGTGGTGCTTGTTCTTTTTTTTTGTAAACCTTAGATTTAATTTTCTCCCACTCCCATCTCCATGCTAGTGCTTCCTCGGATTTGATCTTTGCTAGACATAACTTCCATAAATTTTCTAAATCTTGTTGACCAATACTTCCATCTCTATTTGCCATAGATCACTTTTTACCTTCTGGCAAAACTCTGCTTTAAAATGCTTTGCCAAATTACCAAGTAAACGAGGTTGCTGTAATAGTATGAGAAATATTCCTATAGAATCAAAACCTTTTGTGTACAAACAATAGTCATAATTTAACCTCTGAAAACCTAAAACTGTTATAAAACTATCAAAACAATTGTTCCAACTGCATGACGACTGTTTTAAGCCATTTAATGACTTTTTAAGCTTGAAAACCAAATGTCTGTCCTTCTCAAATCCCTCTGACTGTTTCTTGTAAGCACCATCCTGTAAATAACCATTCAGGAAAGTCATTGTGATATCTATTTGATATATTGTTCAACCAAATTGATTTGCAAAGAGACAGATCGATTCTGATGGTGTACATGTTTGCGAAAGGAGCATGCATTTCAGTATAATCCATACCTTTTATTTGTGAGTAACCATTGGCAACTAACCAGGCTTTATATTTTTTAATATTACCTTCTGAATTCAACTTGTGTTGGAAAACGTATTTGCTATCAACTACAGAAATCCCCTCTGGGCATGGAAAGATCTCCCAGTTTTCTTTTCTTTTTAGAGAATTTATTTTCCAATTGCATTTATCCAGTTATCCTTATCATCACCACTCACTGCCACTTTAAAATAAGTTGGTTTTACCTACAGTATTTTAAATAAAGCTGCATGCTCTTCTAATTCTCCACTCATTAAGTAATCATTGAATTTTTTAGATATATTCCTTTCTCTATTGTTCCTCCTTAATTCACTAATATCTTCTTTCTCATGTGCAGTTATCTCCTCAGAACCTGTTTTCTACTCATATTCTTCAGAGTAGCTAACAATTGTGTGTAATTCTACTTTTCTTTTCCAATACTTGTATATCATATTTTCATTAAATTGAACATCTCTGGCTAACACTACCTTCCTTTGTGCCAAATTTCACAGCCTATATCTGTGTGGTGGTTATACATTCGTTAACTTTTTGATCGAATTTTTTAAGCTTTTATTTTAGAATATGTCCATATGCAATACATCCAGATATACAGAGATTATCTAAACTAATAGCTTTAAATGTCAAAATTCTGCAGAATGTTTTTTTGACAACATTAAAGTGGAACTTCTGTTGGTAAGATATATCAACGCTAAAATTGTTTCACGTCATATATCTTTTTCCAATCCAGATTCCACTATTCACATTATTTCTTTTTCTACCAACAACTATTTTTCGATCTGTAATATATTTCTGTTGTGGTGTGTATAGTATTGTATATTCATTTTGAATACCCTTTTGTTTACAAAATTAACCATTTCCTTATGAACATGTCCTTCACCATTATCACACTGTATTCTAGAAATGAGACAAGGTTAATGCTTGATACTTTCTAAATTAATTAAAAACCTCATCCTTTGTGGTGAGCAAATACATATGTTAAATCGAGTAAAGTGGTCTGTCAAACAGACAAAATATCTTTACTGTCATTTGTTGTGGGTGTCAATGCTCCACACACATCTATATAGATGAATTCCAAAGGTCTATTACTTCTCTGTTTCCCTTTATTTCCAAATGGAAATTTGATTGCTTTCCTAGAATACAATCTTCACATAGCACAGTATTTTTAATATCAGAATTCAAGAGCTTCATATTCCTCAAATTTTCCGTTGCAGTGTTACTTAAATGTCCCACTCTTTTATGCCATAATTCACTTCCATTGTTGTTCACCAAATGTGTTTCCTTTCCTAATTTTTTAAACCCTACATGATAGAGATTTCCACATTTTTTCTTTTTTATTAATATGTTAGCGTCTCTTGTTATTTCAACTTCATTATTCCTAAACTTTTATTTCTGCCTTATTTTTTTGCTTTACAGATAAATTCTTTCCTAAATTTGACACAAATAAAATATCCTTCATAACACATTTTACCATTTTTCCATTTATCAAACTCGTAGCCCGTATTGTTCTTATTTTTCTAACTTGTAATTGCTCATTATTTTTGTTACAGATATTTTCAAAGATATTTCTAAGTTCCGGTATTTCGTGAATAATTTATAATGTGACTTGTTGCACCAGAATCCACGACTGCTTGAAAAATTACCCCATCACGATTTTCTTTTGATACCATCTTTGATGTACTGGAACAAATTAATTTTTTCCTCGCAAGTCTCTGCTGAATTTGCTTTTGAACCTGTTTTCTTCTTCTTACATTCTGATCGTTGGTGCCCTTTTTGTTTAGAAAGATTGCACCTGAAGACAATTTTTTTGTTTTGTTAATTAGGGTTCCTGCTGAATGCTGCTTTCGTTTTCTCTAGTTTTCCTTTTTTAGATGCTTTCGTTTGATTTCTTTATGCATCAGATAACAGTTCACTATTTCTAATTTTAATGTATCAATAGCAATGATTTCCAATGCAGCTGTGATACTTTTGTAAGATGAGGACATTGTTAGCATTAAATGACACGTACATCCATATCTTTTACCTTAGCACCAGCGGATTTCAGCTCTCTTATCAGTTTGTCAAAATTCAGCAAATGTGTATGCATAGATTCCTCGTCATTAAAAGCCAACAATTTTTTTCTCAAATAAATTTGTTTGGATGTGCTTTTCCTTTCGAATAAATTCATTAGTCTTCTGCATTTTATAAGCTGTTTTTATCTTTAATATATTGTAGGTGGGAATTCTCTATACACTGGATTTTAATTTTTCTTTCGGCCTTTGTCTGTTCCTGCCAGGTCTATTGGTGGAGCAGTTAAAATCTGTTTCAGTACACCACTTTGCTCTAGCACTATCTGCATTTGGAATTGCCAATTATCTAAATTGTTTCCATCACACTGTGCCAAACCTAATTTATCTAAAACTTTCTGTCCTATCACTTGACCTTAATCAATTTACTTTTCCATTGGACTAAACATGCAAAACAATGTTTTATATATCTGCTTGCAGAACCACTCCTGGGCTCATAACTAGTTTAGTGGAGTTGCTTAAGATTATTGATGTATTGCAATTAAATAACTATTAATTATTTCTGGTTTGACTTAACACATCAAGGAAATTAAATTCGACATTATACAAAAGCCACAACATATCACACAACTTCAAAAATTATAGCCTTAGAAATAGCTTAATTCGAATTACAAGTATGTTGGTAAAGTACTTTCAGAACTCACAATTTATTATTGCAACGTTTTTAGCAATAATCTTGCTGGATCTAAAATTTAAACAAACAATTTCATGTAGCAGGAAGAATCATCATGTCATTTCCTTTTTGAAAAGGGCCTGTTCTTAGGTTTGATATTGAAAATTACTCATAGGCAAATACATAAAAGGTCCATTTTTTTTTAATCGGAAAAACTTACTTCTACGAAAGTCTGGTTGTCATAAAAATTACTCAAGAAACAAGAAAACGTTTTCTTCGGTTCTTGATTCGAGAATAATTTCCAATTGACAACAAAACTTGAGTACCATAAAAAGTAAGTTTGCTGTTTTAAAAAGTCAACCTTGAGTGTATGCTAGTGAGATAGAAAGTGACTAACACGCCAGATACTCGATATATTTTATCATGTTAATTCATAAGCAACTAAATAATATAGTTTTTTCTGCAGCTCTTTCAGCATTTCTTCATTCCATAAGTTCATTATTTTAACAATTTCTGTTTCACTTAGTGCCAATGAATTTTGTCATATGTATACATTGCAACTCTTTACGTTTGCATTTTTTTGCATCTCCTGCTTTTTTAAAAATTATATCCAAAAATGGGTCTACTTTTAGGTTGAACTCTGAGAAATACTTTTCTTTTATCATTTTAGCAGTTACATTCCACATTGTCGTAACTTTGATGGCTTTGTAATCATTGCCATTGCATTTCTTCATGTTGTAGGCCCAACCTCTTAGAATATTAGCAAGATCAGTTAGCGGAGTTGATTACAATAAAACATACCACCATTACTTGTTAAACTTTTCAAATTGCTTCCAAATAGAGTTTTTAGTGGACATTGTATTTTTAGACTTACCCTTTTTAATCACGTCTGCGATTGATACTTTGGAAGCACCTCTGAAATGATTTGTATTCATTTTATAACATACAATGAAAAACTCTTAATGATGATTGAAGAATTTATGTTTGTAATAATATGAATTTTGTGATAAAAGCCAGCTTGTATTTATATATGCTACCCACATTTTCATCATTTATAAAATGTTAGTAGCATTCTATTCCCTTATATAAAATCTAGGTTTGCATTTATCAACGTCTAAGAAACGTTGTTACTGTAATCTGTGTGGACAGGAAAGAAAGTAGTAAAGAAAGAAAAAAAAAGCTCAAACAGAGTACTGCAACAAAGAGACTCGAAAGAAGTTACGCTGTGCTAGCTAAAACGTCGTAGAGTGGGGTGGGTCACACAAAGAAAAAGGAAACCTCAAAAAAGAAAATTTATTTACAAACCCTTAAGAAATCAACAGCTTATAAAAGTTAAAACAAACTTGCTTAGAAAACAACATTTATCCAGCATATCCCATAAAATTTACATAGTGCAAAAAATCTTTGCAAAAATAATTAATACCCTTCCTTAATTACCTTAACCTAATTTTCTACCTCAATCTTAATATTTATATAAAACAAATTAAATAAAATATAGTGAACAGGTTTCATTCACTACTCTCCATCTTAATATTTACATAAAACAGCAACTAAAATAGTCATACAAACCCTATACTTACATATTGTCCACAACTAATTCTTGAAAAGCGGTTACAAAAAAATTGTAGCAGTAAATTACAGTATTAAAGAAAGAAACCCTCCACTAGTTGAAATACATTTCGTCATAGCTGCAAAAAAAAGTATTAGAAAAAACATCACACTTAAATTGTAGTGAACTCTGAATTTTATATAGATAGAAAATTGTATTTTATAAGTAATACCCAAACAAGCTGTCATCATTAGCATATTCCAATTGTTTGAGCGAAGTAAATTTAACACCTTATGTTGTGGGATGAGTAACCTGACAAATCCAGCCCCAATTATTCCTATGGAAGTCCTTAAAGCAACAGAAAAAAACTGCAATCGTTACAACTTAGTATGACATTTTGATTTCCAGCGTATCACAGTGTGAACTTGAAGGTTCTAATAATTCACAGTTGGGCCACAATAACAACTCTTTGTAGCCGACAGTTGCGGGATCACATGGCAAGTCATACTGTTGATTTGAACATGTAAGATTATCCTACTCGGTACATTTTACAGTATAGTGTAGAAATCGAGAAGTGCACAAAAAGTTTCCATTATAAATATATCATGTAGAGGTATCTCTGAAGGGAACAAAAAATCACTTTCATTCCGCTTGACTGAATATGAGAAGATCACACGAATTTATGTATTGCCAATAATGTTAAGTGTTCACTTATGTTTCAACAAACGAAACTAAGTCCTGCCTCTTGAAATCATCAGAGATCAATGGTAAAATCATCTTTGAAATAAAACGCATCTTTTTAATGGAAAGCACGTCTACTTTTCATTCTTCAGCCATTGAAAGCAGGTACAATAATCCTAGATTTTAAGACTCAATCAAAATAGATTTAGATTGAGGTACTTTAAATTATACTAAATATACTAATAAAATTCTACAGGACGATGAATAAGTAATTTAGATGCAAGTCGGCAACGCTTATCAAATTTGCCAATGACCGTGAATACAGTAGGGAATATGGAATTTAATTACATAATAGCGAAAATATTTACCTGTTCGGATAGCACGTAATGTCATTGTTTGTCAGTCGTAAAACTGGAAAATTTGATTGGTATATGCAATAGGATTTTTTTATCTTTATTAAAATATTTATTACAACTAAAACTTAACTTGGCTAAATGTGTAGATAAGTTTTCTCTCATGTTCTCAAAAGGATAATCTTACAACCAGGTGGTTGCTTAGAATTTACATGTTTATGTTTCTAAAAATTACAATGCATAATAATTAGAAAGTAGTATGTCCACCAGGTGTACTATAAACTGCATGCACTGGGTGTTCCAAAATAGATGCGGCTAATGAGTAGTTTTGTTATTATTAAAGGTACAAGAAAATTATTTGAACGTTTAGGGGCCACTTTTTTGAAACCAATTGCATGACAAAATCAGAAATTAGCGATCTTATTTTGTTTTCAAATTACAGCCAAATATTGATACTTTTAACAATTTTATTAATTCGGTATCTCATTTGTTTGTAAATTTATCCAAGAATGGTGCTAACCTTTTTTATATAGTTTTTATGTAAAGTGATGCACTTAAATCTTTAATATTTTCAATAATTCTGAAATTATAATACAAACTGCATTTTTTAAATGTAAACCGCAGTTGAATGCCTTTTATTTAAAATCTCTTTTTGACAGCTTTTAAAAAATATTCCGTTTAATAAACTTATTTTTTCAATTAGTTTATTCAGTTCATTTTTTGTTATAATAAATTAATTTCTAATATTATTAATAAATACTTGATTGCGAAACAAAATGACAAATGTTTGCATAACAAACATCAGAGACCATCTATCACAATTATTGCACTAGTAATAAATTGTGTTGTTAGTTTTAAGTGAAGCAGTTCGTCTATTCCTAAAAGGCAAAATTTGAAAATTATCAGAATACGACGTTAACCCCATATATTTAATGTAGAAGAATTCCAATATCTGCAGAAGCATTATATTTTAACAGGTGCTTGTGTGGCTAATATGAAATAACTTATTATTAATTACTTTGTAAAAATACAAGTTATCCTGAAAAATGGCAACCAAATAGTATGATTTTTAGAAGATTGGAAAGTAATTTACAATAGTTTGGATGTTTTGAATAAGCCTAGAAAAAAAAACAATATCTAGTTTATAATCAAGAGCAAACTTCTTTTGCGATTTTAGCATGTGCGAAAACTAACCCAAGAAAGATTGAAAAGGAAACAGGTGTTTTTAAATCAGCAGCTTCAAAATTATTAAAATGTCATGAAAATCGAACGGGCAAAATTAAAATTACACATAGCTTCTTTCCGAACGATTTTCAAAGAAGGCAATTTTGCCAGTTGTATCTTCGTAAGTATGCTGCTATTAACAATTTTGGAAATAAAACTATATGGTCTGATGAAACACACGTAAACAGTGCAGGTATATTTCATAGGCAAGATAACTGCCACAGGGCTAATGAAAATATCTACCAAACATTCATGAGGGGACAATAAGGCCGTTTATGCCCAACTGCTTGTTACTACACTGTTGGTAGTAAATTTCGATACTATATTTTTTAAGGTATTCTTACAGCTGTTCGCTATATTGAAATTTTGGATACAAACTTGCACAAATTACTGGAGAATATGCCTCAGGAAAGTAGATGTAAAGTGTGGTTCCAACAAGATGGCAGACCCTCATACAATGCCAGAATCGTTTACAATTATTTGAATAGATAATATCCCAATAAATGAACCTACTCAGTGGTCATCCAGATCGCCTAACTTGTCAATATTGGCCTATTTCTTATGGGATTTTATATGGCGAGATCTATAAAATTCCTCACAATATTATTGAATCAATGCAGCATTTTGTAAATCTGAAACTGTTCATCTGTTAAATTTCATTAATTCTGTAAGAAAACTATGCAAACTTTGTTTAAGAGAACGGAGAACAGTTTGAACTATATCTTTGACTAGTAAGTAGAAATAATTATTTTAGTGTTCGATCGCTGTACTATTGTGTATAAATACCTGCATAGATTATTTGTATCTAAACAAAGTAATACAATTTAAGATGCAGTTTTTAATTTTTGTAACATATACAGTTATGTATTTTTTAAGTTTTTAAACCGTTTTTTTTTTTTATAGAAAGCCAGGTTATTTTACTTACAAATTTAAAAATACAATTTATTGCTTATGCAATAATTATGATAGATAGCTCTTTAACATTTCTTATGCAAACAATTGTCATTTTATGTATAGATTTTGTTTCACAGCCCAATATTTCTTAATAATATTATACATTAATTTATTGTAACAAAAATGGAATGAATAGACTAATTGAAAAAATAATTAAATTAAACTGTGTATTTTTGAAAAGCTTTCTAAAGTGGCAATTAATTGTGTAAAATGCCAATATTTGAAAACAAAAGATCACTCATTTCTGATTTTGTCATTGAATTGCGCAAACAGTTTTTTTTGTATCGCTAATGATAACAGAGTTACCATTAACCACACACAATTTGGGACATGCTGTAATGGTATACTGCAGCAATGTGGATGCATCACTAATAATTTGTTTACTATATTAAATTACATTGTTTTGTTTTGTTATTTCAGATCAGCGCAGAAAGAAATCGGGTAACAAATTTTGGAAATGTTGGATTATGTCAACTGAAGGTGTCACAGGCTAGTGATACTGGTCCAAAGGAATGGATCTTGACAGCACATCAAACAGACAGAAAATTTGATCCGGTGCATTTTGAAGTGAAACTGTTCTGTACGTTAAGTTGGTGTGGATTTCTTTGTAGATATTTTAGCAGGTTACTTTTGAAATCAATTATTAAGAAAAATCTTTATTGTGTGTAATGTGTAATGTCAGAAATATAATTCACCATATGCAAGAACTCGTTTAAAAAGACAAATTTTGACAAAACATTTAAAAATCTAATTCTTTCATTTTATTGCTCAATATGGTTTCTAAAATATGCAGACACTAAGGTACCTACACTTATGCAAACCACAAACACTTTTAAAATAATATATGCATTGAAAAAGAACAATTATTCTAACAATAAAATAAACAAATTGTGCATGTGTGTGCGTGTGTGTGTGTGTGTGTCTACACATATGGATGGGTGCATGCATGTGATGCGTAGTGCCTGTGTGCATGTGCATGCATATGTATATGCAGCGTGGTATGCATGTAAGGGGCGGACATGTGGTATGTGTGCATATGCATACTTGTGGATGTGTGCAACAGTTGGAGTGGCTGACTAAGTGCATGTACTTATGTGTATACATGTATAGATACATATGTACACAACTGCATGCATACAGCATGATTCGTGAGTATATGGCAGTGTGTGCATGCAGGCATGCATGTGTACGTGCATGCATGCATGTGTATGTGCATGTATGGGTGTGTGGTTGTGAGTGTGTGTGGGTGGATGGGCATGCACATGGGTGCATGCATGCATGTGTATGTACATGTGTGTGCACATACACGTGTGTGTGTGTGTGTGTGGCACTGTGTGGGTGGGCAGCTGCATTTGGTCTGTTATTATTATTATTTATTAAAGCTTGTGGTTTTACAAACATTAATCCCAATAAAAATATAAATTGGCATGAAATACAAATAAATAATTGGTTTTTTTATTTAGTATATGGTTGTCAAATACACACTGTTTTCTTTTCTAAATTAGGCTTCTTGGTAGTTATTCCTGCACAGTTATCCTATTCATAAAGGATTTGACAGGTTGAGTGTGTTGTTTTGAACCACGCAAATAGCCTTATTGATGGTCCTTGTTTGTTTAAACTGTTGCATTGAATTATTACTTATGTGCCATATGAATTCTTTTGTAATCCTTGATGTGAGATCAGTTTATGTGCCCCCACCCCCACCCAATTTACTTATTTCACAATATTCCACAATAATCAATATATGTAACTTTTATGAGCCTAATCAGAAAGTTCTCTAACTTAAATGTTTCCAACCTTTCTTCAAACTCATAACATTTGTGTTTGATTGATAAAGTAGATTTTTCTCATCAGAGGCTTCATCAGGTTCTTAATACACCGTAGCTGCACTGCTGTTTGATACTCCACAATTATTTGCGATGCATCTTCTACACTAAAACAAAAGTGGAACTTTGTTGGGCCATAAAACCAATTTTCTTTGAAAACAAGGTGCACGGTCTTCTTAGCAGTTCTTTATAGACCTTCATGATATTACAGTCTTGGTCAGAAATGGTTGTGTAAGAGGATTTCCTGCACTTCATCATTTGACCAATTGCTTTCACGAGTGTTTAACGATTCTGTAGTGTTTAGAAGTGAAAAACTTATGGAGTTTACATATATTCTGTTTATTATTTCATAATACATTTTGGTGATGTAACACATACAGGATAACTCACTAGTACAAGGACGTCAAATATCTCATTTAATATCATATACAGTAAAGAATGTTTCAAATCAAAGTTGTAGAACGTGCCCCACTGGTCACTAGTGAAATATTTTTATACATACAGGGTGGTTCAATTAATTGTGGCTATGTGCCAATACATTTTTTTAAATTGAACACCCTATATTTTATATGCATTTCGATTGCTCCTTTTAAATGGTCCATGATCATATTATTTTTTGTTTTAAATGCAGTATTGCCATGTTATGAATTTTTTTTATAGTTTCTGAAAAATGTTGTCTGCTTGAAAAATGTGTAGGCTTGCTCAGTTTAAAAATTTCGAGTTAATATTTTGTACATAGATAAACAAATGTAGTTTCTTGCTAAATATAAAATATTTTCTGATTTAGTTATACAGGGTGGTTGCAATCATTCCTAAACTTTTGCAAATTTGGAATAGCAAAAACTTTGTTAATTTTAAACTAAATACCTTTTTTAATATACCTGCACCATAATACTTGTATAAAGAACTAATTAACGTGCATAAATCGATCTTTATCGCACTAGTGTTTTAAAGGTTGCTAAGTAACAACCTTTTCAACTTTATTTTTATTGTCAAATTATACAAATGTCAAACGTAAATATCTTAATATGAATGAACTATTTCAAATAAATATTAAATGTACAATTGTTTCCACAGCAACTACTATAAATCAAAATGACTGATAGTCTAAATCTGTGGTATTGCAGTTCAATACGGATAAATTCAGTAAAATGTAAATCTGTATATCAAGTTAAAATGCAGGCATATTAAAAATAACGTATGATGCTCGTTTATAAGTGTCTTTAAAGCATTTGCAACGTTTAAGGGCACTCCACTTCGTGTTGTGTCCTCAAACGTTGCGAGTGCTTTAAAGACTCGCTTATACACTTGTATCATAATATACTATTATATTATTTTACAGGTTGGTGAAGCTATTAAAATTCTTCAATTCATGTCTATTCCATAATATCTCTAAAACTAGTAGTTTTTGAGAAATTGACAATTTAGAGCGTTTTTCATCTTACAAGTTTGAATACAATATTACTTTTTGCAAGTAGCCTGTGTCTTTGACAATTCGTCATTTATTTGTAGTGCTATCTTATACTATTGTCAAGAGTAACTACTATTATTATCTACTTGTAAATACTCCCTGTATGTTTGTTGTGGTTTGTTTAGCATTCTTCTTAATCTTCTTTGGGAATAAAACCACTCATAGTTTTTAAAATCTATTTTATTTACGTTTCGATCCATGACCTAGGATCGTTGTCAAAATAATAAAAACTTCAAGTTTGACGTTTATGACATAAATTGAAGGTTACTTTGATTTATTGATGTTTGAAATATTTGGTTTGAGTACACTAAGCAAAAATTTTTAAAGTTTAAAAGAATGATTGCCTTCAATTTGTGTTGCGACCTGGGATCGACTTTCCTATGGTAGCCAATACGCTTAACGTGAAATCAGCTGATTAATTTTTATTGGTGAATTTTATATAAATTCAATAATTTGGGAAACATTTTTTAACATGTTTCTATTTATACAATTGAGAGATTTCTGATTTTATGTCTTATTTTACCGAGATTCAGTGAAGGGGGTTAAGCAACCTGTGGCTACCAATATCCTCCAACATTTATAATTTGCCGAAATAATGGTTTTCTAGTTAATATGCTTATTGTTATGTAATTAGTTATTGTATGTATAAATAGAAATCATGTATGTAGGCTGTATTTCATGTTAATATCGCAAGGAAAACCCAGGAAAAACTTGCAATGCTACCTAGATATTGTGGGCATTTGATCTTCATTTGTTATTTCTTTTGTTATTTCTTTTAGTAATGGAATCCATTGTTTACTGAAAGTCACGGATTCGTTTGCAACGCAGTTATTTTTATGTAGGGTTATATAGGCAGCTTTTTGATTTTGCGTTTTGGTGGTTTTTCTTTGTCGATAATTTTGCATCTTCCCATTTTATTTTATGACTGAGTCCCATGCATGTTGGCAAATCATGGATTTTTCAAATTTTCTATTTTTTATATATGATTTATGTTCTCTTAATCGAACTTCAAATGGTCTGAAGTTTCTCCTATATAAAACTTATTACATTCGCACGGTATTTTGTAGATACAGTTTTTGAATTTTGTATTGCGTTTTGGGTTTTGTTTTTGTTAATTGTGCTCTTAGTGTATTGTTGGTTCTAAATACTGTTTTAATTCTAAATTTGTTTCCTATTCTTTGAATTTTTCGGAGAATCCTTTTATGTATGGTATTGAGAGCATTTTGTGGTGTGTATCGTTGTTTTGTTTTCTTTTCTTTATTTTTAGGGTTTTTATTCATTTATTTCTCTATTATTCTTTTAGGATATTTGTTTTCTATTAGTGTACATCTGATTAGGTCTTTCTCTTTCTTTAAAATTTCTTGGTTTGATGATATTAATTTTGCTCTATCATACATGGTTTTGATAATTCCTCGTTTGACACATTGTGGGTGGTTTGAATCGAAGTTTAAGTATCTGTTAGTGTGCGTTGGTTTTCTATATACCGATGTATTAATTGTTGTATCGTTTTGCTAACTAGAATATCTAAAACGGAAGTTTTCCATGTTGTTCTAATTCATATGTGAATTTAATAGTTGGTTCTATTTCGTTAATTGACTGTATAAAGTTTTTAATTAATTCTATATTATGAGGCCAAATAGCATAAACATCATCAACGTATCTCCACCAGATCAATCGTTTCAATTCTTGTGTGAATATCACATCTTTTTCGAATTCCTCCATGAATATATTACTGAAGATTGGGGATAGTGGACTTCCCATTGCCATTCCGAAGCTTTGTTTGTAAAATTGATCATTTATTTGAAAATATGTGGTATTTTCGCATAAACCAAGTAATTCCATGTATCATCGATTATGGAATTACTTGGTTTATGCGTAAATATCACCTACTGAATTGTATAATGTGTTACGGTAAAACGCATGCGGTCAAGCAGAAACTGAAAGGAAAGGAAAGTAAGAACCTGCGCAAAACACGATAACGTATAAAAGATAAAAAGAACATTAAAAACGTCATGCTAAAACTTGTAGAGTGGGGTGGGTTAAAGAAAAAGGAGAAATAAATCTCGATACAATTTTTATTGGCAAATTATTTAAGCAAAATTACAATAGATAACAGGAAATCCAACAAAAGAAACAAAAAAGTGATTGTTCGCATTCGTCCCAACGGGTTTTACATAATATGAGAATCTAAATTTTTATGCATAACTATATCAAAAAATTTTTAAGTATAGCACCTAATTTTAAATACCTCAAAATAATTTTTTGGTTACATATCAAAAAGAAAATCTTACCATCCATTCTAGCAGTCCTATAAAAAAAAATTAGAAAAAAACTTGATCTTACTGATTTTCTAAAAATCATCTAAAAAATATTCCCCCTAAAAATGAAATATATTATATATATTCTACATAATGTTTACCTGCACTTTTCACGATTTAATCTCTGACAAGTAAACAAAAAAATTTCATAATAGTCAGTAAATAATTTTAAAAAAGGAACTCTCACTCGAAGAAGTGCCCTTTGAGCTAGTGGTAAACAATGTTTTCAAATAAATGATCAATTTTACAAACAAAGCTCGAATGGCAATGGAAGTCCACTATCCCCAATCTTCAGTAATATATTCATGGAGGAATTCGAAAGATGTGATATTCACACAAGAATTGAAACCATTGATCTGGTGGAGATACGTTGATGATGTTTATGCTATTTGGCCTCATAATATAGAATTAATTAAAACTTTATACAGTCAATTAACGAAATAGAACCAACTATTAAATTCACATATGAATTAGAACAACATGGAAAACTTCTGTTTTTAGATATTCTAGTTAGCAAAAACGGTACAACAATTAATACATCGGTATATAGAAAACCAACGCACACAAACAGATACTTAAACTTGATTCAAACCACCCACAATGTGTCAAACGAGGAATTATCAAACCATGTATGATAGAGCAAAATTAATATCATCAAACGAAGAAATTTTAAAGAAAGAGAAAGACCTAATCAGATGTACACTAATAGAAAACAAATATCCTAAAAGAATAATAGAGAAAGAAATGAATAAAACCCTAAAAATAAAGAAAAAGAAATACAAAACAACGATACACACCACAAAATGCTCTCAATACCATACATAAAAGGATTCTCCGAAAAATTCAAAGAATAGGAAACAAATTTAGAATTAAAACAGTATTTAGAACCAACAATACACTAAGAGCACAATTAACAAAAACAAAACCCAAAAACGCAATTACAAAATTCAAAAACTGTATCTACAAAATACTGTGCGAATGTAATAAGTTTTATATAGGAGAAACTTCCAGACCATTTGAAGTTCGATTAAGAGAACATAAATCATATATAAAAATAGAAAATTTGAAAAATCCATGATTTGCCAACATGCATGGGACTCCAGTCATAAAATAAAATGGGAAGATGCAAAATTATCGACAAAGAAGAAAACCACCAAAACGCAAAATCAAAGAAGCTGCCTATATAACCCACATAAAAATAACTGCGTTGCAAACGAATCCGTGACTCTCAGTAAACAATGGATTCCATTACTAAAAGAAATAACAAAAGAAATAACAAATGAAGATCAAATGCCCACAATATCTAGGTAGCATTGCAAGTTTTTCCTGGGTTTTCCTTGCGATATTAACATGAAATACAGCCTACATACATGATTTCTATTTATACATACAATAACTAATTACATAACAATAAGCATATTAACTAGAAAACCATTATTTCGGCAAATTATAAATGTTGAGGATCTTGGTAGCCACAGGTTGCTTAACCCCTTCACTGAATCTCGGTAAAATAAGACATAAAATCAGAAATCTCTCAATTGTATAAATAGAAAATGTTAAAAATGTTTCCCAAATTATTGAATTTATATAAAATTCACCAATAAAAATTAATCAGCTGATTTCACGTTAAGCTATTGGCTACCATAGGAAAGTCGATCCCAGGTCGCAACACAAATTGAAGGCAATCATTCTTTAAACTTTAAAATTTTTGCTTAGTGTACTCAAACCAAATATTTCAAACATCAATAAATCAAAGTAACCTTCAATTTATGTCATAAACGTCAAACTTGAAGTTTTTATTATTTTGACAACGATCCTAGGTCATGGATCAAAACGTAAATAAAATAGATTTTAAAAACTATGAGTGGTTTCATTCCCAAAGAAGATTAAGAAGAATATTATTATCTACGTTTAGTGTATAATAAAATATTAATTTTTGGTCGTATTGCATTTTAAAATCCAAGTATTAGTAGATTTATTTCTTGCTTTAAGTGGAAGTGACAAAAATCGTTTTGTGACTTGGGTTTAGGAAAAAGTCGATAGGACTGAGAATTTTCTAATTATGTTTTATTTGCTATAGAAGCTGGGTTTGTTAATTGAAATAACCTGCCATTATTATAATGACCCACCACGTTATGTTTGGACTGTTAGTCAGTCCAGATGGTCCTTAAATGTTTGGGGTGGTATAATAAGAAACTATATTATTGGGCGATATTTATTTGATAGCATTGTAAATCGAGTGATTTATTTAGATTTTCTGTGAAACCAGTTACGTTAATTAATACAACATTTGCGTAATGAAGTCAACAGAGAATGTGATATTTATATGATGGAGCACCAGTTCATAATGTCATGCAGATAAGTACATTTTTGATTAATGAATTTTCTGAGAGATGGATAGGTAGAAGAAGATCTGTTAAACGACTATGCCGTTCACCAGAGTTATCTAAAGTTGACTTTTTTTATGGGGTTTTTTAAAAATCAACTAAATAACACACCTGGAATGACAAGGGAAGATATGAAACAACGAATAGCAGACTTTTCTAAAATATTGATGTCCATAAGTTGAGAAATGTTAGCAGACACTTGATGACCACCTGAGATTACTGTTTAGAAGTCGATGATGGTTAGTTTGAACATTTAATAAAATAACTATTTCTTTGTATTTGTGTACAGCTAATTAGCTGTATTTTATTCATTTATTTAAAATTATATCAATTTGTTAATTTTTTTATTAAACGGATTCTCTTTTCTGATTCAATTTCAAATTTGTATCATTATCAGACTTAAAAATATTAACGTCATGTTTAATTAACATGTTTATAAAAATAACACGTAACTTAAGAAAAACACTGAATCTTTCAACAAAACTGTCAATTTTTCAAAAACTTAATTTTAGAGGTCATATGGTATAGACGTGAATTAAAGAGATTTAATAGCTTTACCAACCTACTGAATTGTATAATGTGTTACGGTAAAACGCATGCGGTCAAGCAGAAACTGAAAGGAAAGGAAAGTAAGAACCTGCGCAAAACACGATAACGTATAAAAGATAAAAAGAACATTAAAAACGTCATGCTAAAACTTGTAGAGTGGGGTGGGTTAAAGAAAAAGGAGAAATAAATCTCGATACAATTTTTATTGGCAAATTATTTAAGCAAAATTACAATAGATAACAGGAAATCCAACAAAAGAAACAAAAAAGTGATTGTTCGCATTCGTCCCAACGGGTTTTACATAATATGAGAATCTAAATTTTATGCATAACTATATCAAAAATTTTTAAGTATAGCACCTAATTTTAAATACCTCAAAATAATTTTTTGGTTACATATCAAAAAGAAAATCTTACCATCCATTCTAGCAGTCCTATAAAAAAAAATTAGAAAAAAACTTGATCTTACTGATTTTCTAAAAATCATCTAAAAAATATTCCCCCTAAAAATGAAATATATTATATATATTCTACATAATGTTTACCTGCACTTTTCACGATTTAATCTCTGACAAGTAAACAAAAAAATTTCATAATAGTCAGTAAATAATTTTAAAAAAGGAACTCTCACTCGAAGAAGTGCCCTTTGAGCTAGTGGTAAACAATTTTATAAATGTTAGCCTATTGTGACCAAAAAGGTAAATATCATATTCCTAATTGATTATTTAACAAAAAAAATTTTGAGGATAGGTGGATGGTATTTATGCACTTTTCTAAATTAATTTTTTATATCAAGAAGTATCATTGTCTTATAAATTATAAAATAAAGGAAAAAAAATATTGTTGCCCTAAGGCTTGTAACTATGACACGATGCAGCCAACTACATCAGCGGATTTAAAAAGAGAGATTTGGACGATGCACTCTGCGAAGGCCTCGTTCTGCGAGAAGTAGGAATCTTGGGGACCATCTACTTCATCGTCGACTTACATTGAAGGAGAAAAAACCATCAGCAACAAACCTCGCTGGTTATTTCCATATGACCATCAAACCGTTTGAGCACCGGTTTGAAGCAACCTCATTCGTAGTAAACTCCTACCATCAAGACTGGGAAGTGAAAATCTTCTGCATGGGTTCTTTCAGTACATAAACAATCATTCCAAGTTATAAAAATATAGAACAGTAGTAATGTTCGGATGTTCCAGGTTTTCACAACCCACATTCCAATAAAAACAGGCCGTTACACATAAAAGAAATTTATCTGTGACTAACAAGATAATTACATTTTTTATACGAAAAGATGGGAGTGATTCTTTTAGCTTAGGTAACTAACAAATCCAAATTAAACATTTTCGCATTGCCCCGTGTTGTACAAAACAATTTATTTGTTCACTTCCTCGCGAAGCTAGTATCGAACTCCATTTTTAAAATGCTATCCTAATGGATGCCACATGTCAAAAGAATACTTCGAAAGTATTCGAAATGTATAGCATCTGCGCCTGATTAAATTGAGCAGTGCTCAAATTATATACACATGAACATGTAAGCTGGATTGCTTAAGCAACTATGTAAATTCAGAAAATTTAACAATGTTCAAAATGCGATGTTAAATACAAAAGAGGCCGAAATGTGTTAAATATAGAAACAATTGCACTTAAACAATAAGGTAGAATGATAGTGAATTAGGAATGGCTAGTGCCATAAAGTACAACAATAGAATGGCAAAGTGTTAGAATCACCAGAAGAATGTTTAATAGAACAATACATGCAGGGATTGTATTAGAATGAATTTTATGGGAACAGATCGAGTTATTAAATTATGATACACGTTCCCCTATAACAGGTAGTTATATAAAATGTTGAAGGGAAAGTGTGGGAATATTTGAAAAGTCTTAAATTGAACGAAAATATTTAAAAGTGTAAAATTGAACGTAACAAAGGGTATTTTATTTAAAACAACGTTTTTGCTATTCGCAATTTGCAAAAGTTTAGGAATGATTACAACCACCCTGTAGAACTAAGTCGCCAAATATTTGCATATTTAGCGAGGAACGGCCTTTGTTTATCTGTGTATCAAATATATACCAAACTTTAAAAACTGAATGAGTCTACACATGACAATGTTTTGTCAGAAATTTCATGAACAAAATTCATACTTGGCAGCACTGCATTTAAAACAAAAATATGCTCGTAGTGCATTTAAAGGGAGCAATCAAAATATGACAAAATATAGGGTGTTCAATTCAAAGAAACAGCTCGGCACAGAACCATGATTAATCAAATTACCCTCTATGTTTTACAAGTGTGCAATGGTACACATCATACAACTTTTATCTGAAATATTTTTTATGTATACGATATTAAGTGGGATATTGAACTTGTTCTGTCATGCAAGACTATATTATATTTTTTTCCATAAATACAATGTGCAAAGATTTTATTCGTAACTTTAAGAGCTCATCACAGTAGCGGCCATCTTGAAATTTTTAAAGATTCAAATTTCTTTCCTATTAGGCACCCAAATTAAAAACGGTTTTAATAAAAGTTACTTATTAAATAATTGTCTATATGGGAAAGTCATTTAGGTTTTTTAACTGAAAAAATTTTTTTTGCTGATAATAGAGCGATTTAAACAAAACCCGTAACTTTCCCAAATGTGTGAACAATTTTTATGAATTTTCATCAAAATTGCTCACTACAATTCAGTTTATTTATCGAATAAATCAAATATTAGTATTTTTTAGAAAAATGTACCTGCAATGTGCTGCTGTGGAAAAATTCAGAACTTCCATGTCACTCACTATTGTAAAACAGAAATGGTTTGAATACATGCTATACAAAACAAAACACAACACACATACAGGAAACGCTATACTGTTGAGGTCAAACTATCATTATGTTTTCGACTATAGTCGTAATTGCTCGCAAATCTATTTATAACGTTCATTATGGATATTATTTAGGCCTCAGCATTTATTGTAAAAAAGAATAAATCCAGAAATGTTTAATTTTTATGTTTTGGGATAAATTTAAAAACGACTGTCTCACGCCAGTAATGCCGTTGCTGCAATGATGTTAGGTTACTGTTAGAAATAGATATTATTATTAAAAAATACAAATCACTTAACACGCATGTCAGAACAGTTGTTTTAAAACTATTGCATACTGTTCTGATATGCGTGTTAAGTGATTTGCGTTTTTTAATAATAATATATATTTCTAACAGTAACCTAACTTATCATTGCAACCACGACATTACTGGCGTGAGACGGTCGTAATATGACAAGCTGCATGCAAAACGTAAATAAATAAAAGCAAAACAAACTTTGGACTACTTAAAAATGCAGACATGCATCTTTATTCTACTAGAGGAATGTTTACTGTGTCCGATTCAGTACACTTTGTTTATTATTTCGTCGTTAGAAAATGATAAGGGAAACGCAGATGTAATAAGAAAATAAACCAAACCAATATTTGTAGCTTTTTCCAAACTGTAATTAAAACCCACTTGACACTTTACCTAATCATTTTTTATTAGAGATACGTTTAAACCATTATGCTGTTTTTCCATTTATTGGCTAATTAATTAATATAACAGCTTTGTCAATTTCATATTAGAAATTGTAAAATAATTGTGCGATGCCATTGTAGGAATGTTCTTGTGATTTCTTGTTTCCTAATAATTTTTTTTACAATAGATATCGGAATTTCAAAGGTTTTCACTGGTTATAAATGTTAGAGAATAAGTATAATTAAAATATGTGAGGTTTATAACTGGACTAATAAGTTCCACAACACTGCCATCTATATGTACTCCCTGGCACTTCATAAATCAAGTAGGCGGAGTATTAAACTTCATATCCTTTTCTAATGAATATGTGCATCTCGACATTTTGTCTCGCCCTATGTTACCTCACCCCAACCCGCGCTTTTACAGCAGATGGTAGGTAACCTGCTATGATTCAGCTTCGAAACGTTATGAACTGTGTATGTGCATGCAAATAGACGTGTTTTCCGATCAACAAAATGACAAGTGCATTCACATTATGTTAAAACAAGATATCTATTCTTTATCATCTCTTGTATTTATATTATTATAATTATGATTAATCAAGCTCCTATTCATGCATAACAAGGTGTTCCTCAAAACCTTAAAATATCGAAGTGGTCCTTATATAACTATCCAGATTGCTTTATATAAAACAACCACTAACACTAACCAGAATTTCTTTGCATAATGGGCTACCTTGATGATTAGAGGCTCTCTAATGCATTGTATGTCATTATATTGTCTTTCAAAAGGTTTATAGATAGTTTTAATTCTTTGGTTGTTTGTTAATAGGGGTCATTTTTAATTAGATGGGGTATAAACTTTAAACTTCTTTAACTTCTTCGGTACTTTCCTTGTTATCATTGACGAAATTTTGAATAATATGAAACCCATATTAAACCCATTTCTTACTGATCAAAGGAGGTTTTGTAATTTTGTTAAGTAAGTTATTGCAGTTAGTGGTTGAAATGTCGAATGTCGTTCAAGCAAGTGGGGAAGTTACGATATATGGTATTTAATTCATTCCATGTTGACATTAGCATTTCTATAAAATCCATTTGCATAATCATAATTTCTAGTGTCCTTGTGACCATAACATGTAAGTATTAGCTAAGATATTCTATACCGATTTATTAACTGTAGTAAGTAGTTTATCACACTGACTCATATATTACATCTATTGCTATTTATTGGTATGTGGCCTACGATCATGGGAAAGGTTTTTTTATTTGGCAATTAGATGCACGAATTGTATTCTTCCTAGCTTTTGGAGCTACATAGCAATTGATTATTATTTTTCTCTTAACTAAAGATGCTTTTGGAAAACGTAGTTTGTACATCAAGATAGCTTTATAAGCATTTGAATATATACACTGTATTGCATTAATGTTTTTTGAAGCATTTTTCTCATCTAAGTCTATTATCTAGCTTGTATAATTTCTCTTTGTTACATTTCCGAACAATTGCACATCCTAACAAATACACTATAAGTTGTAGTTTTTTTCTGGTTGTGTTATCATATAAAATGTCAAGTATTTTGTTTTATTTGCTTTTAGAGCTAAAAATTAAAAGTTTGTAACTGTTCGAGTGAACATTTCCTATCAAATAATACTCTTAAAAGTTAAGATACAAAAATTTAATACAATTTTTTGGCAATTTATTTTTAAAATGCGGTTTTCCTGAATTAGTTTAATAGTACTAATTTTAATTTTAGTTTTGTTCTTATATTTTTTTACTATCGTTTTTTTATTCTAGATCAAGCATCAATCCTAGTTGAAACAAATGCCATAGTAGAAGGTGCAAGCTTTTTACAGTATATTACGCTTCCAAATAAACAGT
Organism: Platerodrilus igneus; assembly: GCA_036346225.1. Lineage (NCBI taxonomy): Eukaryota > Metazoa > Arthropoda > Insecta > Coleoptera > Lycidae > Platerodrilus > Platerodrilus igneus. The sequence continues at coordinate 5,650,191 of JARFIW010001690.1, forward strand.
GGAAAAGGTGTACATTAAAGTTCAATGATGTTGAAATAGACCTTAATTTAAGTTCAGTCGATACTTTTATGTTTTTATCAACTTTTAATGAGGTATAATACACTTCCATTCTCATAAAGAGATGTATTGAATTTGATTTTTAGATTGATGAGGACATTTCAAAAAGAGTAAAAAGTTTAGGGCGTGGAATGTGTGGATTTCAGCTGGTAAATGCAACACTACCAATGTCTACTATTAAACAGTGGTCATTAACAGCTACAGATAAGTTAGACAAGAGTTATCGAAGTTTGTTTAAAGTTGTAGTATCTGGTAGAAAGTATTTATTAAAATGCAGATGTTTATTTAAAATTATATTTTATAGCAAAACCAAATACCAACTTAGTAAAAGAAGTATGTGTTGGTGATTGGACTATCTGGAGTTGTGGTACTGATACAAGTGAACAGAGTTACTGTGCTCTTTACAATCCTGATGGTAAATTAGTGCAGGATGGAAGGACATGTAGTTATAAAAGTAAAACTGTGTTAATGAGTGATATTGGAAAGTGGAAATGTATTACAGGGATTCAGAAATCAATGGAAACTGAAGATTACACACTTGAGACGATTAATAAAGGTATGAGGCTAAAATTGAAAATTATGAACGTATAAATATTATCTTTTGATTTTTACCAATTGAAACCAACCTACACTAGTTTTAATTAAGATATTTATTACTTAATCATAAATATATCAGTAAACAACTAAAAGGAGAGAGTAATTTTTTATATTCAAGTTTTTCTACTATGGCAAGTTTTTTTTACACGAAAGTTGTATTCAAATTTGAATTGTTTATATGAAAATTATGTTATATTTCCTAAAAGTTATTCATCTACTTGTTAATGTACCAGATACAATCTGGCGAGGTAGAAGTATGCTAGTTTGTGTTCTGGTAAAATTTTTGTTCGTTTATAGTAGTGTAATACTTTTGATCTCCATTTATGATTTTTTCCATTTTATTTAACACCATGAAGAGATGTGAATAGATTTTTACAGCTTTGCCTCATAAGGCTCTGACTCATAACTCTAAATAATCCAGAGAAGGGATGCTAAGTGATGCTAAAGACAAGATCAAGGATTTACAGCTAGCTGGGTTTTCCTCAGGTAGAGTGTGAGGTATTACATGAGTCTATCGGGTATAACATTTAGACACTATAAAAAAAATGGCACCACTATCTATAAATATCGCAAAAGATGCCTGAATAGTCGAGGAAGGATACAAAAACCCTCGAACAATCTGCAACAACGATTTAAAATAAATCTTTGGCACAAACCAGTAGATGTAATCCTTACTTACGCCTGGTTGTCAGTGTTCTGACAATCAGTAACAAAATAATACAAAGCAAATAATATACAGAACACTGTTTATGTCCCAAACATATGAATAGATTATAATTTTAATGGAGTGTCATCCACATGGCGGTAAGTCATTGATACTTAATTGAAAATCCACAAACCACAGTCAAAAAACCAAATCAATTCCTTAAGTTAATTGACATATATCCTACTCGAAGAAATGCTGAAAATAAACACATGTACTCAATTAAAGGTTGGTTGATAATTCTACAACTTTGAAATCTATATCAGACAGCCATCATCTAAGCTCTTCACAGTCCATTTTCTAAACAATCCAGAACATCCATCATAATACTATAATATTCTGCACATATTTTCGAGAATGTTTTATTATACATTTCTTGCTATTATCATGTATGTCCTTAAATATCAGAGGACTAGGTCGATTCGAAATCAGTTCTCAGGTAGCCGCCTGAGGCTGTGTTGACGGAAATTTAATTTCAACTCGGTATTAATTAGGGAAGAAAACAGTTGCAAACACTTTAAATACTCCCTGTATGTTTATTGTGGTTTGTTTAGCATTTTTCTTAATCTTCTTTGGGAAGTAAACCACTCATACTTTTTAAAATCATCTTTGTCCCTGCGACGCAGAGGATAGCGCATTGGACTTCTAATAAAGATGATTTTAAAAACTATGAGTGGTTTACTTCCCTAAGAAGATTAAGAAAAACACTTTAAATACAATCTAGTTTTGCTCATAAAAAGGCATACTTGTTTGTGGGTTGTATAAAATAAGGCACTCAAGTTGAAGTGGTGCAAAACAAACTCACTGAATTCATATCTATAAAAATGTATATATGGCAACCTTAAAATTAAAAAAGATTAAATAATTTAATATATTTACCAAGGCATTCAAGCACATTAAAATATGAAAACCTCTATAAAATATTCCATTTTGCAGCACAACATGCAGTCTAACAATGTAATGATAAAGTTAATATGTAAAAATTTAATTGACACCACCTTTACTTTCAGCACAATGCTAATTAAAATACCCATCTATACCATATTTTACTGTTGTCTTGTTCCCAAAATGCTTAATAATGTGCTAAAAAATTTAGCTCAAAATAACTAGTTGCTAATTTACTTTGACCAGTGTCAACTTCAATTGCTGTGCAATAAGCACATTGAAATACTAGTATTTTGGAACCTCTTTTTAATGTTATGGTGCACTTAAAATGCAGACTCGTGTGTATCAAAATTCTAGTATTTTGTATCAAAAAAAAAGATTTCAAATCTTTCAACTTGAATATTTATTTGAAGAATATGTCAATACGAAAGTGTGCCAGTTTTTATGAAGTCTACTTGGTATATTTAAGTATTTATAATTAGTTTTTATTTTTGGAAAATTGTATTATGCTATTTTGCGCAGGCAAGAAGGAAAGTCACAAAGTAGATAGAGAAAATCATACCAAATACTGCAACAAAACACAGGGACAGAATAGTAGAATCGTACTCCAAAAAAATTAGAGTTTGGGCTAGCTCAAAAGCGCCATAGAGTAGGGAGGGTGACCTAGAAAGAAAAGAACCGGAAACCGCAGTAACAAAGAAACATATTACAAAGGAAAACATACAGTTCCAAAAGAATATTTACAAACATCGAAAACACATTTACGTAATCATTCATTACAACGTGATGTACATAAAGTGTCAATTTACATATAATACAGGGTTTTGCAAAAAAATAGGAATCTCTCATAGGGATAGAAAAATTATTTACAGTTTATATAAAAACCAAAGCGTAATAATTAGATTTGATGAATAGAAAAGGAAGCTAAGATTAGAAATGGTGTTAGACAGGGCTGTATACCATCTCACTTGATTTTTAATGTTTATATTGAGGAAGCTTTAAACTTAGCTAGAGAGAGAAAAGATATAGGTATTAGTGTACAGGGACAAAAAATAGACATGTTACATTTTGTAGATAATATAGCCATTATAGCAGAGTCTAGGAAAGAGTTAGGAGAGTTTTTAAATATTTTAGATGAGATACTACAGAGTAACTATAGCATGAGAATTAACTCAGGAAAGACAAAGATAATGACAAGTGAGTTACAGCCTAGTTCTAAACCAAAAGTAAAAATAGATAATATCGAGTTAGAGGAGATAGATGAATTTTACTGTTTAGGTAGTATAATTACAAAGGACGGACGTAGCAGAAGGGATGTAGTAGCTAGAATAGCTCAAGCTAAAAAAATGTTTTTGAAAAAGAAGGACTTACTAATAGCTAATAGTATTAGTTTAGATAATAGAAAAAGTTTCAAGTCGTATGTATGGAGCGTTCTATTATACGGTAGTGAGACTTGGACAATTAAAGAGGTAGATAAGAAAAAGATAGAAGCTTTTGAAACTTGGTGTTATAGGAGAATGTTAAAGATTAGCTGGACAGATAGAGTAACAAATGAGGAAGTTTATAGAAAGATAGGTGAGGAACCCTGTAGAGATAGAATGATAGGGAACCAGTTAAGACATGAGGGACAATTTAATAAGGTCTTAGATTATACTACCAAATAAAAATAGAGTAGGAAGAACTAGACAAAGCTATATTAGTCAAATTATTAGAGATTTAGGTTGTGAAGGGTATGTAGACTTTTTTAGACTAGCTCAGAATAGAAAAGAATTTACAGCTGCGTCAAACTGACCATAAGTAAGTTCGAAAACAAAACAAAAAATTAAATAAATAAAAATCAGTTAACTAAATGTCACCATGACAACGCACAATTAGTTAGCGGTCTGGCATGTTGGTAGCGATTTGTTGCTTAAGCCTTACCATAACATATAATTTAATAAACGTCATCATGACATAACTCACAATTAGTTAGTGGTCTGGCATATTGGCAGCGATTCGCTGCTTAAGCCTTACCATAACATATAACTTAATTAACGTGTCCATGACATAACTCACAATTAGCTAGCGGTCTGGCATGTTGGCAACAATTCGTTGCTTAAGCTTTACAATAACATATAACTCAATAAACGTCTCCATGACATATCTCACAATTAGTTAGCGGTCTGGCAGGTTGGCAGCGATTCACTGTTTAAGCCTTACCATAACATATAATTTAACACTTTTTCTTTTTTGGATGGGATAACCAGGTAATATTTCATTTCCTTATAAATGGGAATCATGTAGACATGTAAGAGTTCTGTAAGAACCATCAGGTTGCTAATATCTATGTAGAGCCAGATAAATAAGAAAAAGATAAAGAAGTATAGGAAGACCAAGCGATATTAGTCAAATTATTAGAAATTTAGGTTGCGAAGGGTATGTAGAACTTTTTAGATTAGCACAGAATAGAAAAGATGTTAGAGCTGCATCAAACCGACCTTAAGTAAGGTCGAAAATAAAATGATGTTGACAGTATAACCTAAACTTTTAAAAATATCAAGCATAAAATCTTAGTATCTACATATGAGTATACTTACAACATGTTCCAACCCTAAATATGTACAAGAAATCAGGTAATAAAACAGTAACAGTAACATCTGCTTTAGGAAGCGCACCTCATAACATTAAATATTTAAAGGGCCAGTTGTTGACGTTAACATTAATTTATACAGTAGAAAGTAAACATTAAAAAGTACTATAACGCATTAAAATTTTAAATAGCAAGTTTTAAGAATAATTACATAATTATTTGTGTTATGAACATATCTAAGGTCTGCAATTTATTGCGGAAGCAATCAAAAAGAAGTGTCCTCTAAAACAGCAACACAAAACAAAGCAAACAGAAAAATACATTGTACCTTGAGATATCTTATTTATTTATATATAAAAACATGTGTTGATCACAAAAGTGAATTACATTTAGTCTATGATATGATAAATAACAACAGCATTAATAAATATTGTAAATTAGGAAAATAAAGGAGGCAACTGCAAACCCTTCACTTCACTCAATTACTCTTGAACCGAATAAAATTTTTTTTAAATTTATCTAGTGGCAATTCTCTAATACTGTCATTTATGGCATTGTAAAAAAGACAGCCATAGTAATTAGGACCAAACTAACTTCTAGAAATACGGTGGTAGGGCAAAAACAGATTTAATTTACCATGTGTATTAACATCATGTATGCTAGAATGCTTATAAAATTTTAATATATATTTTGTATGTATATATTACTGTGGTCATAATAGGCATTAGTAAGCTCGAATTTGTAGTTATTGCAGGGTAAAAGGTGTATAAATGGATCACGCAAAATTTGAGACATTTTTGAGCAAAAGCGGATGACATTTGACCAATTATTATTAAAAATTAGGATAGTTGTATAAAGTGGTAAAATTTTCACTGTAAATATTAATTATTAATTAGTTAGGAAACTTAATTTGAGGCGCATAATTGCGTAAATATAAGTGAAACGTAATTTCGTAAAGCTTAGTTAAAAGTTGTTATAAAATAGCGTATGAATTCTGTAAATATAAAAGTTTTCTGGTTTGTGGCATAAAAATCAATAATACGAGGATTTAGTTAGTATAGCATTTCAAGCGGCGGTTGTTATTCGAGTTTATGCCCACGTGTTATAATATTTCTAGGAAGGTTGACGTCGTAAACAGATAACATTCTATAGAGCTTGTCAACAAGTAAAATTGTGTGAAATAGATAATGAGGGACAAAACACAGGTGTGCACTGCCCGTACAAAAACAAATCAATAAAATTTAAAGAGAAAGACTATAGTTTACATGAGGTAATAAAGGAAGGAGAATAGTATATGTTGAGTGAAACGTTGACTTTGAAAACGCCTGCTAGACAGGAACACTAGAAGTTAATGAGAGGAAGAAAGACTTGTGTTTTCAGAATATATCGAGTAGTAAGGGAATAAGGCAGCTAGGGATAATTTACAAACATAGTACGACTATTAGAGTAAGTTAACAGAAGTAAGGCAGATGATGATATTGGTGGGTTAAGTATAATATAGCTTATAAATAACGGGGGAACAAGAATCAGAAATAACATAAAACGGGAGATTTTAAATGTAAGTTAGAATGAAACAAGAGATATGCGCTTAGACAGGAGGCGTATTTAAGAGGCTAAAGTATAACGATCAGTGCTAGGGGTTTCATGGAAGGCAGTGGCGGTTGCAAAATTTTAATGAGGGTTTCTGCGTATAGAACTTGTTTGGGGTAAAAATTCTGGGATTTTGTCGACGGATAACAAATTTGTACCGAGAATGTTTCAAGGATAATCGTGGGTTAGTGGAATTGTGTGACCGTTGTGTTATTTGTGCTGTGTTACCAAGAAAAGGTGTTATAGGGGTATGGAAAAGTGATGCAATGAGGTGGCTTTTTGAGCTTATATAAACCAGGAGGAGGTAGTGGATTGCTCTCTTCTTTTCTACGTTCGATTGCCAACCAAGCTACTGATAAAAGTAATTTAGTGAAGTTCTGCAAAAGTTTAATTAGCACAAGTGGGTGCTTAAATAATTTGGCAATGCAGTAAATCGAAATTAAATATCAAGTAAGTACAATTTTAGTACTTCTTGTTGGAGGCGGTGTGTGCCAACCAATATCAGGTGTATGGGAGCATGGTAGTACCGTACATTTGTGTGGAGGAATCTGATTAGAAGCGGTGTTTTCCTAATGGTGAGAAGCCACCTGGAGATAGTATTTAAACGTGCTGTCGAGAGGGAGGATCACATTGGAGATGGTGTCCATGTGTAGAACCAGTATTTGAACGTGCAGTCGAGAGGGTGGATCACGTTGAAGATGGTGTCCATGTAGAGAGCCGGTGACACAAAAATCCAGGTAACTCTACTTTATAAAACTGTTGGTTTGTGATTTTGTGGGTGACAATTTGGTGATTTTTGTGTATTTATTATATTATAAGGACATTTTAATTGTTGATATACCTAGACAAGACTAAATGAAAATTTATTTACGTAATATTTTTATGATATCTCATGAAGGCAAAACTTTAACTTTTTGTAAAAGGTAAAAGGGTTTTTGGTACTTTTCAGTGCTGTAGTCAGTACTTAGATAAAGGAAGGTTTACTATGAGCTCGTATTTGACCTGTGGTGTAAAGTAAAATTTGGAAATAAGCCCTGTTAATTTTGGTTCATAATTAATGTAATAAATTTCAAAATTATTTTTTTTAAAATGAGATTTATTTTCACAATGGATAAAATGTGTTAGAGATTGAAATACATGAGGAATGTAAATTGAAATTATAAGTAACAAATTGGATATAATAATAAATAGTGACGTACTTTTGGCAATCTACGTTATTTTTAGTAGGGTAGGATTTTCAGGGAACGAGTGAGCAGCCGCGGCGAATATCTCTGAGGAAGCTGAAGGTTTTGGCGTCTGAATTGGAAGGCATCTTCAGAGGATATTGTTGTTGGATGATATGAATTGCAAGTCTAGGTGGTAGGGCTTCAATTTCAGGTACGTGGAAAATTTCGTAACAGCATTACAAATTTTGGGAAGTTGCAGCAGGTAAGATACGCAGAATTTTGGCACCCATGTTGTGGAGCAAGAATAAATGAGCCATTTCCAAGGAAGCTACAGAGAATTTTGATGGCCCAACGCTGGGGCTCGATACAAAGGTAGATACGCAGATTTGAAATGATCATTTGGGCTTTGCATAAAAGTTTACGTTATTATTTCATCTTATTCACTGTAATACGATAGTATTTATTAATTTACCTTGTGTAATTAACTACCTAAAATATTTATGTATTTAATACTGGGCTTCCTGTCTATAACTGACATAAGTCAAAAACTTGACAATGTCAGATATGATTGACAAAAATACCAAATGTAATTTAAAGTTAGGTTCCGGCAAACCCAGGATACAAGTTCAAGTCCTGTTCAAGTCCTTATATTTTCCATCTTTCAATTGCTACCTCGATTTGAAATGATTTGGGCTTTGCATAAAAGTTTAAGTTATTATTTCATCTTATTCACTGTAATATGATAGTATTTATTAACTTACCTTGTGTAATTAACTATCTAATATATATATATATATATATATATATATATATATATATATATATATTTTAAACTTATAAATACTTGGAAATGTTGAAATTTTAAGTTTACTAAAATAGCTGTGACAATCATCCCTATAAGCGAAGTTCGCCATTGTCCTAATGGCATGATGTAATTGAAAAACGCTTTTTGCAGAAGAGTAGTGACGCTCACACTTTCACGGCATTAGACAGATGACAATGGAACATTGCGAAATAACTGGATATAATGAACTCAAAAGAAACTGAGGTTTTCAAAAAATTGACAAAATATATAACTTGGCAAAGTTTGCCACACAGATTATCACAATGCTTGTCCCAGTTTAAGGTGACATCCTATGTAACACCCAGAAATTGCAGTGAACATTCATTATCAGGTAGTCCTCTTTTTTAAAAAAAAAACATTTGGGTGGTTTTGTGCTTATTTAAACAATTTGTTTTGTTGAAATCAATTTTGTACTGCATTTCTGGATTTATTACTTTTCATCTTAAGTTCATCAAAATAATGTAGTATCATCGGTGTATAAAATTAGTTTTGTATTAGTCAAGTTGGAAGGCAGATCATTAATGAAACTCAAAAACAATAGTGGGCTCAAAACTGATCCCTGAGGTACTCCAAAGGGTACATTTACAGTAATGGCAACACACCATTGTAATAAACAGACTGCGCCCTATCAATTAAATATGATTTGATTAAATTAATACTTGTTTGGTCGAAACTTAACATGTGCAACTGTTTTATCAAGATTGATTGACTGACACAATAAAAGGCTTTACTAAGATCACAAATATCTGCCAGCAGGTAATCACACTTTTCAAAAGCTTCAGTAATCTTTAGTACTAACTTAATAACCGCATCGTTTGTAGATAAACCTTTGCGGTATCCAAATTGTTGAGCACATAATGATTTCCCATTTTCATGATATACTAGCATCTGATCCTTAAGAACCGTTTTAAAAATTTTTGAGAATACCAGTAGTAATGATATCGGACGATAATTTGTTACATGCCAAAAAGCAGCTATGTATCATATTTAGATTAAGTATAAATATGTGAGTGAATTCCCGCCACTATTTTAAAATAGACTTGTTCATTTCCGTCATTTCGGACAGTTGCATTTGCGCAAAAGAGTGCGCAGACGTGGAGTGATGGGGAAGTGCGCGGTTTGCAACATGACAGGACATGAGGATTATTAGCCACGAGACGTCGAACGGTGACGTTTGTCTGTGTCGTTCTTTTGTCTTTTCTTTTTTCGGGATGTAGGTTTTCTTTTATCTGTACCTTTTATTGTTACCTCTACCTGTATCCTACAGTACCGCTACGAATGTCGAAAGAGGTATACAAATAAATTTGGCTTCAATAATGGCCTGACGTAACCCGCACCAAACAACACCCAAACGAGATACCCCGAGATCAACTGCATGGCGCGTTTAAGTGAGTACGTTTGTTTTACTTTTGTGTAAATATAAACTTGAATCATTGTAAACGTATTTGGTACGTGATACAATTTGACATGTAATTATGTCATAATATCATTATTGTGCAATAGTGTGAACGTGGATCGTATCAGTGTTGCCAACTGTAGTAGTGGCACTGAATACGGACATCGGGGCTATAACAAATTTGCAATATCATTACATTAACCTTTTTTGTGATTAGAAACCACCTTAGTATGTTTCAAAACTCGTGGGAAAATAGCATAATACTGCAATTTATTAATTTCATTAATGGAGTTAATATTATATTGACCACTATTTTAATCAATGAAATGTTCAAATTATAAATATCCTTGGAATGTTTTGATTTCATTGATGTTAAAATATTACATAAATAAGTATAAGAAATTTCGTGAAAGATAAACCAATCATTCTTGTATTCACTTCTCACAGTACATCGTCCATTCCGCACCTTGCAGAATACATTTTATAGAGATTGACTGCCATCGTTTTGAAAGATACGAAAACAAACTGCCGTTTTTCACATGTAGTCATATGGTAAGAAGGTCTATTGTACCAGTTGTTTACACTAGTCCATATTATATTGATTTCTCTGCACATCAATTACTCTACACTGGACTACTGTACACTGGAATACATTTGTCCTCAGTGAACATGAAAAATCTATGGCAAAACTACCTTAATTGTTAAAATTATACATAATTTAAATTGTGTATAATTATTATATTAACATGGCAAAACAGAGAAATGTGTAGGTTAGCGCAGTATAGGAAACAATGGACACACGTGTCTAACTAGTTCTAGAACTTAAGACCTAATGATGATGATAGAAATAAAGATTTTATTTATAACATCAATTTGCTATCCCAATCATCAGCATCGCCACCATTTGTGACTCCTACCTTCTGAGGAAATGCAAATCAGTGCATAACGAATATGTCACTCAATTTATGTACATTTACAAACAATTCGTGCATGCTTCAACACACATTTTGCCGAGCAAATGCTGAGAGATCATTTCACTTACATAACTTTACATAAGATTTGCTTTTTTAGTTTAATTATGTAAATAAAGAACGTATGTTCAACAAACTATATTTTAAAGAGCATCAAATATTTTTTTAATGATTCAATATCCTACTATAGTTATCATTTAATTTAGCCAAGTTCATACTGAAGGTATAACATGAATAAGTAAATTAAAAATTTAATTTTAGTAAACACTAGTATTCACAAAAGTAATCCAATAATGTCACTATATCTCCTTTTCAAGTTACAGGAAATGTTAATTTTGTTGCTATAGCTTAAAAACAAAACCGTGTAGCAACTTTTTATCAAACAGTAAGAAAATATGTATTACTATAGTTCATCTCAGTGAATAAAATGTATAGCATCAACAATTCTATGCAAATGAATGTTTATTACACAAACATATTAAGTAAGTAAAGTGCTTAAATATTATAAGTTACTATAATCAACTTAGCAATGTTTCTAAAAATTTAATGAGAAATAATATACAATGTAGTATGTGCATGGCTAATTCAAGAAATATCCTAATTGCATGTAAGGAATTGTCTTAACATCCCACCACAAATCACCACATTTAGTATTTTTTATACCTGGAACAAAAAAGGAAGGAAAAATTTAACACCTAACATATACTACCAAGATTACATTACACCATGTCATATTGACTTCCTTGCATGTCAATTACTCTATGCTAGAATAAATCTGACCTCGCAATCATGAAAAATCTTTGGTGAAATCTCCTCATCGAATTCCTCAAACTTCATTAAAAGTGTATTTACTCTTTAAATTGACACTGTATATAAAGTGCTTATTTATTTAGTTCATTCAATTTAACTTTAGGATGACGTCAAATGTAGTTATGAAATGTAGGCAACTGCATGCAAATGAATATCTATAATTACGGTTAAAGTATACTGTCATTTAACACAATAAAGGTTGGCAGTTCTGTACGATGCTAATGGGAATATTCCTATATCTGTCATTAGATATATTGTAATTTAAACTAACATTGGCAATGTAGCATTTTATTTAGTTGTGATGTCATCCTAAAGTTAAAACGAATGGACTATACCTTTAATTTGCTATCCAAACCACCACCACCACCAAAAATACAATAGTAAATTTTTGTTATTTTTGAATATATCTTGAAAGCTAATTGAGTCACCATTATTAGTTTTTCCTCTTTATTATGATTATTGAGATACCGTATACTGAAAAGCAATTTGAACCACCTCAAATAAATTTATTTAAAAGATGTTTTCAATATCAAGTATATTTTATGTACAGTGGTATATTATTAAAATTTATTGTAATTTAATCAGAATTAGAAGCAACATTGTTAATTATAGCCCTTAGTCTATAGTTGTTTATTATAAAACTATTTATTCTTTTCTAAGATATAAGTTGAAAACCATCTAGTTCGTTATGGGCTTGTTGAACTTACATCTTAAGATTTCAAGATACTATTTTTAGTTTAGTTATTTTAGTTTAGTTTTTAGTTACTTACTAAAGAAAATGGGAAATAAAGGCTATTATTGTTATTATTATGGTTTGTTTGAATAACTTATTGTACACATCTATTGGAAATTAATGAACATTTATTTTTGAATTTATTTGTTGCATTTATTGCTGAAAAGATGTTTCATTGCTGATTCTAATAATACAGTTCTTATACTAGGAACTGAAATGGTTGAAACTTGGGTTAAAGGCGATGCCAACTTCATAAAATTAGGCTGCAAATTAAAGAATCCAGTTAGTAAAAAATTGAGATTTTGTAGAGTTATTAGTCCCAACAATACAGTATATAATCTTCTCGAAGGAGGAGCAACTGACCGATACGTTTCCTTAGGAACCAATTTATCAGAGTCCATTTGTGCAATTGAGGTATGTATTAATTATAAAATTACATTATAAGGTAATTATCGCTCATGAAGGTGCCAAGAAGCAGGCTATGAAAGAAATTTGACAATTTGCTTTCCATTTGTTTTTTTTGTTGGTTATTTTATGATTTTAGTGTTAATTGTGAATATTATAATAAAACAACAGTTAGAGAATCGTGTTAGTGCTCGGGAAACATCTCAAAATCAAATACCTATGTGGATTTTCCGAAAATTACTTCTTTACACTAAAACGGCTCAACAAAAACACAGACTATATTTGATACTAATAAAAGACAAAAGTAAGTAAGGTTGGAGCCATAAATGATCACTATATCACAACACACACGAAAATGACACCTCCGAAAAAATTGTCGCATCCGTGAATTCCGATTCTGAAGTGATTCACATAATTACTCTCATTATCCTATCACTTATTTGTCACTTCTGGGATTGGCTTTTTCAAATCAATTAGAACAGAGAACTTCATCACTTCAGTAACACATGTTCATATTAGATTCCCCGGGAGCGATACAAATTTTCAGGGATATCTTAATGTATTTACGGTAAGGGTATGTTTATAACAATCCGAACAGTCCTTGCATATTACTCCCAGTTTTAACCTAACTTTTGATCAATGTACTGAACTTGATTTTCTTCTGGAACATTTGTTCCGAAGTCAGCTTGAAGAGTTTGGCTGCACTATCTTAATTCAGTTGAGGTTGTTCTTACTTACTATATAGCCTTTTCCTTCAGTACTTTCTTTTTCTAGGTGTAAGCGTACATAAGGCAAATATTATTGAGACTTTCTTTCTTCATTGGCACTATATTCATCCCTTATTTATTTCTGGAATGGATCCCAGATCTGGTATCATCACTTTGCTTTGGGACAGCAACGCCTGTACTACTTATATTGCTATACCTATGGCATTCTTTTTGAATATTCTATTTCTTTACAGTTATGGTTTATTACTCACCCTACTCCTCGCACGCAGCTAAGTCATATAGCTAAGCACATTTCTTTTCTGTCCACCATTCGTTCTGCCACTCAGATTCTTTTCCAGTTCCTGCTTCCCCTTTTTATTATATATGGTACTTTAGGAGCACCTGCCTCAAATAGGCCCGCGACATGTTTCTCAGAAGAGAGACATATAAGTTGAAAAATGTTGAAGTTTCCTAAAAATTTACATAAAGCTGTATTATAATTGCAATTTTCAATCTATCATTTGATTGTGTAGATATAAATAAACATTATTGGTAAAAATTCTTTGAAGTTGGCCACATAAGGTGTCTTGTTTTTTGGTCAATGTAATAAATTGTTTCAGATACCAAAACCTCTTAAAGACTTTGAAAATGGATTGTGGCGGTGTGAAATGGGTGGTACTGAATTAACGGGTGGATTTCTTAAGGTGGGGGAGGTAAAATGTATGTTTTTATGCACAAAATACATTTTATATCAAGTTTTTAATTTAGATCCTGATTATCCCAAGTATTTAAGATTATCGGTACAAGTCAAAGAATCGTTCACAATACTATGTGAAGTTCCATATACTTCTGAATATTGTCACATTCGTTCACCTAGTGGAACTATATATCAAACTGATAATGTACATCGAACTCGTTTGGGACATTGTTCTTATACAGTGAAGGAAGCATCAGTAACTGACAATGGAAAATGGTTTTGCTCCTTTGCTCGAGAAATGGGCACTCCTGATGAAGAAATTGTCGTTGAGGTATTAATGATATTGCATTTGTACAGCAGCACTTCTTATAATTTTTTATGACAAGGTAACTGTTGCTGAAGTATTAATTTACTACTCTATTATTGAAGTCCATGTTGGTGATAAGGCAAAGTTAATGTGTAGCTCAGGTGGTTTACCGCTGAAATACTGTCGATTCGTATCACCTTCTGGTACAGCATATCACATTCACAATCATCAGACTTCAAAAATGTAAGTGTACAATGTTACTAAATACAAAATTATTATTCATATTCTTTAGCATAAGCTATGAAGGAAAAGGTTTAGAATATGGTGAATGTGGTATTTCTATAAAACCGGTTCAAATATCAGATAATGGAATTTGGACTTGCATTACTCGAATTGGGGCAGATTATAAACAATCCGAAATTACAGCTCGTATTAGTCTGGTTGTATCGGCCAACTATTTTGAAGGTAGACTAATTCGTAAGATATTATACTACGTTTTTACTTATATATGAACAATTTTTAGATCCAAACATTGCTGCTGCAGTAGGGCTTTCAGTAGGAATTGTTATAGTTAGTACAATTGCAGGCTTAATAGTATTCCGTAAATGGAGGCAACGAAGAAATAGACAAGAAATTTCATCACAAACGAGATTAATAAATGAAGGCGATAATGTGATTTTGAGTTTGTCAGATCCAACAAGCACGTCACATTTAAGTGAAGATCAAAGATCACATGAACATCAACCATAGGAATATTTGATCGAGTGTAAAGTATTCTCAAAATTTTGTTTTGTCATGTTAATGCAAGTATGTCACCTGGCAGTCTGAAATATTTGTTGAGCTAAATATATCTAAAAATACTTACACAATAATGTGGTAAATCCTGATTACAAATAATATTTAGATAAGTATTTTATTATGTGAGGTTTTATTTGATAAAACTCGGTTTATAGAGTGCTTCAATTTATTAATTTTATAGACCCCCAATATATATATATATATATATATATATATATATATATATATATATATAGGATGAGTTTTAGTGTGAAGTCGATAACTCCGTTATTATAAAAGCTACGTAAACCAAATTTGGAGGCATATTAGGCATGCCTAAAGTGCATATTTTAAAAATATTTGGAAGCATACAGGGTGTTTCATAATTCCAGGGCATATTAAACTTGTATTTTTTTAAATGAAACACCCTATATATAACTACATTTTTGGAAAGCCTATAAAAAGAGCTTTAATTCGATATTAAATTGTACCTACCTATTCTTTTTAGTTTTTGAGATATTCAACTGTTTTTAGAAAAAATGACCCTGATTAGATACATTGCCACTGCACTAATACACAATTTATGTTAATTTTCAAGGTGCAGAAAATTTTACTATATACCATAGGTTATTTGTAATTATCACTTTTTTGAAATTTCTTCGCAGTATACAGGTGTGTCAGGTTTCGTAAAATGCAATTTTTAAAACTTTTTTTTAATGGTACCCTACCAATTTTATCACTACAATGGATGGTTCATTAAGTGTCCTTTCATTTTTGTTAAGCATTCCCTATACCTAAATCCATTACTTTCCAAGATATTTTTAATTTTCTTCAAATTTTAAGAATGTTTTTAATTTACATAACTAAAAATAACTTACTATTGGAGAATATTATAATACAATTAATACGTTTTGATTAACAATTAACTGCACTTAGCCAATAACAATTTTCACTAAAGATATAACAACGTACAATAATACGCTATCTACAGAATTCTGCCAGGTCAACAATATGCATTTTATAGAAAATGTTCAAGCAGGAAATCAGGCAGGCTTTGAAAAAAATAACAATTACAATTAAAATGTCATTTAGGTTTATTAATTGTAGTGTGTTGTCATTTAACAGGATATCTTTTTTGGTATATTCTTGATGCAAGTAGGTCATTTCTTAAACTTTCTCCCAATACCCAAATCATATCTATTTGTTCTTCCACGGTAAAATTCATTTTGAAAACTCCTTCAAAGATTACATTTAAAACAGAACGGATAATGTGTTAAATGACAACACACTACAATTAATAAACCTAAATGACATTTTAATTGTAATTGTTATTTTTTTTAAAGCTTGCCTGATTTCCTGTTTGAACATTTTCTATAAAATGCATATTGTTGATATGGCAGAATTCTGTTGATAGCCTATTATTGTAGGTTGTTATATCTTTAGTGAAAATTGTTATTGGATAAATGTAGTTAATTGTTAATCAAAATGTATTAATTGTTTTATAATATTCTCCAATAGTAAGTTCTTTTTAGTTATGTAAATTAAAAACATTCTTAAAATTTAAAGAAAATCAAGAATATCTCAGAAAGTAATGGATTTAGATATAGGGAATGCTTAACAAAAATGAAAGGACACTTAATGAACTATCCATTGTAGCAATAAAATTGGTAGGGTACCATTTAAAAAAAGTTTTAAAAATTGCATTTTGCGAAACCTGACACACCCTGTATACTGTGAAGAAATTTGAAAAGAGTGATAATTACAAATATACTATGGTATATAGTAAAATTTTCTGCATCTTGAAAATTAACATAAATTGTGTATTAGTGCAGTGGCAATGTATCTAATCAGGGTCATTTTTTCTAAAAAAACAGTCGAATATCTCAAAAACTAAAAGGAATAGGTAGATACAATTTGACACCAATTAAAGCTCTTTTTATGGGCTTTCCAAAAATGTAATAATATATAGGGTGTTCTATTTAAAGAAATAAAAGTTTAATATGCCCTGGAATTATGAAACACCCTGTATGCTTCTAAATATTTTTAAAATATGCACTTTAGGCATACCTAATATGCTTTCAAATTTGGTTTACGTAGCTTTTATAATAACGGAGTTATCGACAGTTGCCACACTAAAAACTCACCCTATATATATATATATATATATATATATATATATATATATATATACCAAGTATATACGATGTATAAATAATCACAAACTTTACGAAAAATCAAAAGAAAGTTATTAATTATACAAAGCAAGCTAGTAATTTGCATAGCCATAAATGAAATTCATAGATGGCCATAACAAATACGTTTCGCCTTTTTGGGTTGTTAGGTGTGCTAAATGCATGAATTTTTGCAAAAATATAACACACCGTCCCTTTTCGGCGCTCGGCATAATACCCTAAAGGGGTAAAGATCATAATAAAAATGCAAAAATTATTGCTTATAGCAAGTTTAATAAATAAAACAAGTACTTGTTTTATTTATTAAAATATATATATATATATATATATATATATATATATATATATATATAATCATTTTATTTTAATGGTAATATTATGTTATTGTTTGCAACTTATACATTATTATGTATTTGCCATGTGAAATTCTGTTACAGAGATAAAAATCAAGCATCAAATAAAATATTGCAGAAAATTTTTAATTTGTATAAGGTTTACTTTAATAGTATTTTAACCTTGCATTGTATTAGGAAAGGTTACCATGATTCTAAACCTCATAACACTTCTGTGTGGCAAATTTTGTTTCATTTTTATTGGGTATAACAATTTGGCTATTTGAAATATGTATATTCAGAAGTCGACATACATTAGTCATGTGATAAGCATTCATTTGCAAATCTACCTACCCGCCACAAACTTGAACGTGTCTTTGAGACTTATTTATGGGCTTTATGAAATTTTTGTCTTTGTAATTTGCATTCTGGTTCTTGTTTTTGTACCTTCCCTAAGTTTTTCATATTAACTTGTGTTTGATCAAATAAAAGGTTGTCTACTTTTTCCACCAACCTGTTGTATTGTTTGCTTGTACTAACATTATGCCTTTTTTATATTTTATCATCCTATTTCTATTAATAACTTTTTTTGCAGATAATCATTTTTTTATAGATTATCTGTGGTTTACTGTTACGTAGTACTAATTCCATTTTATAACAATTATTTCGTTCCTAATTTGTTTAACCTAC
The DNA here is from genome assembly GCA_036346225.1 of Platerodrilus igneus. Lineage (NCBI taxonomy): Eukaryota > Metazoa > Arthropoda > Insecta > Coleoptera > Lycidae > Platerodrilus > Platerodrilus igneus. The sequence goes on from JARFIW010001690.1 coordinate 5,668,619, forward strand.
ACAATTTGTTTATCTCATTTCCTATTTTTTGTCTATCTACGTTAGTTAATACATATACTTTTTAGTTTCTAATATAGTGTCTGCTACCTCTAATAATACTTTGTTTGCCGTTGGTTTTCGTCTATGTATTTGCCAACTTGCTCTGTTCTACTACGTACTCTATTTTTATATTCCTCCTCATTGTTAATGTTCTTTACCATATCTGTATCTAATTGAAGGAGCATTCTATCCATATTTATCTTTTTTAACTTCAAATCACATTTTGCTACTGCTGTGTTGTGATAATTTTCTATATGTGCACCTGGATAATGTTTAGAACTTTGTTTGATTTTTAAATCTATCTTTAACGGATATATAGTTTATTTTAAACCTACCTGGCATTTTTCAAATGTATAGCCTATGCTTATAATTTTTAAACATTATATTAGCTACAATTATTGTATTTCTGATATAGAACTCAGCTTATGAGGGCTACCTTTTAAAACTATAAAGGAGAAACATTTTTTATGGAACAAATTATAGCCTTACAAAATGTTATTTTTCAAATTTATACACTTTCGTGTATATTCAAATAAATTTTTGGAAAATTATTTCACTTTGAAGTTGGTATCACAAAAACTAGTTTTTATAGGTTTCAACAACTTCTTAAGGCGATGAAAATTTTTACCCACACATGTTTTGTTTGACATTTAGGAATGTAAAGAAGTGTGATGATAAATCCAATGAATACGGGCAATGAGACATTAATTCAATGTTTTTCTCCTTAAAATTATCAATCGTTTGCATTCTAGCATTGTCGTAATTATGAATGATATATTGTGTTTGCTGATTTTGTTGGTAGCTTCTGACAAACAAATTGTTGTTTACTATTCAGTGTTAGCTAATCTGCATTCCTGTAAAGATGACATGGCCACTTTAATGGAAGAAACCAGCAATCAATTTCTTGGAAGTGCTAGATTATTATCAAACAAGTTTTGTGGACTTGGTTCGTCTTGGAATACTCAAACAGTGAATGATTGCTAGTTTCAGTTCATACTAATATATTCGAGTTTCATCACTTTTGCAACATCGTTATATAGATTTCGCACTTCTTCAATTGGATTTTGTGAATATTTTCTTACTCCAATTAGTACGAGCCCTTTTTAAACTTCAGTCAAATTATGCAGATTTCACGTGAAATAGATCTTCTGATGGTACTTTTTACCAAAAGTTGGTTGAAGTGATTCTGTGCATTGTGGCTGAGTTAAGTGTTTACTAAAATAATAAAAATTATCTTGCAAAAACAAAGTACAATTTCCATTTTTTTCACAAAATTGCAGTGTTTAAATGTTCATTCAATAAAACGACATATGATTACTGCACTTAATAACACCAGCCATATCTGGGAGGCACACATTAAAAATCTTAGTCTGGAAGATACTAGTAACTATTTTAATACTAATGAACTTTGAAATATTGTCAAGCATCATTATAATTTTGTTTATTAGTGCAAACAAGAACTACGTTAATTTTCTTAAGATATTTTACTAATTTTATAAAACATGAAGCTACTAAACCGGGTTTCAATTATAAAACTAAACTACACTAATTAGTCCTGTCAATGAAGCCGTAAAACAGGCAATCTTCGAAAATCCTCAGAAATAGCTCCGATTTTGATATTTTTTTTTAATTTTTGGTTTTTTTTATATTATCAAAATCAGAAACCTTTCAGAGGAGGAAATAATTATTTTTATTGCTTAAACAATATGTATGTTTTTATATAGATTTAATTTTATTATTTTTTATTAACACTAAAAAATAACACTCAACAAGTAATTATTTCAATTTTGGTTTTTATTTTAAAAAAAGAAATTTAATTTTCTAGATTAATTTGCGTATTGAAAACTTCATCTTCTTCAAGTGGTGGGTGATTATCGCAGTCACTTCCACTGCAATGCTGGTGGGTGAACAATGCAAACCACTTTTTCTGCAGCCAGATGCTGAACCGCATCCTATTTTGCAAGAGCAAAATATAATTTTCAAAATGTTCATTGGTGCTGCAGGTTGTGTCATTTTGATTGGTTTCAAGTAATTATCTATTTGCCAACCTTAGTCTTCGGGAGGATTAAAGCATTATTTTTCCATTGTTGAATTTGCAGGTAAACTCTTTTAATATGTTGTTTTGCTGCATCCTCTGTTGGAGGTAACAAGCTGAGTTATACACGAGGCGATAAAAAAAGTGTGGTCTTACAGCAGACATAATTGCATATGCAATTAACGTTTTTTTTTTATCAATTTCATTATCATAATTTTGTTTCTTTGAACTCTTCTGTATAATTTCATTCAATAATAATTGTAATGATCGCGGAATTACATCTATCAATTGGTTTTTAGAAAACATTTGATCACCAGCAGGATAATAGTCATTAATAAATATTTCGTTACAGATGTCCTTGTGGATTATATTTGCAACCTCCTTAATTTTTCTAATATTTTCATCCTCAGCATCCAAATGAGACACAACATTCATCAACTCATTCAGAGAAAACTGACAATCGGGATGATTATTTATATAATCTATTATTTGATCCATAGCATGATTGGTGTTCATAATTCGTGGATTAATTTTTTTTGTGATGTATTTTTCTGTTTCATAATATTTGCATAACAAGAACGATGGTATCTTGCATCTTTCTTTTACAGAATTTATCCTCAGAAGAAGAGATCTAGAAAACTCATCTCTTGTGGTTTTTATGACATCAATTAATTTCTGTTTTGTGTGATAAGAAGTAACAAGAGATATATTTTGACGCTGTTTAACTTTTTTGTCCAAATAATAATTGACTGCAAATAAAACAATTGTGATTCCAATCAAAAGAAGGCTAAAGATCTCAACTTCAATTTAGGTGGACTGAGAGATAATTTTTCACAAAATTCCATTTTTTTTCATTTCAGCTGAAACAGTTTTACACTCAGTAAATCTCTTCTGGCAGCTTGAATGAACAAATACTTTTTCCCACTATTAAGGAAACTAACGAGCTGACTATTTTTTTAATTTGTAGCAATGGTTTTCACATTTACTAGTCACGAGTCACTTCAGTTATTTTTTCTTTAACTTGAGTTGAGGTGCTTGCAGCATTAGTATTTTCACCTTGTTGGCAAATGCAACATACATTCTCTGTAGAATCTATGTCACTTTCTTCGTGGTCCTATAACAATTATTAATTGAAGTAATTTTTAGAGAAAAAAGTACTGTATCTGACAATGTTTAAATATTATTAAAATACTTTACTAATGAATGATATGTAAATTCCTTCTGCATTATGTTACTGTGCACTATTTACTTCAATTACAAATTGATGTTTTTATAAACAATTAACAGTGATAAATACACTTTCAATAAATACATAAATACTACAAACTTTACGAAACATGCGTTTACTTCAAAAACCAGATGAATACTGAGCGACGTGAACGTTTCGAACATCTGGGCTTGAATTCTTTTACCAGGTAAAGAATACCCAAACAAGAAAAGGTCAAATTCTTTTGTGCGTATACTAGCATAACTTTAAAATACGTCATATATATATATATATATATATATATATATATATATATATATATATATATACAAATATACAAAAACTAATATACATAAGGTATACATGTAACGCATACATATTTTTTGACCCACTCAGCAAATTTTTATGATGTAAATATTGAATTATTAGTAACAATTGTACTTTAAACAACTATTCTTTACACCAAAATTAATACATGAATAATTATTTCCTTATATAAATAACATACATATTGTTTAAACAATACAAAATTATCTCTCCCCCCCCCTCTGAATGATTTCTGATTTTGAATAATATAAAAAATAAAAATTAAACAAAATATGATCAAAATCGGAGCTGTTTCTGGGAACTTTTGACGAAAAAGCTTCATTGACATGACTAAATTTCTAATGTTGTATTATGAATTATAATTTCCTAATAATTTTTAATCCCAAAAATCACAACAATAACTGGAACCATTCATATTTTTTATTTGCTAAATTTCACGCAAACTAAACAATTCAAAATATTATAAAGTGGATTTTTCTAAAATACGACAGCCATATGTTGACTACAAATAACACAAATTGAAATGTCACTTTTGCTATCTGGATATACTTTTAAACAACAAAAAGCAACTCACAGAACAGCATATGTGATGTGCAATCCATCCACCAATAGAAATCATGCTCCAAATTTTATCTTACGATATTAAGTTTCTGTATGAAACACAATTTAGGTTGATGAACAAATCACACTGTCACTCAACTACATACGGATGCAAGATATGAACTTCATAAAAACACAATATACCACAGCATGTGTCTTGGGCATATGCTTTACAATAAACTGTTTATGGTAAACACTAATGGTCTAAACTTGGAGTACAAATAAGGAATAAATGATATTATTTAAAAGATGTAACTCACCATTGTTAAGAATGAATCAAGGTACATAACTGAACAAAGTTTCATAATCGACCATCACCAGACAATTCTAAGATTCTACTTTCACCAAAAATTTATTGCTAATGAAGCAAGAGCCGGAAATCGAACGACTCATGTGCTGTTGAGACTAAGCAAACCACTACGGCTAACATGGATATTAGCACAACATGAAATATGCGTTCATATATCACCAAATATTCAAAGGAATATTTTGAATGACGACCAATAACACACATGGCTATCCTGTAATGAAAGTGAACAATATCCGGGGCTCAATGTTTATAACTGGAGTAATAATGTTGAAATCATGTGTTAACATACTGTTATACAATATACATCAGCTGTATTTAATGTAAATGTAGTAGTTACACTGGATATATATTGGAGGTGTCATCATCTTGCACCCTTCCTTTTACAGGTAGGAATGGGTGTACAACAGAGTCTAAATGAAACTCTGGCAGGACTAGCATCGACCGTTTGTGGCTGCAGTAAATTGCAAAAGACTATATCTCAGAGGTTTATAGAACAAAGTTAAATTTTACCCAGACAAGTTATAGGGATGCAATTTAGAACATGATAAAAGAAAATACTTTAATACAACTTATATATTGACATTTAGTTAATAACATTAATAAAAGAATTAAATATATACCGTAATTTTCTCACAACCAAATTTCATGCGACAAAATCACTAAGTGTAGTTTATATATCTACACTCTCATAATTTTAAAACTTTGTTTTAAATTCTACCAGATAAGATATTAGAAAATTTAAATTATTATTGTGCTTAGGCACAATTTCAAATTAACGTTCTAAATAAAAGGAAATCATAAATATGCTTTGTTGTATTTAACATTAGTTAAGAGAATTTGAATTAAACATTTAAATTGAACATAACCTCAAAATCCACAAAAAAAGGTTTTATGAAAGCTTTTCTGTTTACAAACCATAAGGTTATATAGGAAAGCAAAGATAATATTAAATTAGTCAAGGTAATCGATAAATAAAGTTATGACTATATTTTACATGCATTATTTTTCTAGATAATTGAGAGTTAAAATGTAACGCATGCACATCGTTCCATGACAGAAGTAAATAAGATAAACTTATACCTGTATTCATGATATATGAAAGAAAACGTATACTTAAGCATTGAGCTTACGGCTTGTTCAGAATTATAGGATCTTCTTACGGTTTGTTGAGACTAACACCATTTTGTTTATTTTGGTTGTTAACCTCAAACTTCTAATTTGTAAGAGCCAATCCTTCTGTTCCACAACCATATGTTTTGTCAACGGAGCATTTAATTTATTTTAGAAGGTAAATAACGACAACATGAATTCTTGTACGATAAAAGATAATATTTGTAGGTAGTAAAATTAATACATAGGCTTAGATAGCCTAGCATGCATAAGTAAATACTCCATCAGAGAATATTTTACCAGAGAAGATGCAACGGGAAGATATGCCATCGGAGGATATGCCACCAGAGGACCCTAGAAAATAAACGTGTTACAAAAACGAAATATTGTTATACGCCACGAGGAACAGTCTAAAAATTTATCTGTAATCAGCTTACCATTCATTAATATTTTGAACGGGTTATTCAGGTAGACTTTGTCCATACGCATTTTTGCAAGAATTCTGAAATGTATGTTAAGAAGAATAAAAGAAAAGACACCTTTTACATACCAGGCCTTAGAAAGGACATCTTTATCAGGAAACGGCATGTGCACAAAAGGAAGTCAAATTTCAAAAACACGAGAATTTATTCTGGTTTTGAAGATAACTACACTTTTTGAGAGAGGGATAAAACAAGAAAACTATCCTAAATGACAGATTTGTGTATACACCAGTTGTGTATTTATGGACATTATCCAAAGGTTTACCAATTAGAAAATTACATCTGATTATAATTATTTATATTATTTATACAAAGGAAAAAATATTAAATTAAAACTAAAGATGGATGTATATAGTGTATTATTTAATAATACTAAAGGGAAATGTTATACAAATCAGAACTAACTTGTGATTGTACACGGTATTAATATAAAATTAAGATGAAGAAATGCTTTTATAAGAAAGGAGTAGAACCTCAATGTAACATGGCGAGGGAACAGTGAATTGACATGTTACAAAGTAATAAGTTTTTGTCAAAGTTATGATATTTATGCATTGCGAATTTTGAAGAAAAATGGAAATTTTCTACTTGCATTTTATATTTTACTGGAATTATTTAATTTTTTATACTTTTTCCTTTTGTTTTTTAAATACCTAAAAAGAGAAATTCCTACAAATACCAGCAGTTTTTGTACTATCATGTGATGGCTAACTTAAATGCTCAAGACGAAATTTGAGAGTGATTTTATTATGCAGATGATTATAACTTTTGTCCAGTTTCTCAACAATTTCTTCAAAATTGTACTTATTTTACTTATTTTATAATCTTCAAAAGCATATAACTTGAGGATATGCAGAACTCAAATTCAGAAAAGTTATATTTAGAGAAAGGAACTTATAAATAAACAAAATAGGTTTTATACATAAATTTGGGCAGATATAATACCAAAACTTACCCTGTATTAAATTAAATAATTTGCATTAGTTGGATTCCTGAAATTACACAATAAATGTAGATATAACCAACCATGGCTACAGACAATACTTTAATTATTCATATTAAACTAGTAATGCAAGCCACACTGGTTAGAGTTTTAGGATGAAATTATAGCTAGTGGTTGTTTTTATCTGGGTTAGTTAAATAAGGACCACCTCGATATTTTATGGTTTATGCATAAATAGGAGCTTGATTCATCACAATTGTAATAATATAAATGCAAGACATAATAAAGGATAAATATCTTGTTTTAACATGATGTGAAGGTACTTGCCATTTTGTTGATTGGAAAACACGTCTCTTTGCGTGTACGTCCACAGTACATAACGACCCGAGACTGAATGTCAATGTTACTAGATAACGTCGACTTTAGATTCGCATTACACTGTTGCCGAATCGCGCACAATAAACTCAAAATTAAGAATAAAGTATTAGCACAATGTATTTACGGGAAAACATAATATAGTCTTGCATGACGAAACACATAAAAATCATGTTGTAGAATGTAGTAGGTTGTTGTTCTTTTTAGATAGATGTAAAATATGAATCTTTGTCAAGTTGTCAACAAAAATAGATTATATAAAGATTCTAAGCAGAAAATCCGGTTTGTTCATTTTTTGTATCTTAAAAACCCATAGGTTAAGGATCCAGTGATAATTGAACATTGCTGGTAGGAATTTAGGAACAGGGATGTAAAAAGGTGAATGAAAACTAGTCCAAGAAATAAGGTAATAAGCTTATATGTAAATGACAAATCTAGGAAGAGTTCAGCACATGAACGTAACAGCCTTCAATGGCACGGGTTTTTCAAACTGGGCGTTCCGAGTGACACGTCCTTGAAAAAAGTAGATGTCTTGAAGTACTAACAACAAACTGTCCCAATGGAATTGCTAAATTAGAAGTTTGGAAGAAGAGCGATATAAAAGCGTGAAATATTATCGTGCAGAGCTTAGCAGGTAACATATGCTGGAAATTATTAAAACAAAAAAATCAGCGAAGGAAATTATGGACACCCTTAATCAAACTTATACGAAGAAAGGCATAGTACGCCTACTTATGCTACAAAAGAAGTTGAGAAGCTTAAGATATTTCGGTAGATTCGTGTAAGTGATTTACTAACTGAGTTTGAGCAAATCGTATGTGAGCTAAAAGCCGCTGGTGGACAAATGGAAAACAAGATTATTTGTCAGTTACTGTCATCGATGCCTGAAAATTATGAAGCAGCAGTGACAGTTATCGACGTAATGTTTTGAAATGACGAAGAAAAAAAACCTTAGATTTCGTGAAAAACAAGTTACTCCTCGAAGAGTCCAGAAAGAAAAGGAAACAATGCGAAAAAAACATAAGAACAAAGCCGCATTTATGAACTTCAAGAAAAGGAATTCAAATGTAAATAAACCATTTCCTTTTAAATGTCACCATTGCGGTATCAAAGGGCATACAAATTTTGAGTGCCCGAGTTTAAAAAGAAGCGAAGAAAACAAAGCACATGTAACGCAGAAAGGTGAAAAGGAAAATGAAGAAATGCCTTTATTACATCGGTTGTTCCAGAAATGTCGTTAGACTCGCTGATAAGCCGAAATCTTGATCACAATATTTACAAACAAGTACGGTTTGTCATAGATAGTGGTGCTACGAACCATTTAGTGAATATGGAATTCAAACATTACCTGAAACATGCAGAAACAGTGCCGTATTCCATAAGCCTAGGCAAACAAGACGATATAATAGATTCAACCATGTAAGGTAACACTGAGTTGAAATATGGCAGTACAAAAGTGACCATAAAGGACATGTGGGTTTGCAACAAGCTATTTCACAACCTATTATCAGTAAGAAAAATTGAAGAAAACGTTTTTCAAGTATTGTTTAAAGATAAGCAGGTGCACGTTTTAAAAAATGATATCGTACTTTTTAAAGGCGAACTTAGGGAAATCTATATGTAATTTCTTTGATGTTACCTGAACACGTTGAAGTAAACATGACATCAGTCAAAATGCTGCTACAGCACAGATGTATTATTGGACACTAGCAAGTACCCTGCCCCTGGATTTTGTGAAATCTGCTTGCAAGGACAACAGACAAGAAAGCCATTTGAACAGCTACCTGATGAAAGAAAATTGAAACGAATTTTAGAAGTATCAATATATGTCTATGGGCCTATAAATCCTTTAACTTACAATGGTAAGGAGTATTATGTTAGTTTTATACACCATTTTTCTCATTTTTGTGTTTTTTTTTTGTTGTCAAAAAAGTGAGGTAATCTAAAACTTAGAGTATATCGCATTTGTGAGACCAAGTTCAATTCCAAAATTGATAGATTAAGGTGTGACAATGATGGCAAATTTTCTTTGCATGACCTTAAAAGCTATTATAGTGAAAATATAATTAAAATTAAGTACACTATAGCTAGAACCCCAGAACAAAATGATGTAGTGGTACGCTACAACAGAACGATTATGGAAGAGGCAAGGTGTTTTATTTTCTATGCTAAATTAGATGAGCATGTGGGGCGAAGCAGTGCGAAGCAGTTTTTCTAATCAACAGAACTGTAACTCACTGTTGGAAAACAAACAATGTTCTGCAGAAGTTTGATTTGGTGTAAAACTTGACTTAGTAAAATTAAAATGGTTGGTTGTTTGGCGTACAACTTAATACCAAAGGAAGAACATAGGTAAAAACTGGATTCATACAGCAAAAAATTGATCATGGTAGGTTACACCAACAACGGCTACATATGAAAAAAACAGAAAAATAATCCTGATAAGGAACGTTGTTTTTGACAAAACGAATGGCAACAGTGTATCTGTCGAAATCGAAAGTAATATAGAAAAAGACGGCGAAACTTCAGTGAGAAAAATTCAAACAGAAAAGGAAACAGAATGGGAAGGTTTACAACGTAGTACATGTCAAAAACAAAGGCCAAACACTTAGAAAACATCGAAACTATTTTTGAAGCCACTTTATTAACAGCGTTATCTGTAGAGAACTACATGTCCGATGTAACACAATCCTACGAGGAGCCGGTGGGAAATAGTGGTTGGAAAACTGCAGTAGAGCGTGAACTGTATTCGATAAAAGAAAATCGCACATGGGAATTAGTAATGCCCCCAGAAAACGAAGAAATCATTGACTCGAAGTGGGTCTTTTGCAAAAAAAGTGGTAAACGAAATGTGTTAAAAAGGTTCATCTGTGTGGTAGGAATTTTAAACATAATTCATTAGATGAAAACATGTATGTGCTAAAAGTTCTGGACTTAAATACACTAAACAAGACCACGATAGTGTCAACTTAACATCTTTTGTGAATTCCGATTTCGCTAATAATATCATAAGAGTACAGAATTTGTAATAAAACTGAATAAGGATGTAATTTATTGGAAATTCAAAAAACAAAATATTGTTACTTTATCAAGTGCTGAATCATGTTGTAGAATGTAGTGGGTTGTTGTTGCCTTTAGACAGATGTAAAATATTAACCTTTTCAAGTTGTCAATAAAAATAGATTATATAAAGATTTTAAGCAGAAAATTCTCGTTGTTCATTTATCATATCTTAAAAACCCATAATAAACCACTAATAACTACAATATTTCCCAATAAACAACAAGTGTGTAGCGGCTTGGAAGATTTGATGTTGTTCAAAGTAGCAGTAAGTGCACAGACATTTGAAGTGAATGGTCAATCAACCTGTATGCAAACTTCTATTGAAATGCTACAAATCATGCAGTAAATTCTACCATCATTGTTTAATTTAAATTTTGCATGATATTATAAAACATCATAATTCTATTTAGATATAATTTTGTATAATTGAAATGATACACAAGAATTATGCAATTCTTCACGTTTATCATTATTAATTACTATTTAATCTCGTAAAATACATGGTAAAGGACTTATGCAACTAAAGAGAATACCTGTTTATGATAACAAATAATTTGATATAAAGATTAAATAAAGGCAACGAATGAATTCGGAATTGTTTGCATAGGTATTTGTTTTTTGGTTTGATTTTCAAAGTTTAGAAATAACTCTTGTACATTAAGCAGTTGTATTTACATGCATATATTCCTATATTCAATATCCTAAAAGAGAGTGAACCATTGCCATTGTAACAATCCTAGGAAAATTTTATTCTGTGTTGTGTGTTTAATCATTTACCATTAACGAATTTTAATTAGTTAGCTTGCAAATTTTACTACAAACTGTGATAAATGGGTGTTTTATTGCTAGTTTTCTAAAACTGAAATTTTTTGTACATGCAGCAAACTTTATTGCAGATTAGAAACTATGTACAAAAACAACAAAATTGTATATTTTTATATAAGAAGACTAAAACTGTTTATTTTTGACTACTAAAAAGTTTTATCGCTACATACCTAATTATTATTTTTCCTTTTTTATTATTATTGGAGTGCATACTTTAAAACTATTTCTGTATCTTTGTACAATATTTTCACTATTTTGTAATTAAGTGTAAATTATAATCTTTCAATTGGCTGTTACGATAACTTGCATTTCACATGCGCGCGCGCGTGTGTGTGTGTCTATCTATATATACATATATATGTGTATATATATATATATATATATATATATATATATATAGAATGCTGTGATTCCTCTCATTCTCTAGGTACTTGCCCTTTCAAAAAAACATTCGAGCCCCACAGTTTCGGGCGTCAAGAATGCTGTGAAACCTTTTAAATCACCTGGTCCGTTGATTCCTTCTGTTAATCGCCTCGGCTGCTCTTCTAGATAACTTCCATTCTCAATCATAAAATTAAACAACACATTCCTACCACAAACATCAACGTTAACTCTATTTACATCAATATTCAGAATACATTAAATTTTCAAATTAAATTTGAACATAAAATTCAGTTTTAAAAAGAATTTCCGGATTAATTTTATTATCATTTTACTGTGCATCCAAAATTAAAGTCCTTGTTGGATGCCTACTAATTAATATAACAAGATAAGCAGACCGGAGTCTGAGTATAAAGGAGCATCTACCACCCCTTTACGTTAATTAACCAGGTTTGTCTAATTGAGCTCAAAGACCTACCCAAAGTTTCATCCTATTCCCGAACATCAAAACAAAATACCCCTTTTACTTAAACAAGCAAATTTCATCTTAAAATTAAATTTTTATGGTTAGAAAAATTCCACTAATGTCCATTTAAAGTAAATCAATTATAAAGTCATTCAATACACACAAAAATGTCAAACAAAATAGTACAATTTACCTGAAGGTTATTGTCCTCGTAGCTTCAGTGTAATCGTCCCTTTTGTAAATCACACCATTCCAACCGGATTCTATTTACAGCTTCAAGTTGTCAACGCTTTAAAATGTTCTCCATCACCATTAATTTAAAGTTGTTTCTAGGCTTTTCCGGAACTCATCTGTGTATATCTGCCTCTGGTTCAGTGGATGCAGACACATTTACGAACCATTTAGTCATTAAACCCCGCAAAATAGCAAAGAAATTCATACTTCCTTTTACCAATATTACCAATATACGCCAAAACTGCCTACTTTTGGGTATACATTTGTCGTTGTAAATTTTACTAATTGGTACCGTGATAATAAACTTTTATTACCTTGTATCTAAGTGCACTGAAGTACATTCATGTTAGCACGTAAAATAACCAACTATTTTGAGTCACTAAAATATACTAGCACACTTTAAATTATTTAATCAAACTAAAATGCACTGTTTAATATCAAGTCGCGGATGCACGAGCTTTTAACGCATCGAATCGTCGAAAGTCTAAGAGTCTAAGAGAGAAACACATATTCCGCCTGTATATATAGCGAATAGCCGACACGTCGCTTTGTTCCCTAAAACGGGTAATTCCAACGAATTCCTCATTCTACGTTCCCAGTCTGTAGCCTGCACGTCGATTTTATGAATTTAGTACTCACCCCATTGAGATCTCAGAAAATTTCAACACGGCCGCAAAGTTGTCCGAGAAAAACTAATTACTTTTATACAGAAATTGTTGTTCTACCTCTGATATATGCATCCTATTTTAACCAATCGCAACCCCTTGACGTTGCTTAAATCCCGCCCTTTACAATATGTGTCTTTGCTTGACGCATTTCTCTTTCCTTTTCTAACCTGTTCGTATTGGTGCAAATTTATATTCTTTATTATCGATTATATTTTAGTCCACGCGGACTGTTATCTGGGTTTAATAAACCCGTATCGCACATTCTCGTGAATACTAAGTCCCGGTTTCTCCAAGATTCTTTGAAACATTAATTATTTGCCAAATTTACGCAGAATGAGCTTTTTAAAAATACGCAGGTGTTCTGTATTTCCTGCTAAAGCATCTGATCGTTTCCAATATCCTTAGAATCAACATGTTTATCCAAACAAATTAACTTGAAATTGCCTTTTAAAACACGCAGGGGTGTTCAAACGTAACATTTTAAATAACCTTCCTACGATTTGACTATTATTGGGTTTTCAAGCTTCTATAGGTATTATGTTATTAACGGTTTAATTAACTCCAATTAAATTGATTTCTATCCTTTCATTTTAGCGAATACAACTTAAATATTAATTATTATATGTACACTTTGTTTTACTACCGGTTACTTAAAATAGGGTTAATTAATATAAACTTTGCACGTAATTTCCATTTGTTTAGGAATAATTAAATTATCCACTGCGCTTTTCAATACTGCTTCTTTTGATGTAAAGCGTCTTATAGATAATTTAAATTTCTTATTTTTACTGAAACGACCGAGTTTATTTATGCTTCAAGGTTTTAATAAAGCGTATTATTTAATGAAATTTCTTTATACACGGTGATTAAAATTATTTGATGTAATCCATTAATTTTCTACCCTGGTCTAAATATGAGTATTTTCCCCCTATTTGAATACAAATAATCCCACTTATTTGAATGCAAATATCAAATATTTAGACTGCCAAAAAATCTTTACAAAATTTTGTCTATCTCTCTCTATCCTTATCTATCTAACTTACCTACTTTGTCTCCAATCCAAAAAAATATTTACACCTATCCTATATCCCTATCCTATTCCTAACTCTCACCTACTTCTATAAACTGAAATTATCCCTAACTTCATCCTACTTATCCATCTAATCCTATATACATCCTATATACCTATCCTATTCCTAACTTTTAACTACTCTTCACTATACTTTACTTCCCCTTACCTAATCCTATATGCCTATCCTACTCTTACTCTATTCCTAACTCTCCACTAATCTTATATGAAATATCTATACTTAACCTATCTTATTTTCATCCTACATTTACTCTTTATTCTCATCCTAAACCTATTTCTAATTATCTCCCATATTTATCCTATACTTAGCTTTATTTTCCCTAAACACTTACTTCTACTCTTCTATCTACACCTATTCTATCCCTATCCTTTAAATCTAACTCTCTTCTTGACCCTCCAAGTCTTTCTTCTCACCAACCTAATACTCTTCATCCCTATCTCTCCCCCTTCTATATCTATACTTAACATCTCTATTATCTCACATACCATAAACTTATCATCCCTATTATCCTGACTCTTACATATTGCTTCTTCTTCATGCCCTACACTTGTCTGTTTCTCATTTATTATTGTTTCCCTTTCTGCCGACAAACCAAACGATACTACTTTAAAATTATCAAATTTTCCCTCTACGGAAAATCCTATGTACCTTCTAGAATTTTTGTGTAATGGAATCCGCCAGAATGAATCCCTTAAATCTACTTTATTAAAAACAAATTTGCCATCTTTACTTAATTTCGCCTTCACCTGCTCCTGATATGCTGCTTCTACCCCCACTACTTCTGCATGTTTTTGTATTAAAGCTTGAACCTCTACTTTCCTTTCCTCTGGACATCTTATTGTGTTGATCTGTTTAACCTCATCATCCTCTACCTCTACTACATTAATACTAAACCCCGTGTCATCCTCTGTGACTTCATAACTGCCCTTCCATGGCACTACCCTATCCTTAATCCTTACTACCTTCCTTTCCATATCTATCAAAACCCCTAACTTCATCATACAGTCAACACCTAAAATGCTCTGAAACTTCAGTCCAGGTACAATTACAAACTCCTGTTCACAGCTTAAATCTCCTATATCTATCCTAAGCACCACAACACTATTTACTACAGCAAACTTCTTTTTATTTGGAGCTACTAAATGGCTACGTTTTATAGGCATAATTCTATCACAAACCTTATCCCTAATTTTGCTGACGAATTCCTCCGATATTAAACTCGCCTCTGCCCCTGTATCAAGTAATACTTCTACATTATTCTCAAAAATTTCTAAATTAATAATTGGCAAACATAATTTTTCCTCAGTTTCTGGCTCTACTTCCTCCTCAATTTTGAAAAATTCACGTGGATGTTCGTATACATTTACACAGAAATCTAGTGGTCTGTCGCGTTCTAAAAATCCTGTCTCATCCTGTTTTCCGTGCTTGGTCCTGGTTGTCCTTCTACAACCTGTGCGTACGTCCTCCTCGTGTTAATATCCGTGTCCCTATCTCTATTCGGCGTGCTGGTCACAGTCCTGTTTACTTCCGGTAAACTGTTCTGTCTCGTGTAACTAGGTCTTGGCGTCGGTCCCCTAGTCGCACTATTGCTCCTGTATTCCTGTCCTCGTCGTTCCCAATTCGGTCGAAAATTTCTGTTGTAGTCAGGCCGTCTCGGATAATTCGGTGTCCTGTTGTCAAACCTAACTGTGTTAACGTTTCGTTCTCGTATCTCTCTTGTCCGTCCAACACATACATCGTCATATCTCTGTAAATACTCTAAAAATGTCTCCCGTTCTGTGATGTTTTGTAAGGCCACGTGTTGTCTAATTTCCAGTTCAAAATGTCGTGATAGGTACTTGATTATCTGTCTGTCCGTCAATGGTGGATTCAGTTGTTTGGCCACACTGTACTTGCGGATGGCATATTGCTCCCTAGATCCTGCAAACTCTCCCTTAAATTTTCCTGTAATTAAGTCGTCTCGTACCTGGTCTTGTCTGTGGTCACTCCAGTAGTGTTTTAAAAATTTGTTTTCAAAGTCCTGATACGTGTCTATGTCCTGTCCTACTAAATTGTACCATGCCTCCGCATTGTCCTTTAATAAAGCCTTTACCGTATATAGTTTAGTCTGTTCGTCAAATAAATTTCCCACTAGATTTCTTACACTATTAATAAAAATTTGTGGATTTACCCTGTTATCGCCATAAAACTTCATGTGTTGGTCCAATGATACTCCACCTGTAGAAAATCTGGGACCATCCCCCGTTAAATTTGACATGTTGTATTTGATACTACTAACTTCGCGTTCTACCCTGCCTAACTGATCCCTACATGAGTCCGTTACTTCAGTCATTTTACATTAATCTCTTCTTCACAAAAAATGCGTACTTCGGACCTTAAATGTCCCATTTCCTGTCGAAGACCTGTAATATCCCGCTCATTTTTTTCAACCCTATTTTCAACTTCCCCCATCTTTACGGTAAGACTATTTTAAATTCTGAAACTTCTTTATTTGTCTTGTCTATTTTCTCACTTAGGGTTTCCCTAACTCCTGTTAATGTCTCATTCATTCGGTCAAATTTTCGATTTGAGTCCTCTCTCGCTCTATTCGATTCATCGCTTAGCTGTTCTAATTTTCTATTGGATTCCTCCTAGCTAATCGCATTTCCTCTAACATTCTCATCATTAACTCATTTCCTTGATCCCTGATTCCGTCCTCGACTGATCTCTACTGCCTCCAGCTTCTTCCATTTTCGAAATTTTCTCACACAATGCACTATCGTCACTTCCAATTTCCACTCCTTGACTCCTTAACCACTCCTTTCTCTGCATACGTTCAAATCACTCACACACACTCTAAAATACTCTTAAATTTATACACAAACAGAAACTCTCTCTCAGATCGCCAGTTTCCTGGAATAAAATAACAAAAATTTTATTTGGAACTCGAGCCTCACTTTTGGGTCGCCAAGAATGCTGTGATTCCTCTCATTCTCTAGGTACTTGCCCTTTCAAAAAACATTCGAGCCCCACAGTTTGGGCGTCAAGAATGCTGTGAAACCTTTAAATCACCTGGTCCGTTGATTCCTTCTGTTAATCGCCTCGGCTGCTCTTCTAGATAACTTCCATTCTCAATCATAAAATTAAACAACACATTCCTACCACAAACATCAACGTTAACTCTATTTACATCAATATTCAGAATACATTAAATTTTCAAATTAAATTTGAACATAAAATTCAGTTTTAAAAGAATTTCCGGATTAATTTTATTATCATTTTACTGTGCATCCAAAATTAAAGTCCTTGTTGGATGCCTACTAATTAATATAACAAGATAAGCAGACCGAGTCTGAGTATAAAGGGAGCATCTACCACCCTTTACGTTAATTAACCAGGTTTGTCTAATTGAGCTCAAAGACCTACCCAAAGTTTCATCCTATTCCCGAACATCAAAACAAAATACCCCTTTTACTTAAACAAGCAAATTTCATCTTAAAATTAAATTTTATGGTTAGAAAAATTCCACTAATGTCCATTTAAAGTAAATCAATTATAAAGTCATTCAATACACACAAAAATGTCAAACAAAATAGTACAATTTACCTGAAGGTTATTGTCCTCGTAGCTTCAGTGTAATCGTCCCTTTGTAAATCACACCATTCCAACCGGATTCTATTTACAGCTTCAAGTTGTCAACGCTTTAAAAATGTTCTCCATCACCATTAATTTAAAGTTGTTTCTAGGCTTTTCCGGAACTCATCTGTGTATATCTGCCTCTGGTTCAGTGGATGCAGACACATTTACGAACCATTTAGTCATTAAACCCCGCAAAATAGCAAAGAAATTCATACTTCCTTTTACCAATATTACCAATATACGCCAAAACTGCCTACTTTTGGGTATACATTTGTCGTTGTAAATTTTACTAATTGGTACCGTGATAATAAACTTTTATTACCTTGTATCTAAGTGCACTGAAGTACATTCATGTTAGCACGTAAAATAACCAACTATTTTGAGTCACTAAAATATACTAGCACACTTTAAATTATTTAATCAAACTAAAATGCACTGTTTAATATCAAGTCGCGGATGCACGAGCTTTTAACGCATCGAATCGTCGAAAGTCTAAGAGTCTAAGAGGAAACACATATTCCCGCCTGTATATATAGCGAATAGCCGACACGTCGCTTTGTTCCCTAAAACGGGTAATTCCAACGAATTCCTCATTCTACGTTCCCAGTCTGTAGCCTGCACGTCGATTTTTATGAATTTAGTACTCACCCCATTGAGATCTCAGAAAATTTCAACACGGCCCGCAAAGTTGTCCGAGAAAAACTAATTACTTTTATACAGAAATTGTTGTTCTACCTCTGATATATGCATCCTATTTTAACCAATCGCAACCCCTTGACGTTGCTTAAATCCCGCCCTTTTACAATATGTGTCTTTGCTTGACGCATTTTCTCTTTCCTTTTCTAACCTGTTCGTATTGGTGCAAATTTATATTCTTTATTATCGATTATATTTTAGTCCACGCGGACTGTTATCTGGGTTTAATAAACCCGTATCGCACATTCTCGTGAATACTAAGTCCCGGTTTCTCCAAGATTCTTTGAAACATTAATTATTTGCCAAATTTACGCAGAATGAGCTTTTTAAAAATACGCAGGTGTTCTGTATTTCCTGCTAAAGCATCTGATCGTTTCCAATATCCTTAGAATCAACATGTTTATCCAAACAAATTAACTTGAAATTGCCTTTTAAAAACACGCAGGGTGTTCAAACGTAACATTTTAAATAACCTTCCTACGATTTGACTATTATTGGGTTTTCAAGCTTCTATAGGTATTATGTTATTAACGGTTTAATTAACTCCAATTAAATTGATTTCTATCATTTCATTTTTAGCGAATACAACTTAAATATTAATTATTATATGTACACTTTGTTTTACTACCGGTTACTTAAAATAGGGTTAATTAATATAAACTTTGCACGTAATTTCCATTTGTTTAGGAATAATTAAATTATCCACTGCGCTTTTCAATACTGCTTCTTTTGATGTAAAGCGTCTTATAGATAATTTAAATTTCTTATTTTACTGAAACGACCGAGTTTATTTATGCTTCAAGGTTTTAATAAAGCGTATTATTTAATGAAATTTCTTTATACACGGTGATTAAAATTATTTGATGTAATCCATTAATTTTCTACCCTGGTCTAAATATGAGTAATATATATATATATATATATATATATATATATATATATATATATATATATATTATATATTACAGTTACTAAGATACAGGTTCAAGTCCTGTCCAAGACTTTATATTTTCCATCTTTCAATTACTAGCTCGATTTGAAAGAATCATTTGGCTTTTGCATAAGTCTTAAGTTATTCATCTTATTAACTGTAATACGATAGTATTTATCAACTTACCCTGTGTAATTAACTACCTAAAATGTTTATATATATATATATATATATATATATATATATTTAATTATACATTATCTATATTTTTATGAACCTTAAAGTTTATATTATATTGTTTATATTTTTGTATGAATAAACATAATTACAGAAATAACTTAAATAAATAAAATGAAATTTTTTGTGTGTAAGAATGTAGTTGTTCCGTCATCAATCAAAGTGGTGCAACAAAAATAAACATATAATGGTCTTAATAACTTTAGATAGTGCATCTAAGTTCCCGAATAGAAGATCTGCAGAAGCCAGTAAACGCTAATATTTTGAACACTATGCTCAGCAGTAGTGATGTTCCGTCTTTATGTAAATTAATTAAAACCTAAATTGTATCGCATTGAGTTTGTTGCTTATTGTTAAATCCGATGCGCGCATTTAAATTGGTTTTAGAGTAGAAAATCCTCGAGTTTCCGATAGCATACAGCCAGTGCCGCGAGTGTCGGAGCGCTATAGCTAGCGCGCATCATCCAACAACTGGATATCGATTGGAAAATCCACGTTTCTACGAGTTTCGTTTGGATTATTGAATTGACCGCATCGATCGTGCATGTACTGCAATAAAAGTTTCTTGTTTTGTTGTGAAAACTGTTCGTGATGTTATGTGCGTTGGAACCGCAATGGATTAACCCGCTTATAGCTTTTGTCAACATTCTACATGCTGAGTTTCCACGACGCCGCTTGACTTCACACATTTGACGTGGAATTAATTAGATGCTGCATCGTATCTTCGTATTTGAATCGCATCGTAAACAACCACAGGTGAGTGCTATCGTAAATGCTTTGATTAATTGCTTTGTTTAAAAGACATTTAATTATTTGTTTGTTGTTCACACCTATTAAATTAAAATTACAGTCCACTTTTAAATCTCGCTGTTTGAGCCATCGAAATTTCCCCGCATGTTACAAGTGATATATTCCCAAATTACACCAAATGTTATTTTACTCACCTTTATATCAACAATTCAAGGTCAGTATTTAAAATTTAATTAATTATGTTCTTTCATAAGCTTTATAGATTTATGCTACATGTATGTGTTGCACAAACATTTACACCCATCCATTAGTTTTTTGGATGCTCCAATGCAAATCCTTTGTGTTCAGATTTTTGTAACATGCATCATAAAAACCCCAAAATCCTTAACAAATTTGTTAATATCAAAGATTCTGCATAATTACATAAGTTTCTTTTCATTATCTATTTGTGCATGTAAACAAAACACCTTTTTCGATACTTTTACTATTATTTATTATTGCAGTACAAAAAAGATTAAAAATTTCCTTTTGACTAGTGGAATATCGTTTTAATACCACTTACAAAGTAGTCAATCATTTAGTTTATATTTTAAATAAGAAATCCATTGATCAATTCAATAGTATGAAGTAATTGCAGCTTTCCATAAATTGCTTTGTGCTGATCACACAATCAAACAATGCAAATCACAACATCTGTAATAATTGAGTTAGAAGTGCAATTCAAATCATTTAAGATCTACAGATGTGACCGTTCTGATAAAACTAGTGACAAATCACGGGGTGGAGGTGTTCTAATTGCTATAAAAGACCACATAAAAGTGAAACAACTTGAACTTATACAACAATCAGTAGAACAACTTTATTTATTATGTTCATTCAATAATGTGAATAATGTGGTGTATATATTCCTCCAGCCAATCCTATTGAAAAGTATGTATGCCATATTGATGTAATGGATGACTTAGTTTCGAGATTTAATAATCATACCTTTTATGTGTTCGGTGACTTCAATTTGCCCAATGTAAAATGGTTTAATTCAGAACCAGGTGTAGCAGTTAGTTGTTCACAAGACCCTAAGGCCATAGTTCTCACTCAAGGATACTCATTTCTAAATTTTACCCAAAATTGTTGCATCCCAAATGGTAATTATGTTTATTTAGATCTAGTATTCTCAAATAAACATGATTTAGCTATTGAGTCTGCAATAGATCCATAACTTCCTAAATCTATACATCATGATGCATACTCATTTGCAGTATCTTGTTTTCGTACTAATGATATTAAGCTACAATATACTGAACCTTCTTACGATTTTAAAAATGCTGATTACAAAGCTTTGAATCTCTATCTTGCCTCAATAAATTGGCCGACTCTCTTAAATATTCCAGATGTAAATGAAGCCATTTCTAAATTTTACAATGTGTTACGTACCGGCATAAAACTTTATGTACCTCGAAGATGTTATACTACATCAAGCGTTCCTAAGTGGTTTACTGTAGAACTAAAGAATCTCGTCTATCAAAAGAAAGCTGCACATGTGGCATATAAGCAATATCCAAATATTGCTACTTATCAAACATTTGCTTCTCTAAGAACACGATGTAAAATACTTGCAAAAACTGGTTATGCGAATTATATTAATGATATTAATGACAAATTAACTACCGATCCTAGAGCCTTTTGGGCATTTTTTAAAAACAAAAACTCTTTATATGGATTACCGCATAGTATGTTTCTTGAAGACCAACAAAAACTCAGGGTGAAGATATTGCAAATTTGTTCTGTGATTACTTCTCACTGTGTACTCTCAAGAAGAAAATTCATTATATACAAGCACACCAAACAACATAACTCAATATGATATATCTTATCCTCAAATTACTAAGGCTATTATATATAACAAAATATCAACTTTACCAAATAAATTAACAGCAGGTCCTGATGACGTCCCAAATATTTTTCTTAAAAACTGTATATGTACTATTATTGAACTACTATTTCTAATCTTTAAACTATCTCTGGATTATAGAACCTTTCCTGATATTTGGAAAGAGAGCTTTATTGTACCTGTGTTCAAATCAGGTGATGCAAGTAATGTACAGAACTATAGGAGCATATGTAATCAATCAGCTATGTCTCAATTATTTTACAGTATTATCTGTGACCAACTAAGTTTCACTTGTTCAACAATCATTAATGATAATCAACATGGGTTTCATAGTGGGAGATCTACTACAACTAACTTAATGGTCTTTAATCAAGATATTTTGGAAGCCTTGGAGATGAGGTGTCAGGTTGATGTGATTTACGCAGATTTCTCCAAAGCCTTTGATCATGTTGACCATAAATTTCTATTGATAAAGTTAAAATGGCTGGGTTTTGGTGATAATATAATTGAATGGTTAAAGAGTTTTTTGACAGGCAGATCACAAAAGGTCAAAATCGGCTCGTTCAGTTTCAGAAGTATTCCCATTCCATCTGGAGTTCCTCAAGGAGCACATATTTCGCCCCTATTATTTAATATGTTCATCAACGATATAGGAAAATGCTTTGCAAATAGCAAGTATCTATTATTCGCTGATGATCTTAAATTTTATAAAGTTGTAAACTCACAACAGGATGCTGACTTTTTACAGGAAGATATAAATTGCTTGATAAACTGGTGCAATATTAACAATATGTCACTCAACATCAATAAATGCTACCATATGAGTTTCTACAGATCCAAAAAATTTGATAGCCGTTACTTTATAAATGGAAATTTGCTCTGCTCTGTAAACTCTGTAAAAGATTTAGGCATAATACTAGATAACAAACTTGATTATAATGATCATATAAACTATATTTCCCTTAAAGCCTCCAAAATACTAGGTTTTGTTCTCAGATATGGTGCCGAGTTATCTATACAAGCTTTAAAACGCGTGTATATGTCGTTGGTTGTTTCAACTTTAGAGTATGCATCGTTGATCTGGTCTCCTATGTATAAGATACACATGTACACATTAGAAAGAATTCACCATAAATTTTTACGTTACTGTGCTTATAAACTAAAAATATTTATTGATAATCACGATTATTCGAGTATTCTTAATATCTTAAATTTACAAACGCTTGAAACTCGTCGAAAATGTAACGATTTGGTTTTTGTGTATAAACTTCTAAATGGGAAAATTGACTGTTTACAACTTATCGAGAGAATTCATTTTAATGTTCCTAATAGACTTTTGCGTAACCATAATTTATTTAGTATTCCTTTTCATTCTACAAATTATGGACGGCACATACCTTTAGACAGATCTTTAAATTTATTTAATAAGTTAAAAGTAGACCCTTTTTGTAATTCATTAATTAAATTTAAAAAATGTATTCGCACGGTAGAAATATAAATGTATTTGTTATGCTGTAGGACTTGTATAATTGAACAATAGTCACTAGTTATACTATTCATTTAGAGCTACTTTAGTTTTTAGTATTTGTTATACATTTTGGAAGAAAATATTGTTTTATAATGGGGATTTCCCATAAATAAATAAATAAATAAATAAATTGTAATAAACCCCACGTTACTGCATTTTGCAGCCTAAACTGCTTCTAGCCATTCAGCTGAACACACAACAAATTTTCTTTAATTCCAGAAGTGGAGCGATTGGGTTTATTCTTTTTTGAATGTCTATGAATTTTCCATGCATGGAAGAGCCAGAAACAAAAACATACATGTTTCTAAAATATCAAAATATCCAATATCTGAAAACATATTAATTATTTCATCATAATCAATGTTACTTAGCTGTTCTGCTCTATGCACAAAAGTGTCCAATGTAAATAATAAAAAACTTAAGACAAGGATGGATACTGATATAATCTTGATGACTTGCAAGTTGATTAGTCTAGAACTTCTAAGAAATGTTATTGTAGCAGTACTTTATGACTTTTAACAAAACGTAAGTTCAAGCTGTTAAATATACATCATCGTCACATCATATGGTATTGTAGAATTTAATAGTATCTTAAATAGTATTCTTCTGCATTATTTTCGGTAACGAAAATCTTTTTCTATGAACTTCGTTCGTTTATGAATGCATTCATTCAGTCCGTTCATTGTTTGTTTATTCTATTTTGTCAATTTTGATGACAGAATCTTGTACTGCATCAAAAAGGAGATGATGATATGATTTAGCAACATTTTGATTGTCTTACTATTTTTGAGATAAGACGTTGCCCAGACAAGTTTCAGTGCGCAGATGTTAGATCCAGTCCCATAGATACCGGCGACCACTTTTAGTTTTTGTTGTGGTTGGTCGAATTGACTGAAAGTTCATTGTAAATTATGCCTGTCATTTTTATACTAATTTTGTAATAAGATAAAGTGTACGCCTTCATCCTATCCTGAAAGGTTTCTTAAGGAAAATATATTTGTATGAAGAAGCAAAATTCCTGTAAATTAATTAATGTATACATTTTTGTAGTTACTTACTTCTCTAATGTCTAAGGTCCGTGCCTTTATAAATTACGAAACCTAGGCATGTGCCTACCGTGTCTAAGGCCACGGTCCTGGTCCAATAAAGTAGTGAATATTACTTGGAAGGTTCTTAATTCGAAAGATAGCAGTTTAAATATTACTTGACTATTGATGTTCTGTATAAAACACCAATAAAAATGAATTAACGAATAACTAAAGAAAGCTACTTATATTTTAATAAGGATCAATTTACTTCATTTTGGATTTGTGTCAATGGTGGGTCTGAGGGTGGGCCAGTCACTTTTTAGGTCCCCCTCGCTACGTCCTTGCTGATCATATAGAAATACATCTTTATAAATAATACTTAAATATCTAATCAATTAATAATGGACACTTCTTTCTTTCTATATGATTTCAATATTTACTTAGCCATCTACTAATAACACTATGATGCACATTTATATTTTGTATGTATATTTCATCTACATTTAAGTATATATTTAAAATCTGTAATTTGTTACCTGAGTCAAGTACACTTTTATTAGGCAACCCAGTAAAATTATTTTTACTTTGGTGGTTATTTAGCAAACACAATTTACAATAATTAGAAAAGTTGGCTGAAATTGTATTTGTTTTTAGTTTTCAAATACTCTAAATATCATTTAGACATATTTTTATTTATCCTTATCATCTGTCTAATATATTTTATTTGGATATTTTTAGTTATTATACATATCAAAATGCATGAATATTATGCATTCCAAAGCCGTATTTCGGAAATGGTTATTGCCCAGTCCAAACCTAAGGAACCTAAATATGTAGAGAGAGGTATACACAAAGGTAAAGCCGTAGCTGTACTCACAAGTGGTGGCGATGCTCAGGTGAGTTTATCTTATTATTTTCATAAAATTTATCTCATAATCTTTTAGGGCATGAATGGTGCTGTTCGATCTGTAGTTCGCATGGCAATTTATGTAGGTTGCAAAGCTTATTATATTAGAGAAGGATACCAAGGTAAAAACCTTTATTTGTTTCTGCATATGAAATAGTTTTCTTGTTTGTTTAAATTTGAACTCTGTTTTTGTACCTGATAAGAAGTAAATACTTACTCCAATTACTATATTATATTAATATTTTGATTTAGGTTAGTTCTACAGTTGTAAATTGTGAAAATAACTTTAACATTTACAACCTTACTTTTTGCAAAAAGTAAAACATTTTGCTTTTAAGAAAAATTGGAAATGTACCAGTGTCAAAGAGTGTTGACAAACACTACATGAATATTAATTTTTTTTAGATGTTTATTAATTGTTTAAATCTTGTCTATGCATACATATCACTATTTTTTTTAAAGAACTGATTTTGAAAAACTGTCTCTTCATATTATCACAACTGCAGTTCCCCAAAATTAACCTGCATTAATATATCGTAGAAAAATATTGGAATACTTTAAAAGCGCAAACACACCAGAACATCTGTAAAATGTTGATTTTAACAAATATACTGTTTTAATGCTTTTGTGGGTATTTGTATTCACAATATGTGTATGTCTGCAAATGCTTTTTATGTCTGAAGAATTTGAATGTAAAAGATAATGCTGCTATGTTGGCAGAAAATGAGATTGATTTGCATATGCCAGATAGAATGAATCGTATTTAACTGAATCGATCTGCTGATAAAAGTATTAAAAAATAAAGTGCTTATTTTTAATAGGAATGAGCCTGGGCTTAAATCTCAAGTTAGTGTAAATGAAGAGATCATGGAAGAGGTACATCACTTTGTGTTTAAGAGAGATGTTTAATAGAGATGAATTGAATAAGAAGATTAGAAGGATGAATCTCTTGTAAAATAATCAAAAGTATGTAGTTTGTTGTAAGGTATCAAATGGTGTTAAAACTATAATGGTTATTTACAGAAATGTGCTAAACCCGACGTTATTGTATGGATATGAAACTTGGATATGTTAGGACAGATGTAAGAGCTGAATAAATGTAGTCAGTATGGGATTTTTGAGAAATATTTGTGGTAGAACTTAAGAGGGGCATGGTTAGCAATGAATGGGTAATGAAAGCTTGTAGTTTGAAAACCATCAAATCAGCATGTTGTAATGGTTTGGTCATGTAGAAAAAGCAATGCACATTTAGTTACAGAGGATAGATGTGTAGTTTGACAAAAGTGTAAAAAGAAGCTTTAAGAATAAAAGAGATTGTCTTCTATGAAACGATGGATTGAAGTTAACGATACAATGAAAGTATGTCACAAAAGGAAGATGTGGAAGGGTTTTGTAAAGTCTGCTTACCCATTCTAGGGAAGGGTTTGATGGGTACTTGATGTATATGTAACACCTTGGTTAGACACTGGGTTTTATCTATTAGACTTGGCACTTCAGCAAGTTATTGTTATTTTGTACCTCGTGTATGTTACCAGCTTTGCCAGTTGATCCACACTTGATTTTTTAGATATTTGACTTGTAACCGTTTATTCCTACTGCTACGAAAATCATGTATTATTTGGATTTCTTTTCTTTTGAGATTATATTAGAAGGATACTCTCTTTGTTAGACAACTTCAGCAGCGTGCATTGTTATATGGTTGTAAGTGGACATATGTTTGTCATGTGGTTTATGGCTTCTCACTCTTACCGTGATTAAGAACACATAGCAGAGACGTTATGTTCATTTTTCTTGCCGACTCCATTGTAGTTGCTCTTATAAGAGTTGTTTTGCCTGATAGGGGTAAACCTATTTTATTACTTCATTTTGTTTTCCTTATGGTTCTCAGTTTAGTAACTAACTGTGTGACGGATTCATTAAGCATCAGTTAAAAAAGAAATCCATTTATCTAAATCAGCACCAGAGCGTGTTTATTACGAGATTACCACACGTGCATTATGTGCTCAACATTCATTGCGCCGTAATCATAGGGCTATTGATTCCTATATGGAGGTGGTTTATAAATTTGGAGAAAATACTTTAATAAAAATCTTAATATAACTTTATTTATTTGTTTAAGCATACAGAATTTACGAAACATTAAATTGAGATATTGTTATGGGCCACTTCTTTAGAAAGTCATACAGCACCTGTTCAAAACAGATAACAGTCCTGAATTAGTCTGAATCGTGGCTTTGTTGCAGGCTGGTATTTTCATTTTTAGTGACTGTACCTGTATGTCACTTTTTCCTTTTTGATTTTTGTAGCTAGTTAGCTACGTTCAGATATTTATGTATCTAAACTTAAACAAAGAAATAAACAATTATTAAATTTATCAATACAATACAGTCAAATAGTTCACCCTTAACTATAAGTAACCACTGTTTTGTTGTAATAAATAATTCTAGCTTTAGTGTTTAAATGAGCTCATTTTACTTGCAAGTGATTGTTTAATTAGTGTTAAGCTTCACTTTTCTCATAACATTCATTTTTGTATATTGAAATTTTCGTTGTGTTGACTTTAAAAGTTTAGACGCAAACCATTAACATAGTTTTTAAAGATAACTAGTTAACAAGTTATATTTGAAACTATACGCCCTATTGATATTTGATTTTGTTTATATCTTTTTATTACGAACCTGGTTACTGTTGTAGGGATGTACAAAACAACCCATAATAGTGCGAATTGGCATGCCTGTGAATGGAACGTTGTTTTGAACAGAAATTATTTACTTCTTTAAACATACTCTCCCATCTGCTAGCAGGCTATATATTCTGGCTCACTAAAATTATTACCAGGCATTGTGACATTGTTAATTTTATGACAAAACAAGAAGAATAAATACTTTTCGAACATAGGTTTGACCTTTAAAACTCGAAAAGCACGTGGAACGAGTAAAATATGCTATGCATATCGTGATATAGGCGGAGGCTTTCACAGCCAGAGACATGATTTCTTCCTTTGTTGTAGTTCTAGTTAAGGATTAGAAATAGAAAAACTTATAAAAATAGAACCTGCCTGCTGTACAGGCTGATTCAAATTCAAGGGCCACTATGAGGATCACGCTTATTAATAGAGATATAGGGTATGTTTAAATTTGGAAAAGTTGTTAAATTTTACACTAATTAATAATCTGCAAAGCAATTTGTCATATCTCATTTAGCATTCAAGATATTTCCAAAAATGCAAAAACTGAATTTGTTTTTTATTTTTAGTGCCATTATTTCAAATAATATTCAAAATTTAAAAGCACTTACTCATGGACACTTTTAACCTCCTTTCGAATAGCCTGGTTTAATTTGTTAGAAAACATTTCGTCGTTTCCTCACCATCATTAACTTTCTTATTTCTTTTTTACACTACTTTGGTTTTTTATACATTCGGATTCACTAATTAATTCTGATTATAGTAGTGTATGACAGGTAGCAAAAAGCTGTTTAAACAATGACTTAATCGTAAATAATAGTATTTTAATACTTAAAAATGGTAAACCTAAACCAACCTTTTATAACTTAAGTGATGCAGCAAAAGAACAATAACTGACCATCAACTTTCTATATTTCTTATACGTGCCGTTTGTGTTTTGGTACATTCTCATACACCTATTATTCTGATTACAATTATGCGTGTTAAGTAAAAAAAGCTTTTAAAACAATGGCTTTCTTGTCAATATCGATATTTTAAAACGGCTGTTAATATTAGCAGGTCATGAAACATCTGTTGACTAATACTACTAACCCCTGTCATTACACACTATCTAAATAACGCATTATTTGTAAATACTCCCTGTATGTTTGTTGTGGTTTGTTTAACATTTTTCTTAATCTTCTTTGGGAATTAAACCACTCACAGTTTTTAAAATCATCTTTATTTACGTTTCGATTCATGACCTAGGATCGATGATTTAAAAAACTGTGTGGTTTAATTCCCACAGAAGATTTAGAAAAATGCATTATTTCTATTAGCAGTAAATATGCTTTTTAATCATACTGAGAAACGAGATATGTTGCGTGTTTTTTATTCCTCTCGTCGAAATTCAGCAAGAGTGCCGAAACGTATTTAAAATTGTATCCAGAACGACAACAACCGAATCTTACTGTTTTTGAAGCTTGATACGAACGTAGCCAAATACGGATCGTTTACTAAACCTCGCAATGCTTATGGCAACAGAAATTTGAATAATAACCAGCATGATATTTTACAAATGGTAAACCATAAAACTACAATACTTTTTATTGATGTATCTAACAATTTTGTTGTTTAGATAAATAATATTCCTTCAACATCCACACGTGAAGTAGCTGTTGAATTAAATATACCGCTAACACAAGTTTGGAGAACTTTACGTACAAATAAGTATAAACCATATTGGATTCATGTAAGCCATACACTACAAGCTGGAGATATCATGAGGTGGCTAGAATATTGCAATTGGCTGTTAGGAATGCTAAATAATTATTACGATTTTTGAAGAAAATCATTTGGTCTGACAAATCTAAATTCACAAACGCTGCTATTTTTAATCGCAATACTGAACCCTATTGGACAGTAGAAAATCAACACAAAATTGGGAAAGACCACAGCAGCGTTTCGGCATAAATGTTTGGATGGGTATCTTAAATGGCCGTTTAAATGGACCATTCATGTATTAGGAATCATTAAATGTAGAAAGATATTGGAATCTTCTTCATGCACAAATATCGGAGTATTTGGATGACATTCCGTTAAATCAACAGTACATAATGCAGTAATTGTCAAAGAATATTTATACCAAGAATTTCCCAATCGGTGGATTAGAAATGGTGGAATAGTTGCATGGCCCGCTAGATCTCCAGATCTAACAATATTAGACTACTTTTTATGTGGAACTGTCAAAACAAATTTACGAGTAAATCCCTAAAAACATGGAAGAACTTAGAATAAGAGTTACTCGTGCATTTGATGCTATTTCTAGAAGGTCCATTCAAAGAGCTGTCCTAGATGCAAGGTCCATTTAAAAAGCTGTCCTAAATGCAAGAAAACGTGCACAATAGTGCTCTAATGAAAATGGTCAGCTCTTTGAGCATTTATTGTAATTATTTTTGGTTAGTACATCACTTGTGCATCAATGAAAATGGTCACCTGTTTGAGCATTTATTGTAATTATTTTTTGGTCAGTACATCACTTGCAACAGTGGTTTACACTTATCATTCTTTAAATTTGGTATTAAAACACTGTTATTTCCGATTAAGCCATTGTTTAAAAAACTTTTTACTACCTGTCATACACTACTATAATGAGAAAAAAATGGTGAATCTGTATGTACAAGAAACCAAAATGGCATCCATAACAAATAAGAAAGTTGATGATGGTCAGGTAACGACGAAACGTTTTTTAACAAATTGAATCGAGATATTCAATAGTGGGTAAAAAGTGGCCACGAGAAAGTGTTTTTAAATTTTGAATATTTGAAATAACCGCACTAAAAATAAAAAACAGAAATTCAGTTTTTTACATTTTTGGAAAATCTCTGTCGCCAAATGAGATATGTCAAATTGCTTTGCAGATTATTAATTAGTGTAAAATTTAGCAACTTTGCCGAATTTAAACATACTTCTTATCTCCATTAATAAGCGAGATCCCCATAATGACCATCGAATTTGAATCAGCCTGTATACACATTAATACATTAACTTTGGTATTCCCATCTGACTGACTAGAATAATAAAACTTTTATAACATTGAATGTTCAAGAGTCTTTTGTAAACACAATGGTGAAAATATTCTTCATGAAGACACTTCTTTTGATTTCATCTATGCTTTGATGTAAGTTACTGAAAATTAGTATGTAGTTTTAGTTTATGATCTATGTTCTATGATAAAATGCATGATATTAGCCCTGAGTATGACTGACTTCTAAGTATAATATTTTTCCAACATTGATTAATTAATAATATGTGTAATATATGAAACAACCGTGGGGTTGCTTGATAGGATCATATTAGCTTTGCTTTTTAATTCATTATTTATGTTTAAAAATGATTTGCACTTCCGCAATTAGAAATGAGAATAGATCATTATTGCTAACTTTTTATTGTTATAGAACTGTACGTTGTCATCAACATATGTTAGGACAAAAACAGAATTTAAAAAACAATTATCAATTCTACTAGCGCTGCTAAGATGTATTGGAAATTACCTATTTGTGGATACATGTTAGGCGTAATAGTGTTTCAGGTTTGAATCGTGTCATTTAAAAAAAATACAGTTTACGTTTTGCTCACTATCGTAATACCTTTAAATGTGCAGACTCG
This sequence comes from Platerodrilus igneus, assembly GCA_036346225.1. Taxonomy (NCBI): domain Eukaryota; kingdom Metazoa; phylum Arthropoda; class Insecta; order Coleoptera; family Lycidae; genus Platerodrilus; species Platerodrilus igneus. The sequence goes on from JARFIW010001690.1 coordinate 5,700,692, forward strand.
CATACCCAATTAAACTAAAAGGTCTCTTGCAGCAATATATTGAATGCAAGGAAGTTAATCTGTACTAGCAGGCACTAGTACAATTAAAGTCAAAAGGTTTTTTGCAGTATTGAAAATTTTATTCTGTACATACAAAGGAAGAGAGTTTAAAAATTGAAGCGTAAATTATGGTAGAATCTGTCCCAAAAACACAACAGTATTGATGAGATAATGACCAAAATTAATTGAACTTTATTTGTTAAAATTTCATAATACATATTTAGTTATTTGGACTGTTTCGACTCCAACTTCTTTGGTTAGAATTACTTTAGCGGTGTCAGTTTAATATACCACCTGCATCAGCTACAGTTTTATTCACTTAAAGCTGCAAATGCTATTATATTAGATATTTATTTCAGGCATGATTGATGGTGGTGAAAACATTGTAGAAGCTGCTTGGACTTCGGTGAGCAGTATAATACATTTGGGTGGAACAATTATTGGATCAGCTCGTTGTATGGAATTTCAGTAAGTATATCAATCATAACTATCTTTTAGACTGTAGTGAATACTATATGTTAATGTATTAGTTCAAATACGCATATAATTCAATCTGAACTATATTTAATAAGAAATAACTTTCTACCTATTGAAATAACTTTCATCAAAATTTATGGAAGTTTAATTTAAAATGTCACTGGTAGAATCAATTCAGTTGCGACCACGAAAGACCTTTACGTGAATATTACTTGAATCTCGAATACACGGGCATTCATTCAAAGGCGTATCAATTTACTGATGTAAAGGCTTATTAGGCGGCTCCATAACAGAAACTTTTTGAGAAGGTAATTCTCCCATGATTGGAAAATTATTAGTACTAGAGTTAAAACGACAACATTTAATACAACTGTTGGTAGTTTTCCTAGCCAACTTTCTTCCTGAAATAGACATATTTTTAGGAACTATTTTATAATAAGATTGGTCCGGGATGTTCTTGAAACCACAGTTTGCTAAAATTATGTTTACTTGAAATATCGATGGATTCTTTTTTGATAAATTAAAATTTGATAACTTTAATTATCCAGCTAGTCGCACGATACCAACTATATCTATAAAAGGTGTCAACTGAGAAAATGATCTTTAGGAGTTTAAGCATTTTCCTAGAGTTAATAAATTGTATTCTTTGAAAAATAATTTAATTTGAGCCATTTTGATGAGTAATGCCAATGCATTGTTTAATTGTGGAAGCGAAAAAGGATCAAAATGTCTTCCTTGTTTAGGTTTTAAACAATTGTTTTTAAACCATTTACACCAAGCTGTCTCCACTCACTTTAGTTTATTAAATGATAAAAAAATTTCAAATATATTTTCTCTTTGTTAAGTTTTGTTTAAGAAAAACATAAGTTTTCTCTTTCGATTCTGGTAATGGTTCACTCCAAATTGAATTTTCCTTTAGGCAATACTGTTTGTCGAGCTGAAACCAAGTTAGTCCCTCCCACCACAGGGAAAACGGGTGTAATTTTGTTGGCGTACATCCTCGTGAGGCATTATCTGTGGTATTTGCATGATTTCAATTTTCAACATTGGTTAATATTTGAGTGTGTGTTACCCTATTATCCACATTTATTTTCCATTTATTAGGTTTTACATTTTGTAAAAGTATATAAGTTTAATAAAATAATATGACTCTAAAATATATATTAAGTGGTCTTCTAATGTAACCACCAGTTGCAGTTATACCACTATGTATATAGTTTAGTTAACTGTCAACGCCTCGCTTTGATGCACCGCTAAAAGAGTGATATGAAAATGGCCGCACGTTGAGGCATTGCTAAAAGAGTGCGGTGACAACGCCACATGTTATGGCGTCACTAAAAGGGTGCTCGGATACAGCAAATTGTAAAACTTGAAATTGTTGACTTACCTTTCTTTCAATGGAAATGTTGGAATTTATAAAATGAAATCAAACACAGCAATATATTCTCTCGTACAAAATTAAAAGAACATTTACAGCATAGTTCCTTTCAAACATGAAATTATTTGTAATAAGTACCGATTTACTTAATTATCAAAATGTCTCTTACTTTATTTAGGTATATTGAGCAATTGTGGATTCAAATTTGGACCGATGCTGGAATTATATCAGTGGGTGTGATTTATAATCCACCAAAATCTAACCTTCTGGACTTTTTGAGCACACTGGAGGATTCCTTATCCAGGGTATTAGCAGTAAGTGATGGTGTTTTTATACTGGGTGATTTTAATATAAATTGGTTTAAGGTACATGCCTCTTCTGTATTGAAATTATCCTCCTCTCTTAATGCCTTCGGGTTTAATCAATTAATTAGGGAAGCCACTCGTATTACCAATAACAGTGCAACACTGATCGATTTAATATTTACAATTGTGCCTAATTCAGTAGTAAACTTCGGAGTTATAGATATTAATGCCGCTGATCATATGCTAATTCATTGTGAAGTTAAAATCATCATTTCACATTCAATTATTCACAAAACTTATCGTACTTTTAAAAATTTTAACCATCAACATTTTCTGAGGGATCTAAGACATATATCATGGCAACTCATATTTCATATTAATGATATCAATTTAAAAGTAGCTTTTTTTAATGAAAATATTACTAAACTGTTTAATAAACATGCACCATTAGTTACATCGCGGTTATCTAAACCGAAAGCATACTGGTTAACTGAAAATATACGAATTTTAATAAAGCTAAGGGAGAAAGCAATGTTACAGTTTAAGAAAACTGGAAATAAATGCCACTGGGATTACTACAAATCGGTAAGAAATTATTGTTCGCTTGCAAATCGTAAGGAGAAAAAGGCATATATTGAAACGCTTCTAACTAGTACTAATGGTTATATCAAAAACTTTGGAATGGGTTAAAAGAACTTAACATTTCTACTAAAACACACAAAAAGCCATTACCTCAAAATGTTTTTGATGTAAATAAAGTCAACGACTACTTTATAGAATCAATTCCTACTTCGAAACGGTCACCACGGGACACACTGACATTCTATTCGAGCAAACCAAAAATACATATAACTGAACCCTTACTATTCCGTACTGTCACCAGTGAAGTTGTGTCAAATGTATTATATTCCATTAATTCGCAATCAATAGGCTCTGATGGTATAAGTATAAATATGTTAAAGTATTGCATGCCATACCTACTACCATATATTTCCCATATAATTAATTATATTTTATCAGAGCACGTATTTCCTTCATGTTGGAAAGAAGCAGTTGTGCATCCATTACCTAAAGTAAATAATCCATCACAAATGAAGGACTTAAGACCAATAAGTATCCTACCTGTGCTTTCTAAAATTGCAGAAAAAATTATTAATTTTCAAATTAAAGAATACGTTACTAAATATAGTTTTTTACCAGCAACGCAATCGGGATATCGACAAGGATATGGTTGCACTGCAGCACTTTCTAAAATTATTGACGATATAATATATGCCACTGATAACAACAAAATTACAGCACTTATATTATTAGACTACACAAAAGCAGTCGACACAATAGATATCAACGTTATGCTTGATATATTATCGTATATAGGCTTTGGCAGTGGTGCATGTCAACTCATGAACAGTTATTTGAGGAATAGATCACAACGTGTATCTTTATTTGGTATATATTCCAATATTCGAAAATTAAAGTCTGGTGTACCGCAAGGTTCAATCCTTGGCCCATTACTGTTTTCTATTTGTACGTCTCAGTTTTCATCTGTAATTAGTAGTTGTTCAGTGCACTTTTATGCAGACGGTACACAACTGTATTATTCCTTTCCGATGGAAGAACTAAATGTTGCTGAATTGAAAATCAATAGTGACATAAGTAGGTTAGTTAACATTTCTAAACAAGCATATGTTAAACATTAACCCATCGAAATCTAAAGTTTTAATTTTTGGACGTAAACTCATCGTATAGTGGCAGCACAAAAAATTCATATTAAAGTCAATGACATAATTATTCCACACTGTGTTGAGGCAAAAAATCTGGGGTTAATTATTGATGTCGATCTAAGATTCAAATGCCATGTTAATAAACTAATACAAAGAGCTTATATTAATATAAAACATCTGTATGCCAATAAACATTTATTAAACGTCGGAATTAAAGCGTTGTTATGCGAATCTTTGGTGCTGTCTTTGTTTAATTTTGGGGATGTTATTTATGGGCCTTGTCTTGATAAGGAATACTCCAGGAGGGTTCAAAAGGTTCAAAACTCTTGTTTGCGTTTGATTTTTGGAATCCGTAAATTTGAACATATTTCTCATAAGCTAAAAGTTGTAAATTGGTTAAATATGGAAAAGCGTCGTTTACTACATCTAGCTTGTTTTTGTCACAACATTTTATTTAGTAAAACACCGCCGTACCTATATAATAAGATAAGATACAGGACAGATGTACATAATATAAATATTAGGCGAAAGGGTATGCTGACAATCCCGTCACATAAGACTCAGATATTCAAACGTTCTTTCTCATATACTGCAGTACATATTTATAATTCAATACCTCTGGACTTTAAAATCATGTTACCCTTACGCTTTAAAATCAAATTAAAAAATCATTTGTTACAACAAGGTTTTAAGTAGATTTTTTTTTTCCTATTATTTTTTCTTTTTTGTTTTCATCTCATTGCTAATTAAGTCAAACTTTGCCAACCAACTGTACAAAATAACACATATTTATTTATGATTTAGGGTTAAGTGTAAGAACAGAGGGTTCATTGTAACTTAACTGAACTTCGCCCTTTGCACAAAAATTATATGTACACATAAATGTAAATGTTATTAATTTGTCTATGTTGTGCAATAAAGTCATTATTATTATTATTATTAAATTTACAAAACTAAATCTCTTCGCTTATGGACTGCTTTTAAGACATATCCTCTATGGTATAACTCTGATATTATTTATAATCTTAAATTGAAAGAAAAGTATAGAAATAAGTGTAAATTTACAAATGACATTAATGACGAAACAATATACAAACAACTTAGGGCACGACTTAATAAAGATGTTAGAATAGCACAAATGGCATACATGTCTCAAATAGAGCATGATGTAAAACGCAATCCTAAGGAGCTGTTTGCTTACATTAATTAAAAAAAGGAACACTTCTAGGATCCCGACATCTTTAGTTTATAAAGGAGTTACATACAGTGATGATTAAAGTATTGTTGATGCTTTTGAACAGCACTTCTCCTGTGTATATGAAGATAAAGTATTACCTTATGATGAAGATGATCATTTCAATCCCAATATCTGTGTTTTTTGTAGATCTAAAAATCTGTCTCTGAAAAAGACGTTCTAGACGCTATTGGTAAACTCAAAACCAAAACTTCTATGGGAGACGATAATTTTCCAACATATATATTAAAGTGTTGTAAAGACTTTTTCACCAGACCACTGCAGTATATGTTTAATTTGTTATTATCAACCCACTGCTTTCCAAACAAGTGGAAAATAGGTAAGGTGTGTCCGATATTTAAAAAAGGTCATAAAAATGAAATTGAAAAGTACTGTCCAGTAGTTAGTTATTCTATCATGCTTTTCAAAGGTATTTGAAATTATTTTATACAAATACATATATACAGCTATTATGCCTTTGATATCAGTCAAATAGTATGGGTTTATGCCTATTCGTTCTGCGGTAACGAATCTTACAATCTCTTGTACATATATTTTGAATGCCTTTGATAATTCTCGTGAGGTCGATGCTTTCTACTTAGATTTTTCTAAGGCCTTTGACAGAGTTTCTCACTCTGTGCTACTCTATAAATTAGAGTTGCAATTCAATTTTTCTACTGGTCTAGTGTAATTTCTAAAGTCATATCTTGACTCCGGGAATTTATATGTTGTTAATAATAAAATAAGGTCAAATTTATACATTCCAACAGCAAGGAAGTAATTTAGGCCCTCTTCTCTTTTCAATATTTATTAATGATATAGTTGATACAATCTCATCTGAGATTTTATTGTTTGTAGACGACATTAAACTGTATAAACAAATTACATCAGCGGTGGATTGCGACATGCTGCAATATGATTTGCATAGTTTACTAAGCTGGTCAATAAGAAATAAACTTCTTTTTAACTATGATAAATGCTTTCATATCAAATTTTCACGTAAGATTAACAATACAAATTTACAATACGCTTATATTATACATGATTATGTATACACGTGGAACTTGTGTTTTTGTTTTACCATGTTAACGAATAAAAGTACGCTTGTATTATGCAGGCCATAACCATGAATTTACGGAAATTTCCATTTTTTCCAATTCTTTTATATTTTGGTGGGATTTATTTGTAGAATTTGGGTTTTAATGACCTCTCGTGACCCCTATCGCCTACAAATATATCCCATCAAAATATAAAAGAATACGGAAAAATAGAAATTTCCGTAAATTTATGGTTATGCCCTGTATAATACAACATACTTTTATTTGTTGATTTACAAGTAAAAAAATGCAATTGTACGTGTATAAATAATCACCCTGTATGATATAGGTGTATTGTAATTACATAGCAAATAATGTGAGCAGCATAGTAAAAATTATTAATCGTTAAGATACCTTAAAATGCATACAATGCGAACGCAAATCGATCATTTTAACATAAATACAAAGCCATTTTTTCACTTTTTAATTATCAATACATTTTTCATAAAAAATGCTTTTCATTTGCTGTATACATAGAATAGTACTAGCTTTACGCATTTAGCATAAAAACTACAAACAATGTTGTATTTAAAACCCTAATTTTAATCTTAAAGCACGTTTTACCGTGGAAGCAAATATTTGCTAAAAATGCAATTATTTGCATTAAAACGCTAAAGTTTTAATTAATCACCCTGTGTATTACCTAAATTCAATTTAAATAAAACATATTCTTGAAAATTCGAGAGGAATTGAGAACAAATACGTCAAATTCATATGAACTAATTAATAAAGAAACGTTTATTCTAAGAAGCGGTCGGAACATTAAAAACCCAGAAAATGTAATAGAAATTGATAAAAAATATTTATGATCTTTTGCATTCACTGTTGGATAGAAGCGATGCTACAGAATAACCTTGGGTGTTAGACAAAGACGAGGTTGCGCGCGTCACTAATAAGCGGAAGAGATCACGAGGTAATAAAACGCCCCGTTTTTAGACGCTAATGGGTTTTTCTGAGACACCTTGCATCATAATGTTCCATACTATACTACTACATTCTAGAGCTAGATAATTTTGTATATATAAGGAAGCGTTTATTAAATGATTGAATTCTTAAATTCGATCGCGAAATATTATTTTGATTTAAGTCGCGAACTGTTGCTTTGCGCAGATGATATTTGAAGTATGCAATAAGCTTACTGTAATTTAAATAATTACGATGTTACAATGAATATAGAAGTGATGTTTTAAATGTAACTTACATAAAAATGGAAATTATTAAATACAATGAAGAGGAAAATTTTTTCAATATAACGCTATTTTAAAAATTTTATTAAATAATTGAAAGGCAGGTTTAAGCAAAATGTACTTTGGTAACTGCTGTTTGAAATGAGGATTATAAATATGGAAAATCTTGTAAGCTGATTTGACATCAATTTAAAATAAGAAGATACTTAATTACAAACTGGAGGGAGCACTTTTGTGAATTCTGCAAGTATTACTATAGGATTTATTTTAATTGATATTGGAGTATTTGTCATTTAATTTAAGGTAGAATAATAAGAGTTAATCATATAATATTTTATTTTGTGAGAATCTTTACCAGGTAAGTTTGTGATCGGAGTTCCAAACACTCTGACCTTTTAATAGATTATCTATCAAGGATTTTTTTTGGCCAAAACAAACCTCACAAACGTGACAATTATAACCAGGTAAACCATCCATAAAAGAAGAAATTTAGTTCTGTAAATTTAAATAAGGTAAGGAACATTTTTTAATAATTAAGTAAATAAGTACTTATTAGAAATAATTTTATGTTTGAAAGAAACATGCTGTAAATGTTCTATCTGCTTTTGTATGAGAGAAAATATTTTATGTATAAATGCTTTGTGATATTGCTGTTTGATTTCATTTTTGAAAAAGTCTCACATTTCCGTTGAGATAGCCAGGCAAAATTTAGAAAGGAAGGTAAGTGAATAATTTCAAATTTTACAATTTGCTGATCTATATCGTAGTACTCTTTTAGTGGCGCATCAAAGCGAGGCGTTGTCACAGCACTCTTTCAGAGGCGCCTCTACGTGCGGGCATTTTCATATCACTCTTCTAGTGACACCTCAACGAGCAGTGTTGTCACAGCACTCTTTTAGTGATGCCACAATGCACGGTGGGGTGTGTGTGTGGGTATGTGCGTGGGTGAGGACGTGCATGCGTGCGCATGTGCGTACTTGCATGTGTGTGTGTGAGGGTGCGTGTGTGTGCTGGTGTGTATGTATTTATATGTATGTATGCATGTTTGAATGTATATGTGCATACTTACATGCGTGTATTTCTTTATATTTATGTTTGTCTGTTATGCATTTGTACACGCATGTATTTATTTGTGTCTATGTGAATGTGTGCATATTTGTATATTCCGTGTCTGTATATGTACATATACGATGATACCAAAATTAAAATCAAAGTTTCGGAAACTTCAAAAAGACATTTTAACTTTTATAATTTATACACATTTTATTTCTACAAAATATCAATATAAGAAGCGAAGAAGCAACTATGTTATACATATAAAAATAAAAATGTTATTCTAGATGTTGGTTAGATATATATTGTAAGTTCAAGTTAATATTTAATCTATACCCTAGTTCTGTATTATTTATTTTATAAGCCTTTGAAAAAGGATAAAAGGTATCTGAAAATTTAGGCATTTAATAAAGAGCTTATTTTACCATCAGCAGACCTCAAGCCCATTATTTAAGAGAAATAATTATATATATATATAACTGACATAAGTCAAAAACTTGACAATGTCAGATATGATTGACAAAAATGCCAAAGATAATTGAAAGTTAGGTTTATGTATAGTTGTGTACACGATTTAAATTTGTAAATTTCCCAATTGTGTCATCGGTCTCGGTGGCGTAATTGGTAAACGCTTGGTTCCGACTAAACCAGGATACAGGTTCAAGTCCTGTCCAAGACCTTATATTTTCCATCTTTCAATTACTAGCTTTGAAATGATCGTTTGGGTTTCGCATTAAAAGTCTAAGTTATTATTTCATCTTATTCACTGTAATACGATAGTATTTATCAACTTACCTTGTGTAATTAACTATCTAAAATATTTATATATATATATATATATATATATATATATATATTGTTATGTATGTTGATATTTTATATGTAATGATGCTTAAATATACGAGTAAAATAATAGGTGCAACCTGTAATATGGTGTTAGTCTGTAATTGATTAAAATAAAACTCTCTCAATTCAATTATGCCACGGCTTTTTTGAAACTCTTTCTCAGGGAAACTGTATCTAGTATTTTAACTCTGTAAGGAGAAGTAGGTTCTTTGTCCCCTTACAGGTATTGAAACACAAGCACCTAAAGCGTATACGATCAAAATCAAACTTAACCTCTAAGTCGTGCTTACGTATACCGATTAAACAAAGATTGATAAATCTGTTCTGCAATTATTTATTCTAGTTAACGTTTGAAATTTAATTTATTCAAAATTACTTAATATGAAGAGTAGATAATATTAACTTTTATACCTGTAACTCCGTTGAATGTGTCTGGTTGTACAGGATTGGAACAGGACACACAAAGTTGCCTCAAGCGCTTTCAGTGAGTACCTATTAAATAATATGTCTTAGTATAAAATACAATAATGTTTTTCCTCTAGTTTTAGGTTCTCTTATGGAACTACTTCAACCACTAATTGTTTTATTACTCTACAACTACGAACACCTTATACGTCACCAATTAACTGATCAGCTGCAACTCCTGAACCACAACAAAGGATGCCCCTATGGTGGTATATTTGAATTCCTTTTTTCCTTAACAAATTAATTTTCGTTGTTTCACTTTCACTTTCCTTTTAATAGATTAAATGAAATGCATGCACTTTAACATGTATATTTAAATTTTTCAAAATTCTCAGTACAAGCTCTTAGCAAAACAATTTTATCAAAGTACCAAAATTTTATGTGTCAACTCTTTCAAAAATTTTATATTGCTTTATAATTTAAATGTATTAAACATATTTCATTTTAGGTAACTCAAAATTATAATTGTCCTACAGTATCCTGCACAAATTACAATTGCTAAATTGAAGACAAAACCTATACACATTCAACCGAAGATGCATTAGATACCCTTCGTATATGCAAACAAATAATAATGCTTTTTATAAACTTCAAACGTTGTACTTCTAGTACGTAATATCCTATTTATGCTTTCAACAAGTAACTATTCATCAATCTTTGTTAACCGTAGTGTTTTTAACTTTTAGTATAGCTTGATAAAATGGAAAATTTATGGTTTTATCCGTAGCACTAACGAACTACCTTTGTAGAACCTTTGATAAATGTCAAATGTCATAGAAGCCCCACCTGGTTTGATAAAATAAATATAAGATTCTTTTTCCTCTAAACAGTGTCAACGATTGTAATAAGCTTATTTTTATTTTATTAAACCACTGCTGACCTTACGTTTTAAAATTTACTAACTGTAGTTCAACCATATCAAATTTTAATATGAATACTAACACTAAATTTAACTTTTGTAGAATTGTGTAGACTTGATTACTAATGCCTGTAATTTACTAACACTTTGTGATATAAAATGTGTATGTGTATTTATTGTATGAATGGATATAAATGTTCCAAGTGAAATCGTCCCCGACATTCACCCCTTTCATTCTCAAGCTCATACGTATTACCATTAGCGAAAATTTTCCTTATTTGATAAGGTCCTTCATACGGAAATAATAATTTTGCACAAATGTTTCTACCCCAATTCGAAACTCTCAACCTCTTAACGATTACTAAATCCCCAATCTGAAATTTTGTCTGTTTCTTTATTCGATTGCATCGTTTCTCGACCTCCCACGTTGTCTAGTCTCTGCCCTAGCTCTGGCCTGTTCTAATAAACTGTCAATGTCCTCCACCTCGTTCTGATCTCGCCATGGCCTGGCTGGTACCACCCCTTTCATTAACATTACTGGACAAACTTTCGTCACTGAACTCGGTACAAAATTCAAATAATTTTCGATCCTTGGTAAATTTTGAACCCAACTATTATGCTGTCCCTCAACCGATATCCTCAAATACTTGATGACTTCCCTAATGTATCGTTCACATGGATTTGCTTGTGGATGTCGTATACTACAAAACCCAACTTTTATACCTTCTCCCCTTAATTTATCAATCACCCTTTTATTATTAAAATAAGTGGCGTTGTCCATCAATATCTTTTTCATCACCCCTGTCTGTTCAGTGTACTTTCTTATGCTTGTCAAAACGTGTCTTGTGTTTCAGTTTCTGCCTGGGTATAATTTTACGTACTTTGAAAAAATGTCCACCATCACCAAAATATGTCTGTATCCGTTATGTCCTGGTATTAAGTTGCTTACATAGTCGACTGCTACGATGTCCAAAGGTCTTTCGGTGTTAATTACCATGTGTGTGTGTTTTGTAACGTCATGTTCTTGTCTTTGCTTAGTAAGCATGTTCTACAACTATTTATGCCGTCCTTTACCAAAGAAATGTCGTTGTTAGTATAAAAAGTCTCCCTAAACAGTAAAAAGGTCTTTCGTATTCCAATGTGTCCGTATGTCCTGTGAATTTCTACGATCAATTTTAGTGCTGTCTCTTTCGATAATACTAGTAAGTCTTCGTCCCCAATGCGTTTTACCAAAAAGTTATTCCTCAGATTGTAACCTTTATATTCCACCCCATTTTGCTCGTTTAATTTCGTCCGAATGGTCACAATGTCATCGTGTTGTTGCATGTTGATAAATTCCTGGTTTGTCCATCTACCCTCGTCCTTAAATGTCTGTAACGCTACTAAAACCCTTTTTTCACCCCAGTTGTGTCACCCTTTCTACTAAGAAAGTCTGCAGTCACGTTCTCCTTCCTGGCTTGTGCCTAATGTCAAAGTCATATTCTTGTAGTGTTAACGCCCACCTATATAAACGGTTATTTAAAATTCTTTCTTCTTCAAAAACGTCACCGCTGAATTGTCTGACTCTATCAGAAACTTATTCCCTAACAAATAAAACCTTAATTTTTTCACTGCATACACAATAGCTAACATCTCCTTCTCGGCAGTTGAATACCTTGTCTCACATTCCTTCAGTACTCTGGAAATGAAGCATATTGGCACTTCTACCCCCTTTTGTATCTGAACTAATTCTGCGCCTATCGCACGATTGGATGCATCTGTTCGTAAAATAAACCTATCTACAAAATTTGGATATTTTAACGATAACTCCCGGTAAAATCCCCTTTTCAAATCCTGAAATGCATTCTCTCGCTGCTCCGTCCACCTCCATTTCTCATTCTTTCTAAGTAATTCCACCAATGGTATGCACAATTCTGAATAATGTGGTATAAAACGTTTATAGTAGTTGAGAACTCCTAAAAACCCTCGCAAGCCCCTTAAATTTCTTGGTTGTTCTAAATTTTTAAGTTCGTCCAACCTTTTTTTACAAATCGTAATGCCCTCGTCACAAATTACAAATCCCAAATAACCAACTTCACGTTTGAAAAATTCACATTTCTCTACATTCAACTGTAAACCTCCTTCATCTATCCTACGTATAATTTTTGTTACATGTTCCAGGTGTTCCTCGTTATTCCTGGAGAATATCAGTATGTCATCGACATAGTGCGTGCAAAATTCCTCGAACTCATTTAATAACTTCTGCATGGCTCTGACCAATGCAGCTGAACTTGAAGCAAGACCAAATGGAACTACTCTATATTGAAATATTTCTCCCTCGATGCTAAAACCAGTATACTTTCGGCTGTCTTCATGCAAAGGAATCAACCAAAATGAGTTTTTCAGATCTAATTTGCTGAAAACCTTTCTCCCACTAATTTTGTATAATAAATTATCCATCGATTGTGGCTGTTCATATTGTGCTTTAGTAATTAAATTTAATTTTCTGGCATCTAAACAAATTCTTATATCTAACTTATTACTAGGTTTGGGTACAACAACGATCGGATTAATAAAAGAAGTCCTTGCTGGCTCTATTATTCTATTCTTCAACATATCTTTGATTTTTATCTTAACTCTCTCCCTCATACTATACGGAATCGGATATACCTTCGTGTAAAACCCATTTTCTTCTGTTACTTCTAACTTGTGTACATACTTAGTCGCTACCCTTGGTTCCCCATTAAATAACCCTACGTGCTCATTAAATATCTCATATAATCTACCCTTTATTCCCTCGTCTATAATCCCTATCTGTCCTTCGTCAAATACCTTCTCAAATAAATTACCTAACATTATCTCATCCTGTCCTTCTAAATTACTTTCCTTAATCATCCCTGTATCATAAACATCATTATTAGTATCCATCCCTTTATTCGAACTACCATTAGGTACCACCCAATTCTTCCTAATATTTAAAATCTGTATACTTCTATCCTTGCCATCTATTTTCATCCCAAATCTTTCTATAACATCTATCCCTATTATAAAATCTAAATATAACCCCGTTGCCACTAAAAACTCAGCTTCTCCTAGCTTTTCTCCCCCTATTGAAATCGGTACACAAATCATTTCGTCGATAACTGATATCTTCTTTTTCATCGCAGACCACAAACTTATCCGTTTTATCTTGCAAATTCTCCCTTTTAATAACTCAGCGTGCTTGAATTACTATTTCTCTCTTTACCAGCGACAGCTCAGACCCACTATCAATTAATGCTACATATAAACAATTCTCTAACTTTAAATTAACGAACGGTAAACTACTTTTTCTTTCACCCCTGTCTTCTAATAACGAATGTACAAAACTTAAGCTACTAGTCGTACCCAAATCCACTAAACTTAAACCTATATCTAACTCTAAATTAACTAACTTATTTACATAATCGGAGTTTTTTTTAAACCCGATGGCTCCTCGTGAACCTGTGCAATTTCAATCAAGTTTTCGGATTCCCTGTTCCTGCCTGACGTCGTCATGTGTCGGATACCTACATTACGCTGCTCTGGACTTTTATCTCTCTCCCTATTATATTTTAATTGTTCGTTGTCGTTGTATCTACTCCCATAGTCCTGCTGTCCACGTTGAAAATCCTGTCTTCGGTTGAATTATCTCCCATCTCCCCAGTCATTTCTATGCCAGTTATTTGATCCCCTAAAAATTTCGTCTCTATGTACCCGTTGACCCCAGTTGTTCGTTCTCCCTTGATCTCCCTGATATTGATTCCTGTTCCAGTTATTGAAACGGTAATTGTCCCCTGGTCCTGGTTTCTGTTCCCATTGTGTTGAGGTGTCATGTGTCTCTCCCGTGTCGTTGTTCCTGTCTTGGATTGTCATATCGATTCCATGTTTTAAAATTTTCCTGTTGATTCCGGTTTCTCCCGGTATTCCTACCTTCCCAATATCTATTATTATTTTCAAATTCCTGGCCATGTCATAATTCCGCATGATTTCTAAAAATTCTTTCAGTGTTTTAATATTTTGAGTGGCCACCGCCTAGCCACTTCAGCTTCCATATGTCTCGATAAAACTGTATCAACTCCTCTTCTCTAAATTTCGAGTCAAATGCTGCGCCTGATTGTAATTGTCAATGATGTATTCCTCTCGCGACCCCATGCTAGTCGAATACTGTCCTGTTATCAATTTTGTCCGAATTTCTGTCTGTTTCGCGTTACCCCAATATTGTTCTTTGAAAAGAGTCTTAAATTGCTCGTATGTGTTGTAACTTTTCCTGATAATGCTGTGCCATTTTTCAGCGTTTCCCTTTAAACTTGCCCCTATCATTTGCATGCGCACCCTCTCTGGTTCACCTTCCATAATCTCGTCCAACTTATCTAAGTATAGCATCGGCTGTTCATAACGTCTTCCCTCAAATTTCGGTAAAATTTCTCGTCCATTTTTGAAATAGCCCTGGTCCATTGTCCCTAAACGTCCCCCTTCTAATCCTGTTACTTGTTCCCTAATTACCCTAACGCTACCTTCCAGTACCCCTAATTTTTCATCTACCCTGTCTTTAAATCCAATTACATCAGCCCTTAATTCCCCCGAATCTCTAATTTTATCCTGAATCATTTCCATAACTTCCCTTTTAGAATTTTGAAGATTCTCAGTTTGTTTTAGATCAACTCCTACCAATTCACCCCTTAGCTCCGACAAACCTGTTACCAAATTTTCCTCGACGACTTTTACCCTGTCTTCCACGTCCATCCTTACTTCATCTCTCAGTGAACCCAAACTACTCTGTATTAGCGCATTTATCCCTCCGAATTTCATCTCAATCATTTCAAATCTTTCTCTCACTTCCACTCGTGAATTCTCATTTTTCTCTTCCATTTTCACAAATCTTGTCTCCATTTTCTCAAATCTTTCCCCCATTCTCTCAAAATTTTTCTTACTTTCCGCTTGTGAATTTTCATTTTTTTCCTCCTGTGAGTTCCTAAATTCTCCCAAAAACTGCATAATACCTAGCATGTCCCCCTCGTTCGATGTCTCTCTGACACCTCCAACCTGTCTTTCCTCCTCCGGCTGAATTACAACCACCTCCGGCTCCACATATTCTCTTCCTTCATCCCCTGCATCTCCTGCCGCTACAGTCTCCATCACCCGTTGCCCTCTCATAACCGTCTCGACACCATAAACCTTTCCTGACCTGGTGATCCCTTTCTCGTCTGACATGTTCTAAATAATGTTGTCTTTTTTTTAATGACCTTTTTCTTGCCCCACCAAAATACCAATGCTCCAAACCTGCAACTACGCTAATTCTCTCTCTCCAAAACACCACGCTTACAACACTGCTTATCAAGCCCCACCTGCTTTTTGTCCTACTGCAACCTATTACTCTTTAACTTGCCCCACGTTTGTTGGTCGCCAATATTATGTTATGTATGTTGATATTTTATATGTAATGATGCTTAAATATACGAGTAAAAATAATAGGTGCAACCTGTAATATGGTGTTAGTCTGTAATTGATTAAAATAAAACTCTCTCAATTCAATTATGCCACGGCTTTTTGAAACTCTTTCTCAGGGAAACTGTATCTAGTATTTTAACTCTGTAAGGAGAAGTAGGTTCTTTGTCCCCTTACAGGTATTGAAACACAAGCACCTAAAGCGTATACGATCAAAATCAAACTTAACCTCTAAGTCGTGCTTACGTATACCGATTAAACAAAGATTGATAAATCTGTTCTGCAATTATTTATTCTAGTTAACGTTTGAAATTTAATTTATTCAAAATTACTTAATATGAAGAGTAGATAATATTAACTTTTATACCTGTAACTCCGTTGAATGTGTCTGGTTGTACAGGATTGGAACAGGATACACAAAGTTGCCTCAAGCGCTTTCAGTGAGTACCTATTAAATAATATGTCTTAGTATAAAATACAATAATGTTTTTCCTCTAGTTTTAGGTTCTCTTATGGAACTACTTCAACCACTAATTGTTTTATTACTCTACAACTACGAACACCTTATACGTCACCAATTAACTGATCAGCTGCAACTCCTGAACCACAACAAAGGATGCCCCTATGGTGGTATATTTGAATTCCTTTTTTCTTTAACAAATTAATTTTCGTCGTTTCACTTTCACTTTCCTTTTAATAGATTAAATGAAATGCATGCACTTTAACATGTATATTTAAATTTTTCAAAATTCTCAGTACAAGCTCTTAGCAAAACAATTTTATCAAAGTACCAAAATTTTATGTGTCAACTCTTTCAAAAATTTTATATTGCTTTATAATTTAAATGTATTAAACATATTTCATTTTAGGTAACTCAAAATTATAATTGTCCTACAGTATCCTGCACAAATTACAATTGCTAAATTGAAGACAAAACCTATACACATTCAACCGAAGATGCATTAGATACCCTTCGTATATGCAAACAAATAATAATGCTTTTTATAAACTTCAAACGCTGTACTTCTAGTACGTAATATCCTATTTATGCTTTCAACAAGTAACTATTCATCAATCTTTGTTAACCGTAGTGTTTTTAACTTTTAGTATAGCTTGATAAAATGGAAAATTTATGGTTTTATCCGTAGCACTAACGAACTACCTTTGTAGAACCTTTGATAAATGTCAAATGTCATAATATATATATATATATATATATATATATATATATATATATATATATATACTTAATAAGATGAAATAATAACTTAGACTTTTATGTAAAGTCCAAATGATCATTTCAAATCAAGTTAGTAATTGAAAGATGGAAAATATAAGGTCTTGGACAGGACTTGAACCTGTATCTTGGTCTTGCCGGGACCATGCGTTTACCAATTACGCCACCGAGACCAATGACGACAATTGGGATTTACAAATTTAAATCTTGTACACAACCATACATAAACCTAACTTTCAATTACGTTTAGCATTTTTGTCAATCATATCTGACATTGTCAAGTTTTTGACTTATGTCAGTTATAGGCAGGAAGCAATGCTCAAAATTATGGCTATAAGCCAAGTATTAAATTTATAAATATTTGACAAATTAATTATCATTTGACTTTTCTCATAAACTTTGAATTTTAAATTTGTTTTCTTGCAATGGATAATAACATATATATTTTGTGTATGTTTTTTATGAATTCATGCGACAACATTTTTGCTGCTAGCATGCTTATGTTCATTTTTTAAGTATTATGAGACATTATCTAGTCTGTCAACAGTAAAAATTGTGCAAAAAGTGTGTTTGGAATGTGGTTGTAGAAAAACTATTTATTATAAAGAGTGTACCGGATATTTAGTTATATTCAGTACATTATAAAACTTAAAATATTTTGTTAACATGTTATTTTTTTAGAGAGCGGTCAGGACGGTTAAAGGCTGCATTTAATCTGGTTTCAAAAAATATTGCCAATCTTGTGGTGATTGGAGGTGATGGAAGTCTTACTGGTGCTAATAAGTTTAGGCAAGAATGGCCTAGTTTAATTGAAGAGTTATATTCCGCTGGTAAGCAAACGAATTAGTTTATTTTGGTGATATCATTCAAGGAGAACATCTAATATTCATAATAAAAATATTGTACTAGTTGATTTTGACATTGGAAAGTTGGTGTTCTTTTGAGGAACAGTTGCCAAAATATCTTATCAAACATTAAACATTTACCATGGGCAATAGAATAGTTTTAAACATTTTACTTAAGTCATTTTTAATATCAAATGTTAAACAATTATTCAGAGTATTAATAGTGATGACTGATTTCACTATGGATTTAAGTTATTAATGTCAATGGCATCCTATGCCAATATTGGATGTCTTTTTCATCTTCTTCTTTTACCCATTGAAGTGTGTGTTGTTAACGTGTTATAACCTTTTTTCAAAAATGTATACCTTTTTTTGGTACATCTGAATGTCTATATCAATCAACAGTATGGTCTGTACCTGATTATCAATGAAACAACAATGAATTCTAATACATTATGATTATTTAACCAATATTGTGTTCATTCGGTTATTTTAGATGTCCTACTGGTGCCTCATGTATTATCTGAAGTCAAGCTGATGGCACAAATCAACAATGTCTCAAAATAACCTTCTTTCAAATATAATTTTATCTCACTTAACAACTTATCCATTTAAAATTTTGTAATTATATTTTATTTGTACTACTTATGATGTACATTTACACCATGCTCATTATCGATTTGAAAGATCAAATATCCAAGTAATTTCTTAATATTGAAGGGAAGCCAAAAATATTAAATTTTAAGAACAAATTGATTATTTTGTGGTCAAGTTTGAAGTCATTTGAAGGTATCATAAATTATTGCAAGTGGCTGCACAAAATTTGGTAGAATTTTTGGTATGAGTAATTTCAGTTGATCATAAATTGGCGAATCTAAAATTTAATGACATGAAATTCTGAAAACATGCAACTGAGGTTTCTTACTTTGTTTATATTGTTCCCTTTAGTTAATAGTACCTAATGAACAAAATTCTGTGATAACACAGATCCATAAAATAACAATTACAGTATTATTCTGTTAAAATTTGATTCAATTTGGGTGCAAAAGGCATCATGACTAAACTAAAAAAATGAGTTTATTATTGCATTGCATCACTAATTATATTACATGGCACCGGTGTACATATTTTGTCACATGTAAACATAAATGTTTGCTATTTTTTAGTAGTGGCTGAAAAAAATGTGATTATAGTGAAAGAAAAATATGTAACATTATTCTCGTTAATTACAGCATGTGATTAAATTTTTCTATACCATACAGGTTTATACAGGGTGTCCAGAAACTCTCCTGTCAAACAGAAGCCATACATACTAGACTTGATTTTATGTCAATTTAATCCAAATTATATTCATACAAAAATGTTTCATAAGGAAGCTAGAGCTCTTTGAGGATGGCACGTTTAAGTCTGTTTTTAAAAATATTTTAAAAATACCATTATATAAATTGAGATCAGTAACCTCTCATGTACGGAGGGGATACATAATTTTAAATTGAAATTCTTTTATCTTCAAATTTTTAACATATTTTACATCAAATTTGAAAACTTAAAGGCTTTTCCCATCTATGGGGTATACTCTTGTTTGAAATGGCTAGCATGCACCATTTTTGGAAGAAATCAATTTAATGTTTTTGCCTTTGATGCATAAAATCTCATTTGTTTACTAGAAATACCAAGTTGATTTTTACTAGCCAACTATCAGATATCTTTGTAAGTGTCAAAATATTTTGATCCAAACAATTATTATTACTAGTGTCGTGTTGGAAAAGTAAACTAAGTGTAATTTTTTAAAAATGGTTCATTTTACTATAAGAATATGCTGATATGCATTTAATCTACGACGAACTACAACGTAATGCTTGTACAACAGAACGAATGCTGAAAAATATACTAACAGAAGGCATGCCAGTCGCACAACATTTACTGTTCTACACCAAAGATTGAAAGGTATTTTCTAAAAATACTGAAACGGGTAGACACCCAGATGATACAGAGGAATATAATGAAAATTTTTCTTTGGAAATTGAAAATAATTCTGAAATTAGTGTCAGACTTGCTGCTATATTTTTTGACATTTCCAAATCTTTCATTGGAATATCATTCATAAAGAAAACTTTTATCATTTCATTTTAAGAAAGTTCATGCATTTTTAGATGGTGCTTTCCTTGCTCGTGTAGATTTTTCAAACTAGTTGCGAAACAAAAAGTTCAAGACCCTAATTTCTTTTCCCGTATATTACTTTGCGATACATCTACATTTACCAGAGACGGGGTTTTTAATTTACATAATGCACATAATTATTTGTATGATGTTGAAAACCTTCATGTAATAAAACAAACTAAGCATCAGTAAAGATTTGGTATATATGTCTGGATAGGTGTCATCGGTGACCAGCTGCTGAGACCTGTAGAATTACTTGATCGTTTAACCGGGCAGGATTATCTTAATTTGCTTGAAACTGTTTTACCTGACTTACTTGAAGATATTACCCTGATGATCGAAAAAAATTTAAATCGTTGCCCAACTCGTTTATCAATTTCTTGACAACTCTTACTGAAACCAATGGATTGGAAGAGGTGGTCCAATCAGTCGACCTCCAAGATCACCAGATGTGAACCCATGTAATTTCTGCATTTGGGGCTACTTGAAGTCATTCATTTATGCTCTTCCAATAGAAACTTGTATTCAGTTGCGGTAAGGAGCTGAAGATGCTTGCTAACATTCATATAACTTTTGCACGAATTAGAGTATCTTTACTGTGAAGAATATATGGTCGCCATTTAGAGCACCTGTAGCAAACTTGGTTCCGTTGTACTATTAGATGTTGCTGGGTTTTTTCTATTAAATATAAATTGGTTCCCAAACGAGATGCTTGTGATATTAATAAACAAACCATATTTACAGTGGCCGAATTGTTAAATTGACCAAATATGCATATTAGCATATTCTGATTGTTTGCTAGTCAAAAAAACCAACTTGATATTTCTAGCAATCAAATAAGATTTTATGTAGTAAATTTAAAAAGCTTAAATTGATTTTTCCCATAAATGGTGCATGCTAACCATTTCAAACAAGAGTAGATCATAGATGGGAAAATCTTAAAGTTTTCAAATTTCATGTAAAATATGTTGAAAATTTGAAGATGAAAAATTGTAGTTGAAAATGCATATTTACCACATAAGAAAATATAAAACTTTTTTTGTGTTTCATGAAATACACTTACTGTGGATTTTCAAAACTAAAACATACTTATTAACTTTATACTTATTGCACGTATATAATGTGAGTGGGGTACAATGATTGCATTAGTAGAAATGTGAAAATGACTTCCAAAATTTATGTAATGTGGTTAACTATGATAACAATAGATAATAAAGAAAGCTTGCTACATTTCAAAGTTAATTGGTATATTTTAAATGTTCACTGGACAGTTACATACACAGGTATAAATTTCGTCTCATAGCACAATATTTAACACTTTGATGGCCACGGCAATTTTCAGAATTCCGGTCTAAAAAACTAATTTCATTTAATCATATATTATTAAAAACTCTAATTATAGTACATAGATATCATCAAAAAGCATAGAAAATGTATTTTTTAAAAAAAAGGTCTTACGAATTATCTTGTAGTTGGCTTATGTAATAGAAATCTCTTCGCAGAACCCAACAATGAGTTAATTCGTACACAGACACGCTTAGACCTGTTGTTTCGCTAAAGTTGAATCAGAGATATGCGTCCATATTTGTCAGTAGTATCTCAGATATTGCCGTGTGCATTGCATTTATGTCTTTCTTGAGTGTGTTGTTCTATAATTATTGTTATAATTAAAATATCAAGAACCCAATATGAGTAAGAAAAGACCACCGAGATTCAAAATGAACTTGAGTACTACGCTATTCTAAATGATTAAGAATTTAACGAGATTTTTCGAGAGGATGGTAACGACAGTAGCGATTATGAACCTTCTGAGAATTCAAGTGATAGTGACGATGAAGTCGTTTCCGAACCTGAAGTTGTTCCCGAGCCTGATGATAGTGACGATGATTCCCAAGCAATAACATCAAATGCGAATGATAATTTGTGGACAGAAATTCAACAAAATCCTGAATAAGGCATGTGATGTATTTATCAGTCAATTAAACAGCTGCTTAGAGTCTTCTTATAACACTATAACGGTAAAGTTTAATAAACTGAAACCTTGGATAAGTCAAGGATTTATAAATTCAATCAACATTAGAGACAGATTACATAAGGATTTGATGCATGATCCAGGTAACGAATATACGTTTTATAGAAATAAAATAGTTTTGCTCATAAAGTCTGTTAAACAATCTTATTACACAAAAGAAATACAAGGCATCTGCAAAGATTCAAAATTATTTTGGAATGTCACTAATGATATTTTAAATAAAAATAATAAAAAAATAATCAAAAGATAGTACTAAGAGACAAAGAGGGTAATAACATAAAAGGGGATAAAGACATAGCAAATGAATTTAATAGTTCTTCGTCTCGATTGGAGAAGAAATGGCAAAAATAAAAGAAGATGTGCTTAACCAGTCTGATAATAAAACATTTGTGAAAAGCAATGTAAACTCTTTTCTATTGGAGGAAGTTACTGGAAAAGAGATACAAAATTATATACAAGAACTAAAAACCCATAAATCTCCTGGCATGGACAATATCAAACATTGACTACTAAAAAAAATGCATGCATTATTTCTAAGCCATTGTGTACCATAATAAATTTAAGCTTTAATGAAGGGGTTTGTCTTACTCGTTTTAAAGATGCACTAGTTGTTCCCATTTTCAAATCGGATACCAAAAATAATCCCACAAATTATAGACCAGTCTCATTAATATCTAATTTAGGGAAAATTTTTGAAAAGGCGTTAAAGTATAGGATCATAAAATTTTTAAACAAGTATAATATATTATCAAAAATTCAATTCGGTTTTCTGGAATCTTTGAGATCAAAAAATGCAATTGAAGCATTTACAAAAAAAATTATGAAGAAATGGACTTTGCAAAACCTGTTATTGCAATCTTTCTAGACTTGCAGAAAGCATTTGATACTGTATCACATAAACTGGAAAATTATGTTTTTTGTGGTACAACATTAAAATTATTTCAAAGTTATTTGATAAAAGGAAGCAATTTGTATATGTAAATAAAAATAATACTATAAGCGAATGTCAAGTAAATAAATATGGAATACCTCAGGGGACGTTATTAGAACCGATTTTATTTCTCTTGTATATAAACGATCTCTTATTTTTAAAAATTGATGCACAAATATTATCCTCTGCAGATCACACTGTTGTTATTATTAACGAAAAATAGTTGAAGAAATGTAGTAAAAAAAGGCATCAGACGTTCTAAGTAAAATCAACTACTGGCTAGATAACAATCTGTTAACTTTAAATATATCAAAAACTAAATACATGTGCTTTACATCATACATTGATGACATGCCTAAATTGCAGCTTATAATTGTACACAGTAATAATAATATTATCAATTCTTGTATTGATTGTAAATGTAAAACTGAAATATGTGCAACTGCAAGTATAAAATATTTAGGACTGTACAATTCAGCATTACTTTTTGAAGAAAGTAAACTTTTTAATATCATTAAATTATACACCGCCAATGTACTACAATACTACCATAAATTCAATGTTAAACAAAATATGGAACATATATACGAAACAAGAGCAAAATCAGAAAATAAGGTAGTGACAATGAGAGTAAATAAACGTTTAGAACAAAGATATTATAATTACATTGCACCTCGGTTATACAATATATTACCAAAAATCTGAAACACTATGCTTATCCAAAGTATTGTAGGGAACTAAAACTATAAAATACCAAGGAGAGCAGATTGTATGAAGTAGCATATACTTAAAAACGGGTTATTGTTGTTATTCTTAAGTAAATATATCAAATAGTATCATTGATAGATTAGAATCATTATATATGTGATTTGTAAAGTGTTTAATATTAGATTATAATAAATAGGCAAGTTAGTATAATAATTATATGCAGTCAATATACCAGTGCCATTGCACACAAGTTTTCAGCTTACAGCGACATATCGTTTATTTAGTTTATTCAACATGTAACGCCTATAAATCTATACATGAGTAGGAGAGTTTGCATAGCCAAGGTAGATAAATTTTATGTATATAGATTAAACGATATTGTGAAACTAAAATTAGAAAATTTAGTATGAAGGGATATGCATAACTTATATTTAACAATATAAAAGATATTTATAGTTACAGTGAATAAATAAATTGAATTGAATTGAATTATTTATTTTCCAAGAAAATGTTAGTGTGAAATTGGATACGTGAAATTTTTCAGTGCAAACGCTGGCGAACTTATTCTTTTAGGAAGAGTTTCTTACATTACTGGTCGAACAAACTAATTTATACGCTGCGCAAGAAACTGTAAAAACAAGGCAATAAAAATATCTAACAGGGTATCAAAGTGGACAGACGTCAGTGCTGCAGAGATGAAAGTTTTTATTGGACTTTTGTTACAAATGGGGTCTTGTTTTTTCCATCAATTGAACATTACTGGAGCACAAACAAGCTATGTAATGCAAAGTTTTGGTGCTTAAATATGAGTCGAAATTGATTCCAGTTGTTACTTCATTATATTTTCATTTGGTTGATAACTCAATACCATCTGCCGACAGATTATTCAAGGTGAGACTAATACTAAATCATTTCAATAATATTATGCATGAAAACTGTACCAGATAAAAATATTTATATTGACGAATCCATGAAGCTATGGCGTAGAAGATTTTATTTCTGCCAGTACATAAAAATAAAAACACAAATCCGATGTCAAACTGTACGAACTATGTGAGTCTGACAATCATGTAATGAAAATTGACTTCATTTGAAAGCTTTAATTTTCTAGAATTCAATGATGTATTACATTCATATGGTTTAATCACAATTTTTCCAAGAAAAATCAATTTGCTTGCAGAACGGTGTTAATCTAGTACTCCTTGACAAACAATTTAACCTAAAGTTGATGTAAAACAATTGATATAAAAATTAAGTTTGTGTTAATAACATTAATTTAATAATTATAAAATGTATGGTGAAAATGGTGTTAATTTGTGGCGAATGTGTTCATAATGCAATGCACGCGACCGCTCTGTATTGGAAACGTTTTCCTAATAAGTACTTTCGCGACGAACATTTGTTAGAATTGTAGAAAAATTAACAACCACAGCAATTTTAGATGATATACATAAAGGAAGAATCAATCTAATCCTATTGTAAATTAAGACAATGAAATTAACGTTCTTGCTGATATAAATCAAAATCTGCAAGTAAGTAGCCGTAAGCTAGCATCTGATAGTGGACTTAGTCAAACATATGTCATATCAATATTACACAAACAGAAGTACCATCCTTATCGCATAAAACGGAATCAAGAGCTCTATGGCAACGATTTTCATATTAGGCCGCTATTCTGTCATTGGGTACCAGATACTGCATTAAATGACAAAAATTATTTTAAGTGTCTTGTTCACCCACGAATCTGGGTTTCTGAAAATCCAAATTGGGTAAGACATGCAATAATACAACGCATTTGGACTGTCGATGTATGGGGCAGCATTATGAATAATGTTCTTGTTGGGCCCTTTTTCTTCGATAACAATCTAAATGGGCAAACATATAGAGACTTTTTAATTAATGAACTGCCTATTCATCTGAAGGATTTGCTATAGATTTACGTGAAAGAATGTGGTTTCTACAAGATGGTGCACCATCACATTTTTTAAGATACTGAGGGAATATCTAAATGCAATTTTTCCAGGAAGGTGAATTGAAAGAGTAGGACCTATTGCTTGGCCCACTGGATCTCTCGATGTAGAGCTACCAGATTTTTTATGTGGGGTACAATCAAAAACATTGCTTTTCAAGCGGCACCCATTGCACAAGTAGATATGAAAGAGAGAATTTGTCAAACACATAATCTGATTAATAATACTGGCAAAGGTAATAATGTCGTTAGAAATTTCGTTCAGTGCACTGAATTGTGTATAAGGGAGGGAGGCCGAACCTTTGAGCAATTTCTTTAATAATCTTTCATTTAACAACTTTTTTCAATGATTTTGTTGTATTATTCTAGTTTAAAATAAATTCTTGTAACAATTGTTTTCAATCCACTTCATTGCAACACTCTATAAAATTAAAGCTTCCCAATGATGTCAATATCGATATAGAGTGCCATTTGAAATTCGAGTCAGCCCCTTCCCTAACAAAGGGTACAAAATTCTTTTTTCCATATGACATTTTTATAGGGCAAATTTTTTTTTGCAATTACTAATACCTTTGGAGATATTTGCGGTGGTCACTTTCCGTGTCACATTCCGAATGGACCAGCACCTTGAAGAAGTTCTAGATTAATAGAACGGGTGGAGTGTCTTCCGTGTTCCAGTGCTCTAAAGAGCCAAACTACAGGTCTAACCAAAGTAGTAGGGTCTTTAGTGGGGAACCAAACTAAGACAAGTCCCTGAAAGAGTGTAGCTGCTTTTTCGGTACTTAGAGTAGCGGAGACCATAGAGATCAGTATGGCATTCTAAGACACACTACTGCGATGTGGAAGGCAACAGGAAACCAGCACATTATCTCCTAAATACACAGCATACTGAAATTTTTATTAAAGGTGATTGAATCCTCTAGGGTAAAAAATTCCGGAGTTAAAATAGTCCCCCATTTGGATCTCCGGGAGGGGACTACTTCGGGGGATGTGGTCGGAAAGTATAGAAAAAGTCGTGAACGTTCTGTGAGTCTGAGCGTGGAATGTCAGAAATATGAAGCAAATGAGTAAGCTAGAGAACTTGAAAATTGAAATGAATAGGTTAGCACTAGATATAGTAGGGATCAGCGAAGTTCGCTGGCCAGAGGCGGGGGATTTTTGGAGTGGAGACTTGAGGGTAATTCATACAGGATCAGAAGAAGGGAATTCGGGAGTGGGAATAGTTATGAGAAAAAAGATAGGACAACGTGAAGAAAACTACCTACAAATGAATGACAGAGTACTCATGGTAAGATTAGAATCCAAACCTGTAAATACAGTAATAATACAAGTATACAGGCCCACCTCCAGCCACAGTGAGAAAGAGGTAGAGGCGATCTACAAAGATATCGAAGACATATTAAGATACATAAAAGGACATGAAAGTTTAATAATTAGGGGCGATTTTAATGCAGTGATAGGTGAGGGTAGGGAAGAAGCGGTAGTAGGTTTATTTGGTTTAGGCACGAGGAATTACAGAGGAAATATGCTGGTAGAATTTTGCGATAAGAACAATTTAACCATTACAAACGCATTATTTCGACATCATGCTAGAAGACTACACACGCAGACGATGCCAGGCGATATAGGAAGATATCAAATAGATTACATTCTTGTTAGACAACGGTTTAGGAATCATGTAAAAGACTGTAGAAGCTACCCAGAAGCAGATGTAGATACTGACCACAATATTGTAATTATGAAGGCTGTTCTTAAATTTAAAAATTTGTAAAAAAAGGAACGGAAAAAGGCACTTTGACTTTGAGAAACTAAAAATAAAGATATCCATCAACGATATATGAAAAGTCAAATGAATTACTGAAAGATATCTGGAAATTTTCTGATATTAAGGAAGTAGAAACAGAATGGAATAACATTAAATCCAGCTTAGATATGGTGGCCAGAGATATTCTGGGGTATACACAAAAGGAAAATAAAAAACCATGGATAACAAAGGATATCCTGAATTTAATCGAAGAAAGACGAAAATACAAAAATAGATCAGACGAAACAGGAAAACAGAGATACAAAACCATAAAGGGGAAATTATTCGCAAATGCAGGAAAGCTAACGAACAATGGATCGATGAAAAGTGCAAAGAGGTACAAACTAAGATGGAAATAGGAAAGATAGACGAAGCATACAAACTAATTAGAATGAATTTTAGGTATATACAACCATTAATTTTTATCTTGTACATTGAAGAGGCAAAGAATACTGTCAAATGCAGGAAGACATTTGGAATTACTATGCAGGGACAAAAGATTGATATGCTTAGATTTGCAGATGATATAGCAGTATTAGCGTGTAGTAAAGAAGAGTTAGAAGCTGCTCTTAATGAAATGGAAACAATTCTAACAGAGAGATACGAATTGTTCCCATGTTATTCACGAATAGGGTATAAATTTCTGAATTACAAATTGGGTTTCTCTGTGAAATATTTACCTGATTTTTCTAAGTCGAAATTATACGTAACAAACTGGGGAATAGTATCTTTATGACATCATTGGCTAATGTAATATCGGGCAATGATGTCATTAAGTGATTAACTTTTGCTCAAAGAGGGATCTACAACTGCCTATCTGTAACGCTTCTTTAGTTTGGTTAAACACCATAGAGATTCAAGTCGTCCATGTTGTTTCTAAAAACTTATAAACGTAAAGCGGAATAATTCTTTAATTCAATTTTCTAGAATGAATAGATGGTTATGTTAATTGTAGAATATGTATACTTAGCTCATATAGCTCATTAATATGTACATAAATTACCAGCATGTGAAATACCTTGCCACTTTGTAGTTTAAAAATTTTGACAAATACCACAGTGTTTAAATAACTCTGCCATTTAAGCATATAATAATCAAGTTTTAAATTTTTAATGTTACAGTTTGCAACTTAGAAAATCTTAGTTACCTAGGTCTTTATCATTTAACGTATTGAGTATAATATTACAGATTTATTGTTGCAACTTAATTCTTTTTATATTTTATAATGAGTCTGTTTAGTAATAAATAGGACTGTATGAGATGTATTTGAACAAAATATGACATTTTTATAGAGAATTGAATCACGCAAAAAACAAGTCTCTGGTAACAAGAAGAATCATGTCTACTATTATAAGATAATTGTTGTTAACCTTTTTTTAGGCAAGATTACCGTAGAAACAAAAGACAGTTGTGCTGTTTTAAATATTGTTGGATTAGTTGGTTCGATCGATAATGATTTTTGTGGCACTGATATGACAATTGGTACTGATTCAGCATTGCACAGGTTTGTATTTGATTATGCATTTATTACATACATGGAATACATATACTACAAGCGTTGTTTTGTTTCACAAGCTTAAAAGATTGTTAAGCATTGTGATATTGAGTAACAAGAACACACATGGATTACTTTATATTCTGGTTTACATTATTTATTTAAATCTTAAACATCTACATTTCAGCTCCTAGAGAAGGTTTAAAAATACAGTAAAAGGAACTTAGCATAATTTGTGTGGTACATATGAAAAACCATGCATTCTGAAATTGGTCATGGGAAAATTAACCGTAACCAGGATCTTTAACTGAACCATTCCAGACAGCAAATTAGGAAAAGTCTCCATTATTAAATAACTCCTACCTCAAGAAAATGAATTTGAGTACCTGGCCATGCTCATTTAAAAATTCTTAACTGCTACCTATTTTGTTTTCGATGGGCAAGTTTACTAACAAACTTGTGGCACACTCATGGACTCACTTCTATCCCCTATTGTGGCCAATATATTCATGGAGTAAAATAATTTCCTTGTTGTCCCCAGTTATTTCTAAAATTTTGATTTGTCCCTCTATGGTTATAAACATTTTCTCTTCTATTCTCAAACCGTACTGAATTTATATTCCTGTCCCTGCTCTCCCGATGTCTTCCCGAAGCTACCTCATCATACCTCTGCAGGTACTCCAAAAATGTATCCCTATCCACTATATTCTGTAAAGTAATGTGTTGCTTGACCTCAATCTCAAAATGTCTCGACAAGTATTTTATAATTTGAGGATCTGTCAGTGGTGGACTTAATTGTTTAGCAATGCTGTATTTCCTAACCGCGTATTGTTCACGGGTTCCTCCAAATTCTCCCTTATACTTCCCTGTAATTACATCATCCCTAACTTGATTCTGCCTATGATCACTCCAATAATGTTTAATGAATTTCTCCTCGAATTCTAAGTATGAATTTATATCTGGCTCTACCAAATAATACCAGGCCTCTGCGTTATCCTGCAATAAGGCCTTCACATTTAACTTAGCCTGTTCATCATACAAATTGCACACTAATGTCCTAATATTATTTATAAAGATTTGTGGGTTCACCCTATTGTCTCCATAAAACTTCATCTGTTGCTCTACTGAAATATTACTAGCAAAAATCCTTGGTCTCTCTCTCTCTCTCTCTCTCTCTCTCTCTCTCTCTCTCTCCTCTCTTCTCTCTATCTCTCCCTCTATCTCCTTCTCTCCTATCTTCTATTCTCTCTCTCCTCTCTCTCATCTTCAATCTCTCTACCATTCTCCCTCTCTCTCTCCTCATCTTCTCTTACTCCTCTCTCTCTTCCCTGCTCTCTCTCTCTCTCTCTCTCCTCTGTCTCTCCTACTCTCTCTCTCTCTCTCTCTCTCTCTCTACTCATCTCTCTCTCTCTCTCTCTCTCTCTCTCTCTCTCTCTCTCTCTCTCTCTCTCTCTCTCTCTCTCTCTCTCTCTCTCTCTCTCTCTCTCTCTCTCTCTCTCCTCTCTCTCTCTCTCTCTCCTCTCTCCCTCTCCCCTCTCTCTCTCTCCTCTCTCTCTCTCTCTCCTCTCTCTCTCTCTCTCTCTCTCTCTCTCCTCTCTCTCTCTCTCTCCTCTCTCTCTCTCTCTCTCTCTCTCTCTCCTCTCTCTCCTCTCTCTCTCTCTCTCTCTCTCTCCTCTCTCTCTCTCCTCTCTCTCTCTCTCTCTCTCTCTCTCTCTCTCTCCTCTCTCTCTCTCTCTCTCTCCTCTCTCCCTCTCCTCTCTCTCTCTCCTCTCTCCTCTCCTCTCTCTCTCTCCTCTCCTCTCTCTCCTCTCTCTCTCTCTCTCCTCCTCTCTCTCCTCTCTCCTCCTCTCTCTCCTCTCCTCCTCTCTCCTCCCTCTCTCTCTCTCTCCTCTCTCTCCCTCTCCTCTCCCTCTCTCTCTCTCTCCTCTCTCTCTCTCTCTCTCCTCTCTCTCTCCTCTCTCTCTCTCGCTCTCTCTCTCTCTCTCTCTCTCTCTTTCTCTCTCTCTCTCTCTCTCTCTCTCTCTCTCTCTCTCTCTCTCTCTCTCTCTCTCTCCTCTCTCTCTCTCTCTCTCTCTCTCTCTCCTCTCTCTCTCTCTCTCTCTCTCTCTCTCTCTCTCTCTCTCTCTCTCTCTCTCTCTCTCCTCTCTCCCTCTCTCCTCTCCTCCTCTCTCCTCTCCTCCTCTCCTCTCTCTCTCCTCTCTCCTCTCTCCTCTCTCCCTCTCTCCCCTCCCTCTCTCTCTCTCTCTCTCTCTCTCTCTCTCTCTCTCTCTCTTTCTATCTCACTCTCCCTCACCTCATCTTTTACCATTTATCTCCTCTTCACAATTCTCTTCCTTTATCTCAATTTCACTCGATCCTCTCTCATCCTCTCCCATTTACCATGTTAAACTATTTTTGAAATCAGAAAATTTTTTAGTTGATTTGTCTATTTTCTCACTAATTTGCTCAAACTTCCGGTTTGATTCCTCCCTACCTATTCGCATTTCCTCTAACATTCTCATTATCAACTTATTTCCTTGGTCTCACGATTCTGTCTTTGATTGATCCTTACTACCTCCTGCTTCCTCCATTTTTCCTGTTTTTCAAACAACACACTATCGTCACTTCCAATTTCCACTCCTTCACTCCTAAGCCACTCCTTTCTTAACATCCGTTTACCACACACCGTTCATACTCTCACTAAGACCCAAAATAAAGCTAAAATTATCACTAAAATTATTTACAAAACAATTCACTCTTTCTTCTCAGATCGCCAGTTTCCTGAAATAAATTTCTTTATCTGAAATCGTGCACCTCACGTTCGGGTCGCCATATTTTATTGTTAGATTTCCTTTAATTGGGCCCCAGCGTTGGGCCGTGATAATGCTGTCAGGTTTCCCTGTAAAAATCGAGCCTGATAGTGTGTAGTTTGCCTCAGCTGCTCCGCTCTTGAATCCAAAATCCACTAAAACCTCATAAAATTAACACAGACGCTTACCTGGTACCGCTGAATCTAACAGCTCCCGCTTACTGTCTCTATGCTGAAAACTAATAGAAATTCACACCCTACATACACACTCAAAATAACGCAATTCACAAAATATATCACACTCTATTTACATGAAATAAATATTACATTTTTAAAATACCTTTCATTATCTACACTCATGTTATTAGTAATGTTAACAATTTCATTTTCAAAAGTAATTCAATTCGATAACCTTATTAAACAAATATTTTATTAAAGTAAGAGGGTGTTCCTCATACCTTACGTTAATCCCTTTGTCTTATCATGAGCTCATAGTACAACTCTTTAAATGCGAGTGCAAATTTACCGCACTACAAAAATAAAATAAGCCCCCTATAGTTTTTTACAACATAGCCTGGTTATCTGTAAATTAATTATCCTTGACTACCTAAATAAATTTCATTTATATCTAAAGTCACATAAATTTTCAGTTCATTTAAATATATCAAATAAGAAATACTCCAAAGCACCAAAAAAAATCAAAAGAACCATAGCAAATATTCACCACAAAAATGTTTATATACAATTGGTTACCTGGTAACTATTCTGCAAACATCAGCCGCCAACCAGCCCTTGAAGATGATGCCGTCCAGTATGGCACTAGTCCATGAAACAGCTCCCCGGTTGAATCACCATCACTCTGTGTATACTGCTACCCCAGAATCTCTTCATTTAAAATAAAACCATAAGCATCCAACTTCTAAAATTTACTCTTTATATTCCCATTTATAATAAACCAATTAAAGATTGCTGCCTTCACTATCAAATACTCCCAAATTTTCATAATTTTCATACATTCCAAAATCAAAATCGTAATCGTCTGTACGTACATCCTTCATCTACTCTTTGCTTAAAATGCTTTATTTGATTTTAACTGACTTGACTTGTCATCACACTACACTAACTTATGTGCAATTATACGCAAATTCAATAAATACTTTCACTAAAAGTAACTCGATTATACACGTTGAATGTACGCTATATAGCCTTGCTACACCTCCCCTATTTTCAAGTTCGCACGTAAAAAAATTTAACGTACAACGATATTCTCTGTAAAAGCACCAACCGTTCCTCATTTCTTAAAACTACTCGCCTAACCGCCTCTATATTATCGTGAAAAGCTCTAACGGCTCTTTGATTCTCCTTATTACGACAACAAACACGTTGAAATACTTGGTAAAACATTTACAACGGCCAACCGTCCCTGTTATTTTGCGAAAAATAGCCTCAACCGAAAATCGATTCTGTAGGAAAATTGACATTTTAGATGGTTCTTTGTGTTTGTAATCCTACATTTGATTAATGACTGATGTAAGTTTGAAGGACCAGAACAGTATTATCATTTATTGAACACAGTTTTGAACTAATGATTAAACAATATTGACTGTTCAATGATAAATGGAAGCGGTAAACTTACACACAATTTGTAAGTTTTTATTACCACTCAGATTGTGAATGACATAATAATTTTTATTGATTAATCTCCAAGGAGATGAAATAAGCCTACTAAAACGGTTTTGTAAATAAATTAAACATTGATTTGAGTACATGCGCTTGCATTTAACTTACAAATAAACATATATACAAAGTATGTAATATCAAAAAGAATATACAAGCACAATATTTCTAACAGATTCCTATTACGTTCACGCCTTCAAACTAAAACAAACACCTTTCATCTCCCTTGTTCATATAGTCCCTCTTCATGCATATGCTTCCACCAGTTGGATATTTGCCCTACCTAATACAAAACTGTTGCGCGTATGCCTGTATCGTCCAATCATCTCGCTCAATTTCTCTCCCTTACTTTCAATCGATCTGTGTCTGCTTATAATATTCCTAGAAATTATTGATTTTGTTGACCTCTCCAAAATGGGTTTGTTCGTCGTCTCCTACTATACTATATCTATAATTAAATCCCAAAATATCCTGTTTCTCACTTGTATGCATGCGTTTCTGCTCCGTCCTTGTTCCTCTATTACAGTTTGTTTTAGCTTCCCTGATATACTACCTTTATAATTATAATCGATATCTTATACAAATATATTGCGTCTTCGTCATACTTATTTGTGCTCTGTTCTGTCCTTTATATATTGACTATACTTTCAACGGTCCCTTTCCTTCTTGTAACCTATTAATTTTTATACGCTTGTTTATCGTAACCTGTTATCTTGAAATATTTCCCCCCTTATAGTTTGTACAGTATGCTTTGAAACGTTTCTGGTTTTACCCTTCAAAATAACAATCCTATTCTAACGAATATGAAAAGCTGTTATGTTTTCGAATACTACCTTAAATAAATTAAAAGTGGTATTTTTACCTCATAATTTCTAATCCTTATTGTCCTATCATACAATAAATATTATGCTACGTCCTTTCTAAATAAATACAACTAAAATTAAACTAACCCTAAATTATCATACGTTGACTAAGCTTATTTTAATTGTTTAAAATACCTAATTATCTAAAATCCCAAATTAACTTTCTCTTAAGCTATTACTCTACCCCAAGCTTGATTTATGACCTTATATATCTACAATTAGCTACAAATTACACGACAATATATATATATATATATTATATATATATTATATATATATATATATAATGAAATAAAGTTGTGTGGAATCGTGTGTGCGTGTGCATGTGTGTGCGCGCGTGTGTGTGCGCTTGCGTGCGCGCGTGTGGGCGAGCATGCGTGCGGGCGGCTGTGTGCGTGGGTGCGCGTGCGTGGGCGTGAGCGCACGCGTGTGTGTTAAATGAATACCAAACAAAAACATTTATCGGCAAGTGACGCAAAATAAGCCACTGGGCATTTTGTCAATGCATTTCGCCTTTATTGGGGCTCAACACAGGACCATTGTAATTCATAGGTAGTGCATTAACCTAAACTATATTTTTAGGATTATAGAAGCAACAGATTGTATTATATCAACTGCCTATTCACATCAACGGACGTTTATTATGGAAGTAATGGGTAGGCATTGTGGGTAAGTTTTTAATCAGTACATTTGACTTGTAAATTAAATGTAAGTAAAAATTTTAGAACTTCCAATATACTTTTATTAGATCTTTGCTAAAAGATATGTTATAGATTAAAGTACTTTCAATACTGAAGATTTAGTTAAATAATTGATGAAATTGTTTTTTTTCAAATAAATAATAGAACACATAATACTGGGGATGTGCAATTTAAAATAACAATCAAAAAGTAAGCACAACATTTTGAGCATTTACTTTGCATCATACTTGTATGGAAAATCGTTTTATTTGTACACATTCATTTTTAATATTTATTTATTATTTGAGAAAAAGGAACTCGTAGATATTGTATCACTGAAGATAACTATGCTTTTTAGGTTTTTAATAAGTTTTATAGAGGAATTGATAAAAATTTCAGTGCATGTTTATTCAAATTCCGTTATCTTTATATGATATATGTACAGAATAATTAATTGGTTATGGTTTGTATATTTTTTATGGTAAATAATTATTGCTTTCTACAGGTATTTAGCAATAGTGACTGGTTTGGCCACTGAAGCAGATTACATATTTATTCCCGAATGCCCGCCACCAATTGGTTGGGAAAAGAAGTTGTGCGATAAATTAATACAGGTAGTATTCTCATGGCTGTGTTTCATTTATACTGTAAACTTTAAGTAGATCCCTTTTATTAACTAAATAGAAACAAATATGCAGGTCATCATGCAAACACATTGCAAGTTCCTTAAACTAGTTGATAATGTA
The DNA here is from genome assembly GCA_036346225.1 of Platerodrilus igneus. Lineage (NCBI taxonomy): Eukaryota > Metazoa > Arthropoda > Insecta > Coleoptera > Lycidae > Platerodrilus > Platerodrilus igneus. Next base: position 5,736,736 of record JARFIW010001690.1, read on the forward strand.
TCAACAATGTTTAAAATTTCAAATAGTTTCTCTTATCTAAAGGGCGTCCTCAATAGAAATGTTGGATTTAAATTGCTTGTCATGTTTTTGCAAAATAGACAGAAATCTACTTGTTAACATAGTGCGGTCAATATATTGTGGTTAATCAGTAAAAACCACTACACAATGGAAAAGAAATGCAGCCCGTGAAAACAATTATGAAAAGTCCACCATTATAAAGTTTAACTAACAGAGTTGGTTATGGACAACAAGAAACTAGACCGATCTAATGCTGATTATCTAACAAGTTAATGATGCTACCAGTGACAGTGTGGAGCATTTCTAAATTTGTTCCATTGGACAGTGCAGTTGAACAATTAAAAACTGGGTTCTACAGCAGATCTGCCTCTACATTCATTAAAAATTGAATTAACTTAAGAACTAGAGCCAGACATTATTTGAAATCTGACATTTATCAATTGAATTTTGGAAAATTAATTATTTATTGATAATTTTGGTAATAAAATCGGCATTGTGTCAAAGTTTACTTATTATCACACTTGGAAAGATGCAAAATCCTTTGACTATTCAAAAATTGCCCATGCTTACCTAATGAGCGACATCTGCTGATTGTGGAGTAATCAAATCTCATTTCTTGAAAATAACTGAAAACAGTGACTATTAACAATGAAAATTATCATGTCTAAAAAATATAAATTTGGATCTGATATATGGTTCCAGTAGAATGACTTTTTTTTTCATAATGTATGTAAAATTCAGTGGTTGGGGCTGAAATTAAATAGAGTGAATTATCTCTTGCAGCATAAAGTAAATTGTATTATTTCAAATTAAAAATAAATTCAATGTACATTTGGCATTTTTGTTGAGGTATCTGATCTAATTTCCTCTACACAAAGTAAAAGTTACATATTCTACATTGCAGCTGGTTTTTATGTTGCAATGAAATCTTGACTATTTTATGGAATATCTAACTACAAAAGTACAGAAATCAATGTTTCAAAGTGATATTGATACATGTGGCTTACAGTTAGTCCGACTTCATTCAAAAGAATACAATTTTGGGAGCATTATGTTTTTGGAAAGACAGAATTTTCAAACTATTTGTCGTTGCAAATTTCTTGTTCTTGTATTATTAGTTGAGATGGTTACTGCACCACATACAAAAACGTTTACAATGTGCATTTTAAGAAGAAGGCCTGGACCATGGGTGACTGTATAAAATACACCCTCTAATTGAAAATTTAAGAAAAAATTGTCAAAAGATTTTGTTTGGTAAAATTGTTGTAATAAATTAGCAATATTGCGCTGACAAATGTGAGACATTATTTGTATGCAGTATACTCTATGGAACCTCGTAAATGTTGATGTTGTTTCAAAAATTCATTAAGGGTTCTTGGGATGATTTTAGTACAAAGGATTCTCTTCAGTGTTGCCAAATATAGGTAAAGGTAGCTTTAGTTAACTACACGTTATAAGAAATATTAAAAATACTTCAAGTCTCTGCATCGTACTCAATGCAACTTGTTAACCACCTTTGCAATTCTTGTTCCCAAACTTAGTTCTGCTGTTACAAGTAAATGAAATGTTAAATTATTAAATTTGGAATTGCCCGAAAGTTACAGGAATCCCGCAACAGAATAAAAATGCACCAGCAAACTATCGTGGTGCAGTATGAGTTCCTATAGAAATAAGTAAAAAAAATGGAACAAAATTGAATAATAATCAAAAATTTACCTCGGTATAATTTCAAACTATGTTACTAATAACACTTACCTTGTTAGGTTTTCAATCAGTTAAGTATATCAGCACCATTTCATCTAATCTAATCTAGTGAGAATCCTTTTAGTTGGTGAGCAATCCGGGGTGGATTTTAATTACTGTACTCTCTTGGTGAAGTGGATTTTCTCTTACAAAACATCACCTGTATGTTTGAACAAATAAAACAACAAATGTCAACTCACCTTGCCTAAATGTATTCTATAGTAACAGTATTTCAGCATTTCTGTGAACAAGTATGCATATGACAATTTTAAATTTATCACATTCTTAATGCATCAAAAACTTTATCATTAAATATCACAATCAGTTGCAATTAAACTTGCAATGTTCAGATCTTACAACTTTAAGTATTTAATACGAGGCAGTATTTTAACAATTTGTAGCACAATCATAATTAAATGCCACCGAAAACCACCTCCAACCTCTAAGAAAGAATGACTTACGGTTATGTACTCAAGTGACTACAAAAAAGCTTATTGGAACCAAGAGTACTTATATAATCGTTCAGGTGTTTAATTTCAAACTAACTTTGCTGGGAACCAACCGTCCCAATATATTCTAGTGTTTATGTTATGATGAAAACTGTGGTTACCACGTGGACTTCCATTTATTGATCCATAATCAAAGGAGTGTTTTACGATAAACCAAATTTTCACTGTTTACCCGCACATCTGTTGGTGTTTATGGCTTGTAAGTTATTAATTTGTGGTTTTTCCTTCGGATGCAACTCCTGCCATTTACTTCTATCTTCTTCTTGTGTTCAGTGAGGGAGGGGGGGATTATTCATTGTCTGGTCTGCCTATAAAGTGTATGGCATGAAACACGTGAAGCCAGTGCGAACGCAAGAATCACATGTTCATGACTTGCATTTTTAAATCAATGTATCTCTTGTTACACTGTATGGAAAAATATAATTATCTGTAATTTAATGGTCCTGAATATTACCAACAAAGTATGTATAATTTTTTTACATTGTATTTATTTATTTATTTATTTATATGTAACATTGATTCTAACGAATTTTAAATAAAATTCGAAAAAAAGCTCTTATATTTGAGATGTATATTAATAAATATACTGCTATTTCAAATTCTAAGCTTTCTTAAAAAATGACATGATTCCATTATGAAAGTTTACAATTATAAATATTTTGTTTACATTTTGATGGTTTTAAAATAATTTATGAACCTAAATTCCCTTGTATTCAGCAAAAATAAAACAATTATTTTGTGGTTTTTAAGTGTTATAATTTTAATAGAACTACCAATTTTACTGCAATATCGTCTGTGTTCACTGAACACTATTATACATAGAATCAGAATTATATAGGGTGCTTCAATATTAATTTATCCAGTTGAGATTAATTTTCCTCTTTTTGCATTTTTTTTATTTCTCGTAACGTCGAGGAGTTACAGGGCATATTATTGCGAAGAAGTTGAAATCTAATGTGGATTTTGTCTATTAATTCATTTCTTGTGACTGGCTTTACTGTCCTATATACAATGAATTTAAGATAAACTAGACAAAAAAATCCATTGGTGTCACATCTGGTAAATGGTAAGCCAATGAATCGGTCTGTATCTTCTAATCTAGCAGTTGTGGTGGTTTCGATTTAAAAAATCCGTCACAGTACTTCCAATATGAGCCACAGCGCAGTTGTATAGAAAAATCATACATTGGCAAGTGCTGGAGACTTCACTATTCAGATTTCTGTCAAAAATATGAGATCCAACTATAACATTTTCTATTACTCCCCCCCCCCCCCATTTTAACAGAAAAATGATACTGAAAATATGTTTGTCGCTGCATGCAGGTTTTTGTCATTCCATATATGTTCATTGCATGAATTTTTTACTCTATTATGGATGAAAATAGCTTCGCAGAACAACATTTTTGACCCGTTGATGTTGTTATTCATCTGAAACTTGTTCGATTGTTTTCAATACATTACAAAACTGACCATGACTGGTCGCTGCGACTAACTTCCTGTTCGATCTGAATATTAATAAAACTGCCAGTGGTGTGCAGCGATGACATTATATCATCGAAGCAAGTGAGCCTCCACTGCAATATTTGCTTATTCAGTGTTAGAGAACTAATCGAGCATGGTAAGACACAACAGACAGTCACAATGACAAATCCTGTGAAATTAATTTATTAAAATTAGTTTTGATTTAAACGGCTTGTGGTTATATTTCAACTTACGAGAATCGGTAAACCGAATTTGAAAATTTACTAATAAACTCAACCAGATCAATAAGTTTGATTTCCAATATTTCAGAAACGATTTAGAATTTAGCAAAACCGAAGAGAATCATTATTTTGTTCTCAAAAGAACCTAAAAGCCCTTTATACAAATTTTGTGAAGTATTTCAGCAACCACTTTGTATAACAAAACCATTTCAATAAATTGCCACTTTGAAGGGAAAGCAGAAAAATAGTAATAAATCTACTGATAAACATCCCAAGAAAGGAAAATTGCCAAACTTTACTTTGATTACTATTATGCATACATTATTTTACTTTTCCTTTAAAATAAACATAATTTACTACATTAGAACTACAATAAGAAAAAATTCCAATGATGTATGTCATGAGAAGGTACACTAAGCAAAATGAATAGGAAGTGTATTTTATAAGCACATTATTAAAAAAATAATATAAAAATTTCAATGGAAATTCTTATATTTGGCAGAGGGCTCCGAAAGAAAGAAAGGAAAAGATATAATCGAAGTTAACAAGAAATCTTCTTATACTACTCTAGCCAAAAATTCTAAAAGATAATAACCATTATACCAGTGAGGTATTTAATAGATAGCTTGTATACAGATACAGGATAATCCTTTTAGAGAAGATACACTGGTTTAAAAGTGATATTTGTTTTTATACCATTTGCTTTTTGCAACAATAGTTAAGTTCATGTATCATATACAAAAATTTTATTAACAAAAGTCCTATTGTAAGGTAATACAATAGACTGTATGTACATATTAAATTACATTGTCCAACAATCGAGGAAAGCAGAAACAGATACAATTCACCCAGTTTTGATGTATTCATAAATTGCAAAAAAATATAAAGTCTATTTATGTATTAATAAAACCAAAATTTTCTTGAGTCATTTCATAAATGTTGTTGCAAATGGAATAGTATGTGTTCAATCATGTAGCATATATGATATACCACAAAAATTTGTGGATTTCAAAAAGGGTGTTTAAAAAATTGTGCAGTAAAGGATAGATTGTACAAGAACCCTGAGCCTAAATTGCCATTTTATTCAAGCAACCAATTAATCTTAAATAATACAAAAATCATGTTTTTTAAGCTGTTTAAGCTGCATTCCTTCTTATAATGTTAAACCACCCTGTTGTTTACTTTAATAATACTCAGACATTTTTAAACCTTTTTTCTATATTTTAAATCAAATTGATTTCATTTATGACAGCCAATAATAGTAAGTTTTTAGAAAATAAATGGATCAAACTTAAATATGTGATTACACTTTTAAGAGTTGTTATAAACAGGATATTCATATTGAATAGTGTTTTTTCTTATTATTAAAGATAAAAATTCCTGGGTATGCATTCATATCATGTAATACTTGCGATTGCTTCTTATTTATTATTCAGGAAAGAAATATTGGCAGACGTCTCAATATTATTATCATAGCTGAAGGAGCTGTCGATGTTAATGGTAATTCGATAACTGCTGACCAAATAAAGAAAGTAGTTGTTGATAACCTGCAACAAGATACACGCGTTACTGTATTAGGGCATGTTCAACGAGGTGGTAATCCCTCGGCTTTTGACAGAATATTGGTAAGTGTTAGATTAGACATATCTAGCAGATTTGTAGTCATAAATTACATCACAGGGCTGTCGAATGGGGGCTGAAGCTGTTATGGCACTTATGGATCCGGACACTAATAATGAAGCCTATGTGATATCTTTAGATGGTAATCAGGCAGTCAGATTACCTTTGATGAGTTGTGTTGAACGTACAAAAGCTGTAGCAAAGGTATACATACCATGCATAAAAGTAACTGTTCATATAATTAAATCTATAGGCCATGGCTGATAAAAACTGGGATTTGGCACTTCAATTGAGAGGAAAATCATTTAAAAATAATTTGGATACATTCAACCTTTTAGCACGCACTAAACCTCCAGCAGTTAGTATTGATAAATTTAATGTAAGTATAAAAAAAAATTATAAACGGAGCATTCACATTTTAATTATAATACAAATTTTGCTCCAAATATGAGACAAATAAAAAAATTGTAGACACTAAATGATGCACAGGAGTAAATTTTAACTTAGTTCAATAATGAGTTGTCTGGATTGACTTTTGTTTGTTCAATGCCTAGTGCAATCAAGCTTCAAACAAGATTCTTACTGTTTAGGTTAATCAGTTATAGAACAGATTGTCGATTGGATTAATATTCTCATTTATAATATCGTGTAGTCCAAGATCAAACGTACCAGCATAAGATTTAGTCGAGTATCGCACATTCGCTACTGGCATAACATGAAGAAGATAGGGATGCCTTTCTAAAAAATTTTGTGACTATTGATAAAAACTTTGTACACCATTTTACTCTCACAATCAAAAGAGCATCAATACAATGGTGATATTTTTGTAATTTCAAAACCAAAGAAGGCAAAGGTCATTGCTTCAACAAAGATAATTATAGCTAGTTTTTAAAGCCAAGAGGAGTGCTCTAGACAGACAGTATTACTCATACTTGCTACAAAACCCTGTGATATCTGCCATATGTAACAAATAAAAAAACAAGTTTTTTGTTATGGGAAAAAATTTGACATTTAATGTTTCTTGACAGGTAACAAAATCTCACTTTTTATGAATTTTTTTTTTCCCCGGGAAAAAATAAGTACTTTTTTCCCGGGTATGCTCGCACGTAGCCAGACTTTTCTTTCGGAGGGGGCTTGTTGGAATTCGATGAAATAAAACAGTTTTTGTGAAACTATATTTCAGCAAATTCTTTTACAAAAGCAGTCTTTTTGATTTTTTGCCGCCATAATGTTGATGGCTTTATCAGGGTCAACATCTATATCCCAGTGAACGGATACCATGGTAAGTGCACTAAGACGGTCATCATTCATCAAATTGCGAGAAAACGATTTTACTCTTTTCATCGTAGAAAAAGATCTCTCTACACTTGCAGTACTCACTTGCAGTACTCACTTGCAGTACTCACTTGCAATGTAGCCAAAATGCTGATGAGGTAGTTTATTGTTATTATCTCCCCGTGAACTCGATATACGCGACACAACAGCAGTTGGTAACGCTTATCCAATAAGTGGAAATTAACGCGCATATCTGTCAATGACATCACCCAACATGCAAAATTAAACGCGCAATTACGGAATATATAAATGTTCGAAATGCAGTATAAACAAATAAGGTACTTACATAAAGAGGTACGACTTCCTGTGGGGTTAAGTTAAAGTTGGCGTCTGCTGACGTCCATCAGGGCTGCTGATGGCCCCCTTTAAGACAATTAACGGAGGGTACGCCTAGCGTCCTTCCAAATGGCTCAGACTAGCTACGGCGGTCGCAGTTGCTCCCATGACTCGTTCGTCTAGGGTCGTGGACTACAGTTCGGGCAGACTGCTTACAAATTACCTCTACCTATGTAGGGAACGAATAAGGAAACAGGTATAAGGGGCGACAATCACATATGGCAAGGAAATCTACATAAATAAAGATAACGATACGATACGATACCTAAAACAAACCACTCTTCTCGAAGTCACCGGCAAACAGTCACGTTACCGAGTCTCCCGGAAACTTCCCCACTCTTGTTCTCACGCCACTCGCGTCGCGCGATCTGGCGCAACGCACTCTGACGTGACGGAATTACACGCCAAGTCTTTTGAATTTATGGCGCGAACTCACGCATAGCAAGACTAAACTAAAAAATGTTTAGTGCCAAAGTTGGCACGTAACATTGTATGAAAATATGTTGCATTTCAATACACGTAAAGCCTCAAACTTTGTGTCGATAGTGGCAGCTCTTTCACACCATAGTAAATATTCTGCTTTTATATAGAAAGTGATACTTAGTCGTCAAAATGAGCCAAACTCTCCAATTTAATAGTGTTGTCAAGGGAAACATAAGCTGGAAGAAGCACTTGAAAAGTCTGTAGTATGTCTTCGTTTAAAATGAATCGCTCTCATAAATTTTGAATAAGGTGGTCAATGCAAGGAACGAATACAGTCACTTAGTAATATTTTTCAATATTAGTAACCTGAGGGCTCGCACGTACACTCTGTCTTGATACCAGTCTGGGAACCTTTAGCTCGGCTTGTGCAAGATGTGATGCAGAAATAAATATCTGCTTGAAAAAAATATCTGCATTTTCCCGCTGCTTTACAAAACTAGCTGTAAAAATTTTTGCATGGTCAAAAGCTGCTGCTAAATCTAAAGATTGTTTTTGAAAAACACAGACAATGGAAGGGTTAAGCTAAATATCTTGTCACATACAAGTAGGCTAATTAAGAAGTCACTTTTTTCAACAGCCGCCAATAAAGTTGAGGCTGTAGAAGATATTCTCCACGATTTTTTAGAAATTTCTTCCAAGCTGACGCAAATGGGTTCGAACAGCTCAACAAATGTAATGACACTGTCATGTCTTTCAATGAATCAGGTTTTAAATAGACGGAGAAGTCTTTTTTCTGCTGTCTGGAGCATATACTGAAATAGCATCTTGAAGAGTTTTGTTCGCATTAGGATGATTTCTAAAAAAGTTAGCTAATTTATTGACAGCACCAAGACTGTTTCTAACCGAGGGAACTGTCATGGTATTTGACAGCGCAAGATATAATCGGTGGCTAGCACTATGAACATATCTTGCATTTGGATATATATATATATATATATATATATATATATTGCTGTGATAAGGGGTTGCTTAAGGGTGCACGTTATAGTAAAGGTCGTTCGGGAATGAATAATTAGGATAGGCAGCAGAAAACCACACTTATTTAAGAAAATAATTAAGGAATAGACATAGTTTGTAGATAGTAAGTAGTCAACACCCTGTATATAGAGTAGAGATAATTTTGGGCGACGCAGGTAAACATAGGAAGACGCATGGTTGGCGTAGGAATGAGAAGTACATGTATTAAAGTAGATAGTAAATATTAAATACCCTGTAGATAAAGTTTAGTTAATTTAGGTAAAACAAATAAGGATATTTTCAGTGGAAGCACGCGTAATAAATGATAAAGTGTAATTAGACACGCATTAAGAAAAGAGTTCCAGACAATTAAAGTAATACGGATATAGAAATAAAGTTTCAGGTAGTTAATATAAATGCATACAAAGATCTAATCATTTGATAAGAGAAATGATTAAAAATTGCGTGAATCGCATGTAAACATGGAAATTTAAAATCGGGTTGCATCAGTTGTTTATAGAAAAGCAGGTAATCTATCAAAATACAGCATGTTGATTATGATAGACAGATGTGGGCAGGTGGTGATTATGAGGAAATGTAGAGCATTGCATCAGAAACTGCTCAATATGTAATTATTTGATTGGTCAGAGACAAGCGACGAGTTCTAGACCAAACCCACGCATGGAGAGGGAATTTGAGATTATATTAGCAAGCACCTTGATGGGAAAGTCAGTTTTGAACTCAATGAAGGCCGAAAGTGCATTGCCATTAAATAAAGTAATACGCAACAAGTATAAAAGTGAGAAATAAAATGAGTGCAAAAATGAAGATTATAATTACCGTTTAAACGTAAGTACGTTTTTAATGAATTTATTGTAAACTAAGACATAAAAATAATAGGGTTTCGAGGTGTGAGGGAAATAGACTAGGATTCAGATGTTAAGAAAAAATACAGTAATACAATTTAAATGTCAAGGGAAAAAGAAGAATAATACAATCTTGAAGTACAGAGGTGAAACAAACTACTATTTTAAGTCTGGGGCAAGAATGATAAATTTGAAGAATTGAAATAAATTGGGTATATAATTTAATGGTGGTGATCCATAGTGTAATAATTTGAATGGAATCCAGAATTGGGGAAGATCATTTTTTGGAAGCGTCGATGTGAAAAATATAAAACCAGGTCAGATTTTCAGTTATAAGACATTTGTTTTTCTATATGAATTTTTATTTTATTTTTAATATTGAATTTGCTAAATAAGAAATGCTTGTGAAAAGTCAACAAAAGAAGTTGCATACGTATTGAATGAGTAATAAGAAAACAGGTATAGAATATTCTACATTTGTTGGTAAAGATCATAAATTTTCTTTGGTGACTTTGGGTTTTGAGTAAATGATTGTTAATAAATGAGATTTATAAAATTAACTGATTGAAAAGTGTATTTCGAATAATTTCAAAAGCTGTATATAACATATTGGTTTCATTATATAAAATCTAAATTTACTGAATTTTATAATTGCAAATAAATGCTAGCCGAGGTCATAAGATTTAAATAGTACAAAAGGCGGAGCCACCAGTTAAACAGGATAGTGATAACTCGAAAGGCGGTAACGTATCGAATTTTGCCATTGGTAGATAGAGTTGTTTACAGATAAAGTCCAGTTGATAGCAACATTAAGAAAACAGCTGGAGTAGGAAATAATTACACTGAATCGTGAATATTAAAATGGTGGTCCAATAATTTAGAGTACGTAGAAAATAAATAATGCAGCACAAAGTCGGGGCATGATAATTATTCCAATAGCATAGCAATAAAGATGGCAGCCCAACGAAGGGGCTCGAGTATCCAATATTATAGCGGTAAATATATATATATATATATATATATATATATATATATATATATATATAAAGTAAGATGTATCTGTAAACAAACTCTTATGAAAATAATAACAGCCATTGACAAATACAAATCCGGCTGGTAGTTATATAGCCATTAACAAAACATTAGCTTTATTACTTCACAGGGGAGGAAACATCCACTGACCAATGGTTTCGGATTGTTAGCCTCATCAGAGTGGAATAGTACCCAAGAACCCTATGAAGTAATCGAAGCTATTATAATGATATAATTTCGAAACAATCACTGTACTATGGCAAAAGTAAATAAAACCGCCATCAGGTGATAAAACACCAACACTACTAAAGTGTGGAAGTACAGAATTGAACCGAAACTACATAATAAATTTTATAAATGACTATAAAAGTACGTCTGGCCTTTGAGATTTGCGGAATGTTACAGCTAAATTTATTTGCAAAACGTAACAAACCTTCTCGTGGCGTCATCCGGGTTCATGCCCCAAAGGCAATTCAAATAAACAAAGACAAGTTATTTGCAGTCCGCAATAAGAAAATTGTATATAAAGTAAGTCTTACTTTATATACAATTTTCTTATTGCGGACTGCAAATAACTTGTCTTTTTTTATATATATATATATATATATATATATATATATATTGCTGTGAAACCTACAAAATCCGGGAACTACGGTTTTCGAATCGAGCCCCACAGATTGGGCGCCAAGAATGCTGTGAAACCTCTTTAATTAGAATCGAGCCTCACGAATTGGGCGTCAAGAATGCTGTGAATCCTACAAAAAGCTATTCATTAACTCAACTGTTCCGTTGACTTTCTTCTGTTCATCGCCTCGGCTGCTCCCCTAGATAAACCTTCATCCTCATTCATAAAAAAAAAACAAACACATTCCTACCACAAACATCACCGTTAACTCTATTTACATCAATATTCACAATACATTAAAATTTCAAAATTAAAAATTCAGCATAAATTTCAGTATCAGAAAATTTCAAGATTTAAATTTGTTATCATTTTAATGTGCATCCAAAATTAAAGTCCTTGTAGGATGCCTCCTAATTAATATAACAATATATGCAGACCTGAGTCTGAGTACAAAGGGAGCATCTACCACCCCTTTACGTTAATTAACCAGGTTCGTCTAATTGAGCTCAAAGACATACCCAAATTTTCATCATAATCCAGAACATAAATACTAAATACCCCTTTCTACTTAAACAAGAAAATTTCACCTTACAATTAAAATTTTGTGGTTTGTACAAGTACACTACTGTCCATTTTAAATAAACAAATTATAAAGTTATTCAACACACACCAAAACATCAAAGTTCGAACAAAATAGTGCATCCAGAATTAAAGTCCTTGTTGGATGCCTACTAATTAATATAACAATATAAGCAGACCGGAGTCTGAGTATAAAGGGAGCATCTACCACCCCTTTACGTTAATTAACCAGGTTCGTCTAATTGAGCTCAAAGACATACCCAAATTTTCATCAAGAACATAAATACTAAATACTCCTTTCGACTTAAACAAGAAAATTTCACCTTAAAATTAAAAATTTGTTGTTAGTACAACTTCATTACTGTCCATTTTAAGTAAATAAATTATAAAGTTATTCAACACACACGAAAACATCAAAGTTCAAACAAAATAGTATAATTTACCTGAAGGTTACTGCACTCGTAGCTTCAATGTACATCGTCCCTTTTGTTAATCACACCATTCCAACTGGGTTATATTTACGGCTTCTGATTCTCAACGCTTTTAAAATTTCTCCACCACCATTCATCTAAAGTTGTTTCAGGGCTTTTCCGGAACTCATCTGTGTATATCTGAACCTTGTTTTGTGGATCCAGACACGTTTATGAACCATTTAATTATTAACACCCCGAAAATAGCAAAGAAATTCATACTTCTTTCACAAATATATGCCAAAACTGCCTACTTTTGTGTATTCATTTGTCGTTGCAGATTTGACTAATTGGTACAGTGATACTACACTTTATTACCTTGTATCTTCTTTTCTAAGTGCACTAAATTACATTCATTGTAACACGTAAAGAACAAACTGTTTTAAATCACCAAAATATACGAGCAAACTGTTTAAATTATTCTATCAAACTCGGAAAACTAAAAAGCACTGTTTAATGCATTGAATCAATTCGAAAATCTAAGAGAGCTTGTTCATATTAACCTGGGTATATATAGCGGTTAGCCCGTCTGTCGGTCTGATCCCCAAAACGGACAATTCTTCAGAATTTCGCATGCTAGGTTCCCATTCCGCAGCCCGGCATGTGATTTTTACGAAATTTGCACTCGCCCCAGTTAAATCTCAGAAATTTCGACACGGCTCGCAACGTCTGGAAATAACTAATTAAATTTTATACAGAAATGTTATTTTTACCTCTCAAGTTTGCCTTTTACTTTCAACCAATCGCAACCCAGTGACGTTGCTCCACTCACGCCTTTTACTATATGTGTCTCGGTCTTGCGCATATTATCTGTCTCTATCTACCCTGTTCTTATTGGTGCAAATTGATATTCTTTATTATCGATTATTTCAGTCCATGTGGACTGTGAAATAACCCACCTTTAGCATTTCTCGTAACTTTTAAGCTACGGTTTCTCCAAGATTCTCTGTAACCATTTGTTATCTGCCAAATTTACACAGAATGAGCCTTTTAAAAATTCGCAGGTGTTCAAACATAATGCTTCTAAATAACACTTCTACGATTTGCATTTTATTGGGTTTTTACAAGTTTTTATAGATATTATATGTTACTAATGGTTCAATTAACTCCAATTAAAATAATACCCTTTAATTTTTAGTGACTCCTAATCAAATATTAATTATTATCTGTACATTTTGTTTAATACCGGTTACTTAAAATTGAGTTAATTAATATAAATTTTGCACGTAATTTTCTATTTGTTTCTTTACTAGGAATAATTAAATTACACGCAGAGCTTTTAATACTGCTTCCTTTTTTATAGCAAGCGTCTTGTACATAATTTAACTCCTTATTTTTAATGAAACGAATGAATTTTTATGCTTCACGGTTTTTTTTTATAGCGCGTACCTTTTCCCAAAGCTTCTACACGGTGATTAAAATTATTTGATGTGATTATTTAATTTTCTACCCTGGTCTAAATATGAGTATTTTCCCCCTATTTGAATACAAATAATCCCACTTATTTGAATGCAAATATAAAGCATTTAGACTGCCAAAAAAAAATTTACAAAAAATTGCCTATCTCTCTCTACCCTTATCTATCTATCTTACCTAACTTATATCTAATCAAAAAAAATATTTACACCTATCCTATATCCCTATCCTATTCCTAACTATCACCTAATTTTATAAACTGAAATTATCCCTAACTTCATCCTACTTATCCATTTAATCCTATATACATCCTATATACCTATCCTACTCTTACTCTATTCCTAACTCTTCACTAATCTTATATGAAATATCTATACTTAACCTATCTTATTTTCTTCCTACATTTACTCTTTATCCTCATCCTAAACCTATTTCTAATTATCTCCCATATTTATCCTATACCTAGCTTTATTTTCTATACACACCTACTTCTATTCTTCTATATACACCTATTCTATGCCTATCCTATTTCTATTCCTATATCTATACTAAAATTCACCTATCTCTATCCTTTGTTCATCAAGTTATTTAAATCTAATTCTCTTCTTGACCCTCCACGTCTTTCTTCTTACCATCCTAATACTCTTCATCCCTATTTCTCCCCCTTCGATATCTATACTTAACATCCCTGTTATCTCACATAAAATAAACTTATCATCCCTATTATCCTGACTCTTAAATATTACTTCTTCTTCAGTCCCTACACATGTCTGTTTCTCATTTACTATTTTTTTCCTTTCTGCCGACAAACCAAACGATACTACTTTAAAATTATCGATTTTTCCCTCTATGGAAAATCCTATGTACCTTCTAGAATTCTTGTGTAATGGAATCAGCCAGAACGAATTCCCTAAATCTACTTTATTAAAAACAAAATTGCCAATTAACCTCGTCAAAAGTGTGTCCATGGATGGTGGACAATGGAATTGCGGTTTGGTCCGTTGATTAATTTTTCGTGCATCTTTAATTAATTCTGCCTTCACTTGCTCCCGATATGCTGCTGTTGCTTCTACCCCCACTAATTCTGCATGTTTTTGTAATAAAGCTTGAACCTCTACTCTCCTATCCTCTGGACATCTTATTGTGTTGATCTGTTTTACTCCATCATCCTCTACCTCTACTACATTAATACTCAACCCTGTGTCATCCTCTGTGACTTCATAACTGCCCTTCCATGGCACTACCCTATCCTTAATCCTTACTACCTTCCGTTCCATATCTATCAAAACCCCTAACTTCATCATACAGTCAACACCTAAAATGCTCTGAAACTTCAGTCCAGGTACAATTACAAACTCCTGTTCACAGCTTAAACCTCCTATATCTATCCTAAGCACCACAACACTATTTACTACAGCAAATTTCTTTTTATTTGGAGCTACTAAATGGCTACGCTTTATAGGCATAATTCCATCACAAACCTTATCCCTAATTTTGCTGACGAATTCCTCCGATATTAAACTCGCCTCTGCCCCTGTATCAAGTAATACTTCTACATTATTCTCAAAAATCTCTATATTAATAATTGGCAAACATAATTTTTCCTCAGTTTCTGGCTCTACTTCCTCCTCAATTTTGAAAAATTCACGTGGATGTTCATATACATTTACACTGAAATCTAGTGGTCTGTCGCGTTCTAAAAATCCTGTCCAGGTCTGTTTTCCTACTTGTTCCTGGTCTAGCCGTCACCTCAGCGTATGTCCTAGGCGTTTCCACTCGTTCCGTGTCTGTATTAGCTGTCCCCTCATGTCTGGTGAACTATTCCTTCTGGTAGGTTCCGGTCTCGGTGCAGGTCCCTTCCTAAACTATTACATCTAACGTATGGTCGTCTCTGTTCCCAATTCTGTCGCTGGTATCCGTAACTATTCCCCTTCTAGCATAGTTGTCCCGTCTATTGTCAAACCTAACTGTGTTGATATGTCTTTCCCTATTATCCCGAGGTCGTCCACTACTTACGTCGTCGTACCTCTGCAGGTATTCTAAAACATTTCTCTGTCCACTATGTTCTGTAGTGCTACGTGTTGTCTTATTTCTACCTCGAAGTGTCGTGATAAATACTTGATAATTTGTCGGTCCGTAAGTGGTGGGTTCAGTTGCTTTGCTATGCTATACTTGCGTATAGCATATTGCTCCTACTTCCTGAAAATTCTCCTTAAATTTCCTGTGATTAAGTCGTCTCGTACCTGGTCTTGTCTGTGGTCACTCCAGTAATGCTTTAAAAATCTGTCTTCAAAGTCCGTGTAGGTGTCTATGTCCTGTCCTACTAAATTGTACCATGCTTCCGCGTTGTCTTTCAATAAAGCCTTTATCGTATTCAGTTTAGTCTGTTCGTCAAATAAATTTCCCACTAGATTTCTTACACTATTAATAAAAATTTGTGGATTTACCCTGTTATCGCCATAAAACTTCATGTGTTGGTCCAATGATACTCCACCTGTAGAAAATCTGGGACCATCCCCCGTTAAACTTGACATGTTGTATTTGATACTACTAACTTCGCGTTCTACCCTGCCTAACTGATCCCTACATGAGTCCGTTACTTCAGTCATTTTTATATTAATCTCTTCTTCACAAAAAATGCGTACTTCGGACCTTAAATGTCCCATTTGCTGTCGAAGACCTGTAATATCACGCTCATTTTTTTCAACCCTATTTTCTACTTCCTCCAGTTTCACGGTAAGACTATTTTTAAATTCTGTAAATTCTTTAGTATTTTGTTCAATTTTCCCGCTTATCTGCTCTAATTTTTGGTTGGACTCCACCCTCGCTCTATTCGATTCTTCTCTAGCTCTATTAGATTCTTTCCTAGCTCTATTAGATTCATCGCTTAGCAGTTCTAATTTTCTGTTGGACTCCTCCCTCGCTCTATTCGATTCTTCCCTAGCTAATCGCATTTCCTCTAACATTCTCATCATTAACTCATTTCCTTGATCCCCTGATTCCGTCCTCGACTGATCTCTACTGCCTCCAGCTTCTTCCATTTTCGAATTTTTCTCACACAATGCACTATCGTCACTTCCAATTTCCACTCCTTGACTCCTTAACCACTCCTTTCTCTGCATACGTTCTAATCACTCTCACACACTCTAAAATACTCTTAAATTTACACACAAACAGAAACTCTCTCTCTCAGATCGCCAGTTTCCTGGAATAAAATCACAAAAATTTTATTTGGAACTCGAGCCTCACTTTTGGGTCGCCAAGAATGCTGTGAATCCTACAAAATCCGGGAACTACGGTTTTCGAATCGAGCCCCACAGATTGGGCGCCAAGAATGCTGTGAAACCTCTTTAATTAGAATCGAGCCTCACGAATTGGGCGTCAAGAATGCTGTGAATCCTACAAAAAGCTATTCATTAACTCAACTGTTCCGTTGACTTTCTTCTGTTCATCGCCTCGGCTGCTCCCCTAGATAAACCTTCATCCTCATTCATAAAAAAAAAAAACACATTCCTACCACAAACATCACCGTTAACTCTATTTACATCAATATCCACAATACATTAAAATTTCAAAATTAAAAATTCAGCATAAATTTCAGTATCAGAAAATTTCAAGATTTAAATTTGTTATCATTTTAATGTGCATCCAAAATTAAAGTCCTTGTAGGATGCCTCCTAATTAATATAACAATATATGCAGACCTGAGTCTGAGTACAAAGGGAGCATCTACCACCCCTTTACGTTAATTAACCAGGTTCGTCTAATTGAGCTCAAAGACATACCCAAATTTTCATCAAGAACATAAATACTAAATACTCCTTTCGACTTAAACAAGAAAATTTCACCTTAAAATTAAAAATTTGTTGTTAGTACAACTTCATTACTGTCCATTTTAAGTAAATAAATTATAAAGTTATTCAACACACACGAAAACATCAAAGTTCAAACAAAATAGTATAATTTACCTGAAGGTTACTGCACTCGTAGCTTCAATGTACATCGTCCCTTTTGTTAATCACACCATTCCAACTGGGTTATATTTACGGCTTCTGATTCTCAACGCTTTTAAAATTTCTCCACCACCATTCATCTAAAGTTGTTTCAGGGCTTTTCCGGAACTCATCTGTGTATATCTGAACCTTGTTTTGTGGACCCAGACACGTTTATGAACCATTTAATTATTAACACCCCCGAAAAATAGCAAAGAAATTCATACTTCTTTCACAAATATACGCCAAAACTGCCTACTTTTGTGTATTCATTTGTCGTTGCAGATTTGACTAATTGGTACAGTGATACTACACTTTATTACCTTGTATCTTCTTTTCTAAGTGCACTAAATTACATTCATTGTAACACGTAAAGAACAAACTGTTTTAAATCACCAAAATATACGAGCAAACTGTTTAAATTATTCTATCAAACTCGGAAAACTAAAAAGCACTGTTTAACGCATTGAATCAATTCGAAAATCTAAGAGAGCTTGTTCATATTAACCTGGGTATATATAGCGGTTAGCCCGTCTGTCGGTCTGGTCCCCAAAACGGACAATTCTTCAGAATTTCGCATGCTAGGTTCCCATTCCGCAGCCCGGCATGTGATTTTTACGAAATTTGCACTCGCCCCAGTTAAATCTCAGAAATTTCGACACGGCTCGCAACGTCTGGAAA
Organism: Platerodrilus igneus; assembly: GCA_036346225.1. Taxonomy (NCBI): domain Eukaryota; kingdom Metazoa; phylum Arthropoda; class Insecta; order Coleoptera; family Lycidae; genus Platerodrilus; species Platerodrilus igneus. Next base: position 5,755,100 of record JARFIW010001690.1, read on the forward strand.
TAACTAATTAAATTTTATACAGAAATGTTATTTTTACCTCTCAAGTTTGCCTTTTACTTTCAACCAATCGCAACCCAGTGACGTTGCTCCACGCACGCCTTTTACTATATGTGTCTCGGTCTTGCGCATATTATCTGTCTCTATCTACCCTGTTCTTATTGGTGCAAATTGATATTCTTTATTATCGATTATTTCAGTCCATGTGGACTGTGAAATAACCCACCTTTAGCATTTCTCGTAACTATTAAGCTACGGTTTCTCCAAGATTCTCTGTAACCATTTGTTATCTGCCAAATTTACGCAGAATGAGCCTTTTAAAAATACGCAGGTGTTCAAACATAATACTTCTAAATAACACTTCTACGATTTGCATTTTATTGGGTTTTTACAAGTTTTTATAGATATTATATGTTACTAATGGTTCAATTAACTCCAATTAAAATAATACCCTTTAATTTTTAGTGACTCCTAATCAAATATTAATTATTATCTGTACATTTTGTTTAATACCGGTTACTTAAAATTGAGTTAATTAATATAAATTTTGCACGTAATTTTCTATTTGTTTCTTTACTAGGAATAATTAAATTACACGCAGAGCTTTTTAATACTGCTTCCTTTTTTTTATAGCAAGCGTCTTGTACATAATTTAACTCCCTTATTTTTAATGAAACGAATGAATTTTTATGCTTCACGGTTTTTTTTTTATAGCGCGTACCTTTTCCCAAAGCTTCTACACGGTGATTAAAATTATTTGATGTGATTATTTAATTTTCTACCCTGGTCTAAATATGAGTAATATATATATCATCATCATCATCATCATCATCATCATTTTGTTTTCGACCTTACTTAAGGTCGGTTTGACGCAGCTCTAACTTCTTTTCTATTCTGTGCTAATCTAAAAAGCTCTACATACCCTTCACAACCTAAATTTCTAGTAATTTGACTAATATAGTTTGGTCTAGGTCTTCCTATATCTTTTTCCTATCCACCTGGCTCTACGTAGATATTAGCAACCTGATGGTTGTTAAAGAACTCTAACATGGTTACATGATTACCATTTATAAGGAAATGAAATATAACCTGGTTATCCGCTTCAAAAAAGAAAAAGTGTTATATTATATGTTATGGTAAGGCTTAAGCAACGAATCGCTGACAACATGCCAGACCGCTACCTAATTGTGAGTTATGTCATGGTGACGTTTATTAAATTATATGTTATGCTAAAGCTTAAGCAACGAATCGCTACCAACATGTCAGACCGCTACCTAATTGTGAGTTATGTCATGGTGACGTTTAAATTATATGTTAAGGTAATGCTTAAGCAACGAAACGCTACCAACATGCCAGACCGCTAACTAATTGTGAATTATGTCATGGTGACATTTAGTTAACTTATTTTTATTTTATTTTTTTTTGTTTTGTTTTCGAACTTAAAGTTGGTTTGACGCAGCTCTAAATTCTTGTCTATTCTGAGCTAGTCTAAAAAGGTCTGCATACCCTTCACAACCTAAATCTCTAATAATTTGACTAATATAGCTTTGTCTAGGCCTTCCTACTCTATTTTTATTTGGTAGTCTATAATCTAAGACTTTACTAAAGTCCCTTATGTCTTAACTGGTGCCCTATCATTCTATCTCTCCTGACCTTCAATTGTTTCCACATACAGGGTTCCTCACCTATTCTTCTATAAACTTCCTCGTTTGTTACTCTATCTGTCCAACTAATCTTTAACATTCTCCTATAACACCAAGTTTCAAAAGCTTCTATCTTTTTCTTATCTACTTCTTTAATTGTCCAAGTCTCACTAGCGTATAGTAGAATGCTCCATACGTACGACTTTAAGAAACTTTTTCTATTATCTAAACTAATACTATTAGCTATTAGTAAGTTTTTCTTTTTAAAAACATTTTTCAAGCTTGAGCTATTCTAGCTACTATATCCCTTCTGCTACGTCCATCCTTTGTAATTATACTACCTAAATAGCAAAATTCATCTACTTCCTCTAACTCGGTATTACCTATTTTTAATTTTGGTTTAGAACTAGGCTGTAACTCACTTCTCATTATCTTTGTCTTTACTGAGTTAATTCTCATACTATAGTTACTCTGTAGTATCTCATCTAAAATATTTAAAAACTCTCCTAACTCTTTTCTAGACTCTGCTATAATGGCTATATCATCTGCAAAACGTAACATGTCTATTTTCTGTCCCTGTACACTAATACCTATCTTTTTCTCTCTCTAGCTAAGTTTAAAGCTTCCTCAATATAAACATTAAAAATCAAGGGAGGCTGTATACAACCCTGTCTAACACCATTTCTAATCTTAGCTTCCTTTTCTATTTCATCAAATCTAATTACTACGTTTTGGTTTTTATATAGACTGTAAATAATTTTTCTATCCCTATGCGAGATTCCTATTTTTTGCAAAACCCTGAACATAACAATCCAATTAACCTTATCAAATGCTTTTTCTAAATCTACAAACGCGAAATGAGACTTTTTATTTTTTGTAACCTTTTTTCAATAATTACCCTAATCATTAGTATCGGTTCTCTAGTCCCTCTGTCCTCTTCTTGGTCGTTCTCTAACTTATCCATATCGTCTCCCTTATATAAATCTTCTAAATATCTTTTCCATCTATCTGCTACCTCAACTTTATTTATTAGAAGCTCATTATTCTCGTCTCTAATATATATATATATATATATATATATATATATATATATATATATAATTGTTCATGTAGATAACGACCAAGGATTTAATTATAATAAATGCAATAACAGGTTTATTGGTACAATTTTTTAATCAAAGAGTTTGATTTAAAAATTGGACCAATAAACCTGTTATTGCATTTATTATATATATATATATATATATATATATATATATATATAGTGTTTAATTCTAGATTGAACACCAGAGATGTGACCTGCCATATTGGCTGCACCATCATAACCTTGTCCAGCGCATTTAGTCATGTCAAGTGCAAACTCTGTAAAATGACTCGACTCAAGTTTTCTGCAGATTGATCGTAAATGGGAATAAATCCCAAAAAATCTTCACGAATTACTTGAATTTGCGAATTACCTTCACATGTTACTTGATCTACGTAACGAACACTGATGGATAGTTGTTCTCTGCTTGAAATATCCATTGTTTCGTCGGCAAACAGACTGAAACAACTAGCTTTATTTATTTTAAAAACCATTTCTTCAATAATTAAATTCGAACATATTTGAATAATCTCGTTCTGTATTTCAGGGCTGAAATACGTAGCGTTTCTACGGCTGTTAGTAATATGTTTTCTTAAATCTTCCTAACCAGAATTTGCCCTAAATCGCAGAAGTGCTTGAAATTTCCCATCCCTTCTCTCGGGTTTATCCAGTATAAGAGTTCCACTGTCGTAATCACCTCTGAGAAGTAATTCTTAAATAAAATAAAATAAAATTGTTTCAATAATGGGTTTGATGACTGCTGTATTTTCTGCCTTTTCTCTGGCCCATTGAGAGTTTATTTCTGACACAATGTCCGTACATTTTCCAGAACAAACTTTTAAAAAATTGTCTGCCAGAACGACACATTTTTTGTGGTAGTTTTTTTTTAGAATGATTAACGAATGTTTCTTTAGCCTTTTTCCAATTCCTGAATCCACTTGTTACTAGTTTCCCTGGAATTTCATGATCCCCTTTTCCTACGTCTTTTTGATAAATCAAATAGCATGGCTTGCAATGTACGCATTCTTTTATTTTTAGCATATGCAAGAAAATGAAATTCGGTTTCGTGATCTGTTATCCATTTCTCTTGAAATCTTCTTTTTTGATTTGTTCCTTCAGTCATAGGAAAGGTATAAGATTTTTTGGGGAGTAATATAGAAGTAAGGATGTTTTTTCTTAATCTTCTTTGGGAATGAAACCACTCATAGTTTTTAAATTCTATTTTATTTACGTTTCGATCCATGACCTAGAATCGTTGTCAAAATAATAAAAACTTCAAGTTTGACGTTTATGACATAAATTGAAGGTTACTTTGATTTATTGATGTTTGAAATATTTGGTTTGAGTACACTAAGCAAAATTTTTTTAAAGTTTAAAAGAATGATTGCCTTCAATTTGTGTTGCGACCTGGGATCGACTTTCCTATGGTAGCCAATACGCTTAACGTGAAATCAGCTGATTAATTTTTATTGGTGAATTTTATATAAATTCAATAATTTGGAAAAATAAGACATAAAATCAGAAATCTCTCAATTGTATAAATAGAAACATGTTAAAAAATATTTTCCAAATTATTGAATTTATATAAAATTCACCAATAAAAATTAATCAGCTGATTTCACGTTAAGCGTATTGGCTACCATAGGAAAGTCGATCCCAGGTCGCAACACAAATTGAAGGCAATCATTCTTTTAAACTTTAAAAAAATTTTGCTTAGTGTACTCAAACCAAATATTTCAAACATCAATAAATCAAAGTAACCTTCAATTTATGTCATAAACGTCAAACTTGAAGTTTTTATTATTTTGACAACGATTCTAGGTCATGGATCGAAACGTAAATAAAATAGAATTTAAAAACTATGAGTGGTTTCATTCCCAAAGAAGATTAAGAAGAATGCTAAACAAACCACAACAAACATATAAGGATGTTTTGTTTAAAGTTATCATCCAAAACATCTCTCTTGGCGTTCCCAATATCAAACATCTACTTGCCATACCTGAAGTACAATATAGGTACTCTAGAAATATTCAGTGTATCATTATCACTGTTGCTAGGTGCGACAACATTGCTTGGACTTGGTAACTCTGTAAAATACTTAAATGAAATTAGTTACTAAGTAGGGATTTTAATTTATAGGTACCCTTAACATTATCTTGTCTCGGTTTTTAAAAAATTAAACCATACTTGATTGGCGTTTCATTGTTGTACTAATTTAAACAAAGACTAAATTTTATGTGTAGTTCAATCAATTTAATGACGATTGACCAACACTAACTAGATACGATGTCGACGACGACGGAGCGACAAAATGCAATCTACGTACAAAAACGTGATTTAGTTATTCAGAAATGTTTATAAAATATTAAGTATGCGAATACTGAATATGAAAACAATGTGTACCAGTAGTAAGGGCTCGATCAGGTATAGTATAGACAAAGGAATTCCATGTAATCTGACATGACCGAACTGACCGAACAGAATAAAATTACTGTTTATTGCCGTGGCCGTGTACATGTGAATGCGATGCAGGTAGGTGGTAGAGAAAGGGTACAAATGACAGGCATGCGCGCAGATGCAGTTCATTCATTCCAGCCACGATCAGAGAGCAGAGAGCACACGTTTACAAATCGACAGAGCTTTCAAAATCAACAGATTCACAAATACAATCGCATCTTTAATTCAAACATTCGTTTAAACGTCTACAAACCTCTGGTGCCATCAAGGGTCAAGAACATCGTCTCATCATAGCCGCCGTTCATCACATCACAAACGACCGTTAGGAATCAACAGCGGAAAATTCCATTGTATTCACTGCACTTTTTAGTGCAAAAGAATCGCTATTTGCAGCATTTCTATGTAGACTCATAATTGTTGTAGCAATGCATACATTTCCGATTCTATACAGAGGTGTCTGAACGAATTTGTATTGTAGGACTCGACTGGGGCGTGATATCTGCGCGACCGCATTTAGGCGGGAACGCATTTATACACGTGCTGTGGGCTTTTTTTAGCAAATCTTTAGCCAAGTGCTGTGGATTTGCTGAAAACCTTTTGTGTATTACAATACATTCGTCTTAAATAGAATATTTGCTTCAGTTTTCGGTATAAACGCGTGATTGTTGTAAGAATACAAGCTTTTACGACTTAATTTGAGGTAGTTCAATGAGCTTTTAACAACGAAATTACCCTGAAAAATTTACAGAAGCTTGGGTAGTTTACATTTTATAAAGGAGTTATTCCAATATGATATTAACTTAGGACATCGCCGTTCAAAATAATGTTAGTAGAAATTCACATGAGGTTTAAGATACTACAGAATCATAAAATGCCATAAAATTAATGGGTTCAATGGACTGATGACCTTAAACTCGACCATAAGATAGCTTAGATGCACAAAGTGTGAGAATGAAATTTTAAAAAGAAATGGCAAAAAGGGATATAAAAATTAAGTTTGGAATTACGAAGTTAAAAAAGAAATGATGTTTGAGTGACAACGAACATGTGTAGGCCGTGGGTCCTCAGGGTCCGATATCGAATTCTTTTAAGCTTTACTGTATACGCAAATCAGAAAGATCAAGCACATGACTGGTGGAATATATATTTGTATCGGTCGGAGCTATTAACCAATGAAAGGGTGATAAATTGGTTTCACTTATCAACCGAAGTTGGAGTTTAAATAGATGGAATGATGTGATCTAATGTGGCAAGGAAGTAAGGTAAATCATTGGCGTCCCTGGATAATGTGTAAAATTAAATCCGTGAATACCGCATGAGCTTTTGGTTTGTTTATGATGTATAATTATGAACATGTAGATTTCAAATGTAAATGACTTGTATCTGTGTAGTCTGAAGTTAGTGTTCTGTTACATAATTATTCTCTTGGACTATGAAATAGCAACGGAAAAGTGTTGTTTAAACTAAAGCATATTATTAGCGAAGGAAGTTTGAACATTTTCAAAGAGTAAGAAATATGTAAATGTAAGCTCAATTGTAGTAGTAGTAGTAGTAGTAGTATCTTTATTATTATTATTACTATAAATACAAAAACAATCAATATTAAATATGATTTATATAATTTTATATATTTATATAATTCAATAAACCCTAGTGAACTTATTGTTAGTTATAGAGTGAAAACTCAGTGTTCTTAATGGACATTGGAATGGTTAAGTAAAGAGTTGGTACTCTGCTATTCTTCCCTGTATTGATAAGAGCATTTCAAATAAATGGGATATAATATATTGAATAGATCAATTTGGGAAATTAGAACAATGAAATAGTAGTATTATGTACGGATAAATGCTTTTTTAAAGAGTTCTGTTAATAATATCTGGTCAGTTAGAGGTAGAGTAGGTTTGTTTTTAAAGGTCAATGTACGTGCAATTATATTGTTGAAATTTACTGCTAATTTTGGATGAAATTTTATTTGGAGTTATTTATAATATACATAAAGGTAGAAAGAAAAAATTGTGAAAAGATATCGAACTTCTATAATGATGAAGTGGTATTTTGGGAGAAACCTCTATTTTGAAAATTTCTTTAATTTGATAAAAAGTTAATGAGTATTTTTAAAGTATGCTAGATAAAGGTGCAGTATGAGGTGACAAGGGATACTAAGGACAACAATTGACGATTTCGTATTTATAAACAATGTCAGAATTTTTATTCTATTTTAAAATGCTTTATGAATATTGATATCTGTTGGTGATATTTGAGTACTCATTTTTGTATTATGAATATTAATTATGCTATATAAGGTGAATTTTACACGTATTTGAAATCCAGTCCGTTAACTTAATCATTTGCAGGGCAAATTTTTAAGCCACTGTGTAAAAACAACATGTTTGATAATTCAGTTTATAAAACTTTTATTATTTAAAGGTAAAATAACGTTGATGATGTAATTAACTAACATTGCGCTTTTGCTAAAAACATTATTGAAAGTACTCGCATGTCATTCTTTCCATTTGAATAAATAACCTAAAATACAATTTTTAAACAAGGCTGCTATTCTAGATCGTTCTGATGTTGAAAGTTTTATTCAGTGATGAGGATCCATAAGTAACAAACGGTAGGTAATTATTTTGTACGATAGCAGGCAATATGAATGAACAGTCCAATTAGTAGAGAACGATCAGACATTTTAATGGCCCATAAATTATAATCGAGTGCAATAACGACAAGCATTTTCTTTGAACGGCACCAATTAATGTAAGTAATCAAATTTGTACAACTTATTAAATTAATATAACAGCTGCTTTACACATGTAAAAGTTATGAATTTCCAGTTAATTATTACATCAGCTATGAGTCAGATTATCTAGCGAAGTATAGACGTTCTAGAACTTAATGACATAAAAACCTTTTATATAAAAGCCGGTAAATAATTAGGAGCATGGTCAATCAAGATCGGTCATTCACAAATAGTTCTTCTGTTTATAAAGGCCTTTGCTGATAATATGGTTAACGATCAACTAAAAGTTGTAATTTAAATTGCGTGCAAGATAATGTTTGACGTTTTTAATATTGGTTAAAACAGCATCTTTTTTAAAACGTATGGAGTAAAGTTCAACCTACAAAAGTAAAATCTTTTGAAATATGAACGACAAATGAGAAGAAGAATTATGGAATTAATTAACATATTAATGGAAACATAAATAGAGGAATTGAAAATTGATTTTCCGATGCAGTTATTATGGTACAAATTGGAGATAGAAATTTAATCAATGACTTGGCTTGAAGAATTAGGAATACTGCATAATTTAATGGTCAAAACCACAAGTATTTCATTGTGTATATCTGTAGATAGACATTTCGTGATATAATTAATTCAAGTAGATGAAGCTTGCATAAGATTTTTCGCATATAGATATTTTTCTGTAAATGGATATTGTAAGCCTGTTTTGAGGTAGAATTCGATAAGTTCAACCATTATCAAAGATTATAAAGGAGCATCTGATTAGCTATGCTTTTTCTTTTTCAGGAGAACTTATTGCAATTATACATACTATTTTTAATTTGTACATAGTGTGACTTACATAAAAAAAGGTCTGGGAGAGACTCTATGCTCTCCATATTAATCTATAGTAATTATGAAATGTTTGTTTTTGACTTAAAATGTACTCTTCATTTATAGTGTGGAATTAAAAGCAGAGATAGGAAAAAAGACAAGTAGAGGTAGACCTAGATTAGACTATTGCACACAGATAGCGAAAAATGTAGGATGTGGGAATTTCAGTGAAATGTGTAGGCTAGCTCAGAATAAAAATCGATAGAGGTACGCATCCAGCCAGTCCAAAAATGGAAAACTAATGGCGAAAAAAATAAATGTACTTAAACATGATGACTACTATAAACAACTACAGGTATTGGTCTTGCAATAGTCTCAACTAATGTTGATTGGGGGATTCTTGGCAGCCACAGGCTGCTTAATCCACTTCACATACCACTGAATCTTGGGGAAATGAGGCATATAATTAGAAAATAATAGAAAGGGAACCGAGTTGTATATAAGCTGTTGTGGTAATTTCAGGGAACTGTGTAGGCTAGCTCAGAACATACATAAGTGGAGGTATGCATCCAACCAAGTTTCAAGGCGGAAAATCTAATGGCGAAAAAATAAGTGCACTTAAATCTGATGATTCTTATAAACAAATACAGGTATTGGTTGTAAAATATTTTCAACTAATGTTGATTGTGCGAAATGATATATTGGAAAAACTATTAATTCGACAAATGTTCAAGTGCTGGGGGAACTTGGCAGCCATGGGCTGCTTACCCCCCTTCACATACCACTGAATATCGGTGAAATAGGGTATATAAACATAAAATAATAGAAGATGTCCAAACTGCATCTAACAAGAAAGAACAGCGGATATTTTCAAAGACAACAAACATAGAGACAAGAAGAAAATTGTTCAAAGCATATGTGTGAAGCACAGCACAGTACATCTATGAAATAGTTGCAGTAGAAAAAGCAGACAGAAAGACATAGAAGCCTTCTGGAATGTTGTGCTTCAGATGTATAAGGATGATAGCATGGACAGACAAGGTTAATAACTATAGGTCATAGAAATAGTAGAGGAATAAAGATATCTGTGGAAAACAAAAAAAAATGGAGAAATAGAAGGGGAGGATACGTTATAATGCATTTTTAGAGAATAGTACAGGATATATTACAAGCAGAGATAGGAAAAAAGAAGTAGAGCTAGATCAAGATCAGACTTTTGCATGCATATAGTGATAGATGCAGACTGTACACATTTCAGGGAAGTATATATGTTAGTTCAGAATAGGAAACAATGAGGGTATGCGTCTAACGAGTTCTAGAACTGAAGACCTAATGATGATGAGCTGTAAATTTATTTCATATAAATATTCAAAGAACAACGGATTGATGAAAAGTGCAAAGAGGTACACACTATGAAGGAAAAAGGAAAACAGACGAGACATACAAACTAATTAGAATGAATTTTAGGGATATAAAACCGTGTGGCAAAAATATAAGGGATGCGGTAGGAGGCATCATTATAGAAAATGTAGAAATGGCAAGAACATATAGCGAATTTATATGCAGCGCAGGAACTAGAAGCACCAGAACAGAAATCAGACTTGGCAAGGAAGACTTGGGATATCCTATGCTTAGAGATAAGTTTGAATTAGCATTAAAAAGTCTGAAAATAATAAGGCAACGTGTATAAATAAGGTGCAAGCAGAAACTTTAAAAGCCGCTGTACTAGCAGCAACAGAACGTGTCTTCCAACTTGTAAGTTATATGTATGAGACAGGTGAAATACCCATAGATTCCAAATGTAGTACCATAGTCACTATACCAAAAAAGAAAGGCGCAGATAGATGTGAAAATTTTCACACACATGTCAAAAATAATAACTAGAATTTTACGAATATGGATGGAAAAACAGGCTGAAGTCTAGGAGATCAATTTAGGTTTAGGCAAAATAGAGGAAATGGAATGCCATTTTAGCTTTAAAGGTGATAATGGAAAAAATAATAGAAAAAGGAGAAAGCGTTTATATAGGGCTTGTAGATCTGGAAAAAGCATTTGACAATATAAAATGGGAAAACATGTTCGAAATACTCAAAAAGATTGGAATGAGTTTTAGAGATAGATGGATAGTACATATCTTATACAAAGAGCTTACAGTGGTAATAAAATGAGACCAGAAACGTAGAGAAGTAAGTATTACGAAAGTGGTGAGAAAGGGATGTGAGCTATCCCCATTAATTTTTAACTTGTATATCTTGTATCTAGTATATCAAAGAGGAAATTAATACTGTCAAATGTAGAGACATTTGTAATTATGAGATGCAGGCACACACGATTAATGTGCTTAGGTTTGCAGATGATATAGCAGAATTAGCATCTAGTAGGGAAAAGTTCGAGGCAGATTTTAATGAAATGGAAACAGTTCTAACAGAGAGATACGCTATAAAAATTAACAAAAATAAAACTAAAGTTCTAGTATGGAAAGGAGGGGAAAATAAATTAAAAACTAGAATACATATAGGTAATAAAAACTTAGAAGATGTTAAGGATTTCTGCTACCTAGGAAGCCAAATAACGCAAATATGGGAAGAGCGCAAAAGATATAAAACAAAGATTAGCACAGGAAAAGCAACTACTGCGTTTAAAGGTTTTTAACAATGCGACATTAAACAAATATCATATATATATATATATATATATATATATATATATATATATAATAAGATGTATCTCTAAACAAACTCTTATGAAAATAATTAAAGCTTATTGACGAATACAAATCGGGCTTGTAGTTATATAGCTATTAACAAAACAATAGCTTTATTACTTCACAGGGCAGGAAACATCCACTGACCGATGGTTTTATAGCCATCTATAGAATCTACTATGTAGTTTCGATTCAATTCTGTACTTTCACACTTAGTAGTGTTGGTGTTTTATCACCTGATGGCGGTTTTATTTACTTTTGCCATAGTACAGAGATTGTTTCGAAATTATATCAGTATAATAGCTTCGATTACTTCATAGGGTTGGAAACTAATCTGCTCTAATGAGGAAATGGAACGCCATTTTAGCTTTAAAGGTGATAATGGAAAAAATAATAGAAAAAAGAGAAAGCGTTTATATAGGGCTTGTAGATCTGGAAAAAGCATTTGACAATATAAAATGGGAAAACATGTTCGAAATACTCGAACAGATTGGAATGAGTTTTAGAGATAGATGGATAGTACATATCTTATACAAAGAGCTTACAGTGGTAATAAAATGAGACCAGAAACGTAGAGAAGTAAGTATTACGAAAGTGGTGAGAAAGGGATGTGAGCTATCCCCATTAATTTTTAACTTGTATATCTTGTATCTAGTATATCAAAGAGGAAATTAATACTGTCAAATGTAGAGACATTTGGAATTATGAAATGCAGGCACAAACGATTAATGTGCTTAGGTTTGCAGATGATATAGCAGAATTAGCATCTCGTAGGGAAAAGTTCGAGGCAGATTTTAATGAAATGGAAACAATACTAACAGAGATACGGTATGAAAATTAACAAAAATAAAACTAAAGTACTAGTATGTAAAGGAGGGATAAATAAATCAAAAACCAGTATACAAATAGGAAACGACAGCTTACAAGAGGTTAAAAATTCAAATAATGCAAGATGCGAAAAGTGCAAAAGATATAAAACAAATATTAGCACAAGGGCGTGCAGTATTTAACAAGAAAAATTAACTACTTTGTTTAAAGACAACAAACATACAAACAAGGAAAAGATTGCTGAAAGCATATGTGTAGAGCATAGCATTGTATGGTGAAACGTGGACAGTAAGAGAAGCGGACAGGAAGAAAACAGAAGCCTTTGAAGTGTGGTGCTACAGACGAATGATTAAGATATCATGTACAGAGAAAGTTAAGAATAAAGAGGTACCAAAAATGATAGTGGAAGAAAGAAATATGTGGAAAACAGTAAAAAATAGGAGAGATAGGATGATAGGACACATACAAAGGTATGAGGGAATATTACATAATATATTAGAAGCAGAGAAAGGAAAAAAGAGTAGTAGAGGTAGACTTAAATTTAGACTATTGCACACAGATAGTGAAAGATAGATGTAGGCTGTGGAAATTTCAGAGAAGTGTCTAGGTTAGCTCGGATAGAAAACAATGTTCTAGGACTGAAGAGCTGATGATGATGATGAATATTAAAAAATAGCTTCATAATTGGCCTGCTATACCCTGTTTGCGATACATATGGGATGACTTTACCATTCAAATAAATGCTGTGTTATCATAGTTAACATACTTTGTGTGTATTTAATGACCCGACTTCTAATTTATTCCTAGGCTAAGTAGACACATGCAATAAAGTAACCTCAAGTTTCCTAATGTCAGTATTGTATTGTTTAGCTAACCTATGTTTGTATTGTAAAATTCAATTACATGTCTCTCTTACATCTGTTAGGTGGAAAATGGGCCACAATTTTCACATACCTTTTCAAAGTAATTGAATCAGAGAAGCAACCATTTTTTGTATGTATGAATCCAAATGTTTAGGCATTGTGAACGTTAATAACTAGAAATTTGCAATATATAAGTTGTTAAAGTTCTCAAAAAATTGTTCTATGTAGTAAATATTGTAAATATAAAGCATAAACTACGTATTACAAATCTGAACAAAAAAATACACTGAGGAATACCAAAGGAAAAAATCAGAAAATGTTACAACATCGCACAAAACTGCCAATTGTAACATATTAAATTGTAATATCATTAAAGCTATGTTTATAGTTACGATCACATTATACAATCACTAGCACTTTATTACTGTTTATGACATTTTTGATATTAATAAAGATGTATATTTTGCTTGATGTAACTTTGAAAAGTGGGAGAAAATTAGATAGGGTAAATAATATTCATTATTAATTTACAGAGTGGCTATATCTATGGGATAATGAATATTGGTGCACCAGCCTGCGGTATGAATGCTGCAATTCGATCATTTGTCCGTAATGCAGTTTGTCGAGGAGACGTAGTGTATGCCATTCATAATGGAGTTGAAGGGCTTATCACAGGAAATATAAAAAAATTAGGTAAGTAGAAAAATAGCCACTTGTTTTTGGTGAGTTGCTGTTTGTCCATTGGGACGCTATTACGTGATAAAAGTGGTATCATATTGAGTTAGTGTTTCTGTCACTTGTACTGTATTCCTGTTTCAAATATAAATATTTACCGTACTTCACATTCACAGAGAGATAAAATAAGACTATCATAACATGAATACTTTAAAATTAAGATTACATTAAATTAACAAATTAAATTTAGTATAGTGGAGCTACTAAAGGAGATATTGGTGTCGACAAATGTTCTATCACTGGTTGAGGAAAAATTACTATAGAACTCATATATAGAACAAACCTCAATATTATATAAAAGACTATGGATAAGATGTGCTGACTTACCATACGAGTTATTATTAACTTTGGAGCACTTAGAAATTCATCAAATATATAAAATGCATTAGATAGTAAGAAATTCATACAGAATTTCTTAAATTTGGACATATTTTACCCCCTATGGTACTTGGTAGAGAGAATTATAAAATTTTATACCAATATAATTTATGCCATTTTTCGATCTTAGTAAGCGAGAGTAGTCTATACATATGTTATTATTATATCTTGTATTGTGGTTGTGGATACTAATATATGTATTATAGTCCTCTAAGTTATTATGTACGTAAGTTAAACAATTCGCAATGTATTGAGATACAAAAGTTAAAATATTTAATTCAACAAAGGCCTTTCTAGAATCTTCTCTATAAATAAGATTAGACAACACACGAATAGGTTTTCTTTGTAGTTTAAAAATTCGTTTGGTTGCTGGTGCATACCTCCAAACAATTAAGGCATAATTGATGTGTAAGTGGAAGAAACTAAAATAAGGTGTCTTACGTGCATCAAAAGCAGTTCAAGACTTAAGGAGTCTTAGAAGGTATATGGTTTTTTTATGTGGACGACATATAATATGGACATACCATGCAAGTCATCTATGAATTTAAACTTCTCTAGTTACATTTTTTTTTTATTGTGAACAGCATACGTTGGGTTTTAGCAGGATTCATGCATAAACTACTAGAAGCAAACCAAGCTCGGACCATAATCATTTTGTGATTGTTGTTAATTAGTAAATTATCAAGAGAAGTGTTTTGTTCAAATATGGTTGCATCATCAGCAGAAAGGATACAAGGGAAGTCAATATGAGATCGAGAATTGTTAATAAACATCAAGAACAACAGCGGGTGGTCCGTTTGCAGTTATAGTTAAAATTAGCTTTAATTATTGCATAAGATGTAGCTTGCAGGGCATTTCCCATCTGTCTTGTATGTAGTATAATCAATGGTTTTACCGCAATTAACCTTCAAATGCGTTGTGTGGTGGTGTGCCACGACTGTTGCAGAAAAACTGGTGTGATAATAGCTACAGTGCTATAAAAATATTAATGTTTGAATTTCGCACAAGGTCGACAGTTCCTCGTCCTGTTGAGGCCATTTAAATTCGAACTATTACTGACAAGTACTTGAAGATTCCACCATCTGCAGTTGTCGAAGGTTAATGCAAGAAGAAAACCGGATCGGAATATTGTACCTACAAGCTACTTCAAAAGTAACTGCATTATTTGCCAATAAAACTCGCTGCTTATCAAGTTGCATCGCTTTCCATTCAATTGTATCCTGGCAGATATTTTTTTCATATATTAAGTTTAGTTCATTTAATATCATTTTAAAGTATTTATCAGTTGATAAGTTAAGATGCAAGTAATTAATAACTGTTCACTTTACATTTAACCGTTTGCTTTATTTGAGTTATTTACGGACTTAATTAATGTCCCTTTTGTTCGGTAGTTTAATTATAGTGAGAATTACAATCTCATTTATAATAAATTTGATATACATAGGCTTGATTTCATTATAACTTCTGTTTGCATTTAGCTTATATAATTAGTTGTGGCGGAGAAACTGAAACGTATGTTTTTTCGTAAAACTTCAATAAACTTGCTTCAAGGCATCTGTGACATTTCACACAAAGGTAAAAATGAACCCAAGTCTGTTAGATCTGTTTCGCACCCAACATACAATGATTGTTGAATTAAGAAAAAGCTTTTTTGTTCAACATATTACCATAATTGGTGCAATCGCATTGGCCCCCAGATAATTTGAAACGGACGAGATTCGTAAACGATTCGATACGGACTTGTTTCTAATAAAATCGCTCTATTTAAAACTTTGTCCAAGTAAACCTGCCTTATCTCGAGCTAGTTTACTCATCCCTCTGAAACGGCTTAAACCTCACAATCAGAGCAAAAATAATAGTGTATAACGCACATGTAACCTCAAATTCACCCTACGGTTAAATTCCCCAACGCGACAAAATGTTACTCAATTATTAGGGCTAACACTTACCCAGTATTTTGCCTCAGATGCAGCGGTAAAATGCCTCTCTCATGGATTCCGTGGTGCTTTCCGTTGTTCCGGTGTTTGCCTGGCTGTCGACCTCGTTGACAAAGTGTCAATGCGATATACGATTGGGCAGGAACGGAAGGGTGGAAATCATTTGTCGATAAGTCGAAGCACTACTCACATATCAACACTTGAAGGGAGTCGGTAGTCGAGTGTCCTTGGTTTAGATACATTTGCTTCCACAAATTGTCTATCCCCTCCCGAAGAGGTTTAAAGTTCTCTGACGCACGATACTCAAGGCGTGAGAAATGCCAATATAGCATGTTCTCAGACCACAAAGATAAGTCAATGACCGGACTTTCCATGCGAACCTAACCTTTTTGTGGTTTTCATGTATGTCGGTATTGAAACTCATTAAAATCTACTGTGAATTTCACAATAAAAAATTAGTGTTGTGTGCATCACGTGCACCTTTAAACTCGATTTGCTTGAAATGGATCTATTTTTATTTGGTATTCCTTGAAATATAATTTTTGGAGCGATTTTGCAGTGGAATTCCACATGCATTTTAGGGGGTATTCTGTATAATCGTCACCATATTCTTTTTTCATATTCCATGCCCAGTCTTTTAGAATATTATTCAAATTTTGTATTCGCATTAAAAACGTATTTTCGATATTCACAGAACTTCATAAACTGTTTCCATACACTACATCTCCTCTTTACAGTGTTCGAAGGCGTATAAGAAACAGCGCAATCAATTTCTTCTGGTGAAACATTGCTTAAACGGTTTATTTCATCGAAATCTTAATCAATTGTAGTAACTAAATTTCTCATTTTTGATTGTTTGACATTATTACTACTATTACGACAGGAATCCGCCTACATGATAAAAAGCTACCTATTGAAATTGCTGCGACTATTGCAAATCGACTAATTCGATCCAATAAACTAATGTTATTGGTTGCTTCAAATCTTAACTACGAACGTGATTTGCCAAAAATTCAAATTTGACAGGTGAAGGAAATAATTCCCAAGATCTGACTCAGCTCGATTATTTCCTTTGGAGATATCTTAAGAATAAGGTTTATACAGTAGCAGTAACAACCGAAGAAGATTGCAAAAACAAGATTCGACAGGCTATTCAAGATATTAATCCAGAAATAATTAACAACATCGAAAGAACTGCTGAAAAGAGTAAATCTTTGTTTAGGTCAAAATGGTGAAGATTTTAAACATTTAATTAATAAAATCCATAAAGAATTCAGACTTTCCTTTTTTCTGTTTGTTTCATTGTCTTTTGTTCATTGTCATCTATGTATTTCAACGTATAGAAGCTTATTTTTGTCACTTAAAAACTGAGAATAACCTTAGAAAAGATTGTGCTTTACATTGCTCTGAAAGCCATTGATCGTCTGTACGCATGCTTATACATTAATGCATTTTTGAAGGCTTATTTTGATTTTAGGTATAGGGATATGTTATATTGAAAAATAGTATTTTTAAATAGCTATCCAATATGATAGTTCAAAATACCCCTTTTGATTTAAAAAAAGGTAACTTTGTATTTTCCTGAAAAATTACTAAAAAATTTTCAGAACTGGCTCCAGAAATGTATGTCCCTCTTCATCAGTTGTGACTTTTATCTGAACCTTTTTTTCTATACTTTATACTTTTTTAATTAAACGCTTTGGTTGGTTTAAAATTACACCCTGTATATGAACAAACTTTTATTCATCGAAAACATTTTTCCTTTATACACATTATCTAAAGAATCTCTTACATTTAGCATAAATAACGATTATAAAAGCAATTTACAGCTTAAACTAGATAGAAAATTTTACCCAATGATCGCTTATTTATTAAAGTAATCCTCGCCTAATCCTTGTTAACAAGTTTAGGGCCCAAATATCTCATCTGTGAGGTACATAATTCTATGTTTTTTATACGGATAATTTACTTATCCTTCATTACTCCGTTTGTCAATGTAATTGTCCAATGACGCCAGACAGATAATTTAGTAAAGGTCAAAATACTTCGAACTTTAACCTCAAAATTTGCTGGAAAGTATCCCCTTGATTAATAATTTTTATAAAATTAAGAACTTATTCTAGCTTAAGTTACTAATATTTAAATATCTTTAAAAACAAAAACCAAATTATAGTTGCTGTTGTTATTGTCAAATAGCACTTTTCAAAATTTCATTTCCATCTTTATTAATGGCATTAAATACTTCTTTGTTCCATTTCAAATCTCCATTTGACGTTAAAATATCAGTTTGCAAAATGCATTTATTTTTAATTATTAAAATCAGCAGTTGTGATCTAGTACCAAGATTATATATAATCAACATTTATTTTAATTAAGTTTAAAAAGGATTTATTAATTTATATCTTACAGTTTGCATGTATTTAGGTCGTTTAATAATAATACGCAAAATCCCTAGAGGTCGGAAGGTGTCTGAGCATCATTTAATTTCGAACTCTAGTATCAGTTTAATTAATCAAAGACATTCACTTTCGTATGATAAAATAAACAAGGCGGTCGGTTACCGGGTGGTGCTGTTGTTTATGCTTAACGAATCTAAAACATTGTGTCGTGTTCCATAATTCCTTACATTTCTTGTAGGGTATTTATTTTCGTATTCCAAATAAATACAAAATCAACTCATTCAAGACATTTTATTAAGAAGCTGTGCTTGGAGATTTTTACAATATCTGCCGTTAGTCAATCGCCCATCCGTCAAGTTTAGCTTGACATCCTTTAGAGGCCCCTTGTTTTCAATTGTTCAAGAAACCTGTTGCTGTACCAGGTTTGTAACGAATTTTAAGATTTAAATATCTTGCCACCCGGTAAGTTTTTGTACCTAATAAATTGCTTACATTATGGAATAGTCTTTGTTTTGTTTATTTATTTTGAATAAACTTTAAGGTTAATTACGTGTAATCAAATTAAAATAGTCCATCTTGCTAGTTTTAAGTAATAAAGGACAAAAGCATTATCTTTTGTGCTGCAATAAGAAGTTAATTTAGTGAAACTTCAACTTGTTCTTACTTTAGGAGATATATACACTGGTATTTAATGTCTTTATTTGGATTTGAATTCAAAGTTAAGCTAAGATTTTTTGTGATTAAAATATTACAACTATTGAGATAAAAACTAAAGAGTGAGACAGATTTATCCTAGCCGACATTCTATCATCTCATTAAAGGTTACTTTAAAGAAGCATAGATACTCTAAAAAATTAATTAGTATTAAAATTTAGTCGATTCCTAGCAAACAACACATTTTATGTACGTTAAATTTCAGTTGAATTTCAATGTGAAATGTAAAATTTTTAACGAAAAAATTACATATTTATAACGTTGGAATGTCACAGTTCAAACAGTGTTTTATTAACATTTTTTTCACATCTCTTTTTATCATAACTTTTATGTGACTTTTTTATATGAACATTACGTGTTTTCAATTACTTTTTAATGAGAATTTAACGTTTTTCAAATGTCTATGTCATGCAAACAGATAGTCTTCCGGAATTTAACCACGACATGATCTTGTATTTTCTCAACGTTTCATCCACTTTCATAAGGGATTTCACCGGGAAGGACACAAACTGCATGGTAACCTAACCTGTTAACCAAGCCAAGGGTGAAACTGCTGTTCTGTGCCAAATATTTTTTCTCTGACTTGGTTAACAAATTAAGTTACCCATGCCGTTTGGCCTTTCCTGATAAAGTCCCTTACGAAAGAGAATGAAATGTCAACAAAATATATCATGGCATGGTCCACTCTCGGAAGATTTGTTCATCAAGATTCCGGCCACAGAAGCCTTTGTAATTGTCAATTTCATATGTTACTTTGGTATGTATATTTTGAACGACTATTTCAAGCGTTAATACAGTCTAATACAAGTTTCCTTCTCTTATTTATTTATTTATCAATTTACAGACGTATTTATTTAAAAAAAAAAAGAAAGTACTGTACCAGCATTATGTTAACAATAACAGAAAACAAATTAAAATAAATTACGTATTGGATAAATACAGGTTCACTTCTTTGTCGCTATAGTTTAGAATTTTTAGTAACTGGGTTTGTTGAAATTATACGTCAATTTGTAGGTAATTTTGATACCTGGTACATCCAGTAATTTTACCTAGCTGTTGAAAGTCGCATCCAAAAAATGACTGTTTACTACAGATTTTCTATTTTCTCAACAGCATGCAAAAACTTTACACTGAGGTTATAAAATTGTTCAAAACGAATGTTGACACCTATTAGTCAGATTTTTAAAATAAATAAACATATTTTTGGCTAGTGTTGCCTTTTAATTTGACTAATTTGCAGCACACAAAAAAAGGAAGATTAATAGGTTTAGCAATAGTATTTCCGTATTTTCAATCTTAGAAGGTTAATGGTATAATTAATACAGAGATACATATACTTACGTAACATGCACATAGAAGTACCTAGCACTACAAAACTTTAAAATGCTCCTAAATACAGCTCGCAGAAGCAAACATGAGACCCGGAGAATACGCAAACTAAAATGAATCGTCAACATATGTAGTAAATCAGAACTGATCGAGTTGAATGTATATTGCATGACAGAAGTTATTTTTCTTCTTTTCCAGTGGCAGTATAAATTAATAATCGAATAGATAGTTAAAAACGTCAAAACTTGTAAGAGACAGTAATGTATTTTCTGCGCGTAATACACAATTAATTACTGAATATCTACGATAATTTGTTCATAACCACTAATTTGCACCATTATTTGTATTTTTTACTCTGGTTGTACTCTAAAAATGGCAGAGCCATCACACCACACCCCTTCAGGTCTCGTGTTTGCCTCTGTTGACTATAAGTCTTAACAAAATGTAGCTAAATCTAAAAAGTTACCACAGTGGCCAGCAGAAAACTAATTTGTTGCAAACTGTACTATTGGTTACTGCTCTATGACTGTGTAATACTTAATTTATTAAAGAATGCCCAATAGGTAATGATGCAAACCGATCATCAGTTATAGGTAATACTAGAAGCGGTTTGTAGCCCCTACGGGACTACTTTGAGCGCCTCTACTCGATTTGTGGACCACTCTCTTTACGCCCCACCATCTTTACGCTTCACCATCTTTACGTCCCGCGCTCTCTACGCCCCGCCCTCTGTACACCCCGTCTTCACCTACCGTAGTGTAATTCAGTAAAACGACTTTGAGAAGTTGAACGAATCAAGATCACCTAGCTTTAGTAGACTTTGTCAAAATCACTTCTGGGAGTCAACCGGATCAAGATTACCTCGCTCGAGTAGACTTTGCCGAAATCACACCGGGAGTCGATCGGATCAAGATTTATTTCGCTCTAGTAGACTTTGTCAAAATCACCTTTTGGAGTTGATCGGATCAAGACCACTTAGCCTTAGCAGACTTTGTTGAAATCACTTAAGGGAGTCGATAGAATCAAGATGCCCTAGTAGACTTTGTCGAAATCACCTCGTGGAACGATCGGATCAAGACCACTCCGCCCTAGTGGACTTTATCGAAATCATTTCCGAGAGTCGATCGGACCAAGACCACTTCGTCTTAGTGACCTTGTCAAAATCACTTCGGAAAATCGATCGGATCAAGACCACTTCGCCCTAGTAAACTTTGTCGAAATCTCTTGGGGGAGGCGATCGTATGAATCCACTTCGTCCTAATAGACTTTGTCGAAATCATTTAGTGGGAGTCGGTCGGATGTAGATCATTTCGCTCTAGTAGTCTTTGTCGAAATCACTTCGGGGAGTCGATCGGATCAAGATCACTTTGCCCTAGTAAACTGTCGAAATCAATTTGGGAAGTTGATCGGATCAAGATCATTTTGCCCCAGTAGACTTTGTCGAAATCACTTTGAAAAGTCGATCGGGTCAAGACCACTTCGCCCTAGTTAACTTTGTGGAAATCACTTTGGGGAAGCTATCGTATCAAGACCACTACGCCCTAGCAGACCTTGTCGAAATCATTTAGTGGGAGTCGATTGGATCTAGATCATTTCGCCCTAGTAGTCTTTGTCGAAATCACTTGGGGAGTCGATCGGATCAAGATCACTTTGGCCTAGTAGTCTTTGTCGAAATCACTTCGGGGAGTCTATCGTAATAAGACCACTTCGCCTTAGTAGTCTAAGTCGAAATCACTTGGAGGAGTCGATCGGATCAAGACCACTCCGTTCTAGTAGTCTTTGACGAAATCACCTCAGGGAGTCGATCGGACCAAGAACAATTCGCCCTAGTAGTCTTTGTCGAAACACTTAGGGGGAGCCAATCGGATCAAGATCAGTTTGCCCTAGTAGTCTTTGTCGAAATCACTTCGGAGGAGCCAATCGGATCAAGATCAGTTTGCCCTAGTAGTCTTTGTCGAAATCACTTCGGAGAGTCCATCGGATGAAGACAACTTCGCCCTAGTAGACTTTGTCGAAATCACTTCCGGGAGGCGATCGGATCAAGATCAATTCGTCCTAGTGGACTTTGTTGAAATTACTTGGGGAGTCGATCGGATCAAGACCACTTCGCTCTAGTGACCTTGTCGAAATGATTTCGGAGAATCGATCGGATCAAGACCACTTCGCCGTAGTGACCTTGTCAAAAGCACCTCGGGAGAGTCGATTGGATCAAGACCACTTTGTCATAGAAGACTTTGTAAAAATCACTTAGTGGGAGTCGATCGGATCAAGATCGCTTCGCCATAGTATACTGCCGAAATCACGTTGGGAAGTCTATCGGATTAAGACCACTGTGTCCTAGTAGACTGTCGAAATCACTGCGGAATACGGTAGGATCAAAATCACCTTGCCCAAGTAGACTGTCGAAGTCACTTCGGGGAGTTGATCGGGCCAAGATAAGTTCGCCCTAGTAGAGTTTGTCGAAATCATTTCAGGGAGTCGATCGGATCAAATAAAAATCGCTACATACAAACCAATCAAAATTAAGCAATATTTAGTAATTGTTGCCAATGTTACTCATGAGCACATTTGTAATGACGTGTTTGCAAATAGCATCTTATGTTAGAGATAACCTTCACCCGAAGTGTATGTAATCAATTTTGCCATTAGTGATTTAGATAAAAAGAGGGTTTTTCTATGCCGTAATATGCGTTTAACATTTCCCAATTTACATTCAGAAATGAGTGTAATACGTATACGTAAGTGCTATTGAATGTAGGTTTTACGCTCGGAAGCTTTGTGTTTCAGCACATATTTGGTATTTTATAAGGACTTTTAGTTAATGTAGGCAACCGCTTGGTTCTACCTTCTCTGTGTATCATGGTGCTTCATTACTACATATTAGGTATACTCGCAAGACAAAGTTGGTAATTGCTGTAAATGTAAATAAGGAACAAATAACTTATTGTAGACAGTTGTATAACGTATATAAATTTAGTTTGAGTATATTTTCCTTTGGACGTTAATGAAATTTCAATATAAAAAAAAGTATTTGTATTTGTGATTATGAATACTGAAGTTGAAAATACGTATGAATTTTTCAATTGTTTTTATTCTTGTTGTTTGATGTTTGCCAAAAGAAAAGTGTCATAAGTCGATCTTAAATAAACAAATAACAAAGGAGTGCAGGACGTTTACTACGTCTGTATTTAAAATAAATGAAATATAGAAGAAATTAAAAACCAAAACGCTTGAAATGTTAAAGTTTTCAATTAATGTTAATGTAAATAAGGAATAGTTAACTTATTGTATATTATTTTATAGGGGTTATAAATTTTGTTTGGCTATTTTACGCATATTAGACGCTTGGTAATGTTTAAAAAAAATCAAAAAAAAAAAGAAGAAATTAATTTAATTGGGCATTGAACCACCGAGGTTGCATATAGTAGACGGAAGAAAGGAAAGAAAATCTATTTTTAACTTTTTCATACAATTTTGCTGAATACTAACAATAATAACAATTGATTTCCTTAATAGTAGCTACGATGCGACGTTTAACTATAAGTAATGTAAATGACAATATTCGGTAGCGGTACTAAAATATTTAGGTAACTGTTTAAAGCAATTAACGATTTCTTCTATTTTATTTGTATTTTATACCATTGTTGTGTGTTGTACAATAGGAAAAGCAGTGGAAAAACCTATTCTAAACTCAATTTTAACCTTAATACTACCTTAAAGTATAAACACTAAAAACTAAAAACTATATAAAAATGCGGGTAGACGGAGGTGTTAGCCTTACGCTATCGAACCTTATTGTGTAGAAAACCTTTTGGTTGTATACTTGTAGTAGTCGAAGTCTCAAAAGATATATAGCGTTTTATAAATTATTGACGTAGACTTGAAATTTTTCAGATGTATTCGGTAATAAACGTCAAATTAAATTTTTAACTTTTTGTGTTTAAAATAGACCGCGTCTATTAATGTGTGATACTTTTTTATAATCAGAATTAATAATAATCAGTACTATAAAGAATTATTATGTAATTTAGATTTAAATTTTGGAAATTTGTAAAATAACTGTGTAAACAGAGTTTCAGATAGTGCGTACTCGTGCTTCTACGTCTTTGTTCGTAACATAGGTTAGATGAGTTTGTGTATATGCGCCACTTACTGTTCATAAGATGTTGCCGTCTTTGTCCGCCATTTTGGCGGAAAGTGTTAATACTTCCTATGAAATTATAGGCTTGGTTAGCAGCTACACTATATTGAAAAGGTTAAAACTCTGCTTTATTTTACATCCAAGAATACATTGCAAATGTATTTGAAAGCTTATAGATGCAAAATTTTATATTTCCATATTTCACTAAAATGAATTACATACATACATTGTGTATGTACATAAGTCAAATTAATAAAACTGAAAATAGAAGTTTGTACATCATACTTGCATTTTAAGAAATGAAATAAACATTTTACCAAAATATATTATTGGCTTATTGGATATTACAGGAAGAAGAAAACTGATTTCAGGTGTAATTGACAAATACAAATTAAAAAAAAATTATCATGGAAACGTAATGTTATTCTTGTAAGGATTTGAAAATCTATGCCTAGTGGCATTCTTATTTCCCAACATCTCACATAGTAGAGAAAGCATCCATAATTCACAATCCACGATTCGGATAAAAATATGTAACCCATTATTTTACCATTTGTTACAAAAAGTAATAAATATGAATCACCTCTAAATACAGTAATGTATAAACAAACACCAAGCTCTAACTTCAAGATATCAGTTTCTCTTAAGTTTCAGTTTTACAACAAATTATTTGTCTATGCAATATCGGTAGGTATGTAATAACAACATTGACGGTGAAATAAGTACCTATAAAAAGAATAGTAATGTAATCTTAAGTAAAACTAATTTTTTTTAATCACACCTGGATATATTCAAAAAGTCGAATAGTAATATCACAATTCATAATGAATTTTTTGAAATGCAGCAAATCAAATTAAACAATCTTTGAATAGCGCTACGGTGAGATAAGAAATAAATATAAACGTCAAATTAATGTCAAATAAATGACAATCATACTTGCAGTCGAAATTGTGGGCGCCATCTATTCGGATAGTGTTAATACTAAAATGCGCCAACGTAATCGTATATAAGAGCCACCACCGTGGTTCGTAACCTGCTTTCGACATTTCTCGAATAAATTACACAAATCGCAGTAAAAGTTTTAAACGAAGATGTAGAATTTATGGTAGATGCAATATTTTTTGGTACACATCAGAAATATGTTAAGGATTGTATACCAATTTTTGAAACCAACTCAATCGTCTGTTCATCAACGCAAATATACCGGTTTTAGCTCTGTGCGTTTGGGTTTTTAGATCGTACAATATCAAAGGTTTTTTAGTTTTTATATACATATAAGGGAATACGTTTCTGCAAGTTGGACAATATCTGAAAAGTAAAGGTTGGAAATGGTTCTTGACTAAATATAATTCACAAATTGTAGATTTTAGATCGCACTGAAGCATATGAAAAAAAAGTGTTGCTTTATTTAATGCATATTGTTAAATAAATGCTATTTAATGTTTAAAAAAGCATCATAAAATTAAAAAAAAGAAGTTCACTGGGCATTGAACCTGCGGAGTTACGATTCGTAACCAGAGACGTTGGACTTGCGCTGTCGAGGCGATGTATATTGAAATCTCGTTGGTGGTACACTTGTTATGCCTAATGCCACATAAGAAATACATCGTCTTAGGAATAAATCACGGTCTATTACAATTGTTCGGGCGACTCCTGTATATAAACGTCAAATGTAAGAAGCAAATATTTTTCAAATAAATAGCTGGTGTATATTAAAAAGCGATGTTTGCGTATAATTGTAGTCAATTGTGGGTACTCGTAAATGATATTAGACGAATCTAATAACTATAAATTTCGGACGCCCGTCTTTGTGTTAAAGTTGAGAGGCGCAAATCGATCGCTTATTTTGATTTGCGTCCGAGGGTTTCGGAGTTGGGGGCGCGGACGGGTGGTGGTTAGGTGGAGAATTTTTGCGTGCTTAGGATAGGCCTGTTTTTATGGCGGAAAACCGATAACTTGCGGAGGAATAACAATTTTACGGGAAAAGATTAATTTGAAGCGACGTATTCGTTAACGTGTTAAAAAAGCTTGGATCCCTCAAAAAATTGCGATCTAAAAACCGAACCATTCGTGCGACGAGGTCGGGAACTGTTCCATTAGCGTTGGTGCGAGAGAGTAGAAAGATCGAGTTGGTTTCTAAAATTCGTATTCGGGCGTTAAAAAATATCTAATATATACCAAATAACGCTATTCGTATTCTAGAACCTGAATTATTAACGATTTGCAAGCTGGTAGTATAGTATTTTCTTAAAACAGGTACTAAAATTTGTATAATTACTTTGACAAACGTCAAACACACGTACCGAAAGCCGGCGGAAGCGAACGAATATGTACCTTCAAAATCTATGAGGACACATTTCTTTTAAAATTTCTCAAATTTAAATTTATAATTCGTCTAATATCATTTAAGAGTACCGATAATTGACTACAATTATACGAAAACATCGCTTTTTCATAAACACGCACTACTTATTTGAAAAATAATTATACAATACATTTGACGTTTGTTTGCGGAATCGCCGGAACAATTACAATAGACCGTGATTTATTCCTAAAACGATTTATTTCTTATGTGGCATTAGACATAAGTAGGGTAGCTAAGCCGGTTTGGCAACAGAGATCCACAGCAAGATATGTATACGCCGGTTCGAGAACAATATGAACAGCTAAGCCGCTTTGGGAAACAAAACGTGCAGCAAGATATGTATACGCCGCTTTGAGAACAAAATTGTCTTTGTGTGTAAATTTGTTGCGTCGGGGGTCGTTAGGTCTTTGGGGTGTGCGTTCGGCGGGGTCGTTAGATTTTGTTGTGGGGTGGTGCGCGTGCGCTGGGGTGGAGATATTTTCTTAGGAAATTTTTAGCAGCGTTCCCGACGTTAAATATTAAATATTAAATTTTAAAAAATGTTGTGTGTGTAGAAAATGGAGTTCACGTGTTGGTTCGTATTTTTCTGGGGTAGGTTAAGCTAAAAATTAAAACGCCGCGGTGAAGAATTTTTTAATATTAGGCAAACGCGTGCAAGTGGTAAAGAGTGTTTTAGCTCTCCTCATAAGCTGCGTTTTGTACGAAGTAGCAAATAAAATTAAGAAAGTATACGAAATGTTATATGATGGAGGTCAAATTTTAAACGTTTGCAGGTAAAATCTTGTAAAAAAGAAGTCGTTCACTTCTCGCAATTTCAATGTCACGATAAAATACTAAGAATTTGCATGCAGTCGAATATAACAACGTGTTTGGAATTATAAATCTATGGTAATATATGTAAATCACGTCGACATTCGACTTTTAATATAATGTATTTAATTAACATAAGGTGTGTGTGTGTTTGCAAAAACATGTCAAGACAGGTATGCCGTATATTTCCTTATTGGTATGCAAATTATACCACCTTGCATCACGATTTATTTGACTTTTAAATAAAAATTAATTTAATCTTATATCAAGGATGTCTTGCTTACATTTTAGCAATTTGAATATATTTAAATATTTAAATGTAATTATACATTTAATTTATGTGGCAATAAAAATTCTTTTACTTTTAGCGGTTTGGTGATTGAATGTAGATGACGCATTAGACATTGTATATATATATAACTCGTTTAATTTCACCATTATTTGAACCTGCGTTTTGAAGTGCTCAGTATACGTGCAGCGTTAGTATAAAAAGTAAGTTACATTTTTCTTTATTTGTAAAAAGAATATTTTACTTTATAATATTTGCAAGTTTGTAACAGCATTGCTGTTGTTTGTAGATGGATCAAGTAATACAAAACAATAATAAACAGTCCGTTGTAGGCCCTAGAAAAGAGGCAAAGAGGTTAGCCGAATTGCCACTAAACGTTCCACAAAGAATCTACAGAGCAAGAATAGTACGTTCCAAATATGGCGATTGTGTACTGATTGAGTTAGCGGACAATATTTCATTTCTACCACAACGCAACACGGAATTGTGGAGAAAAACATTGAGGAATTGGGTTCTGGAAAATACGCAATAACCGTATTAGAACTAATAGATATTAAAAGACCCAATCATCTTGTTTCCTACAGAATAGAACACATTTAGAAAAACAAAAATAATTGGTATGTTTTATAATTATTGCTTGTTTTGAATAATGACTGAACATATTAATACTTTAAGTAGCGAAATTGTTTTTAAAGTTAATAACGCATGCAATATTTTATTTAAAAGGTATACAATTAAAGAAGCTGAAATTTTGTTAAAATATATCAAACGATACTTAAGGTTATTTGTAAAGGCGGTTAGACATGGCGACTTAAATTTAGGTCAGTTAAGGCAAATTCAAACCAATATGGGGTTGTTAAAAGCATCCAATCATCAATTAAAAATTTTCATGTAGGAAGCGGCATTCAATCGGTTTCACAACCATCACGTTTGGGGTCAAATGGATTGATTTGGTTTCCGCTTTTGCAAGAAGAATTAGAACAGGCGTTATAATAAACATGCATCATAAGGACTTAATGACATTTTTAATGATTGCTTTAAGGTAATTAAAATTAAAATAAAAATAGTTTAAAAATTAAATTTAATAAAATTAATATTACACTTTGCGGAAAATTCATTAAAACATCTAATATTGATGAAAATAATATAACGGATTTTAAACATTTTAATACGAAAAATGTGGCGATTGACGTAGCGACGGATTTAACATCATGGTTTCGTGATGATGTGGTTGATAAACTAAGAACAAAACTATCGGAGTTTCAGGAATCAAAATCAGGCTGGGCTTTGAAAAAATTGTATCGATGGAAGTTAATATTAATAAATACGAAATGGGCAATGGACGTGTTTCATCTTTTATTCCGCTTCCAAAGCAAATTTCAAATAAATATGCATGCATCAACGTGAAAAATTCAGATGAGTGTTGCTTTTTGGGCAATTGTTTCAGCATTATTTCCTCTAAAATAAGAAGTAATCTCACATCCTCATATCCACACTACAGATTAGTTTTGAATGTTGAAGGATTGGAAATGCCGATGTCGATTAAAAATATTTCAAAATTTGAAAATATGAATAAAATTTCCATAAATGTATACAGTTTAGAATTAAATTGCGCTAAAGAAAAATCGTTCTATAGTGTGGTGCCAACAAGGCTTACTATGCAGAAAGCTGAGAAGCATGTAAATTTACTCATAATTCAAAATCAATATTTTCCAAACGTAAACAATTATAATACTCCAAGTGAGGATTTTGAAAATGTTGAAATAAAATACCATTATGTTTGGATAAAAGTTTATCGCGGCTTATTGGCAGTCAACTAAATAAACATAATCATAAAAATATATTTGCGATCGTTGTCTGAATTACTTTAACACCCTCGATAAATTAAATGATCACTCTAAATATTGCGAACAAGTAAATATCTGTAGAATTTCATATCCTAGGCATCGTCATGTTGAATTTAAGAATTATGTTTATAAGCAAAAAGTACCTTTTATAATTTATTCCGATTTTGAGACTATTTTAAAACCTGTTAAAATCATAGTTATCAAAATATTCCAAGCACTTTAAAGTATCAACATCATAAAGCTTTTAGTGCTGGTTATTATTTAAAATGTGACTATGATGAATCGTTATCATTTTTTAAAAATTATTTGGGGGAAGATTGTATAGATTGGTTTGCAAACGAAATGGTGGAAGTTGCAAAATTTGTTCGAAGTAAATTCAAACATATTGAACCAATGATTGAACCTCATAATAACATTATTGCAACACATTGCTCTATATGTGAAAATGCATTTTCTGAAAACGCTATCATCGTTAGAGACCACTGCCACTTTACTGGCAACTTCAGAGGTTTTGCACACCAACATTGTAACCTCAACTTTAGAAATAGTTTTGTTGTACCGGTTGTGTTTCATAATATGAGTGGATACGATTCCCATTTCATGATACGAGAATTATCAAAAAAGGGTAATATTAGTTTATTGCCATTAAACAAAGAGAAATACATTTCATTTACTCTGAACGATCTAGATGCTGATGATGATGGTGATGCTAAGATAAAGTTTCGTTTCATTGATTCTTTGAGATTTTAAATTCATCTTTAGACAGTTTAGTGGCCACATTGCAACCTTCAGATTTCAAATATTTATCGAAAGAATTTTCAAATGTCTGTTCAAATAAATTGAACTTATTAACAAGAAAAGGTGTATTTCCATACGACTACATTGATTCATTGTCTAAACTGGATGAATTTGAACTTCCAAAATTGAAAACTTCTATAGCATGTTGACTGGTGAACATGTCACTGAGGATATGTATAACCATGCTCTAAAAGTTTGGAATGCATTTCAAATAAAAACATTTCGGAGTATGCCTTACTTTATATGAAAACCGATATAATGTTGTTAACGTGTGTTTTGAACAATTTCGCGAAAAGTCGTTTGCCACATATGGGCTCGATCCTGCTTGGTACTTCACCTTACCAGGGTATGCTTGGGATTGCATGCTTAAGCATACAAAATATAAGTTAGAGTTGCTTATGGACATTGATAAAATTATGTTTATTGAAAACGCTATTAGAGGTGGTATTAGTCAGGTGAGCAACCGATATTCGAAGCTAACAATAGATACATGCATAATTATGATGCATCTAAACAATCCAAATATCTTTTATATTTGGATGCTAACAATCTTACGGGTGGGCAATGTCGCAAGCATTACCATACGGAGACTTTGAATGGGTTGACATTAATCTCGATATTATTTCAATTCCAGATGATGCTCCAGATGGATATATTTTGGAGGTTGATTTGGAGTATCCTGAATATTTACATGATTTACACCGCGATATGCCGTTTTGTGCAGAACATCAGATCCCTCCAGGATCAAAATTGCCTAAATTAATGACCACCTTATCCAATAAAACTAAGTACATTTTACATTACAGGAATCTTAAACAGGCGTTGTTAAACGGACTTAAATTGACAAAAATCCATCGAGTTCTAAAATTTAAACAAAGTTGTTGGTTAAAACCCTATATTGATTTGAATACTGAGCTTGGAAACTTGCAAAGAATGAGTTCGAGAAAAATTTATTCAAATTAATGAACAATGCGGTATTTGGAAAAACAATGGAAAATATTCGAAAGCACCGTGTTGTAAAGCTAGTTAAACGTTGGGAGGGCCGTTATGGAGCAAAAATTGGATGGCAAGCCCCATGTTTCATAGTTACACAATTTTCGATGATGAGTTAATGGCTATTGAGCTAAACAAAACCGAATTAATCTTTAATAAACCATTATATGTTGGTATGTCCATATTAGATATTTCTAAAATTTGTATGTACAATTTTCACTACAATTTTATGCTTCCAATCATGAAGGTGGAAAATTGTAAGCTCATGTATAGCGATACCGATTCGTTTATTTATGAGTTAACTTGTGACGATGTATATAACGAACTTATTAAGTCAAATCTCTCAAAGTTTGACACTTCTGGGTATGATGTAAATAATCGCTATGGAATACCTCGGGTTAACAACAAAGCTTTGGGGCTCATGAAGGATGAAACAAACGGTGTAATAATAACACATTTTGCTGGGTTACGATCGAAAATGTATAGTTACAAGTTGGAATGCAATCCAAATGAGAAGGAAAATAAAACACGTAATCATGGTGTTATAAAAAATCCAAAGGTATCAAATATAATGTAGTAAAAATGAAATAACTTTTGAAGACTATGTTTCATGTTTAAAAGATTTTAAAGAAAAGAAACTTAAGCAAGCCACGTTCCGTTCCTACGCTCATGATGTATTTACAATAATTCAGGAAAAATTGCATTAAGTCCATATGATGATAAACGTAGTCTAATACCACATTCACATGATACATTACCGTGGGGCATTATAGTATCGCGATGATGGAATAAATATATTTTTAGAAGTTTAAAACAAGCAATTATTAAGAAAAACTTACTAAATATTTTATTTGTTTTACAGATAACCGCTTCCCATTATAGTTAACAGTATGGATGTTGAACAATTAGTAGAAAATCAAAAGAAATTGAAGTGCCTAGTTTACTGACAATTAGCATAAAAACAATACTGAATCAAATTGGGTTAACCAACCAGAGTCATATTGGTATGTTAAAATCAATACTTCCAAAAACAGTATACAAAGACATAAAAGAACCGTTATTGGAATGTTTAATAGTGCAGATATTTATGAAGTTAACCTCAAATTTCTTAAGTCTGTGCTACTACAAAATGATTTTGAAAAGCATGCGTCGAAGTATTTGGAGAAGTTGGTCAACTGCCACAACGATCCAACTAGAATCAATATAATGTATATAAAAGAACACATCAATCCAATAATGTATTCCAATTTTCTGGCAGAATACCTATACATATTTGAGGAAATTGGATGGGATCATTTTTGGCTACTGTTTTAACAACAGGTGAAGAGGACATACTTCATAAGTGGGATTTTACAAAACCTTTGTCTGAAGAGCAATACATGTGTTTAATGTATATTCCAACAAATCGCATGCCTCAATTTGCAGAGCGATACAATCGTGTAGTTGTACATTCTTGGGAAAAATTAAGTACTATCACAGCTTCTACTGAGAGTTATTCATGTTGCAAGGAATGTATGAGAGGTGTTAAGGGTGTAATTAAAAATACAAAATTTATGGTATTTGAAGATGCTTGTATAGTACCAGATCTTATATGGAACATGAGTTATTGGTGTTGCAGATGTGAAAGAATGCCTTTATTTCAAGTAATCGATGAGTCAGAATATTATACTCATATTGATTATATTACACAAGTTTAAATGTTGTATAATGGATTGCGGTTGTTGTATATGTAATAATAGAAATAAAAATGTTTTTCTCAATTTGTATATTATTGAACTGAATACACTATTTTAAATCATTCAAATCGCATAAAATTCTATCATAATAGTAAAAGATGCATTGCTTTAGACCAATACACAAACTGCATAAACTGCATAAATTATTAAAAGTCTCCAAAGTCTGAAACATGCAATATTCATCATTATTAGAATAATTTTCACTAAATCTAAAACATTTCTATAGTATGCATAAAAGTTCATTTCTTTTAAGAGGTTTACTTGATCAACCACTATACATTGATTTGCTTCCAAAATCTGAACTACATCATTTTCACAAAGCATATATTCAACATCATGTTTAGTAAGTTTTAAAACTTTTCATCATTGTATACGACTTGTTGTAACTTGCACGTGTCAATGATTGAATCATCGTCATTACCATTGCCATCCAATGGTTGTTGCATAGTAAAGAAGTTAACTTTGTTATTAAGCAATTCCATAAGGTGATTCCACTCAACATCGCTTAAACTAATTTTATTGTTACCATCATCATTTAAGTAGCTATGTCGATTTAAATCAATTGCAGGTGTAAACTGTCGAGCTGGAGATAAACCTACTTTGATGTTATAGTATGAGAGTGGAAATGTGGTTTGTAGCAGTAAATAATGTTCACTTTTGCTAGCATGTTCAACTTTATCTAGATATTGATTGATTGCAGCATCATAATCAACATCTTCGGATGATGATGATACATCAAAATCATAATAATCACTTTCAACACTACTTTCTTCAACCATGATTGCAAAGACCTTTTGCGATACTGAAATCACGTGAGAAAAATGTTCATTATATTTTTTGCGAAACCCCACTTCCCCGCCATTACAAATTGGATTTTTATCCATGAATTGTGAGAATTATCAAACCCCAACCATTTTACAAATAGACGATCTCCTTTTTGGCGTAACACTTTTTCAACAAGAAAAACATCAGGATGTGAGGTTTTCTGCAGTTCTTCTGCATAAAATTGCCCCAAAATCGGTTCACCTTTGTAATCTTGAAGTAGATAGGTAGCAGGATTGCCAACTACTATTTTAACAATTTTAAAGATTTCTGTGGAATAATTTGGCATGTAACCTTTGGGAAAATCAGACTTATATTTCGAAATTCGAACATGGTCGCCAACTTTAAGTTTTATCACCCCCATTACTTTCAAGACATTAAACTGTGGTAAATATGTGAATTCGGTGACATCTTTAGGCTTCATTTTAATTTTCGAATGTTTTTTGTTATTATACTGTTGAGTAATATTAGGCAATGCATCCAACCATTTACATTTACGTCTAAGGCTAAATTGTTTGAATAATTCATTCTTTAACGTTCTAATTACTCGTATAACTATGGCAGCCTTTTTGTACTGAATGTAGAGTAATGATTAATGTTATGCATCTTCATTAATTTTTCATATCTGCTGTTGTAAAATTCTTTACCATTATCGGTTTGTAAATTATCAGGCACACGACCTTCGTTAAAATGGATGTCATTGCCCGGCAAACATCAATTGCATTTTTGATTTTAAAGGACGTGTCCATAGATATTTTGAATAACAATCTATCACCACTAACACATACCTATAATTGGCATTTTCCTTAAAATATTGATCAAATTCGATAAAGTCGGCTTGCCAGAGATCGTCTCTGTGTTTAATAATGGTACGTTTTCTAGGAAAATTTTTCTGGCTGCTTTATACAATTCTTCAACAACGGTAAGCTTTGACATTATAAGGAAAGTGCACAATACTGGGTAACTATTATTTTTTCTCTTGATGTGCAATCGACAGTCGAAACCGTTGACATCAATAATAATACTAACGATTAGAACCTTGCAACGTTGGAGATGACAAAGCTGGTGTTGTAGTTAGTGAGATTGACGAGGTTATAGAGGTTGATGCTGGTGAAGTTGTTATTGTCGAGATCGGTGATGTTGTTGAAGTTGATGTTGTTTGCACATTACACTTTTCCTCAATTGTATTCAGCAGCTGTTTGTGTAAATTACTAATACAGGTATCCACGTATCGCTTATTGGCAGCATCATAATCAGCTTGTGGTTCTATAACATTACAAAGTTTTTGTATTGCATATCATATTGATCATCAAATGTATAATGAAGCCGATATTTTGTGGATGAATGTGTACCAAACTTATCGATACTCATCTTTCAAAATGCTATTATGCAATGATCCTTCTTCTCTGAGCTCTTCTTCAATACTAATTATTTCATTATTGTGACCAGTATGACCTGCCGATTTTGATGCGTGTAACAATCTAAGTCGCTCAACTAGTTCGTGAGGTGTGTTCCAGTACACATACTCCTTTGTTTTAGCGTTGACTTCTTTCAACAGACCATATCCTACTGGTGCATCTAGTATTGGTTTAATAATTTTGATGTACTTATACGATCTGGAGCCAATAATTTTGTTTTGAGGATCATAGTTCCGTTTAAGAGCGTTAGTAGCTTCTAAAATCTTTCTGTACTCCTTTTGATCATTCTTGGTATACTTTTCAGGTTTTTAAGTATTAAAAGTTCATATAATCCTGGAGTGCCTTTATAAGTTTTACCATTTATAACTAAATCAGCTGATTTAGGTGTTATGGTAACTAAAGCATTTCCATACTCCAGTGATCTGTACTAGCATCGTATCGGAGGGCACTATGACCATAATCGATTTCATCTTCTGAATTTTGAATGATTAGTTCTATATATTTTCTAGGTAAAGGATGCTCATATCGCTCTAGAAATTCACCAGTAACAACATGATCATCATCATCATCATCATCATCCTTTACTTCAACTTTAGGCAAAATGCCAAGAGCAGCAACATCAGCAGAACTATCTGCAACTGCCAACTTTGATTTCAATTTATGGTTAACAGATGCATATTTTTTGTTTTAGCAATCTGCAGTAATGGTTCAATTATTGGTTTAAATGCTGTTTCAACCATTCGCTGAGTATCAAGTTCACCCTCTTAAGAGCTTTAAGTTTACGATTAATTGAACGTCTAGTTTTCGTTAATCTTTCTTTAATCGTTCTATCAGTGACATCCATCTTGTTGGCTTGCAGAGTAGAAACTGAGCTGCAGTAAAGCGGTTATAGAAAGTTTATATTGTTATATAACAATCAAATCCCTTTCGATATCGTCCATAATTAAAGTCTTTTGCAATGCATAGAAAATCATATTTTTCCAGCCAACATCGCGAGCACATTAATTTAAAATGATCAAAAGTCATATCGGTACCAACATGTTCATCATATATGTGTTTTAAATTTAAATGATCTTGTTTAAATAGGACAACTATGTTAACATTATCACGTATTAATTGTTTTGGTACTTTAGAATACGTTTGACACAGATAAAATGAATCTACACCCGAATGTCGACCCCTGCTAAAATATTCGCGAATTATATCCTGATTTAAGCATGAAATATCGTCAAATATCATTATCGTATTTTTACTGATTGCTTCTGGAGGGGTGACATTCTCTTTATCGCTATAGGCGTAGTACTTAATGCCCTTTATAGATTTAAAAGTTGCTCTAAATATTTGTATTTAGCTTGTTCCAATGATTTGGAATACACGCACATTTTCAAACCTTAATCCGTGTGGTGCCTCCAATAAACTAATCATTACATTGGTCTTTCCACATCCTGATGGTCCGCATATTATCGCCCTGATTGATGTTGGAAATAAAGGTCCATGCTTTCCACGACTTCAGATTTTAAAAATTATGATCGTCTATACTTAATTGTTGAGGCTGCCGTATAAACCTCATATTAAGTCGAATGTTTTAATAATACTAATCAGTTGATGGCTAAACGTTGTAAAGGAAGGGTGTTCTAAACACCTTGATAAACAAATTACCGGTAGAGCTTCATGTACCGGGATACCAATTTTGTGGGCCAGGCACCAAGTTACAAGAACGATTAGTACGAGGTGATTCCGGCATTAACGATCTAGATAGATTGTGTCGCGATCACGATATTGCTTATGCTCAAAACCCTGACGACTTGACCGCACGACACAGAGCTGATAAAGTTCTAGCAGAAGGCGCTTGGAACCGAGTGAAATCGAACAACGCTCAGTTTGGAGAGAAAGCAGCCGCTTGGGCCGTAACCAATGCAATGAAAATTAAAACCAAACTGGGTATGGGGTTACATCAAGAAGGATAAAGAGGAAGAAAAGAGACAGTGTTGTTCATTTAAAGGGGCATATTGACACCAATTAGAACTGCTGTAAAGCATATTGTCAAAGATTCAAATGTGAAGAAATTTATCAATATGAGTTTACTTGCTGCAAGAAAAGCAGTTAAAACCGCAGGTGGAAAAAAGAGTGCGATTTCCTCGAATTATTCCCATACCCAAAGCAGGAGGCTTTCTTCCATTTCTAGTGCCACTATTTGCAGGTCTTTCAGCTGCAGGAGCACTAGCTGGCGGTGTTGCAGGGGTCGCTAAAGCTGTCAACGATGCTTCGGCAGCTAAAAACAATTGGAGGAAAATCGACGTCATAATGTCACCTTAGAGGATATAGCTTTAGGTAAAAAGGTGAAGGGTTATATCTTTCATCGCGCAATAAAAAGGATTTGCCTTATACTTAAAACCCAATCGAAAAACTTGTAAACTTGCCACGTAGAGCACTATTTGATTCAGATCTAAAGAAATATGCTAAAGGTTTACCTTTCTTTAGAGGAGTATTTATGCGTGATGCACTGCCAGCAAAGCCTCATGTTAACGAATCTGCTATTGTAAACTTAGATGACAACGTTGGAAATGGAACGCACTGGGTTGCATACAAAAACGTGGCAAGAAAGTTATTTACTATGATAGTTTTGGAGATTTAACACCACCGCTTGAAATAGTGAGATACTTAAGAGACTGTAATCTTACTTATAATTACAATCGGGAGCAAAATTTTAATACCTCAATATGTGGACATTTATGTTTGAACTTCTTATACAATAAATAATTTTATGGTATATAGTTGTTTGATTTTAAATTTAATGGTAGTCATGACACAAACGTTTACGTTGACAGGTGTGGGAAACGTGCTTTCTGCCAACTATTTCCTCAATTGAACTTGATTCAGAATATAAATATGGGTTAGGTTTGGTGGGGTTTTACGGATGCAACTCTATACGCAATATTCATGCAGGTAATAACAAGTTTTATTATTTGGATGATAAAAGGATAATAATAATAATGTTATTGATAACGATGATGATAATAATGCTAAAATAAAAATGATTGCAATTCCACCTGGAGCATATGAAATTTCTGAACTTGGAAAATATATAAACAATGCAATAGATAGCCCCCCAAGTAGTGCATTGAAGTTTATTCTAAAGGCTAACAATAACACATTGCAATGCGAAATGAAATCCATGTACACAGTGATTTTTAAACGCAATGATGCTATTGGGCAAATGCTTGGGTTCACTCCTGGCACATATCAGGCAAATAAAATCATTTCTCTCAACAATCAGTACAAATATTTGATGCGACCAATATACATGTGGAGTGTAATCTTACTGGTGGAGCGTATAGGAATAGCGAGCAGTCACATACAATTTTGAATTTGATGTACACGTAGAGCCTGGATATAAATTAATTAAAGAACCTGTATCCATCACATACTTGCCTGTGATCGTTCAACAAATAGATAACATTACGCTACGGTTGGTCAATCAAGAGGGTAAATTGGTGGACTTTGGTGCAGAGAAAGTATCTATTAGATTAGAACTTAAAAATATGGGGCTTAATATTTTTGGTGCTAGAGTATACTCAATCAGTTCACCTCAACCTGCAGGTCAGCAAACACCTGGTGCATTAACAGATCAGGACGTTCAATTTTAGAATATCTCGGTTATAAAGTGCTTAATAAACATGGAAGGCGCAATAAGAGGGCTATTCAACAGTGTAGCGTCCGAAGATACGATTACAGAATATGATCGTCGAACATATCACCCATATACGACAAACGCCTATGGAAACTCGGATGAAATCAATATTGTTATCCAAAAGCTGATCTTATGACTGCAACTTATGACAGCATTATATACTTGGAAGGTACTCTTAGTCCAACAGAAGCTCAAAATAAGGATTATGCTTTCACGAATAATGCAATGTTGTTTCTTTTGAAGAAATTAGATTTACGCTGGGTGATCAGGTTATCGAAACGGTTAGATTGCCCGGAATTAACAGCACAATCAAAGGCGTTTGTTCGTATACACGCGAGCAAAGTCGTTGTATGATGCATGCAGGATGGAGTGTGGAAAATAAACCCTTACCTTTGCTTAATGAAGCTAAAGATTCTTTTGCGCTTCAATACCATTAAAGCACGTGCTTGGATTTGCCGAAGGATACAAAACACCGTTGCTCAACGTTCGACAAGAATTAACGTTGGTACGTTCAAAGTCTGATATTGATTGTTGTAAGGGTACTTCTATACCAAAATTACTCTCACAAAAGTAGTATGGAAAGTACCACACGTAATGCTCAACGATGCCACAAAATTGTCTATTTACAAAGAAATTAACAAAAATTCGCGAATACAAGTAGCTTTTCATGCACGTGACTTGTATACCTATCCAAGCCTACCGTCCACTACATCTTTGGTTTGGCCTGTTAAGAGTAGTACGGGTTTTCAGCGCCCTCAATGGATATTCATCACCTTTCAAACCAAAAAGCGCAACCATAAGGATGCAGATGCGTCTACATTTAATCATGCAAACGCTACAAATATAAAGGCTAATATCAACAATAGAAGATACCCGTATGAGCAGCAAAACCTTTCTTTTACCGACAACAAGTACATGGATGCTTATAATGAATATTTGAATTATCGATCTCAATATTATGAACCGTTCGAGAGTTCGGTATGTTCTCTTCTCAGTTATGAGGAGTTTAAACAGCAGCCAATTTTGTAATCAACTGCACCAGACAAAATGAAAGCATCCATAATATAGTAGCAGATTTAAAATTGAAATTGAAGCATCAAAAGCATTTGAAGTTGAAACTGTTGCTTACTGCATGATTATGCATGACGTACTTATTGAATATGAACCATTTACTGGCATTATACGTAAACTTTAAAAATCGTTATTTCTTATAAAAGATTATTGAAATACATATGTAATATATTATTTAAATAACAGTGTTTTTGTTAGTATATTATTGATAGTCATGGAGGTTGTTGCTGTTCCACTCGCAGTGCTTTTAATCTTCCTTAATTTCCCCATCGGCAGGGAAGTGAGGTGTGAAGATGAAATTTACACAAACAGTGAATTTGGCTTAGAAATGGCAAACGTTTATCTAAACAAATATGGATATATTGAAACTCATAATGTT
This sequence comes from Platerodrilus igneus, assembly GCA_036346225.1. Lineage (NCBI taxonomy): Eukaryota > Metazoa > Arthropoda > Insecta > Coleoptera > Lycidae > Platerodrilus > Platerodrilus igneus. Next base: position 5,796,084 of record JARFIW010001690.1, read on the forward strand.
AGTGGGGCCTCTATTGAAAATCGCAAATCGATAATTAAAATGCCTTAAAAGCATTTCAAACATATTACCAACTGCCGGTTGATGGTGAACTAAATAAAGAAACTTTAAAGTTAATGTCAAAACCTAGATGTACAAATAAAGACAATATTTCTGAAGCATACAATGTACATCAAACCAAATTGACAAAGCGTGTTTTAAATTACACAGTATTAACGAATGATTTTCGCATCTTAGCTCGGACGGTTGAAGCATTTAAAGTTTGGGCAAAACACACAAATCTTGTATTTATATACAATCCACAGAGTTATGATATATTAATAACATTCCAACAACAAAATCATTACATGAGGGCTTCAACAAACCCTAATGAGCGGTGTAAGGATGATTTTGATGGACCTGGTGGTGGGTTAGCACATGCTTTCTTTCCATCCAGCGACGATGTTGTGTCTGAAATACACATGGATTATGATGAGTCTTGGTATATGGAACACTCAAATTCACCACCCAGTGGATATATAAGTTATTATGAGGTGCTACTTCATGAAATTGGTCATACATTAGGGTTAAGACATTCAAATAATGTTAATGCAGTTATGTATTCATATTTAGAAAATCATCATCTTGATTTACATGAGGATGATATTGCAGGAATACAGTCCCTGTACCCACCACCATCATCAGCATCTACCACCGTTAAATCAACTACCGCTGCTTTTAAACCTAACTCCCCCCAATAAGCCGACCTCACCGAACAAACTACCGCCAGACCTATGTAACATTGAAATTGAACATTTTCTAATTCTAAATAAACGCATATATATGTTTTATGAAAAATGGGTTTGGATATCAGCTCTAAATAGCACTTACATTGAACCGGCTAAGAACATAATAGATTGGCTACCTTTTCTTCCACACACGTTTAAACGTTTAGATGCCGTATATCAGAAACCAAATGGTGATGTGGTTTTCTTTAGCAACAATCAAGTATATCTGTTGCAATTTCCTAGCATGCAGCTAGTCAATGGATGGCCTAGAGCATACACTCACTTTTACATTCCTAATCGTGTTCGGGTCAATGCGGCTGTAAATACCTATACTGGACGTACATTGATATTTTATGGCGAAAATCAACTCATGGAATACGATGAATGTACTAAGCAACCCAAAGCACATTTTTTTACAATCACATGCATTTCCAGATATTCCTTCGCATATTACAACCATTTTTCGATATACCAATGGTCATCTATATTTTATCAATAAAAACAAATTTCACGAATATAGTGAATTTCTAGGCAAAGTAGTTCAATCTGGCCACTTTGATCTATCCATATTTAACATTTATTGTGCAAACAAAGGATTAATGCAACAACTTTACGATGTATTGACAAAGTTATTAAAATTGGACAAACTAGTGAATTCGTACTTACAATCTAGCAGTATGTATGATAATTATGATGATGAAAGTTTATCGTAATGTTAAAAATGTACAAAATATAATAAAAAATTAATTTTAGTTCATTTTATTTTTACATCACATAAAAATTTATTTGGAAAAGCAACAATAATTTCATATAAAACTTAAATTCTAAAGAATGTTGAATAAAGTAGCTGGTTCTTGATAATTTCGTAAGTGCTTGCATATTTTCCGCAACCAATTTACCTGTAGATATAATACAATCATCGTTGATTGCACCACACTGTTTGGTAAAAGAGGACGCTATGTTATCTATAAATTGATTATAGATGTAATCAATTGAAGAATCATTAATTGTAAATAAACAATCGTTAACTATGAATGCCATTGAAAATAATTTATTAATTGCTTCCTCAGAAAACACGAGCGTAGCACTACCATTATGACTTATTCCAATATATGGAAAGTTGCTGCAGATATCGTAAATGGCATGCAGCTTTATTCCATAACCAATGGATATTTCTTGATCTCTATATTCAGGTTCCTTTTGTAGAATTAGCATATTACGAAGGAAATGTTCGCTTCTTAAACTTGAAATTTCATTCCATTCCTTAACATTAAAACATAGAAAGCTTTGTGGAGCAATAACATTAGATATTTGCACTACTGCATTTAGTTCATACCGCGTTGAAATACCAACTTCCAGTAATAAACCCAATTCCACATGTAAAAATGTTGACCATGTTGATACTAATTCCTCACGATACTTATTAAATGCTGTAGGACGTGTTGATTTTAGTGATAATTCTGCGTTTGCATCAGCCCATGAAAAATTTGCATTATCATTTTGAATTGCATCGACCGATAAACAATTTGCATTACCACCATTCTTATTCAAGTTTTTATTAACTGTTGCAGCATACATGTTTCTACTTTGAACGCAAAACTCTAACTATTTACGATGGTGGATTTTACCGGTTGAATTATTGACTATAATTATTCATCCAATACTTCAGTACAATCGCATTTTCCGCTGCACAACTGAATGATGTGCAATGTCTTGCGTGATATGAACATTTTGAAGTGTTGGGGCAATTCCACTCCTTTAACTCTTGTAAAGAAGGTGGACACCCCAAAGCTTCAACATTGATGATGTTGAGGTTAGAAAATTCGGACATTACCCATGCCCGTTTTTCTAACCCCTTTACATATACATTCGTCGCTTCATTTAATATTGGACTTAATACATGTTGCAAGCATCCATAGGGCAACTCACCACACTCCCACTTAATACCATGAAAATGTTCTATTAGCCATGCATTTTGACGTTTATGGTCTAGCAATAATTCACCCCATGGATGCGGTGGTTTTAGTATGTAAGTACTTACATCATTTGATGATGCCAATAATGGAACAATAGCAACTTCTTTATATATGAACTTATTGTTTACAGTTTTGAACCCTTGAACATCTAACACTATTGAAGTATTCATTTTGCAATATTGACGCTGGCTGTTCAATAACAAACAGAAACTAACATCTTAACTCAATGTCTCCATATATATATATATGCTTTGCAACAAGATTCCCCACATAGAAACGACGTGATTACTTTAAATTTATGCGATTGTATAATTATATACAATCCCATTATATTTAATGTATGCATTAAAACATTCCAATGTGGTTATAAAATTATTCACGTTTTGTAGAAAACCATTAAAATTTACATTTTAATCTCATTGCAACTTTGTAACCTTGATGCTAATGAACGCTATTATTAACTTCTATTGTTTGAGAATGACGCAAAGAAAGAATACCTGATGCTACACCTTGAATTATAAAAAGTTAATACATGTAAATTCTTCAAAATTAGTATGCTAAATACAGTGTTGATGTTTCATCATGACCAAATAACTACATCAATTGAATATATATCAAACAGGATTCTGAATAGTACACGGTTGATGTGGATATAAAATTATTCATGGTTTTAGCAATAAAATTTAAAATATAACCTTGCTTATAAGTTTATAACATTTCTAAGTATATATAATACAGTAAATTTAACCATTAACTAACAAAATGAAACCAACTGCAATTATATCGCCAACAAATAGAACTGGGGTGCCGTGGTTCGCAAAGCCGACAGTGAAGCGTCGAATGCTTAGACTCTTAAACCCGTAAGTAACAAATATTTATTTGTATAAACTAATTTTCAATTTATATTTACTACTGAAAAAATTGTTATATAATAAAACTTAGGTTTATTTTTTCTTATTGTTACAGTAATATGCGATATACGGAGGTGGCAGACCGACATACGCCAGCACAAATGTCACCACCACCACCACAACCACCACAACCATGGTCCCCAGATGATGGCGAAGATTTACTTACTTTGCTAAATGAATTTATAGAAAGAAGTATTCATTAAATAAATATTAAAGAAACACATATTTTCTAAATGATATTGGTGCTAAGGAAAGCTATTATTATTAAGTTATAGTTTGAGAGTGATGTTAAAACCTTGATGCTACACCCTGAGTTGTAAAAGTTAATCCATAAGCAAGAAATCCTTGATAATAGCAAGTTCAGTGTACTTGTATAAATTATTTTGGGATGATGTAACCAAAAGGATATACGACATACCTGCCTTGAAATGTTTTTGCAAACACACACACACCTTATGTTAATTAAATACATTATATTAAAAGTCGAATGTCGGCGCGATTTACATATATATTACCAGAGATTTATAATTCCAAACACGTTGTTATATTCGACTGCATGCAGATTCTTAGTATTTTATCGTGACATTGAAATTGTGAGAAGTGAACGACTTCTTTTTACAAGATTTTACCTGCAGACGTTTAAAATTTGACCTCCATCATATAACCATAGATTTATAATTCCAAACACGTTGTTATATTCGACTGCATGCAAATTCTTAGTATTTTATCGTGACATTGAAATTGCGAGAAGTGAACGACTTCTTTTTTACAAGATTTTACCTGCAAACGTTTAAAATTTGACCTCCATCATATAACATTTCGTATACTTTCTTAATTTTATTTGCTACTTCGTACAAAACGCAGCTTATGAGGAGAGCTAAAACACTCTTTACCACTTGCACGCGTTTGCCTAATATTAAAAAATTCTTCACCGCGGCGTTTTGATTTTTAGCTTAACCTACCCCAGAAAAATACGAACCAACACGTGAACTCCATTTTCTACACACACAACATTTTTTTAAAATTTAATATTTAATATTTAACGTCGGGAACGCTGCTAAAAAATTTCCTAAGAAAATATCTCCACCCCAGCGCACGCGCACCACCCCACAACAAAAATCTAACGACCCCGCCGAACGCACACCCCAAAGACCTAACGACCCCCCGACGCAACAAATTTACACACAAAGACAATTTTGTTCTCAAAGCGGCGTATACATATCTTGCTGCACGTTTTGTTTCCCAAAGCGGCTTAGCTGTTCATATTGTTCTCGAACCGGCGTATACATATCTTGCTGTGGATCTCTGTTGCCAAACCGGCTTAGCTACCCTACTGACATAGCAAGTATACAACCAACGCGATTTCAATATACATCGCCTTCATAGCGCCATTCTAACATGTATGGCTACGAACCGTGACTCCGGTGGTTCGATGCCCAGTCAAATTCATTTTTTTAAATTTAATTTTATGTTGTTTTTTAAAACATGCAATAGCATTTATTTAACAATATGCATTAAATAAACCAACACTTTTTTTTCATATGGTTCAGTGCGATTCACATATTTAGTCAAGAACCATTTCCAATCTTTACTTTTCAGATATTGTCCAACTTGCAGAAACGTATTCGCTTATATGTGTATAAAAACTAAAAAAACTTTGATATTTTACGATCTAAAAACTCAAACGTCCAGAGCTAAAACCGGTACATTTGCGTTGATGAACAGACAATTGAGTTGGTTTCAAAAATTTGTATACAATCCTTAACATATTTCTAATATGTACCAAAAAATATTACATCTATCATAAATTCTACATCTGTATTTAAAACTTTTACTACGATTTGTGTAATTTATTTGAGAAATGTCAAAAGCAGGTTACGGACCACGGTGGTGCCACTCTATATACGATTATGTTGGCGCATTTTAGTATTGACACTATCCGAATAGATGGCGACCACAATTTCGACTGCAATTACAATTGTCATTTATTTGACATTAATTTGATGTTTAGAATTATTATTTATCTAACCGTAGCGCTATTCAAAGATTGTTTGATTTGATTTGCTGCATTTTCAAAAATTTATTATGAATTGTGATATTAATATTCGACTTCTTCAATATATCCACGTATGTGATTAAAAAAAACATTAGTTTTACTTAAGATTACATTACTATTCTTTTTATAGGTACTTATTTCACCGTCAATGTTGTTATTACATACCTACCGATATTTCATGGGCAAATAATTTATTGTAAAACTGAAACTTACGAGAAACTGATATCTTAAAGTTAGAGCTTGGTGTTTGTTTATACATTACTGTATTTAGAGGAGATTCATATTTATTAGTTTTTGTAACAAATGGTAAAATAATGGGTTACATATTTTTATCCGAATCGTGGATTATGGATGCTTTCTCTACTATGTGAGAGGTTGCGGAAATAACAATGCCACTAGGCATAGATTTTCAAATCCTTATAAGAATAAAATTAGGTTTCCATGATTATTTTTTTAATTTGTATGCCAATGGTCCGCGTTTTGTTGTATTTCTCAATTGTACATGAAATCAGTTTTCTTCTTCCTGTAACATGCAATAAGCCAATAATATATTTTGGTAAAATGTTTATTTCATTTCATAAAATGCATGTATGATGTACAAACTTATATTTTCAGTTTTATTAATTTGACTTATGTACATACACAATGTATGTATGTAATTCATTTTAGTGAAATATGGAAATATAAATTTTTGCATCTGCAACCTTTCAAATACATTTGCAATGCATTCTTCGATGTAAATCATAGCAGGGTTTTTAACCTTTTAAATATAGTGAAGATGCTAACCAAACCTATAATTTCATAGGAAGTATTAACACTATCCTCCAAAATGGCGGACAAAGACGGCAACAGCTTATAAACAGGAAGTGGCGCATATATACTGATTCATCTAACCTATGTTACGACCTTGAAGCACGAGTACGCACTATCTGAAACTCTGTTAACACAGTTAATTTGCAAATTTCTACAATTAAAGCTTCTAAATTACATAATAATTCTTTATAGTACTGATAATTATTAATTCTGATTAAAAAAAAGTATCACATATTAATACACGCGGTCTATTTTAAACACAAAAAGTTAAAAATTTTATTTGACGTTTATTACCGAATACATCTGAAGAATTTCAAGTCTACGTAAATAATTTAGAAAACGCTATATATCTTTTGAGGCATCGACTATTACACGTATACAAGCAAAAAATTTTCTACAAAATAAGGTTCGATAGCGTAAGGCTAACACCTCCGTCTACCCGCTCTTTGTATATAGTTTTTTAGTTTTTATTGTTTAAGGTAGTATTAAGGTTAAAATTAAGTTTACAATATGTTTTTTCCACAACTTTTCCTATTGCACAACACACAACAATGGTATAAAATACAAATAAAATAGAAGAAATCGTTAATTATTTTAAACAGTTAGGTAAATATTTTAGTATAGATACCGAATATTGTCATTTAAATTGCTTATAGTTAAACGTCGCATCGTAGGTACTATTAAGGAAATCAATTGTTATTATTGTTAATATTCGGCAAAATTGTATGAAAAAGTTAAAAATAGATTATCTTTCCTTTCTTTCCTTTCTTTCCTTTCTTTCCTTTCCTTTCTTTCCTTTCCTTTCTTTCCTTTCTTTCCTTTCTTTCCTTTCCTTTCTTTCCTTTCCTCCGTCTACCATACGCAACCTAGGTGGTTAAATGCCCAATTACATTCATTTTTTTTCTTTATTTTTTTTAACAAGCGTCTAATATGCGTAAAATAGCCAAACAAAATTGATAACCCCTTATGACACTTTTCTTTTAACAAACATCAAAAGTTAAGAATAAAAACCAATTGAAAAAATTCATACGTATTTTCAACTTAAGTATTCATAATCGCAAATACAAATACTTTTTTTTTATATTGAAATTTTACTAACATCCAAAGGAAAATATACTCAAACAAAATTTATAAACGTTATACAACTGTCTACAATAAGTTAATTATTCCTTATTTGCATTAACGGCAATTAACAACTTTGTCTTGCGAGCATACCTAATACGTAGTAATGAGGCAGCATGATGTACAGAGAAGGTAGAACCAAGCGGTTGCCTACGTTAACTAAAAGTCCAGTGGCGTAACTACACCCCTGCCAGCCCCCGCTATGCGGGGGGGCCCCAAGTGCAAGAAGGCCCAAACGATAATAAACTCAACTTATTCATCTTCAACGTATTTGGCAGGTAAGAAACGGTCAAGAAAATATTGCAGATAATTCAGAAACCGCAGGTTAACGAACGTTTTCTTGATGTTACTACTAGGAACTGCTGAAATACAAGAAATAATAATTAAGATAAATACTGAACACCACCTGCAGCCTGCATCCTTTCTTCTTTCTATCCGTTCTGTCCTATTTTGTAAGGGTTAATAAACAGATGAAAGAGACTGTAAACTTTAATAACAAAGATGTCTATATTATTCTTAAGTGATAAGTTGTATAAAGTGGTAAAGCATTATTAAACGACGTATAGTAGGGTTAGTTTGGTTTGTGGGATTTTAAATAGGAATAAAAGGGCTATTGTCTGTACAGTACAGATTCACAGGATGGCAGGTAGCTTAGTAACCTTCGCTTTCTAGAAATATAATACTAGAAAGAAATTCATTTTGTGGTTTTAGTCAGCTGGTTGCAACGTATTTGCATTAGCTGCATTATATATAACGGAAAGGAAGTAAAAAGCATTCCAGTACGTTTTACTCAATAGTGTTGTGTTCGTATTACAGGAGGTCTTTCATATTTAAACGTAAGTATTTATATCTATTTTTATTAAACTACTATTGATTTGATCATAGTTGAAGTCGCGCTGAGAAATACATATAAATAAATCTTTAAGCATTCAATAAAAATCATTTATATTTTGTTAATTAAAGCATTTAAAGCAAAGTATGTATGTGTTATTTGTAATTTCAAAAGGCTTTTAAATAATTATTACTTATCTAATTACATTATAATTAATTTCATTCAAAATTGCAGGAAATAATATACAATGAGCACTACAAGCGGCGCTGCAAAAAACGAAAAAGGAAACTATTGGAAGAATCAAAGAGCAAGATTCCAAAAATAAGTTCCTTTTTACTTCTAAAGAGTCCGAAAACAAGAACAATCTATGAAAGAAATTGGGCTTTCGACAGTAGCATCTACTAGTTCCGCTACAGACGAACAGCAGTCGTCAACAATTTTAAAACTCTCACCCAGGGCGCAAGTACATCACATAATGACGGCCGCGATAGAAATTTGGAACTAGATACCACTACAATTACAGAGGTAAATGTGAGTAGTACTTTTCACTTAATGAACTATCTATGGATCTGACGAAAGAATATCCAACCGATTTTGCACATTTTTAAAAATCAATGTTTTACAACATGACAATTTAAGAAAAGAAATAATTAATTACGGATTGTGTAGACCAGATGGTGCGTTTCCTAAAGATAATAAAATAGAAGTTTTTCAGTTCACTATTATTACTTAATAACTGCAAGCGAAAATAAAAGCAATACGTTAAACTTACCACACAATTCAAATGGGTGGTTGTGTTATTCTAAATTAAAAATTGTGTTTATTGTCAACCATGTTGGCTGTTTGCTTCAGTAAGGTCAAGTTGGACGACCGGAATTAATGATTGGCAGGGTTTATCAAAAAATTAAAGAGCATTTGCTTGCTCAATCTCATTTAACTTGTTGTTTTATTTACGATATGTGGAAAAAAATTATACCATAGATAAGAAAGATACTCTACTATTAAAACAAGAAACTGAATTTTGGAAAATGTTTTACACAGACTTTTCAATGTTACTTTAACACTATCCCAGCGCATGCTGTCATTTCGAGGACATAGAGAAAGTTTTTCTGATTCAAAAGACAGTTACAACGGTAATTTCTTAAGTTTAGTTCATTTAATTAGTAACTATGATCCTATATTACAAAAGTGCTTGAACGACCCAAAGGTTCAATTAAATATCTTTCCCAAAAATTCAAAACGATATTATTAATACTTTAAGCGCACACTTAAAAATATTTTATTAAATAAAATTAGATCCGCTCCTTTTTCTCAATCATAATAGACACTACACAGGATATAACTAAGATTGATCAATTAAGTAAAATTGTAAGATATATTGATTTTAAAAAGACAGCTTGGGAGAGGTAACCAAAATAGATATTTGTGAAACTTTTGTGGGTTTTACAAAAGTAGAGTCCCAATCTGCTGAAGGACTATGTAATACTATATTAAGCAATTTAACCAACATGCAATTAGATATAAATAAATGTAGAGGGCAGGGCTACGATGGAGCTAACGTTATGAGCGGTACGTATTCTGGCGTGCAAAGAGAATTTTAAACATAGAGCCTGCAGCCTTATATATGCACTGTAGTGCCCATAATTTAAATCTAGTCATAAATGATGCCGTTAAAGGTATAAAAGAAATAGAATCGTTTTTCTACTTTTAGAAAACATATATACATTTTTGCTAATAGTATAGTAAGATGGAATTGGCTTTCTGTTTTAAAGAAAATTTCACACAATTGAAACGCTTAAATCCGACACGTTGGGCGGATCGAGTAAAATCTTTAGCTGCCATAAGAATTCGGTATAAAGATATAGTAATGTCTCTTAATAAAATTATTATGATATCAAAAAACAGATGAACGAAATGACGCAAAGCAAATATTAACTAGCATGGATAATTTTAATTTTATTTTTTAAGTGTTTTTAAGTCAAATTCTAGAAGAGCTTAACAAGCTCTCACAAACTGCTCAGAGTGAAAAGGCGAATATTAATCAGATAACTCTCTTATTTCAAAAACTTTAAAATTTTTCAAGGAAACAAGAAATAACTATTCCAACATCAAGGAGGAAGCAGCGAAAGTTGCAGGGCAATGGAATATTAAACCGGAATTTATAAAAAAGGCAACCAAAAATAAAAAAGCATTACGATGAATTATCCAATGATTATCGATTTAATGATGAAGAATTTAAATTTAAAATAAATGTATTTTATCGCGTAATGGATATTATAATTTCACAGCTGTCGAATCGTTTTAAATCGCTTTTCATGTAAACAAAAGTTTAATTTCTTAGAACCTAATGTATTTTTGAATTTAACTGCAGACGATATTTTATCTAAGGCAAAACAATTGCAAAAATTTTACTACAAAGATTTAAATGATGCTATAGGTATAGAACTTACTACACTCAAAAATAATAGACTTATTTGTGATGAATTAAAAATGTTAACGGTATCTTACAATTTTAGAATATCTAGTACTTTCCAAATCTACAGGTTCTAGCAGTTTTCCAAACACCATAACAGCCTTAATGTTATACCTAACTTTACCCGTTAGCGTTGCAAGTGCGGAGAGATCTTTCTCAAAATTAAAATTATTAAAAATTATCTTAGGAACCGCACTTCACAAGATAGATTAGACGATTTATCCCTCTTAGCAGTAGAACATGACACTGCCAAAATATGAATATAGAGGATACAATAAACGCGTTTGCAGCAAAACATGCAAGAAAAACAAAATTTTGAATTTGATTTGGAATGTCTGCTAGCTCATAGGTTTTACTGTATCAAATTTTTAGGTGTAAATAATTTTGTGCGGCGTATAAATATGTAGATTTAATATTAATTAACTTATAAGTTTGAATTTATGTAATTTGGTTTTATAATTAATAAAGCACTTGATTAATATAGTATATGTATTTAATTCTATACTGCTTCCTTCTCTACATGTACTATAATTTAAAAATATGGCTAAATATAAGCCAGTAAAAGTAATACATTTTAAAGAGAGCCCACTTTAAAATTTTTGCGGGGGGGCCCAAAAATCGTAGTTACGCCACTGTAAAAGTCCTTATAAAATACCAAATATGTGCTGAAACACAAAGCTTCCGAGCGTAAAACCTAAATTCAATACCGCTTACGTATAAGAATTACACTCATTTCTGAATTTAAATTGAGAAATGTTAAACGCATATTGCGGCATAGAAAAACTTCTTTTTATCTAAATCACTAATGGCAAAATTGATTGCATACACTTCAGGTGAAGGTTATCTTTAACATAAGATGCTATTTGCAAACACGTTATTACAAATGTACTCATGTGTAACATTGGCAACAATTAATAAATATTGCTTAATTTTGATTGGTTTGCATGTATCGATTTTTATTTGGCCCGATCGACTCTCTGAAATGATTTCGACAAACTCTACTAGGGCGAACTTATCTTGGCCCGATCGACTCCCCGAAGTGATTTTGACAAAGACTACTAGGGCGAAGTGATCTTGATCTTGATCAACTCCCCGAAGTGGCTTCGACAGTCTACTAGGGCAAAGTGGTCTTAATCCGATCGACTTCCCAAAATGATTTTGACAGCATACTATGGCGAAGCGATCTTCATCCGATCGACTCCCACTAACTGATTTTTACAAAGTCTTTTATGACAAAATGATCTTGATCCAATCGACTCCCCCGAGGTGCTTTCGACAAGTCACTAGGGCGAAGTGGTCTTGATCCGATCGATTCTCCGAAATCATTTGGACAAGGTCACTAGAGCGAAGTGGTCTTGATCCGATCGACTCCCCGAGGTGATTTCGACAAAGACTACTAAGGCAAAGTGATCTTATTTCGATCGACTCCCCGAAGTGAATTTGACAAAGACTACTAAGTCAAAGTGATCTGGATTCGATCGACTCTCCTAAGTGATTTCGACAAAGACTACTAGGGCGAAGTGGTCTTGATCGGATCGACTCCCTCAAGTGATTTGGACAAAAACTACTAGAACGGAGTGGTCTTGATCCGATCAGCTCCACGAAATGATTTCAACAAAGTCTACTGGGGCGAAATGATCTTGGTCCGGTCGACTCCCCAAAGTGATTTTGATAAAGTCTACTAGGGCGAAGTGCTCTTGATCCGGTCGACTCTTTGAATTGATTTCGACAAAGTCTACTAGGGCAAAATAATCTTCATCCGATTGACTCCCCGAAGTAATTTCGACAAAGTCTACTAACACAAAGTCTACTAACACAAAGTGTTCTTGATCCGGTCGGCTCCCCGAAGTGATTTCGACAAAATCTACTACAGCGAAGTGGTCTTGATCCGATCGACTTCCCGAAGTGATTTCGACAAAGTCTACTAAAGCGAAGTGATCTTGATCTGATCTACTCATGAAGTGATTTCGACAAGTTTACTACAGCGAAATGATCTTGGCCCAATTGACTCCCCAAAGAGTTTCTGACAGAGTATACTAGAGCGAAGTGGTCTTGATCCAATTGTTCCACGAGGTGATTTCGACAAAGTCTACTAGAGCATCTTGATCCTATCGTTTCCCTGAAGTGATTTCAACAAAGTCTACTAGGGCGAAGTGATCTTGATCCGATCAACTCCATGAGGTGATTTCGACAAAGTCTACTAGAGCAAAATGATCTTGATTCGATCGACTCCCGGTGTGATTTCGGCAAAGTCTACTTGAGCGAGGTGATCTTGATCCGGTTGACTCCCAGAAGTGTTTTCGACAAAGTCTACTAGGGTGGGGTGTAGAGAGCGCCAGGCGTAGAAAAGGCGAGGCGTAGAGACGACGGGTCGTAGAGAGGGCGGGGCGTACAGAAAGCGGGCGTACATTGAACGGGTTGTAGAGAGGTCGAGGCGTAGATAGGACGGGGCGTAAATAGGGCGGGGCGTAGAAAGTGCGTGGCGTAGAGAGTGCGTGGCGTAGAGAGTGTGTGGCGTAGAGAGTGCGTGGCGTAGACAGGGTGGAGTGTAGAGAGGGCGGGGCGTATTGAGGGCGGTGCGTTAAGGGTGCAGGGTGTAGAGAGGACGGAGCGTAGAGAGAGCGGGGCGTAGAGAGAGCGGGGCGTAGAGAGAGTGGGGCGTAGAGAGAGCGGTGCGCAAAAATGGTAGGGAGTAAAGATGGTGGGGCGTAAAGAGAGTGTCCCACAAAGCGAGTAGAGGCGTTCAAAGTAGTCCCGTAGGGACTACAAACCGCTTCTAGTTGTAAATGTAAATTTGAGAAATTTAAAAAAAATTGTGTCCTCATAGATTTTGAAGGTACATATTCGTTCGCTTCCGTAGGCTTTCGGAACCTGTGTTTGACGTTTGTCGAGGTAATTATACAAATTTTAATACCTGTTTTAAGAAAATACTATACCACCAGCTCGCAAACTGTTAATAATTCAGGTTTTAGAATACGAATTGCGTTGTTTGGTATATATTAGAAATTTTTTAACGCCCGAATACGAATTTTAAAAACCAACTCGATCTTTCTTCTCTCTCTTACTAACGCTAACGAAACAGTTGCCGACCTCGTCGCACGGCCCGTTCGGTTTTTAGATCGGAAATTTTTGAGGGATCCAAGCTTTTTTAACACGTTAACGAATACGTCGCTGCAAATTAATCTTTTCCCGGAAAATCCCTATTTCTTCCTTAGTTATCGGTTTCCCGCCATAAAAACCGGCCTATCCTAAGCACGAAAAAATTCTCCACCTAACCACCACCCGCCCGCGTCTCCAACTCCGAAACCCTCGGACGCAAATCCCAATAAGCGATCGATTCGCACCTCTCAACTTTAACACAAAGACGGGCTTACAAAACTTATAGTTATTAGATTAAATGTTTAGCAACATTATGTTCATCAATTATCCATGAACTCAGACTGCTAGACAAATTTTATACTATAAAAATTTGCAGCTTTTCCGAATTTAATGGGTAGTTATAGAAAGACGAATAAGGACAAAATTTCTTCACACTAACATTGTTTTGGTTTCCATAGTATGAACGATATTATGTATTTGTACAATTGTACTATCAATCATGCAGTATGAATCTGCCTCAGTATGAATAAACTGTAAAAGTGATGTGTCTAAAATTTATCTTCTTATATTGAGTAACAATATGATGTTCTGAAATATCCAACAGAGGACCAAAAGAGTGCTGCAGCTGAGACGGAATATCCTTTACAATTTCTAAATTCATTATAGAATTGCTTTCTGTCAATCTATTGTATATCTCTGCCAGTGGATTTGTTCTGGATTTAACTAGACGTTTTATTTGATTTAAATAAGTTTCGAAGGGAAATGCAGAAAAATTATCAAGGCTACCGTAGGTCCTAACATCGTTACTTAAATGGGACAAATAATGAACATTAAAAATTAAAAATGATGCTCCATATAAAACTTTGGAATGGGTTACAAAAGTTTTTAGCAACTTGTCGGCTAAATTGAAAATCAGTTTCTGAGAGGTGCTCCTTAGAAAGTAACACCGTAATACCACAATGTAATAATAAAAAATGTTTATATATTGCAATATCGATTTGATTTCATAGAATCACAGGGCCTAAATATAACAAAAAAGTTTGCAGTTCAGTGGCTTTCCACCTTGACAAATCGGACAAAGCTCGTGGTTTTCTATTAAATTCTACTGGTATAAGAGTGCAAAATGATTGCAAAGTATTAGATAAACTATTAACAATTTTACCATGCAATCTAACATGTAATGGACCACCTAACCAAGTATTCATCAACTTTTTAACAATTTCAAGACGTACATTGTGCATGTAATCTGTAGGAAAATTGGTGACCATTTCAGATGGTAACTCTACTAATGGAGAAATATTAACATGGTGGCCCTCATCTAGTTGATTTTTAAAACTTTCATCGTCTTTTTTGGGAGAGGTTATAGATGGGAAAATTATCCTACCTTCAACATACTCGCCAGGTTCGACACATTTCTCGCAAGACAACGCATTTCAAAAAAGCTCTTGCTGGAGCATCACAAATAAATCAAAAATTTTTAACTGAATACATTTTATCTCTAAATAATAGACCTTCCTGAGTAATGCACTTTAGTTCATGTACAAAATCGTTCAAAAAAAGTTCCAATGGTGTAGGTTTGGAAGTACCAACAAAAATACCAATAGGAAAGGTTTGGAATTAAAATTTTTCACTTGCCCAAATCTGACTATTTGTGCTTGTATATAATGGAATACCATCTATGTTAAAAGCTATCTCTAATGTGTCTAATGAGAACAGTTTGTGAGTTAATAAAAAATTCTCAAGAGATCGTTGTACACCTAAATAACAAAAATTGCCATTATCTAATATGTATGCATTCATTTTCACTGGTGTTCTTAAAATAGTTCGACAAACCTGTGGCAGTTCGGGATGATAATAAGAAAGTATATGAAGAAGTTTACTAACACTACAATGGGTGAGACCTGATGAAATTATGCAATGTTTTAATTTTTCCTTTAATGTTAACACTGTATCTAAATTAGTGGGATATAGAACAGTATCAGTAATAGATTGGTGAGATTTTTCATCATTACATATTGGTGCATTTTCGTTATCACCTGAACCTGTTTCTAAATTATCTAACAAATTAAAATTATTACAGTCCAATTTTCTATTGTAATGAATGTTTAGCATATCATCAGGACAGGATTTAATATTTGAATTCACATTTGATTGATTTAATACACCAGAGTTACAATTATGATTTGGTCTAGGACTAACATAATCGTAAGAAAATTCATTGTTTGAATTAGGATAATAATTACTTGCAAATAAGTTACTGTCTTTGTCTGTTACGGTATTTAAAATATGCTATTTGCATTTGAGTAATCGTCTGTAATACTGTCGCTTATCCACAGTTATTTTATATTCCATTAGGTTTCATTAGTTCTAGTTGTTCAAGATTAAACGATTTTGTAGAACGTCTTAATCAGATTTTTATCCGATCTTATATTTTTTGCTGATCTACATGACGTTTCCCTCACTAATGTTATTGGTTTACCTAATATTATTCTTGAGCCTATATGAATTAGAAGCCCTTTTTGCTATTGTGAGATCCCAAATAGTTAAACTCGTGGTAATTTGTAAGTTAAACAATAGTGCAATGAAGAATTAGTTGCTGAAACCAAACTGTTTCTATCTATAGCAGATAGATGTAAGGCACTAAAAAGTAAACGTAAGCTAAATACTACTTAAAACTTAATACAAACTAGGTCTTTTTCATTCATGGCATCACTTAAACGATCTCCAGTACTTCAAAATTTTCTAAAGTATCCACTGGCAATTGAATTGGAATGTTAGGTATGGATATAATGTTATTGAACCTTTCTGGTAAATGCTTGGAGGTTCTTACCAACGACATTATTTCCTTATTTTGCTTCACTATTGTGGAAAGGAGTGATAGCAATTTTGTCTGAAATGCTTTTTAAAATTTATTAAAAATTAATGTACAGAATCAAAAATACACCTTTATCACTTATTATGCCAGTATCAGTTTCTGCTGGTAGAACTAAAGAATAACTGCTTAATGGTGTATTTGATTGTGACGGAGTATTAGATTGCAATGGTGTAGTAGAGCATGATGGTGAAGCAACCCATTTGGACTATTTCTGTTGCAGTGGGATAGTTATCTAGTGTATTACACCTAACTTGTGGAACTAATGGATGCATTGCATTGGGTTACATCATGTTGAAAACTCTCGATGCAATCATTAAATTTTATATTCTGAGTTGACTTTGTACATAATGCCCTTTCTGTGATTAACTTGTAACCATTAGTAATATCTGAAATTTGTAAAATAGTGATTGTAAACAATTTTTTGCATAATATAATTACCTTTTAAAAAAATCTTGTTCCAAATTAATTGCAGGTGGACGTATCAAATTAGAATGAATTGGGGTATTTTCGTCGTCATCATCATCATCGGATACAATAAATCGTAACAACTTCTTTATAGGCTCCCTTCTATTATGAAATAAGATTATCTTTGAGGTTATCGTCCTTTTCTAAATCCGAAGTTACTTTGGCCAATTTTTCGTTTCGTTTAGCTTCCGTATAATCATCTGCAAAAACACATACATTAGTTTACATATGCCCAAAATTTGGTACAAAAAAAATGTTTTTTGACGTTTAAACTATTGATTGTTATTTTATTCCGTGACATTTTAGTTACATAAATTTAAATTTGTTTAATGTAAACAATTATAAACGTTATTTTTCGGTAATATGATTTATGATTAGATACTGATGTGTTGACTTTGATCCCAATTGAAACAAACAACACTATGTATTTTAAACTCAGTCGGATGCTGTAAACCAATCACGGCAAACCAAACACCACCCACTCAAATATTATTATGCAATCGGGATTGTTTGTTTTTAACTCTGTACACAATAAGAGCAAAATATTTTAAAGCAAAATTTCAATTTGCATAATTTACAAAACTACAAACCAACCCCGTTATCAAAAATTTTTTTTATTTAATGTTTGATGAAGGTTTACAGTTTATTTTTTGAACTATTGCTATAAAATTTCATTAGTTATTGTATATATTACATAAGTCCAGAGCTTCATTGATGCGTCTGAAATTTTTAATACTCACCGTAAGCACCAAAGGCATGTGATATTTTATATAAGGTCCAGTTTTTTGGATCTACAGATTCGTCCTTTATCAGAGCCCTATCATAATATGTTTGGTTTTTATAAGGTGGCCAATACACTTAAGTTTTTTTGTATCGTGCACTACTGCAATTGATCCACCTTCATGCTCTTCAAATTGAATAATTACATACTCCATGGTAGCTGAAAATGTTAGTAAATTGAAACTTGCTCGTAATTTGGTTTAATTACAGAGTTAAGAGCAACATTTTGTACCCACAGTCAAGTAGAAAACAATTCAGCTGTTTGAAATTCGGTTTGTAAAGTCATAAATAAATAGCAATTTAATCTTCCAAAAGGTCGTGTAAACACCTTGTTGTTCAAGAAATACCTCATGGTTTTCAACCTGTATCATGCACACGGCATGTGGGCATTAAACATTCGTTCTGATAAGACTTCCCCCAGTTGAACTGTCATTGCAAGTCATTTTTTAAATCCACTCACTTCCACATAATCTTCGAGTCAAGCAGGTTGGAAAGTCATTGATGCGCAAACCCTCAGTAGGGCCTACAACCACAAAGACCCTATAATGCCAGCTACGCTCATACTACAGCCAGATAATAGACCATAAAATTAGAAGCCACATGCTAGTCCACATGTAACTCTCTATCCGACCAACATTTTTCAGCATCCTCAAGCATACCCATCACCCACTACCAATCTGGAGCCATCGCCTTTTGTTGCCCAGCTGGAACCTGTGCCTAACAGCTTAAAGATAGCCGCCAGCAGCCAGTTGTTAAGGGCGAGTGATTTTTGCCTGACTCCAAAAGGATCTGTTAATTATTTTTGCAACTACCTTTCCACAACGGCTGTGTCTCGAGCCGCTAAGAATAATTTTAATCGTTCCAGTCTATAAAATCCGGAACCCCACTGTCACAAATGATAATCTTAAGTTGACCATTTAATTTTTTACTTAAAGTATACTCTTTTTTGAAAGTAATATTTTGCTATAATATTTAGTGTGTGGAATTTTCCGTGGTAACAATTGTAAAATAATTTGAATTATAGTTTTGCTTAAGTTTGTACGTGATTGTCAGATCTTATGCTCATATAAATCATAAGAAATAAAATGTTGTTTACTAATAATTTATTGATATCACTAACACATGTGAACTTATTTAATTTTTTTATTATTGGATAAAAGTCATTTGTTATACAATAGATACCTTCTGATTTTAATCTGTTCCATTTTCTAAAAAGGGTAAATTAAAATTTTTAAATGATCCACTTCGATAGGGTTTTTGTATTTACCCTAAAAATCACATCTTTGTAATACTTGCTAGATACAATAGCGTCCAACTTCACTTTATTGTTTTCTACTTAACGAAGAATATTTCAACCCTGCCCTTTTCACGATCTCCCATGGGATAATAGTCAAGCTAGCTGCCGGCACAACAAGTTCTTATAGTTCCACCTCCCACGCGTAAAAAAGTTCAAATTCTGAAGTGTTATTTAAGAAATTAATACTACTACACTAACGCTCATATAAAAGTAAAAACCGTTACAATATTATCTTTAAAATCCCAGTCCACAAATTTATTTTAAAACTATATTGGGATTTGTCTTCTCAAATTAGGTGAGGATTTGCTAGCTGCCAACCATGTTCATTATGAAGGTTCAAAACCCATCTTTTCTGCATTGCGATTCTTCAGTCTACAGAATTTTATTAAAAATTCTGGATCTTCATCTAACTTAGCAAGAATTTGTAAACAAAAAACCGCTCTAGCCAGATAGTCCATAGGTTGAAGGGTGTGCATGCATGTAATGTGGAATGGATGCAGTTAATCTTTTTGTAGGACTTTGTGGACAGTTGATTTTTCTGTTCTGGTATGTCATGCTATGGCTCGCGCGGAAGTTGATGGATCAGCTTCAATTTTATCCAGCACATATTCATACGCGGACCTTCCTTTGCAATACGCATTATGCACTCTAATAAAAACCCGATAATCGGGATGGTGTGCATTCGAATACCTTTCTCAGTAGAGTACAGCAGCTGCGTTTGCGCTACCTCTGCATTCGTCATAAATCAAATGCATGTTAGGTACTCCTTTGTTGAATACTATAATCGAAGCATTTGCAACACCACTAACTGTTTTGAAAATAACAAATAATAGTTCGCAGTAGTGCCTACTTCTTTTCAGTCAACAATTCCAAATCGTATTGCAAAAATTGTCAGAGTTCACAGCACATATCAAAAATTATTTACGCTAAACCAGAGCAGATGCATCGCATGCGAAGAAGCACATAAATGCACTGATAATAACTTGTTTTTGAATAAAGTAAACGTCATCAGCTATCCTTTTTACTCACTCGTACAATGCTAGTACCTCACATAGTACATGTTGCAAATTGTGTTCTAACTCACACTTTTTAAGTGTTAGAGTAAAGAAAACATGAGTAGTTAACAAGTCTATTTGGGGTAGATTGATACAAGGGAGGGCTTAACAGTATGAATAAGTTAGTCGTGCGCATGCATCGCATGCTGTCCTTTGTGTATATTAATTTGCTATTATGAAAAGTAACATCACTCTACCCGTATCCTAATTTATGATATATAAACAAGTTATTTGCAATGGATGCAGTAGGTGCGCTAGACAATTTCAACATTTATAAACATGGAAATGTGAAGCTATTTTAGACTTTACCCCCATGCACACCTTAAATAGCCAATTAATTATGTATAGTCTGAAAACAATTATTAAATGCAGTGGTACACTAAAATCATAATGAATTTGATTTATTATGGCAGAATGGTTAAAGGAGCTCATTATCCAAATTAATAGTAATAATCGTATTTCTTAAAAAAAACATATGTTATATCATTTTTAAACCTCTATTAAACGGGCTACTTTTATACCAATTGGTCAACTGGATTTACATGTGTTTTTTTACACCATGAGGGCTTAACCTTGAGAGAAAAATTATGAACTCACAAATTTTAAGATTTCGACTTTTCCAAAAAAACAATTAAACAGCGATGCAAAAATAGTAATGTACCTTACATTTGATTTTCCAATGCTCTACCCGAGGATACTACATTGGCCAGGAAGCGAGTTTTTTTTACCTGCAAAATTTAAAATTTTGTCGAACCCTTACTATTCCTTACTTAAATGTACATGACAACACTCACACACGGGACTTCCATTTTACCTCTCATCCAAACCAGGGCATACGTTTGTGAAAAATGGTCACCTAGCATTTCTCGAGCAGACCGTGTCGGGATTTGAATCTGCGACCTTGAGCATAGTAATCACACTCATACCAACTATGCCACATAGCCACCAATAGTAATGTGCCTCTGTAAACACCACTATTCAATAATAATACTAAAAAAAACAGAATGAGTAAATTACATCATTTGTGACCATGACACCAAAGAAAGTGAGCAAAGGAGTCAATTTTAGAAAAGATCAAAAAGTCCAATCGTCTTGAAAACCGTGCGACTTTTACAGAGCATGAATTTACATTTTATGAACAGTCATGAGGCCCTCCATCAGCAGCTAAAATATTATCCACTATTTACTGGACACGCTGTATATAAGGAAGTTTATTTATTTTACTTTCATGTGTATTGAAATCAATTATGTCATCTTGCTCAGAATTTTTCTAAATTCGAATCGATAGCATCCTGGCGATGCAGTGTTTCATTTACCGGTTGACTTTCTTCAGATTCTTGATTGTATAATTCTTCAGATGTAAATACTTTGGGTACATATTGAAAGGGTTTGTGAAAGGTTTGTCGAGTCGAAGTAGACATAGAGATTGCCGTTTAAAATTAAAATTTGGCTTAAAAACGTCTCTAGAGGTTTGGCTGTGGTAAATTTATTATATAGCTTACCAAATGTTTGGGCATTAGTAGGGAATTTTTGTGCATAAAATTGTAACAAGGTTTGATGTTTAGAGGCCGCAAGAGGAATCTACTGTTATTAGAATTAGGCGGTGGTTGCCCCATTTATTATTGATATGGTTTAACAAAAATTTACTTGTGTTATGCGGTGCTTGATCCTTTTGAATATACCTAATGTTGTCTTCTTTCATAATAAATTGCAATCCCCTTTATAGGATATCTGGTCCCAAGGTTCTCTTAAGCCACACAGAAGTGACTTAATAAAAAATTCTCGTATTGCCATTCTTACGCTTCCATTCCTTTCGTTCGCGATTCCAAATGAACACAACAAATTTAAGATTTGTATATATTTTTCATAAAATACCAAAGGCTTATGACTACACTGCTTTAGTAACACCAAATCGCGAACTAGACAAGTATAACCTTTTTGATCACTAAAATTTTTGAGTAGAGTGTTTTTCAATTCTACCAAATGTCGACATATACTTAGAGCATGTACATTCTCAATGCCATGAGCTGAAGCACTTTGTCTTCGCTTTTGTGAACATTTTTATAATTCATGACGCTTAGCGTTGCACGTGCAGTTTTAGACTCGATTACTTGAAATGGATCTATTTTTATTTGATATTCCTTGATAATTCGTGGAACAATTTTGTAATGGAATTCCACATATATTTTAAGGAGTATTCTTTAGAGTCGTCGCCATCTTCTTTTTTCATGTTACATGCCCAGTCTTTCAGAATGCTATTCAAATTTTGATTAGATGTATTTGCTTTAAAAACGTATTTTTTATCTTCACAGAACTTCATAAACTACACCTACTTACTCTTTATGGTATTCGAAGGCATATAAGAATTTACAGCACAATCAATTTGTTCTCATAAAACATTGCTAAATTGGTTCATTTTGTTGATATCTTAATCAATTGTATCAACTAAATATCTCGCATGTCATTCTTTGACATTATCACTGCTATTACAACAGAAGCATTCCTACATGATAATGAGCTACCAAATTGATATTGCCGTAACTATAACAATTTGACTATTTGGATACGATAAACTAATGTTATTGATTGTTTCAAATCGCAACTATGAAGATGATTTGTCAAAAATTAAAATTTGACAGGCGAAGGAAATAATCAGTTCAATCGAATAGTTCCCATAAGTAACATTATTCCAAAAAAATGTTAGTAATTCTTCTTTTGTGATGAAGTAATTCTAAAATATTCTCTTGTTTCTAAATGGCAAAGTAACCTGACTGATTATACATTAGTTTGAGTTACAACTTCATTTAAAACATTGTCCCTCAATATATAAAAAAAGTAATCTACTGGATTATTTCCAGCTACAGGTTGCAGCAAACTTCCACATTTTGTAAAAAGAAAAAAGTGCGTTGATTGCAGGTCATCCTCTCATACTGTATTAGACTGATATCACATGTGGTTATTGAATATCAGTATGTAGTTGAGGTATATCTTCTTTGCCTATTATATTTTCATCAAAAGCTTCACTTTGTGGGACGTATTTGTCTTCACTATAACGCTGTAGTCTCTTTTATCCAAATCACCCGATAAACTTTCTTATAATATTTTAGTAAGTTTCTTGTCTGTTAAAGCATATTAGCTCTTTAATTTGTTTCTTTTTGGAAGTGATGGTCCAGCACTGTTATCAAATTGATGATTGATGATCTAAATTGGGAACTGAAGCAGTTTAATTTTCTAAAATCCCTACCAATCAATATTGCAACAAATAGGTCATTATTAGTTTCCTTAAAGTTCTTCTCGACAAAATATTTCGTGTTACAATTTTGCCCAACACCAAAAATGGCATGATTTTCATAAATAAAACTTTAATAATCTCTAAAAACCAGAAATCTAAATTTGTTATGACAAAGTCAAATAAAGTCACGGGATAGCTGTGTATCCACCAGTTCTGAAACATGCCTCAGGTTGTTTGTTCTGTTAGACACCGCCAGCTGCAACGGAAACCCATCACTTGTAGTTCAACCACCAAGACGCTAGGATGTTGTTCCTTAGTGCTTTGGTGGCAAGCCTTCGTATAGCAGTAGTCATGGCACATCTGAATAATTAATCAAACCAATCTTAACCAATGGTTCGTATAATTCCTATTCAGAAATTTTAATTAAATTTTATTACCATGTAGCACAACTACCTTTAGATATTGATCAACAAAATTTAATGCAATAATGGGAAGTAATAGTTAATTACAATCTATGATGTCACCTAGAAGTTCTACAAAAGAATCCTGAATTGATAGAATTATACGTTAAATAATAGATGCAGCAGCACGTTTTAGTCAAGATGTCACTATCTACCGATGCAGAATATTGACTCTGTTTAACCCGCGTAAGGACACGTTTTCGATGTTGTTGGAATCCACCATGCAAGTTAGAGGCACCGTTTATGTAACAATCTGATGGTAGGCTTTCTTTGACATGGAAAGGTCATGATATGTCGTCTGAAATAATAAAGGGTGAATCGTTTCAAAAACATTTCTTTTGAACATCAAACTGATGGATTGCCGAGTGAAATTATTATTGACGGTCTGTTGCTAAAGAGAAATGATTAAATTAATTAAACGAAAATGAATGGACACAGCTGAATAGATACAAACAGTTGTGATTTTCATGGAAAATCCAAAACTTTTCTTTAGACGTATCTAAATGAAGGTATAGGACACGCAACATTTCCATATGTGTTAAGTTCTATACTTAAGCAATAACTATTTCGGATAGCATGAACGGCATACGGAAGTGGATGCAGTCGAATTTTGTGGAATGTTTAATACAGTAACAATTTCCACATGCTTTCACGTTTGTTAATTGACCGTCACTTCTACTGAAAGTGCTTTTAGGACACTTTGCACTTTGATTGGTGTTTTTATTTAATTTTTATTGTGTTATAATTCATTTTCAATACAGGCATATTAATAAATGTCATGTCAGAAATGTCCCAAATGTCCAGAATTTCAAACGCGTTAAATGTCAATGGTCATAGGTAAAAATGGAAAATTTTTCATTTTTAACTATAATTAGATTTTTATTTATATACAAAAAAATGTTTTAAATGACTATTTAACGTTTTTCTTTAACACTTGCCAATTAAAGAATGGTCTTCCTAAATGGGCGACATTTAACATGAAGCAGTTTAGTAGGGAGCTCTAGAACTGTTGAACAAGATTTGAAAGTTATTGCATCATAAGCATAAAATTCATCTAAACGTAAAGCTTTGAGTGCGAGACACGAAAATACTTTTTCGATTCAATTGCCAGGAGGTTCATTGAAACGCAACGTGCAAGAACACTGGGCAATTCAATTGATAGAAGGGGCAAAAAGGGGACATGAGAAAAAAAGGGTACATGAGCGAAAAGGGGACATGAGCAAAAAGAAGACATAAGCAAAAGAGGAATATCAGCAAAAGAGGGGCATGGACAAAAGAGGAATGAGCGATGAAAAGGGAATATTAGCGAAACGGGAGCATGACTGTAAAGGGGAAATGACCGAAAAGGAGAATGGAAGAAAGGGAGACATGGACGAAAGGATGACATGAGCCAAAAGAGGCGGTGTATTAAAAGTAGTCCCATAGGGACTGCAAATGCGCGTCTAATAGAACTATAAAATTGAAAATCAACAACTGAAAATCAGTCAATTACTTTTACTACAATGCCAATAAGTGCCGACTAAATATAATATAAAGTACGATTGCTATACTTAACATTCACAGGCATGTGGTTAGCACCAACAAGTTCAAACTTGCATATGTGCTGGTGCATTACATGATAGGCAGTGAACGTGTTAAGCTGCAGTCACAAAAGGTGTTTTAGAAAAGTATAACATGTCATACATTTATAAAGAAGAAAAATTACAGAACGTGCCTCAATTGCAGCTAATAGAAAGGTTTTGGTATTACTTAATCGCCCAAATTAATCGACAGAATTAATTTAAAACTTCGCTAAATACCTCAATCAGTGTTTAGAAATTCAATGGCTTCTGTCAAGACTTCTGAAACCAGCAGACTATTGGTTTTTGTGTTAGAATGTGGAAACAATTTTTGTTTGCAATTTTGTAAGTTGTTACCGTACAATTTTTATAAAAAAAGAATAAATTCTGTGCAGATTTTTAATGATCACACATATAGTTCTAATTATATGGCAATAAAATTACACAAAAATTTGTAAATTGACCTAATGAATCTGAGAAATAAAAAAATTAAATGTCATATACAATCGTTACAAAAGTAAATAATTTAACATCTTCAGACAATTCCAAAATGGCTTATTTATTTTTATCATTTTTATCTTTAACTATGATGTAATTTATTTTAGGCTGGGGCGATGTTTCTGGTTGGGTTAGCGTTGGAGGAACCTTTATTGGTACAAAACGTACTTTACCAGGTCATCGTATAAATATGATTGCAACAAAATTATCAGAATTTGGAATTCAAGGACTTGTAATAATAGGTGGCTTTGAGGTATACTTCATTATTGACTTTTGTATATAGTAAAATATCTATTCCGTTTTAGGCCTATCAAGCAGCTATAGAATTTTTTGATGCTAGGGCACAATATTCAGCCTTTCAGATACCAATTGTTGTAATACCATGTACAATTAGTAATAATGTACCTGGTACAGATTTTTCATTGGGTTGTGATACTGCTCTAAATGAAATCACCAATATTTGTGATCGCATACGTCAGTCTGCACAAGGTACCAAGCGACGAGTTTTTATTATTGAAACAATGGGCGGATATTGTGGGTATCTTGCTACACTAGCTGGTAAGTTTTATTTCAACAAATTATAGTAAAGGTTTGTTGTTGTCTAAGTAATAACCATTTGATCCTCATTACTAAATTTAAATGAACGTATACTAAAAATATATAATTTTCTAAATGTATAAATATATAAGCAGCACGACAGTTGTCCACAGGGATTTAACCTGCAATAATTGCCGATCATATAATTAGAATTATATAAAGTCTCCATATATAGTTAAATGTAGTAACAATAATACAGCAAATGTAAAAATAATTGTTACAAATAACTTCTACTTTGCAGAAAATGCATTTTTTTTCTATCTTAGAATATTATCAATATTATTTTTTAAACTTTAACAAGTGTCGGTTAATAGTTTACTCCTTTATACAGTAAGCAGTTTGTGTAATAGTTTATTTGTATTGAAAACTATAGAGTTAGTTATACCAATCAAGCTCATGTTTGGTGACAAATAAGCATAGACTATAATATTGTCTGATAAACTTTTGATATTCAAGAAATCTACGATTCTGTTAAAACCCTTAAGTACATTATAACTTTTTTACATTAACAAAATTAATTATAATTCTTAATTTTGCTATAAAATTCAAAGGTTTAGAATCACATTGTTAATATTACTTAAGTATTAAATTTTGGTTCTTCATATACATATGAATGTTAACAGTTATTAGTAAATATTGCTCATCACCTTGAAGATACATTTTCAATTTTTCTAGAAGACTAACCTATTGTAAGGTATTTCTAGTAACCAGTAAATCTTGCCAATGCTTTAGAACAGCTTTTTAGAATGTCCTAAGGGTGTTTGAGGCATTAAGTTTTTTAAATTTGGAATTGGCCGAAAAAAGCAGGAATTCTGTAACAAAATAAGGACGAATCGGCCAACTACAGTGGTGCAGTAGTGGGTTCCTATTCCAATAAATGGCAGAAAATTGAACAACACTGAGTATTGATCCAAATTTTATCTAAGTGCGATTTCAAGCTATGTTGCTACTAGCACCTACCTCGTTAGGTTTTCAATCTGCCAAGTTTAAAGGGTGCCAACTAGGTCTGGGTTAATAGGATTTCCTCTGGACCCTCATTTATAATTTCATACACAAGGGTGTTTACGACAAACTAAACATTTACATTTCTATCAAACCCCTCATCTGTTCGTGTTGACGACTTCTAAGGAATTGATTTTTTTGTTCAAAATGGCTGTCTAATGATGTCATTATTTCCACTTTTTTCATCAACGGAGTATGTTATTGATATATACCTAACATGTGTAAGATGTCTAAGTCATGATTTCTTATGCTAACCTCGCTTATTTATAATATAAACGAATACAATGTCCTGTCTAATGATGCCAGGTGTGTAATCTAATCTCTGTTGGTTTCATAAACTCATGGTTTTTCATTTGTATTACCTTGTAAAACTCGATTTTTATTGTTTTGCATACATTGTACCTAGTATCTATAATATTTTATATTATTAAATGTAATATTTTTGACGTATAAAAGCTTTCTTAATGTTCTGAGTAATATATTGAAATTTTTCTTTTTGTTGGAGTTTTAAAATAATTAAGGAATTGGAGCTTTACTCCAAATGTATTGTGCAAAATAAAGATATAAATAAAGAAATAAAGATAATAGTATTAATAGGAGAAAATTCTTAAAATTCAAGTGATACCACTGACAACACTAAAAGTAGTTACTATTTTAAAAAACTATTTAAAGTAGGACAGTATGTAAATACACTTAGCCTTGATTTAATATTTAACAGCATTTTCGATTTGCCATAGTTTGAATTAGTAGGCTTAGACCAGGAAATTGCTGTGCTACTGTCCGCTTGTTTGTTAATAAGCAGTCGACTTTTAGGCACGTATTAATGTTAATTTTTCTGAAAAATGAATAATTACACTAAAAAAGAAAGAGTTTTTATGGTAAAAACCTATTATAGTGGCGTTAGTTTGCGAAGAGTTGGAGATTTGTTTGCTGTTAACTTTAATGCAAGACATAAGTACTATTCAAAAAAATACATACAAAGATTTGAAAGCTGTGCAAATATTTCAGAAGGCAGGGATGTTCTAAAGTACTAATCAGGAAATCGACAAATAACTGATTGCGCAAACAAGCGTGTTTTGTCGTTGGTAAATGCAAACCCAATATTCAGTTTCAATCAAATTTCAATTGAAGTTGGACCAAGTAAATTACAGGTATGGAAGATATTAAAAAAACATCCTTTTAAGCAACAATGCCATCAAGAGATTTTTGTTGCAGGCAAAAAGATAGGAATGTGTTTTGTTATGAAATGCAAGAGTGCACGAACAATGATTGTGGCTTTCTATCATCAATATGCTTCATCAAAGAGTGTACTTTTTACACTAAATAATGAAACCAATATTCAAAACACAAGATATTGGGCACAAAAAAAAAACTAATGTGGAGCATTTCGACCAGAACATAGTAGTATCCTCAAAAACTTAATATTTGTATCGATTTGCGAATCTGTGTTCAGATGATCGGTTAGAAGTAACTTGTGCCTCAAAGTGACATGTTTGTTTTGATTTGCATTGCTTGAGAGCGTGCTCAATATGTAAGTAATTTATGCATAACTGCAATTGCTTTGCACTATTAAAACGATCAGTCAAATTCTTACTTAAAAAAGATTGACAAGAATTAATAGAATGATTGCCTTAACAAGAAGGACATCTTTAAAGATGAATTTCAATTAACACTTACGTTGTTTGCTGTCTGTGCTGAAACAACATTTGCAGAAACCCTCGGTTTATGCGTAAACGCAGAAGATTTTTGAAGCGCTGTAGAAGTACGAACTATTGAAGGATAAGAAGTGGGAACAATTGAAGAATCATTAAAATCAGGTATTTGGTTGGAGTATGATTGTAGTTCAAATCATTTACGTGTGTAGGGGTCGAACTTTTCCAAAAGTAAGTCGACTAAAATGAAATTCCACTTGTCAATGGGAAATTTTTAATTATTTAGAACTGCTAAATTTTCAGAAAAATTATCAATGAGTGCTCGTTATTCCTTTGCGTCTTTGGACTTGAGAGAAAGGAAATTCTTAATAGATTTCCAATGTAATGTTGCTAACACACGAGAACTAGTAAAGCGATTTTTAAGTGCCTCGTATGCACTATTATAATTGGTATTTGATAGGGGAATGGCTGAAATTAAGAATTTTGCTTCCCAGGAAGTTGAATTTAAAAGATAATTCAACTTCTCAATGCGAGAGAGGGAGAAGAATTGTCATGTACAAGAATGTCAAATGAGTCAATGTATGCCGGAAAATGTTTGAAATCGCAATCAAAAGTAGGTAGACTGATCGGCTCCAATTTTGCACCGCGTCTGCTGTTTGTTTCTCCATGTTTAAGTTCAACCACTCGAGGTTGTGGTTCTAATGATTCTAGTGTGGTTAAAATCGTCTATTCGTCGTGAAGTACTTATCAGGTGTGTATTTCGTGTGTACTCCCAACTAACAAATGTTTGTGGCACTAATTGTTCATTATGATGGAACAATAGCATTATAAATAGCACAAGTCACATATATATCTCTCTGCAGTACATGGAGTCCATTGATAGTTTCTTCTATAAGAAATTTATATAGTTTGTTCTTTTACACCAATATTTTAAAAAATATTTTAATTTACTTTTAATACAAAACTGTCTTAAATTCCACGGCTATCATTTTTGAAATAATAGATTCAATTTTCTCCTATCTAAACTATTCTGTTCATTTCAGTAAAACATATTTTCTCAAATTGATTGACATCAAATTGGCAACCTTTTGCAAACTTTTAAATTTATTAAGTACAAAGTGTTACGAAATATCGTAAGTTCAAATGGCAAATTTATTTTAAAAATTGCGATACTTGGTAAAACTGTTAGCAGAGCGCTCCCATCCGTAGTTCTTGCATAAACACAATGCTACTATTATGCATTCGTGTATGACAAACATTCCTACTATCATGTTCAGGTTAAAAAATATAAATACTTATCACTTACAGTACATTTAATAAAAGTTTTACGTAATGCTTTGTGTTACTTTGATATAAAAAGAAAATTAATTGAAATGCAAACAAAATTCAACACAGAGTTTTGGATTAAAATATTTAAATAAACATTGAATGTTTTTCAAATACACCTAAGTATGCCATCATCTTCTATGAATCGACATGTACTCACGTTTGAAATAATACATAACACATTTTTGCAGGATTAGCTGGTGGTGCCGACTCTGTTTACATTTATGAAGAATCATATACTGCTAAAGATGTAGAAATGGCTGTGGCTCATATGGCTGCCAAAATGAATGATGGTGTCCAGCGTGGACTTGTATTACGTAATGAAAAGTCAAATGAAAATTACAATACAGATTTTCTTTATCGTATGTATTCACAAGAAGGGAAAGGCATTTTTAGTACTAGGATGAACATCATAGGTTCGTATGCTGTATCAATATAAAGTAATATTTACTGTTCTAAAGGTCATATGCAACAAGGTGGTACACCATCACCATTTGATCGTAATTTAGGAACGAAAATGGCTGCTAAATGTGTTAGTTGGTTAGCTGAAACCCTAGATGCAAACACTACTGCCGATAATAGAATTGTATGTAACACACATGCATCGGCAGTGTTGTTAGGAGTATCAAGGCGGCAGTATAGATTTACTGCTTTAAATGAATTAAGGGAACTTACATTTTTTGAGTAAGGAATTTTCCAGGTATTGATGATGTAAAATGTAATATTTTAGTCGTCGGATACCAAAACATCAGTGGTGGATGAAATTACGCCCATTGTTAAGAATTCTCGCTAAGCATGATTCTGCATATGAAGAGGAAGGTTGCTATATGAGCATAGAAGAAAAAATGATGGATTAGATTCCAAACTATTAGGTTATAGTAGATAGAAATGTGAATCAATATTTATTACTATTGCGTGTGAACATTATATTATGCTCGATAAAGTATTTTGTGACTTTGGTTAATACTATAATATTTTGTAACATTATTTTAGAACTGATATCTTTACATTGTATTTAATATATATTTATTTTTTACTCCATCGCTGCGTAATCATTAAAAAAGATCATCTGTGCCACACAATTTAGAAGTTTACAATGTCCTTACACCATTTCAACAATGTAGCGAACGTTACTGTATTCTTAACAATATCCTATACCTTTAACTTAACCTCTTCTAGAAGAGAGCTTTTTCATTTCAAAAAGCAAATCGTAATATCTTCATTAGATGCATGAAGATAGCACCTTTTTGAAATAAATTTAAGGGCAAGATTGTAATTTTTCAAAATGGTCAATTAGTTATAAGAATTGACT
This sequence comes from Platerodrilus igneus, assembly GCA_036346225.1. Classification (NCBI taxonomy): domain Eukaryota; kingdom Metazoa; phylum Arthropoda; class Insecta; order Coleoptera; family Lycidae; genus Platerodrilus; species Platerodrilus igneus. The sequence continues at coordinate 5,828,241 of JARFIW010001690.1, forward strand.
GGATATTGCAATTCCAAGTAACCCATACACCTTGTCTTTAATTCCTTTAGTAGAATATTTCTGTATTCATTCGCTCTTGCATTAATTTACCTCTAGATTTAATGTGCATATAAGAAAATCTCTCACATGTTAATTTAGATAACCATTTCTTCAAAATTAAGATATTGTTCACCCGATTTCAAAAATAACTTGAAAAGTTGTCACTGGCACCACTTGCGTTTAACACACAGCTAGTAGCGAAATATAGATTTATCAACTGTCTAAACAGTATCGACAGCTCCGTGGCATAGTTGGTTCGTGCGTGACCACTAAGCCCAAGGTCTTGGGTTCGATTCCCGACACGGACCGCTTGAAAAATAGGTGAGCATTTTTCACAAAACATACCCTCGTTTGCGTTCTGTATGTGTGTGTGTGTGTGTGTTGTTATGCACGTTAAAAATCCCTACCTTGCTTGGAACAACAAGGTTCGGCAAAATTAAAAAAATTTACAGGTAACAAAAACCTACTTTCTGGCGTGTAGTTCCTTCTGGTGGAGCATTGGAACACAAATGTAGTGCTAAACAGTGGTAAGAGGTTCTCAAATTTTGATTCCTATTGCAATTTCCATTTGCTCTTGGCTGATTCCAATCAAAAGATATACAGTTTGAATTTTTAAAAATTTAGATTTAGATTTGAATGTCAGATAAGTATTGGTTGTGTTAAGGTGTGTTGAAGTGTGCTCTGTGATTATTTGCTGTTCAATGGTTACTAAGTGTGATTTAATTATTGGAACTATTCTTAATATATAGTTTACTTCATTATCTATCATATTGCGTTGTTCCTGATCCACTCAAGTTTATATAGCACTATAATTACTATGTTAGATGAGCTGCATTCATCATTTTTATAGTTTACATGTACATTTTGTTTCTTCAATTTATCAAACAACCAAGGTCATCACATTACTGATATAATAACATTCAAGATTAGACGTTTGTAGCACATTTGGCTTTATCAAGCATTATAAATTATTTATTAATTATCTATCAATTTGAACATATTGTACTTCCGTATCTCATCACCTGCTTGATTATTATAGTGTGTACTGTTTTTATTATGGCTTCCGGTGAAACAATTGTGGATCGTCCCCATATGTCTATTGGTTTTAAATGCTGTCCCAAAAAGACCTTCAATAATTATGTCTGTACTAATTATTATAGTGTTTACCATAAAAGCTGCTTAATTAGAACGAAAAACATTAATTTGCTGAGTGACAACCTACTGCTATGTGAGAGCTGCATTTCTTCAATAAAGAGCTCTTTCAACTATTCTGATATCGCTACTGTGGTTCAAGAGCTTAACTGCATATCTAAGCAAACGCTTGCTAATACTGAATTTTTGGGCTGTCTCCTGGCTAATTTCAATGAAGATCATTCCAATATTAGCAAAGCTGCAGTTAAAAATTTAAATCATCTCAATGAATTGCTATGTGAAGCTAATTGTAGAATTAAACCACTTAATGATCAATTTAGATTTTTGTAGGTTAAATCAGGCAAAAATATTTCTCTAATTCCTATTCCTTCCCGCTTAATTGGAACTCGAGCTCTTGTACGTCTTGATTGTATTAATAATTTAAACTCAAAAATTTTACCCCCACCAACCGACTCTGCTGGAACTCCGACACTTATTGTTTCTGATTCGTTTTCCCCTACTTCAAATCCTGATTTTAATAACACGTTCTCTGACGAATGGTTTGAATTCATGTGTGGTTATCCCCCTGTTTATACCAAAAGATCTACTTCATCCGTTAATCAGCCACCCACTACCACTAATATACCAATATCAGCTGTTAGCACTGAAATCGGTACTATCTCTAACATACCTTTACCCACTGTAAAAGATGATATTGCAATTACTACTGTTAACGATGTCTCTGCTATTAATATTATCATACCTGATGTTGTTACTGACCTTGAATCACGTGTCATTCACCAAGTATCTCCCCGTTCATCAATTAAATCAAAAATTCTTTTTTTAAGTGATAGCCAGGGCCGTGCTTGTGGGCATCTACTACACAGCATGTTTGACAAGGATTACTTTGATTTTCTAGCCTTTATTAAACCAAATGCAACTTTTGAGCAAGTTGTTGACAGCCGTCCCCTCTCTAAAGGGTTCACACGTAATGATTTCTTCATAATCTTTGCTGGCTCAATTAATGCCCTTAAAGGACAGACCCTTACTAGTCCGTTTTTACTTACTCTCCGTAGTGACTTAGCTCATACTAATGTTATAATTATTACCCCTCTTTTTTGGCATAATGCATTTACTTTCAATAACATTATTTTCCAAAGTAACCTTTTGCTATTCTCCTTTTTTAAAAATTGTGCCCATTTTGTTGACCCTTTAGATGTTTTGAACATCTATAATTATACACGTCATGGTCTTCATATTAACTATTCAGGAAAAATAATACTCTTGGTCGAGGTATGTGGTCTTGTTCGTTCTATGATCTTTACCAAAGATAGTCTGGACATTCGTTCTTCTAAAATTAACCCACTTAATACTCACAATTATACTTCGAAACTAAAACATATATTATCCTCTGCATCAATTACAACCACTCGTAAATCCTATAGTGGTGCTTTGTCAAACTCTACTTCAGACTACCATACTGCTCGGGACTATAGAGTGGGAGGTAGCTTGCCTTTTCGTTCCAATTAATGTTTGCGATAAACCTAAACTTACCTATAATTTATTTTACCAAAATGTACGTGGTCTTAATTCTAAGTTAGATAAAGTTTTTTCTCAATTCAATTTTATTAGATGTGGATATTTTCCTTCTAACCGAAACCTGGTTAAATCAAAATACTTACTCCTCTGAAGTCTTTAATAACTGTTATACCTCTTATAGGAAAGACCGGGACTTTCTAAATTGCAACCGTTCCAGAGGAGGTGGTGTCCTTATAGCGTGTAATAGCAATCTGCATTCCTCGCTTTTTGACCTGGGATGTGAGTCTTTTGGGCATCCAGCTGTTGACATCATAGCTGTAAAGGTTATTTTATTCAATTATTGTTTTGTAATTATTGCTCTTTATTTACCTCCTTTTATTTCCTCTTACCTTGCTATTGTTTTAGAAAGTTTAGACATCTTAATCGCAAGAATACCTCATAATATTATCTTGTCTGGTGACTTTAACGTGCCAGATTTTTCGAATGAATCCAAAACTGCCCTCTCTAAAAACGCTATTTTATTACGTGATTTTCAATCTATGCACAATTTTGTACAAATTAATTCCATTACTAATTGTAAAGGGACCATGCTTGATCTCATATTTCTTCGAATTAATTCACATAATATTTCTATTAATACTTTTAAATCTAGTGCCCCTTTTGTTGCTGAAGATCCATATCATCCCACATTAAGCTTCTCTCTAGATTCTACTCGTCCAGCACCTACCACTAGAACGCGCCCACCTAGCTCTTCTAAACTCAATTTTAAAAAAGCAAACTTTGCTCGTATTTATGATCTCATTAGAACCACATCATGGGATGACATTCTTTCATGCCATGATCCTAATTTAGCAGCTAACATGCTTCTTAAAAAATTACTTGATATCTTCATTATGCATGTCTCTAAGTCTAGGCGTAGTAGATCATACTATCCAAGTTGGTACAATAAGGAAATAATTATTGCTCTAAAAAGGAAACAATTCTATCATTCTCTTGCTAAAACAGGCTCCCCTTTCTTTAAATGCAAATTCAAAGAACTTCGTGCTACCTTAAAAGTTTCTATTAAGAAGGCTTATCTTGAATACATTAACAATACTCAAATTGCTTTAAAAAAGGACCCTAAACGTTTCTGGAATTTCTTCAAAGACACGCGTAAACCTACTTCATCTAATGTGTTCAAGTTATACGGTTGTGAGTACTCTAACCCACAACACATTAGCATGGCTTTTGCATCATACTTTGCCTCTTGCAGTTTTTCTCAACCGTCTTCTGTTCCTGAACCACTGGCCCACACTGACTCTAATAATATTAGCTATAGCATCAATATGCCCATTATTACAGAAACTGATGGAACTCAGGTAATCTGTACTAGTTTGGCCCACATTTTTAATCTATGTATATCTAAAACGATATTTCCTGATACATGGAAATTTTCTCGCGTCCGCCCAGTTTTTAAGAAAGGTGACAAATCTCTAATTTCTAGCTACCGTCCAATCTCTTATCATCTCCAATATCGCCAAAATTTTTGAATTTATTATTTCGGAAGCACTTTACCCTCAAATTTCTAATACATTATCTGAATTTCAACATGGTTTTATTAGGAAACGCTCCACCGTAAAACTAACCTTTGTTTCATTACACAGTTCATTTCTGAATGTCTAAATGTTAGATCTCAATGTGATGTCATTTATTTTGACTTTACCAAAGCCTTTGACCTTTTAGACCATAATATCCTTTTACTGAAATTAAATCAATTTAACTTCTCTAATAACCTTATAAAATTATTTGAATCATACTTGAGTAATCGTTTATACTATGTCGAATTAGATGGATTTACGTCACAATCTTATCTTTTACATAGTGGTGTGCCGCAGGGATCTGTACTTGGGCCATTGCTATTTCTCCTCTACATTAATGACGTCACTCAAATTATTACCAATCATAAGTTACTTTTTGCTGATGACTTAAAAATCTTTGCTAAAGTTGACTCCGCTATTGATTGTAAATCTATACAAACTGACATACCACTTCTAGCTAGGTGGTGCGCTTCTAACAAATTACTCCTCAATATTGACAAATGTATGGTAATGTCTTTTAGCAATAACAACTCCCAAATAATATTTGATTACTCACTTCATAACAGTAGTATTTCACGGGTTTTTTCTATTAATGATTTGGGTATATCATTTGACCTGCACCTAACATTTAACTACCATATGGATCTTTTGGTTAAACGCTCTATCCAGATGTTAGGCTTCCTCTTCCGTAATACCTCACTTTAAACTTTATATTATGCTCTAATTCGTAGTATTCTGGAATATGGTTTTCTCATCTGGTCCCCCTACTACAAATATAACTCTCTTAGAATCGAAAATGTTCAACGTAAATTCCTAAAATTTCTATATTTTAAAAAGCATAATCTTTACCCACCTCGTGGATATCCTTATGCTGATCTTCTCAGTGAATTTGATTTTCAATCTTTAGATAAACGCAGAACAATGTTTGATATTGTCCACTTATACAAACTTTTAAATTCTCTTCTAGATGACCCTGTATGCCTTTCTTTTGTCAGTTTGCACGTGCCTCCTAGACCTAGTCGAAACACCTCTCTTTTTCACCTTAATTTTGCTAGGATTAACACTTACAAGAGTTCTCCAATCTTTAGAATGACTAGTTCCTTTAATTCCCTTTCTATATTAGATTCCGCTTCTGATCTTGATCTCTCCATTCCTTCCTTGGGCGTTTTTCGGCGTATATTGTCAGCAACCTTAGAATAATTATTGTTATATGCGTCTTTACTGTCTGTTTCGTTTTTTATACCTTTATATTATGAACACATATATAATATGATTTATTTAATGTTACCTATACATAATTATGAATATTCACTTTGATACTACCTATTATCACAAGTGTAATTAGTATGTAAGGATTCTTATAATTGGGTCTCTGACCTGTTAGAATCTAATCTAAATAAATAAATAAATTTACAACTAATCATTTATGTATGACTAATAAAGATTATAGTATCACCTTCAAAAATTATTATTGATCGATAAGAAAATAAAAGAATAATTCTTAATATTTATTTGAACTGTATAGTTTCAAAATTGAACTTTGCTACATCAGAAAATAAATGTGCTCAATATTAAATCCATTTGTTACAAACGTGCTTTGAAAATGTTGATTTGTTTCCATTGGTTAATATGAAAGTTAGATTTAGTACTGATAAATGTTTTTAAATGCAAAACGTGTCTGAAATACCAATCCTAAAAGAATTTAAAGTATTCTTACATCAATTGTGTATGCTTTACAGATTAACCATCTGATGTCTCACAAAACACCGAAAACCTTAGAATATTTTACAAAAATTAAAAGTAAATCTTCATATTTAAATAAACAAAATGCAATCCACATGGAATTTGTATATACACCACAAAAAATGTAATGGCACAATTAATTCATTGCTGCAAGCAGTTCCTTGGTAAATCACCGAAGAGCGATTTTATTTCGTTATAAAGAAAAACAATCTGTGTGAATTGCTTTAGTTAAGAAATGTGTAAAAATTGCTATTCAAAATCCGTTTGTAAATAATGTTGCATCTACACCATACACATGTATTGCAACTGTAGCATTTTGATAATGTAAAAAAATAACTCTTTAATACTTCGCTGTTCACGCAAGAATAAAGCAATTAAAGCTAATTCTATTTTGGAAAGTATCTGAAATTAGTAGACTATTTTCTCATTCAGTTGTTAATATTGTAACTTTGCTAGTTAACCACTTGTCGGTAGTTTTGAAAACAGCAGACCGTTAGAGCATATATACATCTCCACCAAGCAAACATTAGCCCTGGAGGCACTGTTGGTAGTAGGGTACAGTCAGTGTTAAAATTTTTCTATGACATTTAATAGTATATTATGATACAAGTTTATGAGCGATCCTTTAAATCACGCGCAACGTTTGAGTGCACGACTTAGTTCACCGTCAATGGCTGTTATTACATACTGAAAATGAAGAGAAACTGATATCTTAAAGTTAAAACTTGGTGTTTGTTTATACATTACTTTTTATAGGGGAGATTCATGTTTATTAGGTTTTGTAACAAATAGTAGAATAATGGGTTACGTATTTTTAACTGAATGGATTATGAATATGTTCTCTACTAAGTGAGATGTGGAAATGAGAATGTCACTAGACATAGATTTTCAAATCCTGATAAGAATGAAATACATTTCGATGATTGCTTCTTTTTAATTTGTATGTCGATCGCCCGTGTTTTGTTATATTTGTCAATAGTATCTAAAATCAGTTTTTATCTTCCTATAGTATGCAATAAGCCAATAATATATTTTATGTTCTCTGCTCATTTCATTTCTTAAAATGCATATACGATGTGCAAGTTTATATTTTCAGTTTTATTAATTTGACCTATGTACATACATAAAATATATATGTAGTTCATTTTAGTAAAATATGAAAATATAAATTTTTGCATCTATAAACTTTCAAATTAATTTGCAGTGCTATTTTTGATGTGAACCATAGTAGGGTTTTTAACCTTTGAAGTATAGTGTAAATGTAAACCAAACCTATAATTTCATACCAAGTATTAACACTATCCCCTAGATGGCGGAAAAAGACGCCAACAACATGAAGAAGTAGAACATCTAAACTTATCTAACGTATGACCCATGGTATGCCCATTAATAATAAAAAAATGCGCCAAATGTCCAATACATAGAAACGTCAAACTGTTTATTGTCATCATGGAAAACATGATGTAGGCGTGTTTAATAGTTACATAGTAAAATCCTAAGTAAATTCTAAAATAGAAAACTTACCTATCGCCTATTTTTTATTTTATATGAGGTGAAATATAAAATCTTGTATGTAACATTTGTTACTAAATGATAACGCCCATCGGACGACACAATCCATCCTTCGGGCTGGATGAGTCGCCCTCCGGGCGTTATCTTCTTAATACCACACTTGGTGCATAAATAGCTTTATTTATATAAGCACACACCTAATAACACCTTAATATCGTTTTCTCATTAAGAAAAAGTATTGGTGCAGTGTCTTCTTACTATACTAACGCAATGACATCCCTAAAATAGAAATTTCCCAATTTTGACCAAGGAGCAGGTCCAATCAAAGGAGTCGCACAGTATTATCGTAAAAAGACAGTTGAAGATAACATTTAGTACCAAGCGTGATTCAGCAGTGCGCAACATTATTCAAATTTAAATATAAAGAAAGGCAAAATAGGAATAAACTAAAACGGCTTACCTTTAATTAATAGTTGTTGTTCAAGGTAGGCTTTACGTTCTTTGCTTCTCGGAAAAACCTAATGCTGTCATTTAAATGTTTATCGGATCGTCATTCAGTTCAGGTATTGGTTTTTCTTCAAATTGCAGCAGTGAAGTTGGCTGTTGAACCTATAACTTTAGGGAACACAAAAGATAATTACGATAATTTGGAAGGTAAAGTAAATCAAAGGTACACTTCATTGCGTTTCACGCACTCACTGTTCGTGTGGATACAATAAGATAATTCTCGATAAAATGTTCCAGGAATGCGCGCTTTCTCATGAACTCGTTGCTGTCTCTACCCACCGTCCAGTATTTTCATTGATTCAAGCAATGACCGCACATTTTCTCGAACATAGAAAAGGTGTGTACGACCGTTCGGTTCACATTCAATAAACAGTTGTTTATTTCCCTACAGTGCGTAAGAACTTAGAAACGGAATTTTATGCGTAATAACCTAATTTAAACTATTTAAATTTATTAAGGAAAATAATACTGTAGGGGGTTACAATTAACGCGTTCACCAATTTAGAACAAGTAATAACAAAAGTTTTATTATTCACTATTCACAAGTTTAATTAACAGTATACGCCTTATTTGTAGATGTTTTCAGTCCAATTAATAATGAAGCACTATCACACTAATGCTATTTACAAGCACTAATATCTTCTTAAACTAAATCCTTAACCATAAGTCTTCTTAGCAACACTAACACTACTATAATTTATTTTTGTCTTTTTGTCTATTTATGTACAAGCTTGCGGTACAATATGCACGTTCAAATAACACAAACTTATATTTACTATAGGACCTTCAAAACGTGATGACCAACTAACTATACACGATATGATTTATATATGGCATTTGGATATAGACTAACTGATGTACACTCGTCACCGAACTTATATATACCTTAAAATTAAGTAGATGATTCATAGTCTGGTGTTTGCTCCAATGTTCTAGACTTCTGTAGAATACACTTCGGTTATGCAACTTGTGTGTTTGACGGGTTGCCTAATAGTTCGTAACAATACCTACAAATTCGGATTAATTTCCTTATTCCTAATCATCATCATTAGGTCTTCAGTCCTGGAACTGGTTAGACGCGTACCATCATTGTTCCCTATTCTGAACTAACCTACAGATTTCCCTGAAATTTGCACAGTCTGCATCTATCACTATCTGATCTAGGTCTACATCTACCTCTTTTTCCTATCTCTGCTTGTAATATATTCCATACTATTCCCCAAAAATGACTTAGAACGTATTCCGCCCTTCTATTTCTCTTTTTCCCCAGATATCCTTGTTCCCCTACTATTTCTATAACCTATTTGTTATTATCTTTGTCTGTCCATGCTATCGTCCTCATACATCTGAAGCACAGCATTTCAAAAGGCTGCTTACCGTTTTTCTGTCTGCATTTCAGACCGCCCGTATTTCATAGGCATACTGTGCTGTCCTCCACACATATGCTTTCAACAATTTTCTTCTTGTTCTGTTTGTTGTCTTTCCTCATAGGCGCTGTTCTTTCTTGTTAGATGCAGTTCGGTCACCTATTGTTTTACAGTTATATACCCTATTTCTCCCACCTTCAGTGGTAGCGAAGGGAGGTAAGCAGCCTGTGGCTGCCGAATTCCCCCAACACTTAACCATTTACCGATTTAATATATTTTACAATATATCTTTTCGCACAGTCAACATTAGTTGCAGATATTTCGCAATTAACAACTAGTTGTTTATACTAATCATCAGATTTATCTGCGCTAATTTTTTCGTCATTAAGTTTTCCGTCTCAAAACTGGTTGGGCACGTACCTGCACTTATTTACATTCTGAGCTAGCCTACATAGTTCCCTGAAATTCTCACACAGCATGTGTATACAGCTCGTTCCCCTTTTATTGTTTTCTAATTTTATGTCCTATTTAACGGATATTCAGTGAAGGGGGTTAAGCAACCTGTGACTACCAAGATCCCCCAACACTTAGACATTTGCCGAAATAATGGTTTTCCAGTAAATCCTTTCACACACTTAACATTATTCGAGACTATTGCCCAACCACTTCTTGTAGTAACTTATAATAATCATCATGTTTAAGCACAGTTATTTTTTCGTCATTAGTTTATCCATCTTGGGATTGGTTGGATGCGTACCTCCATTGATTTCTATTCTGGGCTAGCCTACACATTTCCTTGAAACTCCTACAGCCTACATCTTTTACTATCTGTGTGCAGTAATCTAACCTAGGTCTGCCTCTTCTTCTCTTTTTTCCTATCTCTGTTTCTAATATATCCGGCACTATTCCCTCATGCCGTAGTATGTGGCCTATCATCCTATCTCTCCTATTTTTTACCGTTTTCCACATATTTCTATCTTCCCCTACCATTTTTAGTACCTCTTTGTTCTTAACTTTGCCTGTCCATGATATCTTCATCATACGTCTGTAGCACCACATTTCAAAGGCTTCTACCTTTTTCTTGTCCGCTTCTCCTACTGTCCAGGCTTTACAGCCGTACAGTGCTGTGCTCCACACATATGTTTTAAGCAATCTTATCCTTGTTTCTATGTTTGTGGTCTTTGAGCACAGTAGTTGCTTTTTCTTGTTAAATGTAGCACGACCTTGTGCTAATCTTTGTTTTATATCTTTTGTGCTTTTCCCATCTTGCGTTATTTGGCTTCCTAGGTAGCAGAAATCCTTAACCTCTTGTAAGTTCGTGTTACATACTTGTATTCTTGTTTATGATTTAATTTCCTCACCTTTGCATACTAGAACTTTAGTTTTAGTTTTGTTAATTTTCATACCGTATCTCTCTGTTAGAACCGTTTCCATTTCATTAAGAGCAGCTTCTAACTCTTCCTTGCTAGACGCCAATACTGCTATATCATCTGCAAATCTAAGCATATCAATTTTTTTTCCTTGCATAGTAATTCCAAATGTCTTCCTGCATTTGACAGTATTCATTGCCTCTTCTATGTACAAGTTAAAAATCAATGGAGATAGAGTACATCCCTGTCTCACACCTTTCCTAATGTTTACTTCGCTACGTTCCTGCTCTAATTCTATTACTGCTGTTTGCTCTTTGTATAAGCTATGTACTATTCGTCTATCCCTATAACTCATTCCAATCTTTTTGAGTATTTCAAACATTTTTTCATTTTACATTGTCAAATGCTTTTTCTAGATCTACAAACCCTATATACACGCTTTCTATTGTTTTCTTCATTATCACTCTCAGAGCTCAAATAGCCTCCCGTGTTCCCCTGTTTCGCCTAAACCCAAATTGGTCTTCTCCTAGTATTTCTTCCGCCCGTTTTTCCATTCGTCTTTGCACAATTCTAGTTAATATTTTTGACACGTGTGCTGTCAAACTTATTGTTCGAAAATGTTCACATCTATCCGCGCCTTTCTTTTTTGGTATAGTTACTATGATGCTACGTTTGAAATCTTTGGGTATCTCGCCTGTCTCATACATATAGCTTACAAGTTGGAAGAGACGTTCAGTTACTGCTTGTCCAGCGGCTTTTAGAGTTTCTGCTTGCACCTTATCTGTACCCGGCGCCTTACCATTTTTCAGACTCTTTAATGCTAATTCAAACTCATCTCTAAGTATAGGATATCCCAAGTCATCATTTTCAATGTCTGATTCCTGTTCTAATGCAGTTAGTTCCTCTCCTGCATATAAATTCCCTATATATTCTTGCCATCTACCCACTTTCTCTACGTTTTCTATAATGACGTTTCCTTGTGCGTCCCTTATATTTTTGCTATACGATTTTATATCCCTAAAATTCATCCTAATTAATTTGTATGCTATTTGTATTCCTAATATTAGAATAAAATTTGTGCAGTCAAAAAGGAGTAACAACGAAGCAACCTATATCGGCTTGCTATAAATTTTTTTTAACCATCCTCCCGAGTCTTTACGTTCTAACGAGTCCCGCGATAGGACGCGAACGTAAAGACTCGGGAGGATGGTTAAGAAAAAAATTACTGCAATCGCGTTTCGTTCCGGTGACAAGACGAATCCCCAAGCTGAAGGCAGTGTCTTATCCAACCGGAGCGCGGAAACCGCTCTACCGAGTACAACATCTTCCCAGGTACAGACATGTCCTTGTTTTTCGACCTCGAACTAAAACTATATCCATTATCGACCGCTTGGGACTGGACGGACAACGCATAGATCCCGTCGCCTTCTTTGGGTCTCGCATGGCAATAGAGCTCTAAGTAAAATAATTTTGTTGTTGATTTGACCATTCACAGTCTAAGCTGAGAAAATAACTTTGTTAGATCTTTTTTTATGAACATAAAAATTCTAATAAAAAATATATTATGCATCAATGAAAACTTCTTAATTTATACATATATTGCGATTTAAAAAAAATCTTTTTTTTTTGTGACGGGAAAAAAATTTGACATTTAATGTTTCTTGACAGGTAACAAAATGTCACTTTTTATGAATTTACTTTTTTCCCGGGTATGTGCAAATAAGAACACGAAGATATTTAATTTAAAGCCGGGTCCACACTTGTAACATTCGGATGTAATATAACATCGTATCATGACTTCGTCGCGTTCAAGATAACCGATATAAACAACTTGAGTAAGCAATTTTTGAAACCACTAGCAGAATTATATTGGCAGATATTTGATTACTCTAAAGGTTTTCTTAGCAACACTAGTCTAGCTATCTCTATAAGTACAACAACCTACTTGTTTGAAACTTCAAATTTGACATCAATTGATTTTTTTGACTTTAATATATTGTAATATTTTTTTCAATATTAAATCATCGTTTTGCCTGTAACAGAAAAAAATAATGCATTATACACAGGTAAAAATGTAAGATTTTAACACTCCTCGAGCTTAAATCTAGTACTTTTTCCCTTGTATAATAAATAACTATACTTATATGATTGCAACTTCAAAAACAATAATAGATATCTACACTTGGTAATAGAAACGCATTCTTAGACTCCTATGCTTGTTGGCCTGAGACAACAATTTTTATTGCCATCTATAGTCCATTCGTTTTAACTTTAGGATGACGGCAAATATGGTAATGAAGTTTTGGCAACTGGATGCAAACAAATACCTAGATTTGCGCTTGAAGGGTATTGTCATTTAACACAATAAAAGTTGGCAGTTCTGTACGGTGTTGCCACCAATTCCTCTCGTCAATAGGAATATTCCTATATCTTTCATTAAATATATTATAATTTAAGCTAACATTGGCAATGTAGTATTTTATTCAGTTGTGACGTCATCCTAAAGTTAAAGCGAATGAACTAAAGAAATGTACTCCTTTTTCTACTATAAAAAGTCCATTCGCTTGAACTTTAGGATAACGTCACAACTAGATAAAATGTTACATTAGGCTATTTACCGCCAGTAATCTGCTTACTAATAGTAAGCCAATAGTAAAATATTACTATTTCCGCGACCAACAGTAAGTGTAGGGATTTGAGGGGAAGAGTAATGCCGTTCTTCATGACGTCACTCAATTGTAAGCTTTTGACATACTCAAACATACTGAACTCGCCAACATCAGTTACTCTTGTTTTAGTAAACGACCGAGAAAAATACAAAATCCTAGTTAGAAATTGAGGTTAAGTCAGAGAATTGTTATCTAGTCCTCCACAATCCAAATAAGGATTTCATTTTCAGCTGCTGTAGATTTTGAAAATGGCATTAATTACTTATGTTGATTGCAATTAATAATTAAATCAGATGTAAATTGAGACATTAAATTTAAGGTTAGAAGTTTGTTTACACAGAAAACCTATCTCTTGTCTGTGTTTGTTTAACAGCCAAACATTCAATTTCTCGCGAGTTACCAATGGTTAGACATTAAAACGAGTGGGGGTCGAAAAGGAATAAATTGTAGTTACTATTATCCCCCACTCCAGGAGTAACCCAACTTACAATTAGTAACTCGCAGCAAATAGCTTATTGCCAATGTTAGCTTAAATTCCAATATATTTAATAAAAGATATGCGAATATACCCATCGGCAGATGTTGAATGACAAATGCTTCGATTTGCAAGAGGAATTATTAACAACACCGTACAGAACTGTCAACCTTTATTCTGTTAAATGACACTATCCATCAACACTTCAATGGTACATTTGACGACTTCTTAAAGTAAAAGTGTATGAACTATAGGTACACAATTTGTTATTTTTATTTAAGCGTCGATACTAATTTCTTGTTGCTGTTGAATGCATTATCTTAATTTTGTCATTAAAAATTGGAAATTAAGGCAAATGTGTCTTTAAAATTGAAAGAGGTCATTCTTTTTAAGTAGAAAAAAGTAAAATGTTGTCGCATAAAAGTGTTTATTTCATACCTCTAAATAAAGATGGATTTATGAACCGTAGATAATATTTATTGCTGATGGTTCACAACAAATATTAATAAAGTATTCACTCAATTTTTATTTCAATTAATAAATTATAATAATAAATTGCGTCAACTAAACTTGTTTTTACTGTAACTGCGCTTTTGTTAGCAAATGCAATAAAATCCGTACAATGCGAGTAGATTAATCAAACATATAATCTGCAAAATTTCAAAATCGAACGTAATTTGCAATTAGTAATTTTGCGTAACACAGATTGATTATAATATAAACTTACCAGGCAAACTTAGAGTTGCCAAATCAGTAAATTCTAGTTCTTCTTTAGTACCAGGCATAATATATTTAAGTTATTAAGTTCGAAGTGTCTCTGGCATATTTTAAATCAAAAATACGCTTATTTAGCACTAAGTGCATTAAGTTTCATTTTCTCTACATTTTTTACCTACAATTTAAAAAGTCCAGGTTGGTTAATGAAAAATTGATGCAGGCTCTTAGATACATCGATGCACTTCAAAACACAACACCTTTTAACATACTTTGTGGCCATATTAATTAATCGTACACATCGAAACTTTTTGCTAAAAATGTACTACAAAATATCAAAAAGCGTTGCCCAGAGACAACTAAATATTTTATTTCTCTATGGCGTTGCCGTAGTGTTGTTTTTTTTTTAGGTTTAGCTCTGACATCACAATTGGATATTCATAGCCGAAACTTTAGCGCCAATAGCAACTGGGCCGTATCCTAACAATTATATGATTGCTCCATAAGAGAAACCTCTGTAGTGGTGTGGTGTGTGTGACTTTGACTCTAGGAAATAGAGAGGTCACCTTCAATATTCAGTTTCTGCTTATTACAAGTGTGGAAATTTAAAAGGCTGGCTATAGATTGTTTACTAATTATACGGTATTAATTAATTATAAGAATCGCTATAGTATAACCTCATTTGTTTCTTATTTTGTTTTTCATTGGAGTATTTGCTTTAAGTATTACATTCAATTTATATTGCTTGCCACCAGACTTATCAATTGTTTGGTTTTATATTGGAGTTTAAAACTTTTTCAGAAATGGTTGTTAGTCACTTGAAGCCAAATGAACCCAAATTTATAGAAAGAGGTGTACATAAAGGTAAAGGTGTGGCTGTGCTTACAAGTGGTGGTGATGCTCAGGTAAGTTTTTGCACTCTCGAAAAGAAATTAAGATTTGATTTTTAGGGCATGAATGGTGCGGTCCGTGCTGTAGTTCGCATGGCAATCTATATTGGATGCAAGGCTTACTTTATTAAAGAAGGTTATCAAGGTACTGTGTTTGTAAATGTTCACTGATTGTCCAAGATAGCTATTTTAGTTTTTATATCATTTTATTTTGTTTTGACTATTACACATGTTATAATATTTCATAGCACCTTCATTTGTTTTATCGTCTAATGAAATTCTGCACTCCCAGTTTTTAAATTGCACTTTTGTTGTATTTATGTGTGGTATGTGCCTGTACATCTTTCATTATACACATTCATATTTCAGCAAAACTAATCTGTGGTATTGCTCATGGCACACGAGTTTTCTAATATATTGGATTGAATATGACCACTTTGTTGTGTATAGTATTTGGTTTCGCTTAAATAAACCATTCATAAGATTGACATAAGAAAAATAGGAAGTCTGAAGATGATTATTTGCAGGTCATCTGCACGAGTATATAAATTGTACTCTGAACACTTGAATATACAATATTTTAAGTACATTTTTGATAACTTGAACCTCTCTTAAAATACACTCTCCAATCTGGGCATTGCTTTTCACAATGTGCATGAACTTAAACCTGCATGAATGCTAAATAAATTTTGCTTAAATTCTCATCAAAAAGTTAAACAACTACTGTTGTATGGGTTTCATTCACTTTCCACGATAAAGAAAAGTTAAGTAGGACTGTAATTACATAGGATTTTTAATAACTAAATTAAAGAAAACATTTAGAGTTGGAGACAATGCAAACAATTGGTTTCTATATAATAAAGCAAACAAACACTCACCTTGTCCTTCCAGCAGACTGCATATACGAGCGCTCCTTGTGGACGCATGGACAGCATAAACGTGAATTGCCTGTTCTTTAATATACAGCCATAAACCAAAATACACTGACTCCAAATTACACGGTAACCACTACATACGTTACATACATAAAAAAGGACGGTACACACATTTAACCCGTCAATAATATTTTTACATGTTGCTTCCACCAATTATGAAAAGTAACTAAATCAAGATTGCATAGTTAAACATTGATTAGGAAGAGCACATAGCTTGATAACACACCTCTTTAAATAACCTGAAGAGGTTCTGAGAGTAACTACCCGAATTTTCCTGTCAGACCGGGATGGAGAGAGACAACCTGCCTCAACTTCCAAGGAGGCAAGAGTTCATTGCATATCAAAACGAGCATGTCCTCTTTGACAGGAATACCCTCAAGAAGAAATTTTGAACGCTGTTGCAGAGTGTTCAAATTTTCATTCCACCAGCGTTTCCAAAACAGTTGATGAAGCGCTTGTATTTTCTGCCACCGAGATAAACATGACATGTTGATGTCCAACAGGTCTTCATCAAAAAAAGGTTCCTAAATGTTGGATCGTTAAAAAATGATTTCGAGTAATGGCCGACAAATCGTTAAGATCAGAACTATTAGGATCGAACAGCCGCGAATTGAACACAGCTTTGATTTGCGAAAAAACAGTACACATCTCTTCAAAGGTGAGTATGTTTCCAATAACCTTTATTACATGGTGTTTAACTGATTTAATGCCTGCCTCCCACAAGCCACCCATGTGGGGTGCTGCCGGCGGGTTGAAGTGCCAGACGAAATGTTCGGCTTCAACCGCTAAACAAAAATATTGCAAAATTGCTTTATTAGCTGCCACAAAATTAGTGCCACCATCACTAAATATTAGGGCTATAAAACGACGCAGAGCTGCTAAAAATGCCTCTGCAGAGAGCTCAAAGACGCACTCCAAATGAACAGCTTTTGTTGAAAAGCAAACAAATAAGCAAAGATAGGCCTTCAATACTTTTGACCCTCAAATTCTACTGGCGATAATCGAAAAGGGTCCACCAAAATCAACACCCACAATCTTGAAAGCCTTTACCTCAGAAACCCTGCTTTCTGGCAAATCAGCCATAATGTGAGGAGTGAAAGGAGTAGGGCAAACACGAAAACATGTGTAGCAGGTTGATAATACTGAACGGATAACCCTTTGCGTGGATAAAATCCAAAATTGTCGCCTAAGTAGGGACAGCAAAGTTTGATATCTGGGATGCAAATAAATTCTATGAAAATGACCAATAATTAAACACGTTAAGTTGCCTTTTCGAGGCAACAAGATTGGGTGCCTTTGGTCAAAACTAAGTGAAGCATTCCTAAGACGACCTCCCACATGGATTATATCATTATCGTCCAAGAGTGGATTCAACTTTCGAATAGTTTTACAACATACCTTACCCTTTTTCAATTGGTCTATTTCAATGCTAAATTCAGTTTGTTGAACATGTTTTATTAAAACCAACAGAGACTTCTAAAGTTCTGGAGTACTAAATGCTCCAGAAAAATATTTAATCTTACTACTATAATAAATAAATTGAAAACAGTAACCAATGATTCGTTGCAACTTCGGTAAAGACGAAATCCTATCAATGACAGCCCCTGTATCCTCCACCAAACTTAGTAAACAAATATTCTGGTTCACTTTTTTGTTAGTCTTAATCAAATTCGGTTGAACGGGCCAACAAACTCTCGGTCCAATAAGCCAAGGGAGACCCGCCACCAGAAGGGATACGACTTCAAATGAGAGGGTAATAAGCCTCTTGATGCACAGTCACAAGGATTATCTTGTGAGGGAACATAAAACCAACGATCTCCAGGCAATTGCTTTTAGATTAGGGACACATGATTCGCCACAAATGTCTTCCAAGTATGAGACGGCGACCTAAGTCGGGACAGCACCACTTGCGAGTCAGACCATGCAATTGTATTGGTAAATGTTATTTTTTCCTTAAACGCCTTTCGGATAAAAGCTATCAATTCCGCCAAAAGAAGAGCAGCACAAAGCTCAAGGCGAGGAATGGATAATCTTTTCAGGGGGGCTATACAAGTTTTGCTAATTACTAAAAAAGTAGATGTTGCCTCATTTGAATTGTCGGACAGCTGAAAATAAACCGCAGCTGCATAAGCCGCTTCAGTGCTATCACTAAATCCATGCAATTCACAAGTAGATGACTTATCTATGCCATAAAATCTCGGTATAGACAATTCCTTGATTAACGGTAACTCCGACAGAAACTTCTTTCAAGAATTAACAATTTCAAGGGAAGGTTCTCCGTCCTAACTCAAGCCCAACATCCATAATTTTTGAATTAGACATTTTGCAAACACCATTGTTGGCGACACCAAACCCACAGAATCAAATATCCAGGCTAATTCCGAAAGGATGTGACGCTTCGTGCAATGTGTTTCCTGGGAACAAATATTATATGAAAAACAATCTGTCGCAGGAGTCCATTCCAAACCTAAGACCTTTACAGATGAAGACTCATCAGGACTGAAAGATATAGTCTGCTGTCGTGAGACATCCAACTCTTGTAAAACAGTAGAATTATTACTAACAAATTTCTTAAGCTCAAACCCACCTCTAAGTAACAGTGCGACTAAATCCATCGCTAACTGGCGAGTGCTTTCTGACAAGCTAGAACCCAAAATTATGTCATTTACGTACACTTCAGACAGAAAAACCTTAGCTGCTATAGGGAAGTCCACTGACTCATCCCAAGCTAGTTGCTGGATAGTTCGTAACGCTAAAAATGGTGCAGACGATACACCAAACATGACTATTCATAACAAATTTCTGAACAGGAAGTTCCGGAGAAAAATGCCATACAAGACGCTGAAAATTGGGATGCTCCTCACAAATGTATATCTGTCGATACATTTGTTTAATATCTGCAATGGGAGTACACCTATGCAACCTAAAATTCAATAAAATTTCAACGATATCTGTGTGTAATTTCGGACCAGGTAGCAAAGCATCGTTTAACGAGATGCCGTTTGAGGACCTACTCGAGGCATTCATCACTACACGCAATTGCGTTGATGATGATTGCAATTACAAACTCCATGGTGAGGTATATAATAGACATTCGAATTCTCTATGGGAGCAGCTTCTGTCATGTGCCCCGAATCAATATAATCCTGCATAGCCTTTATATACAAGCCACATAATTCAGGATGGTTATATAAACGCTTTTCTAATGATTTTAAGCATCGTAGAGCTGTATAGTAGCTCTCTCCAAATATAGGAGGACAACCGTCTACAAATGGCAGACTTACTGTATAACGACCCTCACTATCTCTTCTATAATTTTTAAAAAATCTTCTTCACAAGGTTCTACTTGGTTGTGAGAAGGTAACTGTTCCAATTCCCACAATTTTTTAATATTTTCCTCTAACACACTTTCAACAAAATAGCAAGTATACGTTTTGTATATGTTTCCACGAATTATTCTTTTGTAAATTATTTGCAGGCATTTCACCACAAATAGACAATGAGATTTGAGCACTGAGAGAAATCAGGGGGCCTACTCCCTTTCTAGAGTGCAGGGAACAAGTGACAAGTTCTCTACTCTTAACATAGGTTTGGCTCAAACCACGAATAAACATACTTGAATGTTTTCGAATAAAACCTAATTTTGCACACAACTTTCTGTGATAAAATTGACTAGTGAACCACAATCCAACAAAATGCGAATAGGTACTGGCACATTACCTGCACTTAATATATTTACAATCGCTGTGCCTAATAGAACCGCAGGATTCCACTGGGCTATCCCTGAAAATGGGGTCACCTGCCTTCCCAAGTACACACTATATTTAATTTTCCAATGCTCCATCGGAAGGTACTATATGGGCCAGGAAGCGAGTTTTTTTACTTGAAAATTTTGAATTTTCCTAAACTCTTGCAGTTCCCAGCAAGGTAGGGATCTTTAACATGCATGACAACATAGGCCCACACGGGATCTACATTTTATCTCTCATCCGAAGGAGGACATATTTTTGTAAAATTGCCTGCCTAACATTTTCCAAGCAGACTGTGTCGGGATTCTAACCTGAAACCTTGGGCTTGGTTATCGCACGCTTACGACTGAAAAACATTTTTAAAATGAAGGCATTCTCTGGAATAAAAGGTGCTGGATTAAAATAGTCCCTATTCAGATCTTTGGGTGGAGGCAACTTTGAAGGATTTATTGGCAAGCTCGATAAGAAGAAACGAAGAACCAGGAACATCTTGCAAGTCAGAGCATGGAATGATAGAAACATGAAGCAAGTAAGTAAACTGGAGATTTTGAAAATTGCAATGGATAGGTTAGCATTAGACAGTAGGGATTAATGATGTTCGGTGGCGAGAGTTGTGGGATTTTTGCAGTAGAGACTTTAGAATAATTCATACAGGATCGTAGGAAGGAAATTTGGGCGTGAGTATAGTTATTTGGAAAAAGATAGGACATAGTGTAGAATACTACTTGTATTATTACCGTGTTTACCAGTTTAGATTCTAATCTTATCATGAGTACTCTTTCGTTCTTTTATAAGTAATTTTCTACACAGTCTCCTATCTTTTTTCACATAACTATCCCCACACCCGAATTTCTTTCCTCTGATCCTGTATGAATAATCCTAAAGTCCCCACTCCAAAAATCCCTCTGCTCCTGGCCACCGAACTTTACTGATCCCTACTATGTCTAGTGATAACCTACCCATTTCAATTTTTAAGTTCTCTAGCTTACCTACTTGCTTCATACTTCTAACATTCCACGCTCTGACTCGCAAAATGTTCCCGACTCTTATTCTGAACTTTCTGATCGCATCCTCCAGAGTAGTCCCCTCCCGGAGATCCGAATGGGGGACTATTTTAACCCCAGAATCTTTTACACCAGAGAATGCAATCATGTTTATTACAATTTAAGTACGCTGTGTACTTGGGAGGTAATGTGGTGGTTTCCCATTGCCTTCCACATCGCAGTAGTATGCTTTAGAATGCCATACAAACCCCTATGGTCTCTGCCACTCTTAAGTACCGAAGGAGCTGCTGCCCCTCTTTTAGGGACCTGTTTTAGTCCCTCACCAAAGACCCCACCAATTTGGCAAAACTTTTGGTTTGGCTCCTTGGCTCATTGCAACACTCAAGCCGTTCCACCCGTGCTAGTAATCCAGAGCTACTTCAAGGTGCAGGTCCATTTGGAATGGATGTTATACCACACAAATTAAATTCTTTCACATTACGTGCTATTAATACAATAAACGTTGCACATCTTAATTGAAACGCGGCAATTTGTGAAATGTAGTTAGGTTAATGTTTTATAATTCTCCAGGTTTATTTTGTTTTCATAGGTATCACCTATTTAAAATGGATATAAGTATTATGAGTATTAATATGTGTTCCTAAACAGTTTTCACACAAATAGGATTAGCCCTAATTGACACCTGAAGTATAATATGGTTTTAAAACAATTGCGTTAAATAAAATGATAATGTTCCAAGACATATTTTTTACTTGAACAATTTCTTTAGATTGCAATACAATAGTTTTCAATACATAGTAGGTTATCAAAAAATGTACAGCGATGTTGTGTTGATAATAAAATGGTTACAGTTTTTTAATTGTCGGCACTTCCTGTTGACGTATCACTGTCACAATCGACCTGTGTTAAGTATAAAAACTTATAGTTTAATAATATAAAATCACCTTGTGAACATATTATTTTAATAAAGTATTTGTTTGCTATTAAAATAATATATTCATGGGGCAATTTTGTGTTATTTAACTTAAGTTTTGGTAGTTAAATATTCAATCCCATTTGGTGATTTTCTTCTCATTTATCACGACTTGTATTATTAATTCATCAACAATCACATCTAGTCCTTTTTCGCATAGGTACCATTCACTTAAAACATTTCAGTATGTTGAATAGATTTTTGCTATAAATCTTTGGGACATTGCTGTAAAGCTTTGCTCCTTATATCGAATACCTTGTCATGATCATTGCCATCTCTTCTCATATGCTTAATATAATAACCCTTTACGTGTGCTCATATTATCTCTATTGCATTAAATTGACAATGATATGTTAGACAGAACTTCATGGCTATCGCTTCTTAGAAGCTCATCTATTTTGTAATGGTTTTGTGGCTTGTGAAATTTAACCAAACTAATATTTCATTTTTAAACATCTGCATGGTATACTGAACATTGTGTGTAATAAGCCATTTGTTACGTTGAAACCCTACAAGCGATCTTTTCTGTATGCATATTAATTCATACTGCTTTTATTTAAAAATACCCTAAAATTTCTAAACAAAGCATAAAAGCTATCGATCATCAAGCTCGATTTCCTTCTACTTGAAATTAGTGCTGTTCTATAAAATTTCGTCAAGTATTTATTCTATAAATTTTACCTTATAAAATCAAACAGCTGCTTAGCAGCCTCATGTTTGAAAATCGCTATAAATGTGTTTTACCACCTGCAGTGAATACGTTTCAACCACAGCTGCACATAAATTCCTGGCTTTTAAAATATAAAGCCGCTTAACCATCTGTCTAGTAAATGAACACTTGGAATGGGTTTGTTATCTATACAAAGTTTATAACTCCATCAAGTGGTATGCTTGATCTTGCAGATGTGCAATGATTGTTTTCCTTTGTTAAAAATTCTTGGTAGCCATTATTTCCTTGTTGGCAAGCTGTTACAGCTGGTATATTTGTAGCTGTGTCTGAGAATTCTTCACACATGATCCTTCGGTGATATTTTTGAAAGCCAAACACCTTGTCCTCTACGTGGTTCTTTTCTTTAAGTACAAACCATGCTGTGAAAGCGGTAACTTTCGCATTAAGCCTTTGCATATGAAAATTAATTTTTGAAAACGGCTGTGGGCAGTCAACTGCATTGTGAAGCAAATTATATGAGAATTTGACGAAGTAGTCAATTCTACGATTCTCCAAAGATTGCATATCAAATCAGTTTAAGTAATTCATTTTGAGGATAGCATCTCACAGAATAGTAATTATTGACTTTAAAGTATATAAATTGTAAAAATTTTGCTGAACACCTTCTACTGCAACTTTATGCTTATCATAGTATGGATACCATATCAATGAATAGTACTCAAGTTTTGACTGTACAATGAGAAGTAAAATAATCTCAGGGTCTTCAAGTGGATAAATGTTTTACAATTCCTAATAAGAAAACCTAAAACTTTTAAATAAGGACACTGTAACATCTCCAACATGTTGTGAGAATCTCAGTTCATGAGCAAACTTAATTCCTAAATCTTTTACCATGAAGTACCATGGTACATCGATAGATTCAATAATGTGTAGTTAAAACATGTCATCTGCATTTTACGAGAGAAAGTAACGATTTTGCATTTGGGGATATTCAGGTTAAGATTATTGTTATGACATCACAGTACTATTTTGTTTATGACACTGAAGTTTGGAACAATCATCTATGGTGGATATTTTTGCAAACATTTTCAGATTATTTGCATAAAATACATTTTCATTGTAATTATTTTTGATAGATCATTCACAAAAAGAATAAACAGCAAGGGTCCCAAATGAGATCCTTGAGCAACACCTGAAGTTATTGACACAAATTCTGATTGAAACCCGTTATAAGCAAAGTACTGCTATCTACAAGACTAATACGATTTGATAAACAACTGTAATGACTTATTGAAATCAAGGTTTTCCAACTATATGAGAAATACTATCAAATGCTTTACAGAGGTCCATATATATTGTATCTACTTGACCTTCAGCATCCTAAACCTCCGAAGCATTGAGTAAAAATAGCTAAGTTGGATTGTGTTGATCGATTGTGCATAAAACCATACTGGTTGTTGGAGATAAGTACTTTAACAAGTGGATATGTTTCTTCATAGATACACAATTCAAAAA
Source organism: Platerodrilus igneus (assembly GCA_036346225.1). Classification (NCBI taxonomy): domain Eukaryota; kingdom Metazoa; phylum Arthropoda; class Insecta; order Coleoptera; family Lycidae; genus Platerodrilus; species Platerodrilus igneus. The sequence continues at coordinate 5,852,620 of JARFIW010001690.1, forward strand.
CTTTAGCAAAGTTTGATAAAATACTTATTGGACGATAGTTATTTATATCAGTCGTGTCTCCACTTTTGTGAATAGCGCAAACTCTTGCAATCTTTCATTTGTCTGAAAAAAACATGTTAGTTTTAAGTGAAATATTAAAGAGACAATTTCTATATTATTCAGTAGATTCAGCTAGTATAAGTTTTTCTTGTGCGTGTAGAAAATTATTTGTGAATGGGTAGCTTTTATTTTAGCAATTTTGAGGAAAGTTCTCGAGATGATTTGATTCTTATAAAGATTTCTTCTCCAGGTCGCTGATCAGCTACACTGAGACGGGGTAATATAATAATTTAAATTAACCATAAAAATTTTAAAGAGAATATTGTGACTTGCATATGAAACGTTTTGAGGTTTTCTAATTATTAACAAGGATTAGATGAAGATTGTACTTTCACTGCTGAATTAAGGATGAAACTGCACCACTTGTGCTGAATTAAGAAAACCTAGAAACGTGTGATATATATATATATATATATATATATATATACACACGGATGTAGTATTCAGAATTACATAGAACATATAATTACTGACATAGCATATATATTACATAGAAACAAGAAAAAGATTGCTGAAAGCATATGTATGGAGCACAGCACTGTATGGCTGTGAAGCCTGGACAGTAGGAAAAGCAGACAAGAAAAAGGTAGAAGCCTTTGAAATGTGGTGCTACAGACGTATGATGAAGATATCATGGACAGACAAAGTTAAGAACAAAGAGGTACTAGAAATGGTAGGGGAAGAAAGAAGTATGTAGAAAACAGTAAAAAATAGGAGAGATATGATGATAGACCACATACTAAGACATGAGAGAATAGTGCGGAATATATTAGAAGCAGAGATAGGAAAAAAGAGAAGTAGAGGCAGACCTAGGTTAGACTACTGCACACAAAAGTGAAAGATGTAGGCTTTGAGAATTTCAGGGAAATGTGTAGGCTAGCTCAGAATAGAAATCAATGGAGGTACGCTTCCAACCAGTGGCAAGATGGAAAAATTAATGACAAAAATAATTACGGTACTTAAACATGGTGATTATTTTAAACAACTACAGATATTGGTTTTGCAATAGTCTCAACTAATGTTAATTGTGCAAAAGGATTTACTGGAAAACTATTAATACGGCAAATGTCTAGGTGTTGGGGGATCCTTGGCAGCCACAAACTGCTTAACCCGCTACACATACCGCTGAATCTCGGTGAAATAGGACATATAATTAGAAAACAATAGAAGGGAATCGAGCTGTATATAGGCTGTTGTGAGAATTGCAGGCAACTGTGTAGGCTAGCTCAGAACATAAATAAGCTGAGGTACAAGTCAAACCAGTTTCAAGACGTAAAACACAAAGACGTAAAGCCCAATGATGAAAAAATAAGTAGAATTAAATCTGATGATTATTATTAACAACTACAAGTGTTGGTTGTGAAATATTTTCAACTAATGTTGATTGTGCAAAGGGGTAAATGGGAAAAACTATTAATTCAACAAATGTTCAAGTGCTGGCGAAACTAGGCTGCTTACCCCCCTTGACATACAACTGAATATCGGGGAAATAGGGTATATAACTGTAAAACAATAGAAGGTGAGAGAACTGCATCAAACAAGAAAGAACAGCAGCTATGTTCAAAGACAACGGACATAGATAGAAGAAGAAAACTGTTCAAAGCATAGTGTGGAGCATAGCACAGTACGTCTATGAAATAGAGGCCGAAGAAACAGCAGACAGAAAGAGATAGAAGCCTTCTGGAATGTTGTGCTTCAGATATATGAGGATGGTAGCATGGACAGACAAAGTTAATACAAATAGGTTGTAGAAATAGTAGAGAAATAAAGATATCTGTGGAAAATGAAAAAAATAGGAGATATAGAAGGACAGGATACGTTCTAAGGCATTGCTGAGGAATAGTATGGGATATATTACAAGCAGAGATAGGAAAAGAGAGGTAGAGGTAGACCGAGATCAGACTTTTGCACACAGATAGTGATAGATGTAGAATGTGCAAATTTCAGAGAAATGTGTAGGTTGGTTCAGACTAGGAAACAATGAGGGTACGCGTCCAACCATTTCTAGGACTGAAGACCTAATGATGATGATGATGATGGCCTTTAAAATATAAAAGAATTTATATGAAAGTCCAACACATATATAACAAACATATGTAAATTTAAATTTAATTACAAAGCCAAAACAACAACCCATTTCAATTACTTACATTGTTGAACTATTATCACATCTACATATACAGGTTATAATGTGCTAGTCATTCCCTGCCTGCTATTATTATATCTCCGCTCTTCTTTCTCTTTTATTAGATTTGAGCTATCTTTAGTATTACATAAACCTCAGTCTTGGGTGAAAGTGTCTTAATTTTGCTCTCTTTTTTCTGCAAAGCAGTTATAAGAATAAATTGTCCCTGCAGTTTCATTTTGTTTTTTGCTTCGTTCACTTTAATAGCAAAAATTGAAATATCACTTTCTACTAGGGTAAATCACTGTATTATTGCTCCAGTAGTTAATTCCATAAACTGCTTCATGATGATGATGTCTTTTAACCTACAATTCAATTTACATTAAATATCCGTATAAATAGTAAAACACAAAAAGCCATATCATTATCGATACTTAGATTTTTTTTAGAATACCTCTATAGATAACCAATTGAATGTTTCCTTCTATAGCTACTAAAATTACACTTTTTTTTTATTATAAATTTGTTATACAAAATTGAACTCCTATACAGCCAATGTAAAATACAGAATAGATAAATTTCTCACAAAATTAAACATATCTAGATTTAATAAAATTTAATACAGCTTTGCTTTAGTAAATATTATATGTAGGATATGATACAATTACCTAAGTTATTAATCGCCCTTCATTTTTTATATTTTATAATATTAAAACCTCAAAAGATCAACAAATAACGGAAGGTACTCCCATTTTTGCAGTGTGCCCTCTGATATGTCGTTATTAGATTCATAAATTTTATAAGTATATTTTTGGATGACCATATAAGTGAACATAATTTAAATTTTTCTCCACTATTAATTTAGATTATAACACTTCTTTTCAAGTGCTTGACTGTACAGTTGCTCACAATTATTCATGTTAAACTGGATATTTTATGAATGGCTGAAAGTGTACTCTTTTTTTTTTTTAAATTTTTAATTGATACATCATACATTGAGAATCGATTGAATAGTGGTGTTATTAAAAACAGAAAACTGTGGATGTTTTGCCAGATGCAGATGCAAGTTTCCAATCATAAAGGACACGAGAAGTGATTGATAAAATATTGATAGAAGTGTAATAATTTTATATCGTAATAATAATAATTCAACTCAGTTTTTTATTTGGTAATCCCAAATTTCTTTTACTTACCTTATTCTTAGCAGCATATAAACTATAATCTATAATCTAAAGCTCATTTATGCTAGCAGATACCTCCGAGTTTGATACAACCAAATTTAGTTAGTACTACCACCCTAAGCTATTTGAAGATTATAACAAGAATATGATTCAAACAGTTTCTATTTTTTAATTGTCTAATTTCTCATTTGTTCTTTGTTTTATAATTGTACCTGAAATATGCAGTTTAGTGTCTTTCAATGACTGATACATAATTGACAGCTTAGTTATAATATCAGTAAACATTTTAATGCATATATTTTTTTTATTTGACATTAGGATTATTTGTTTCAAAATGTCTTAAACCAACATTAATTTGTTTTTGTTAGTTAGTTATTGATACAAATTCAAACATTAGTTAACTACATTAGTTACATTTCAAATCAAGCTAGTGTTGGAAAATTGTACAAAACTCAGGCTGTGAATAGGTTTTGAACTTTTTGATGACCCAGTGGAATGCGCTTACAAGTTATACCAATGGATTAGAATCATATTCAAAATTGCATATTGTGTAGTAATTGATATTATGACTTAGCGGTGTTAGGAAAAGATTGTAATTGCATTGTTCACAGTTGATTCAGGTGTCAAATTATCTGTAGATTGAACAACTCTGCAATTTGATTTCACAAAGAAAGTCAAAAATAAAATTATAGAGTATAGTGTGAAACATCATAATATGAATTTCTTTATACTAATTCAGTAACTTTATGCTTTAAACATATATTTTATATAGAAAAATCGCAGAAAAATATAAACTTATTTAAACAGGTTTTGCTTACAGACTTTCAATCTAGGTTACTTATGTTGTAGGAATTATGAATGGAATGTTAATATGCTTTATATAGTTTTGATTATGTGCATAAAATGTTCTGTTGCAGATTATTAATAGCAGCACATTTAAATTCTCTTAGTTGCTTGCTATAAAATAATCAACTTTGAAAAAACATTTTAAAATTGAATTTGTTGTTGGATATCTATTATTCTTTGTTTGTCATTATGATTCAAACTATAAAATTATTATTATTGCAGGAATGATTGATGGCGGTGACAATATCGTAGAAGCTGTATGGTCTTCTGTGAGTAGTATAATACACATGGGTGGTACTATTATTGGATCAGCACGTTGTGAAGAATTCAGGTAACATATAACACTTACAATCTACACAGTTTTAGCTTTATTATTGTACAACATTAATTTTCTTACAAACTGACATTGCATGAAAATTTTAAATATATGCTGAAAATAATATAATGTATTGTTGAATGAAGTCTTATGAGATAATGATCCTCGGCTAATATAGAAAATCGAAAAGTTGCGCACATCAAAAGTTAAGCAAGTAGAATTTTTACAACATGCTCAAAATGGCCATGTTTGATGATACTCTTTGCAGCATGACGATAATTGATGATGTTAATCTCTGTTGTTAACATTCTTCAGTTCATCCAGTGTGTATGGCCTGTTTTTATAAACCAATTCTTTAAGATAACCTCACTGGAAAAAATCTGAAAACATTAAATTGGGAGGACATGGGGGTCATAATCCTTTAGAGATGATAACGCCTGCCAAAAAATTTATGTAGGAAATGCAATGTTTCATTTGATGTGTGACACGTGTTACAGTCCTGCTGCTACCAATAATCATGTTCATCTTCTTTAAGCAACAAAATAAATTGTATAAATGTTAGTGTGACATTTCAAATGTTACGTCCATATTATGTTTATATTACCATCTTATTAACTATTGTTGTATGTAACAATACATATCGTTAAATTTAGGCATCCCAGATTACCAAACAAAATACGCGTTGAGTACCCACATCTATGCTTATTAAAATCAAATTTCATAAATATGACACACCTCAGATAACAACTTTCCTATTTAGAACACCCTTAATATTTCCATTATGTTTATTTGAATAATCGGTGTAGTTACAATGTAAATAAACATCCATATTCTATAGGTAGGATTATTTTACACTGCACAGTTAAAGTTTCTACTCTTTTACATCTGATGTGACGAGCACTGATTGTTAGCTTTGTTTTGTTAACGCTTTGTTTAAGGTTTATTATAAAAATCTAATAAAGAAAATATTTGTGTATGGAATTTAATTTGAAGTTGAAGGTCAGATTCAGGGTTGAGGTAGGCATTGATTCTTTATGTGATAGGATAACGTAGATCAATACAATTAAGTAGAGTTCTTGTATCAGTATTATAAATATTAGCTTGTCATAATATCTAACAAGTAATCTGTTAAACGTCGCTCTCTGATTATGCAGAAGAGGGCCACATTTATATTAATACTTGGAACATAACTGATTTTGTTTATAAATCTAAACATATCTTTAGTTTTTTATACATCTAGGTTTTGGTGACCTTATTAATTTTTTTAATAATTATGAAGTGTTTAAATCTATACATTTTGATTGCGAGTAGAAAATGGATTCAGTTTGCTGTATACATAGGAATAGACGAATAGTACATAACTTACACAAAGATCAAACAACTATAATAGAATTAGAGCAGGAAAGTAGAGAAGTAAATATTGGGAGGGGGGATTGGTGGCAGGGATGCAGTCTATCCTTGTTAATTTTAACTTGTATATCAAAGAGGCAATTTATACTATCAAATGCAGAAAGATCTTTGAAATTATAATGCAGGCAGAAACTATTGATATGCTTAGATTTGCAGATGATATAGCGAACGCTATTACCATCTAACAAGGAAGAGAAATGGAGGGGAAAAATCAGTCAAAAACCAAATACTAATTGGAAAAAAGAACATACAAGAGGTTAAGGATTTCTGCTACCCAGTAAGCCAAATATTGCAAGATAGGAAAAGTGCAAAAGATATAAATAAAAAATTATAACAAGGTCGTGCTGCATTTAACAAAAAAAAGCAACTATTATGTTCAACGACAATAAACGTAGAAACAAGGAATAGATTGCTGAAAGTAAATTTGTGGAGCACAGCATTGTATGGCTGTGAAATGTGGACAGTAGGAGAAGTTCAAACGTAAATATAGTTGTTAGTCGTACCTCTAGTTTTTCCATGCTCTTCTGTAGTATGTGTTTCCATTTTAAGTTCTTCGGCTTCTTGAAATGGAACTTCTGTTCCACTGTAGTTTGAGTGAAACCATTCATGGTTCAGTGCATCTTCTTCGGCTGCGACTTTAGAAATACTGCAGCTGGGTAGAAAACATTTCTGATATTGTCGGAGGCTTTTACGGCCAGATTCATTATAAATACTTATTGTTCTGGGTTGGGACCATGTAATTTTATAAACTAGGTCGACGTTTCGCCCACTTTTGTAATGGGCTTCATCAGGACAAGAAAAGAAAATAAATAATAAAAATATTAAAAATAAAAATAATAATAAAGATAAGAATGATAATATTAGGTAGACAAGTTAAAGTGTAAAGAGTATGTAAAGTTACTTCTGAACTAGCAGACTCTCCAGCCCATTTAAGTCAAAAGGTGAGTCTGCTGGTTCAGAAATAACTTTGCATACTCTTTACACTTTAACTTGTCTACTTAATATTATCATTCTTATCTTTACTATTATTATGTTTATTTTTAATATTGTTATTATTTATTTTCTTTTCTTGTCCTGATGAAGCCCCTTACAAAAGTGGGCGAAACGTCAACCTTAGTTTATAAAATGACACGGTGCCAACCCGGAACCATAAATATTTATAAGAAAATATTCCCGTTGATTAATTGTCGGACTGTTGCACTTTAAGTTGTAACTATTGTGCTCACCTATGCAGGTACTCATTTAATGTGCTATGATTTCTTTTTTATGTGAGATGGTATATGTGTGTAATGAGTCTGTCCTAAGTCACCAGTAACCGGCGTGGCAGTGAACAGTGGTCACTAACTAGTGGCGGCTTCGTGGCATAGTTGGTATGTGTGCGACTACTACGTCCAAGGTCCCGGGTTCGAATTCCGACACGGTCCGCTTGAAAAATGTTAGGCGAGCATTTTTTACAAAAATACACCCTTGTTCGGATGAGAGGTAAAATGGATACCTACCTTGCTTGAAACAGCAAGGGTTTGGCAAAATTCCAAATTTTCCAGTTAAAAAAAAACTCGCTTCCTGGCCAATGTAGTACCTTCGGGTGGAGCATTGGAAAATCACATGTAAGGTAATAGCTGGCTTTGGGCGCAGCGAGAAAAGAAAGTAGACGTCGGCTATGGGCACGACGTCTATGGGTTTGGAGCACCAGCTATGGACACAGTGCGGTAGGTACTAACTATTTAACACTGGCTATGGGCACAGTAGTAAAAGAGTCTTTAACTTTTCAGAGCGAGTCGTAAAAGCAGACTAGCCTCTCTCGCAAAAGCATGCTGATTTATACCGCATATATATGCAAAATATAGTGTTTGGATATTATATCAATGTACATAATTGTATCTTTCTATAGACACGTATTTTAATAGTTTTTTTTCTTTTATTTTGATACAGTCTATTTTTGTGCAATTTTTTAATTAACAACCTTTATTTATTATGTTTTTCATAAATTATTAATATAGTTTACTTTTAGGGAACGGCCAGGTCGTTTAAAGGCTGCATATAATCTTGTTGAAAAGGGTATTACCAATCTTGTAGTGATTGGTGGTGACGGCAGTCTTACTGGTGCTAATATGTTTAAGCAAGAATGGCCGAGCTTAATTAGCGAGCTGTGTGCACAAGGTAAGTAAATATTTTCTATTAATTGCAAATGTAAAGTATTATTTACGTTAAAAAAGAATGGAAATTTGTTTGAAAAGTTCTTGTCGCGTTTAACTATGTAATAGCATAAACTACTATAGATGTTGCAATCTATTTAAAATATGTACATTAAAAAATTTAATTATCGAAAAAGCGTATATATTCTAATAATCAATGATCATATCTCAATGAATTTGTAAAAAACTGCATTCTGTTGTGAAAAAGATACAGATCCAAAACCAAAATTTGTAGCTATTAAATTTGTGTCTTACATTATCCCTTGTAAGTGAATTCAGCAGTGCTTTGCAGTTCACATTGTTTAATTATTAAATAAGCCCTTTAATTTTTAAAATGCCATATGAAAAAGATAAGGAATGGTTTTAAGCAGTGAAGACCTTTTATATGGTAAACTTGATGTAAATCTTGATTATTTAGCATTCAGATGATCATCACAAGGATCTCATGAACAGGTTAAGGTAAACCATAATAATTAGGGTTCTTCACGATGCAAATAGTTGTAATGGCCGCATGCTTACACATGTGCATTTCATACATAGCATTCCTTAAGAATATAAGGCCAGTATTTTTCTAAATACTATACTTGTGGATGAAAGGTTAAACTATAAGTTTTGTACGTATTATCATACATATTATTGAAGTCTACCTTGCTACAGCAAGAGCTTTACAGAATCTAAATTTTTAGATGAGATTCTTGCCTCAGATAAATCACCATAAAACAAACAAATTAATACACAAACAAACAAATAATATATCCTTTCTTTCATCAAGTATTGTATTATTGAATGAGGCGAAATTTTGAAAGACGTTTGAGTTAGGTGCATTGCCAAAAAGCAAATCGTATAGGTTCAGTGACTTATTGTTTTGTAAAATTCTTTTTAGATGAGATTCTTGCCTCAGATACATCACCATAAAATAAACAAATTAATACACAAACAAACAAATAATATATCCTTTCTTTCATCAAATATTGTATTATTGAATGAGTTGAAATTTTGAAAGACGTTTGAGTGAGGTGCATTGCCAAAAATCAAATCGTATAGGTTCAGTGACTTATTGTTTTGTAAAATTCTTGAAAGGTGAAGTTTTTAAAAAATAAAGGAGTGGAACATTTTTAGTGGAATGTTAATCGTGAAACATTTAGGCATAATTGAAAATGAACTACGAAATAAAAGCAAGGATACTTGCAAAATATAATCAACTAAAAGTTCCATCAATTCATCAGATTTTTGACACCACATTCAAGTTTCCTGCAATAAAGCATGCAATGGTATGAAAACTAGCAACTGAATTGGTAAATTGAGCTGGTGTAGTGTATATTATTTGTAAAATAAAACATAGAATAAAAATGATATTGGAATTTGCTGAAAACCCTACCAATCACATCTCGAAGAAGGATTTAAGATGTGAATTGTCAGTTGCAAGAGAAAACTATCTTGTTGACAAGATTATGTAATAAAAAAATCAACATCATGTTCTTCAGGTTGTCAGACATGTTTAAAAGTCTTCATTTGTCATAAGCATCTTTTTGAGCTGTATAACATTCTTTTAAAATAGAATTATCTTGTATTATTGTTATTACTTTTCTTATAATACAATTTTAAGTAAAGCTCAGTATTAGCTGGTTGTTTAAGTTTATAAAAACATAAAGGGATAAGTGATTACAGAAAGTCTTGAATCCACTTTTCTTGGCATGAGTATGTTCTGGCCAGAAATGTTGTACTCCAATTTTTTTTTACCTATTGTCAATCTTGTTCTGGAGAAATTCCAGGTTTTGTATATAATGAAATATAAGTTTTTAATTTTAATACCGCAACTTAGTCAGATTTTACTGTTCCAGTGATAGCTTCCATGCCAACAGTAACTATAAAATTTAAAATTTCATATCTATTGACAGGAAAATTTAACAAGATTTTCCTAAAATCTCATTGGTTGTTTAGTACGCAGTCTTTACGTTTTAATTTATATATTTCTAGTGCCAATGGTGTTGATATAGCCATTGATTTGAAAATGAAAGTGCTCTATTGGCAAATTAGAATAGTTTAAGACTCAAGTTTATTATGCTAGCTTGTGTTTAGGTATACGTTTCTTTATTTATTTTTGGTCTACACTCTAAGAACATTTCAGTACCAGCCATTCTTTGTATTTCAGGTTTCAACTAGCTGGAAATTGTGTAGATATCCTAAAAGTCTCAATTTTATCTATCTGAGGACATATTAATATTTTGTCTTATATGATTAAAATTACATTTAAATTGTGCAGCCTGTTTCTGATAGCAGTGGTTACAAAACAACCTTGCTTATCAAACAGTATTTTTAGTTAATAAGTAGAACCTGAAAGCAAACTACAACATACTGTCAAACAGGATTAAGTAAATCATAATTGGTCGTTTTTTGTTGATGACTCAATAATCTTCTATATTACAAATCTGAAAAATAAATAAGCTAGTCTTTACTATTTATAAAGATAATATGATAGTTATTATAAATAATGTATCACACCTTGTTTATTTTTTAATTTTAGTTAAAGTATGATTCACTTTACTCATGTATATGGGGTAAAATGAATCACTAACATAAATTGTTGCCAAATTCATTTTAAACGTTCTCAGGGTAAAGTGAATTAATATTTTAATTTTTTAAATGCTATTATAAAATATTTTGGTATATTTGAAGCGAGAAAAATGAACAAAAACCTCATTATAATAAGTTATTTGTTTTAGCTCACAAAACAAATAATAATAAGCGAAACATTCATAAAAAAGAATACTTCTGAAAATAAAAACAAAACATATTTCTGCTAAACATGAATTACTCAAATTAAATATGTAGGTACCTAGGTACCATCTCTCTAATTCTTTAGAGTCGGTGTTGTTCAGTTGAAAACTAATCATTCCCTCATTTGATGGATCTGACAATGATTTTCTTTGTTATTTGCATTTTGTTAACAAAACACTGGTCTTCTATTTGTGGTTACACAAAATACCCTTTATCTAGCTTTCGTTTCTTCCTCATGGTGTTCACAATTTCTTGTCCAGTCCCTGAAATGATTTTTCCAATAAATTTTCTAGTTGTGAAATTTGTGGATGTGTGCCCATTAAGCTGACACTGGAAACACTTTACCTGGAATAATATGGATCTTTTTCCTCTTTTCACTGGCCCAGTAGCAATGGTTTTGAGTTGTTCGAAATGGTCAACAATAGTTCTAGTCCATGCATTTTGATCAGGAGAATTTGTTTTTGTGTTTCTGGGAATCTTGACCTGCAAAGCCTGGGGATTAAATTGAATAATTCCACAGGCCTTGGATCCAGCGTTGTAGTTTTCTTTCGAGCTGTATCCTATTCCATCAACTACCTTCTTTAAAAGTTTCCGAAATTCAGTTTTTACAATTACCCCACGTTTTCTTAATTTCCACTCCTCGAGAATCTTCTAACAGGACAATTTCAACAGACGGAAATAAGCAACATCTAGGGGTTGCATCAGGTGTGTCAAATTTCGAGATAGAAGGACGTTCCTTATGCATGCTCCATTAACTGATGTTGTAATATGACTTTGAGGTTATCGCTGATCAAAACTTTCGGACATTTAAGTTGTTTAAAGTATGGAAATGCCAGGGTTTGGAACTAACCGTCTAAAAATTCTTAATCAAACCATCTACTTGATGACCTATTGTATCGAAGCCCTTCAATTCCACCTTTGGTCCATGACTCATTCGTGTGTTTAGCTTAATATACAGGAGTAGAGTTCCATCTCCAGCTATAGCAAACATGACCGTTGTATTTGTTTTTGAGGCATCTATTGTGCAATAGACATGTTTCGATTCATGCTTTGTTACTACTTTCACAGTTCCTGGGTTATCGACAAAATTTGTTTTGTCATAGTTTATAAATGTGCTAAAAAATAACTAAGCCCTGATCCGGTGACTTCATTACAGTAGTACCTTTTATACCCTTTGAATAAGGAAGATATAATTGCACAACATGTACTATTATTTTTTTTTACATTTGTTATATTTGCAACAATAGAAAGAGCTCTACTTGTAGCAGACATACTTTTATTAAAAATCACCTTTTCCGCCACCCCACTTATCAAGTATTTCTATCTTTCTGATGTGCCGCCTGTGTTCAGTAAACATGCTTGAGACTAGGGTGGTGCGGACCTGTATTTTATTATTTAAAAGTATCAATGCATTAATGAACTTCATAAGTTCATTTAATTTTATATGTTGTAAAAACCTTATAAAAAGTGAACTAAATGAATATTAAGTTGTGAAAATATGGTCAGTTTGAAATTTAATCATTCTTATTTCTTCAGTGTCATAAAAAAGCTTAAATTTTGTTTTAGTGTAATTAAAGAAGGTAAGTGGATTTAAACACAGAATAAATGAAAAGATTTGCGATTGTGCTGAGATGTTATTTTAACGTTGATAACAGTTTTATATTTCTGCAATAGATCACAAATGGTGGTACCTATTATGTTTAACGATTTATTTCTTTTCTGTGTTTTATCTTGGGTTCAGAAGTTTCTGCATTTGCCCGGACTTTTTATATACGATTTGTTTAAACACTGTAATGCCCTTTTTAAAACGATAGCTTTCTTTTTCTCCTGACAAATTGTTATTCATTCTTCATAACATTCATTTTAATTCTCTAGCTTGTTATTTTTTTCAAAAGGTTGACGATTACCAACTAGTCTAACAGAGGGAATGATAAGTAAAGAGAATTTGCAGATGTACCAAATATATTTACGTTTCAAATTAAGCAATATTATTTAATTAAAGAACAGTACTTACTTTATTTTATTTAATTTAATATACGGAAGATCCCTCATTTACAAAAATATCAGTCTAATGCACATATGTGTAACAAATTCTAAAACTAGAGTTTTAAATCTATTGTTTATCTAGTAGCTAAGTATGAAGTTAAAATATTTAATTATATGTATAAAATAGTATATATATCCTGCAGCAAAACAAGTTCATTTGCATTTCTAGTGTGTGAATGTCTTTTTAATTTAAGTAATGAAATACCGAAAGAGCCTGCATTTAACTTATTCCATACATTTAGAGTTTTGTTTATAGGTGCTTGTTGCCCATAATTTGTAGAATGAAAGGGAATAGAAAATAAATTAAGGTCACGTAATAGTTTATTTAGAACATTTATTTCAGGGTGTTTGCCATGGGTTATAAATATGGCAATTTTAGTCAAAATTCCAGCTTTCTTTTCCTACAACCTTAAACAGGGAACACTAAGGTATGCTATTAATTTAGGATCTGTAAGAAAATTGACGGGTTCACTTCGTCACAGGTATTGTAATGCACTCCGCACCAGTACTTATATATAGCAGGATCATGTCAAGATGAATCATGCCAGTTGTTCGCTGATGGTCGACTACCCTTTTTCTATAACTCCCCATGATGTGTAGAGATGTCATTCTTTAAAGAACATTATTCAGTTCTGAAATATCACCTATTGGTAAAAATGAAAGAATTTTCCCCCACCTATAATGATGTGTCAAAAGAATATTGGATAATGGTACGAAATACGTTATACTACTATTAATTCATAAAGATTTGAAAGTTGAGTCAATGTTGACTATACACTGTGTCCGAGATAAAGAGGGCCACTGTGGGGATCTTGAAAACGTTATGAGATACAGATTTGGTTAAATCGGAGAAAAGTTGTGTAATCAAAGGCCTAAAAAAATGGCATTTAGAAATCCCCAAAACAGTTTTTGGTTTTTGAGATATTTCGAAAAAATTGGATTTTCTTATTTTACATATTATTTTGTTCTGGCGTTAGTATGGCACCTAGACCAAAACCGAAGGCACTTCTCCACAGCAACTTTTAATGTCCCATAACATGGCATTGTCAGTTTTTTCACCTGACGTTTCGTCTTTGCGGAACCAACTTCAACTTTTTTTTAAATACCGTCCTGGTGATCTGGTATCAGATTCTGAAAGCCCTTTTTATGCCGAATTCAACGATGTATTACACTTTATGGTGTAATTACGTTTTCGGTTTTTTTCGGCCTTAATCAAGAAAATTCCTATTACGGACCTGTAGTGCATAGTTTTTAATCTTAAAGAATAAACAATAAGCTATACCAATTAATAGTTTAATCATTTAGGTGTTTAGTAATAGTCTACTGGCTGAGTTTATGCACTAATTTAATAGAATAAACAACGAACGAATAAAATTAAATTAACGAACACGAACAAAACAACTAAATTTAATTTTCCAAACATAAATAGCACCTTCTAACTGTCGATTCTAAAACTCTAGTCAACATTTATGGAGTAATACCAGCAAATGCTTCCAGAACTAACTCCCTTAGGTCTTGTTCTGTAGCAAAATTTTGCTGATAAACATGATTCTTAACGAACTCCCATACAAAGAAATCAAGCGGGGTTACATCAGGTGAACACACTGTCCAGGGTGTTTCCGAATGGAAATCTCTGGAAATCTCATTGAAAGGTATTCCCGAACGGCTCTGGAATTATGTGCAGGTGCACCATCCTGCTGTCTCCAGAGGCATGTTATCGAGAGCATCCCCTAAATCGTTTTGCAGCAAATGTAGGTAACGCTCTGATGTTAAGTTACGGTGGTAAATAAACGGTTCTACAATCGCTGTGCCGAATATCCCAGCCCACATATTAAAACCGAAACGGTGTTGATGCCTTGATGTTTTGTTTAAACGTGGATTGGTTTCAGACCAATAATGAACATTTCGTCTGTTGAAAATACCGTTATTCGTAATCATGCTTTCATCAGACCATATTTGATATGGAAAATTCATATCTTTCTGGCATTTTCTTATGTACCATTCACAGAATAAGCGACGACGTTCTAAATCACCTGGTCTTAAGTCCTTGATAAATTCTGTACTTATAGGAATTTTGTTTTTGTAAAATACAATGCGCCGTTGATTTTGGTATACCAACGTTTTGTTCAATCCGCCGGACTGATGTTCCAGGATCCTCTGTGACGGCTAACAAAACATTATGTACAGTTTCTTCATTACTGGTCGTTTTCCGAGAAACTACAGGTTTTTTAAAACTACCATATGCTTTAAGGTTTGCCACTAATTTGCTAAAAGTCCTTTTATTTGGCTGTCTCTTTTCGGGATATTTCTGCAAATACATACGCTCTGCAACAAAACAATTTAGGTTGGATGAAATGAAGCATGCCACCATATCAAACTTTTCTTTGTTAGGTAACATAATTAATGGCACAAATTACTAATTACTTCACAATAAATTAATTACTGTCAATCCAAATATGCTACTATCACATTCATTTGTTTTCTAAAGCAAACTTTTAATTTTTTGGTCTTCTGTTAATATAATTTTATTTGTTCGTTGTTTATTCTATTAAATTAGTGCCTTAACTCAGCCAGTAGACTATTACTAAACACCTAAATAACTAAACTATTAATTGGTATAGCTAATTGTTTATTCTTTAAAATTAAAAACTATGCATTACAGGTCCGTACTGGGAATTTTCTTGATTAAGGCCGAAAAAAAACAAAACGTAATTAAACCATAAAGTGTAATACATTGTTGAATTCGGCATAAAAAGGGCTTTCAGAATCTGATACCAGATCACCAGGACAGTATTTAAAAAAAAAGTTGAAGATGGTTCCGCAAAGACAAAACGTCAGTTGAAAAAACTGGAAATGCCATGTTAAGGTACATTAAAAGTTGCTGTGGAGAAGTGCCTTCGGTTTTGGTCTAGGTGCCATATTAACGCCAGAACAAAATAATATGTAAAATAAGAAAATCCAATTTTTTTTTAAATATCTCAAAAACCAAAACCTGTTTTGGGGATTTCTAAACGTAATTTTTTTAGGCCTTTGATTACACAACTTTTCTCCCATTTAACCAAATCTGTATCTCATACCGTTTTCAAGATCCCCATAGTGGCCCTCCTTATCTCGGACACAGTGTATATGTGACACTGGAATTAAATATGGGGGAATTGCAAAAAGCATCCTGGCAAAAATATTGTGGGATTTGCTGAAAAACTTTTGTATGCTTTTTGGAATTATAAGTGTAAGTGAATTTAAAAAAGCACCTGTGTAGGCCGTAGGCAAAGGTGCAAAATAACAAAGTGATTATAATATAATCACTCAATTAATTTAATTATAAAATTGTTATATTATACTTGGAATTTGTTTTGTATAACTGCAAATGCTTTGTTCCTAACCCTAATAATTTATGAACAATAATGAAATAATATTGTACATGCTGTGATTACAATACGTAAATACTGTCCACCAAGGTATTAGAAGAGACATGCATTTAGTATTACAAAATATTAGTGGTAGTTAACAAAACTTGTGTTTCAAACAGAATGCTTTTAATAACTAAACATTTGCTGTAATTTTTAATTTATGTATTACATTTTAACAATTTATTTATCCTACTGTTATTGAATTAATCCTTTTTTTATTATTATTATAATTCATTAGTGAAGTTTATATTTTTAGGCAAAATAACCGAACAAACAAAAAACAAATATGGATTTTTAAATATAGTTGGTCTAGTTGGTTCCATTGATAATGATTTTTGTGGCACTGATATGACAATTGGCACCGATTCTGCATTGCACAGGTTTTTAAGAATTCATGTAAAATTTGGGTTAATTTGAATTTTTAGGATTATAGAAGCAACTGATTGTATTGCATCAACTGCCTACTCACATCAACGTACATTCATAATGGAGGTAATGGGTAGGCATTGTGGGTAAGATTTAATTTTTACTATTAAAAACTCTTCTACAATTTTTTGTTATGTGAATACAAGCTACCATTTATTTGTACACATGAGTAGCTTTTAAACCAATTCTAAAGAATTCTAAGATTTATATGTGGGGAAGACGCGTTGTATATTTGCTTTACATACAAGTTTTCATTTACTGTCTTTCTTAATTAAATATAGTAAACCTCTTACTTACAAAATTATTTAAAATACTAAATGTGTATTTCAATTACTAAATGGTTTTTATCATTAGCAAAAACCATTTAAAATATTTAAAAGAAAAACGTTCAGGAACCCTTCTGAGGATATTCACCTTACCACATAGATTGAAGCGATTCTTCTATCAAACAACTAACTAATAGTTCTTGAAACACCTTAGACCTCTTCGCACCATGCAGGATGGCCAGGTCCCACAACATAAAAGTGAATTGTAAGTCTATTACTAAAAAATCACTTGATTTATACTATTTCTAAATATACTTGGGCAGAGTCCGTGCAGTTTGCCAATAGAGATAGGAAACTAAATTATGCTATGAACCTTCAGCGTATAAGATATGTAGTATCCTTTTGAATTGAAAAATGTCAAAGTGTTAAAAGCAGCCCAAAATATTTCTTCTTGGATGCTTATAAATCAACTGAAATAGTTAGACACAAAAGGTCTTTTTAAATACTAGTAAGAGATCCATTGCGCCTTATTCTGTTTTCTCCCTATATTGTCCTGACAACCAATGAAAATGTATAGTTTTGTGTTGGCTCCATTCAAGCAGTTTTAGAAATAATATAGATTAAATGTTTTTTAGTATCAGGGTTACAATTCAGTTTTGTATTGTGAAGGTTCTCAGTTTGGTATCCATAATTTATCTTTGTTGATGCACTACTATTGCATAGTGTAGCAGTGCAACGTTGTAAAAGATAATATAAATACACATCGTGAACAAATGACTTTACAATTTACACGTTTTCTTATTTTGTAGATATTTGACAGTAGTGACTGCCCTATGTACCGAAGCGGATTTTATTTTTATTCCTGAAAGTCCACCACCAAAAGGTTGGGAAAAGAAGTTATGTGATAAATTATTACAGGTTAGATATTAGCAGTTGTTGTGGTAAACATTTTTTGCACGATTGGATTGTTATGCCGATTTTCTGCATGTATTTCCAAAAATGGTAAGGCACTTCTACCAAATTTCTATTACTAACATGTATGTAACTAGATTACTTACAATTGTATGGCAGATAATATTATTTAGTTATTTCTGCATTTTAGTTAAAAGGCACTTGTAAAATTACAAAAATACGTTACTTTCCTTCCAATCTTGCAAAAAAATTTAAACATTACAAACATCAAGGGTTTACCAGTTTTAAACTTTATTACATTTCACATTTAAAAAATTATTTGTGTGGTTTGCTTATGTTGTATTGAAAAATAATTATTTTTATAATGTGGTGAAGTAATAATGTGTGTATTTTGAAGTTAATTGTTTTCTTATGGCGAAAAATATCTTTATGTTTGCTTGTATCGAGGAAATGAAACGAATGACGGATAACATTAGTGCACTTTCTAGGAAAGTACTGCACCCAATGTTTATCGAGAAGTTGGTTGACAGAAATTAATGCATTTTAACTTATTAGTAACAAGTAATTTTGTCTGGTTAGAAAAGTAATTCAAGCATAGTGAATGAATGCCATTTTTACTAGCATATCTACAAGTGACTTGAAGAAGTCACCGATAGTTAGTTGTTCACATTCAAGTACAGAGGGTGGGTGGACATCTTTTGTATTTATTAATACACCATAATTTCTGTATAATTCAAGAACTTTTTTGGTTGATTTGCAAAGAGAAATGTGCCAATCTGCTGAACCACAACAAACCGGGACAATGGCTTTTCTCATTGTAGAACAATCAATTATTAAATTTTTGTTCACTATGCTTGAATTACTTTTCTAAACCAGACAAAACTACTTTTTCCTATTAAGCTAGAAACGCATTAGTTTCCGTCAATCAACTTCCCAATTACCATAAGTTGCAGTACTTTCTTAGAAAGTCTGATAATGTTATAACGGGTAATCGGTCGTTTCCAGCTTAGTTGTCTTAGACTAGTTATAAAACTTTGTCTGGCAATGCCATCTTTACTAGTATATCAAAGACTTGAGGAAATCACCGATAATTAGTTGTTTACATTCAAGTATAGAGGGCAGATGGATATCTTTTGTATTTATTAGCATGCCATAATTTGTGTATAATTTAAGAATTTTGTTGGTTGTTTTGCAAAGAGAAATGTGCCAATCTGATGAGCTGCAACCACAACGAAGCTCGTCATTGACTTTTTTCTTTTCTAAACCAGACAAAAATTACTTTTTACTATTAAGCTAGAAACTAATTAGTTTCTGTCGACTAACTTCTTGATTAACATTTGGTGTAGTAGTTTCTTAGAAAGTTTGCTAATGTTATAATGGGTCATTTATTTCATTTCCACTCTAGTTGTCTTGGACTAGTTTTAAAATTTTGTCGGGCAATACCAACTTTACTAGCATATCAGAGAGATAGAAGTCATCAATAATTAGTTGTTTACATCCAAGTATAGAAGCGGATGGACATCTTTTGTATTTATTTATACACCATAATTCATGTATAATTCAAGAACTTTGTTGGTTATTTTGCAAAGAGAAATTCGCCAATTTGATGAGCTGCAACCTCATTGAAACTGGTCATTGGCTTTTCTCTTTGTAAAATGACCAAGAATTTAATTTTCGTTCACTATGCTTGAATTACTTTTCTAAGCCAAACAAAATTACTCGTTAATATGCATGTATCGTTTATATTTGTTGCTCAATTATATTGAAACTATTAATACAGTGCATGTTACAGTAAAAATGTTTTAAAAATTTACTTGTGTAGAATTAAGAGTTTGATGACCAATATTTTAAGTTATTGATGTAGGATCGTGCAAGACAGCAAAAACAAAATTTGCATACGCAATGAATTAATTCTTAGTCAGTATAACATGTACTATTATTTTTACAATTAAAAATATTGAAGCACTCAACTTATACAGGGCGTCCCATTAAAAATGGAACCTTGAATAAGTGAAGATTCTCTGATTTGAAATAATACAATTAAACTAAATATGGTTAGGTAAGATGTTACTTGTTTCCGAAATACAGAATGTTCAAGTTAGCTGTTGATAACATTGTTGATGTTAAAAATATTCACACTCAAATTTAGATACTCATACTTTAGTTTATTTTCAATTGTGAATTAGCACAGAATATGGAACAAATTAGTTACAAACGGAAACTTCGTGTCTTAAAATGAATACAAAATGTGAACAAAACAACAATGTAACAGTTTTGAATTAATTACTTTAACAAATTTTGAATGTGTTCACCATTAACTTCTACATACTTTCTTAAACATGCAACTACAGATCATCTGATAATTTAAACAACATTCCCTTAAAATTGGATTTAAATGTATCTGATCATTATGTTTAATAGTTTTTTTTTATATAACTGACAAACCCTATCGAAGGTCAGTCACTCTCAAATCAAATTATCCACTTGTACAACTCTCACGCAAAGACATGCACACGAAATCTTAAGTACCTTAACTAATAGAAATGTCTTCTTTAAAAATTTTAGAACGAATATGATTTTTATTTTACCGTGTGAATTATTCTTATTGTCTTTTTCCATATCTTACAAATTTTTCAATTAAAAACCACTAAACATAAAAATTGTATTCCAATTTATATACCAAGAACGTCTAAACTTACATACAGGCCAGTCTGTACTGCCAACAAACATTTGGATATTAAAGCGGCAAATAAAGACACAGAACTCTTGATAGTCTCTGTAAAACTAACAGTAACATAATTTAATGCCATTAGTCCTAAAACGACAATGGAAAATCTTGTACATCCAAATAAAACAATACGCTTATGAAAGTCAAGTGGTTTGCTGAATCTCTGAAAAGGCATATACATACCACAAGGGAATACGTTCGAATAAATGCACACACTGCAATTGCTAACATCTGACATGCAGCTAATATGGTTGGATTTCCATTTAAGTAGGTTAATGCATATTTATTTAAGAGTAAAATAGATCCACTGAAAATGTACCACAATAACAAGAATGGAATTGTTCTATTATTTAAGAGACCCATTATAGAAACCACTACATTAGATCTGCATTCACTTTCAGTATAATTATTGCTGTTTAACTACCAAAGCTAATATGCAATTTTATCATATCTAGGAACTAATCCTTCCTTTTAAAGGAAAAGCTCAATTCTAATACTTAATTTTTTTGCACCACGCCAGTATGTTTAAGTATTAAAAATAAAATAAGCCCGCCACATGCTGTCGTTCATCGTTTTTAACCCCACTTCTGTACGCTTGCACTGACACCTGACAAGACGTAACAACTCAAAAATGACAATGTTTAATGCACTCTTTCAAATTCACATGACTTGAGACGCAATAGAAATAGGAACCGATAACAAAAGACGGATAATTAACTACGAAGTACACAACACTGGGTCCGTTATTGTTTCTTATCTATGTTAACGATTTTCCCAAA
This sequence comes from Platerodrilus igneus, assembly GCA_036346225.1. Classification (NCBI taxonomy): domain Eukaryota; kingdom Metazoa; phylum Arthropoda; class Insecta; order Coleoptera; family Lycidae; genus Platerodrilus; species Platerodrilus igneus. Next base: position 5,874,137 of record JARFIW010001690.1, read on the forward strand.
TAAATTCAAATAAATTTACTTACCCAATTTTAGAAATTAAACTATTTTCTGATTCTCAAGTAGTACTAACCTGGCTACAGACCCTTCGTGTTTGCTCAAGCCATTTGTAGGAAATCGGGTTAGCCAAATTCTGGAATATACTACTACTTCTCAGTGGCGTCACATTTGCGGAGAGTATAATCCTGCAGGCGCCGCTTTAAGAGTCTTTCTCCACTTCAACTGTTGCACAACGAATTGTGGTGACATGGTTCGTGCAATTTCAATTACGATTTTATCAATCTCAACAGCTCTTTTCTTTCTATAAGGGAAGTTCCCGAATTGAAACAAATTCCCATCTCGCTCATCGCTTCAGAACAAGACGATCTTTGTGATTTCATGGAGAGATCATCTTACAATTGTTGCCATCTTTGAGAAAAAATATTAGACCCCATTTCCTACGACGAATTCCGAAATGCTCTGATCACTTGTGCAAAGTTGACTCAACGTCTGTTTTTCGCTTCAGAATTATTACTATTTGAATAAAATAAGGATTTTCCTCTCTCTTTTAGAAAGTTATCGCCCTTTATTAATTCCCAATGATTGTTTAGAGTGAGTGGTCGCTTGAAATATTCTCAGTTGCCTTATGCTAGCAAGCATCCTATATTATTGCCTAAATGAGCTGCCTTATCTAAATTAATATGCAAACATTATCACATTTTTTAGAATAGAATAGAATAACGTTTTATTGGCGAATAAATTACACCAACAGGTGAGGAATTCAGCAGAGCTGGTTTTCAATTCCTCCCGTACAGTATAAAACATGTATACAAAATAATTATTAAAATTAATTTGGTAAACAAGTAGGTAAGTAAATGTATATTCTAATATCAAGTCCTTTTCTGCTCCTCCCATAGACTATTTTGAAACTATACGAAATGTTTTTTTAGTTTTGTTGCCGAATAATTCCTTGTATTTATTGAATTTCAGTGGAAAAACATAAGCAAAACAAAATTTAAATTTAGCAGTAACATGTGCAGGTATCATAAGACTAGAATTGTTTCTCAAATTTAGGCGATGTAAGCTAGATCATGGTTGTAATATTTCATGAAGGTAATTTGGTTCTTTGGTGACTATTATTACATATATGAGAATAGCCAGTAATAAATCTGTTCTTCTATCAAATTAAAGTATCTCTTTTGAGTTATAGTAGGGTGTTACATGTATCCTGCATTGTATATTAAACGCGAATCTAAAGCATACATTTTGCAGCACTTGTATTCTGTTCTTAAGATGAGATGTCAGATGTTTATAATATACAATGCTGCAATAATATAGATGACAAATAACTAAGCTGTTACAAAGTCCCCACTTAATATAAGAATTTAGTAGGTGCTTGTAATAACATACTGCTATTTTTTATTGACATGACTTTCAAAATTGAGTTCAGTGTCCAAGGTTATCCCTAAATATTTAACACTACCACTGATATTAATCACAGTATTGTTTACTTTCAGATTTACTTTTTGTAGCATGCTTGCCCGTTTACAGTTTGTTTTTGAACCAACACGCAAGGCCTCAGTTTTCGTTGTATTCAGAATTTACCCATTACTTTGCACCCACTTGCAGACTGCAGAAAGTTCTTTGTTCAATTGGATAATGGTGATATTGACAGATAATATGTCACTCGATATGTATATTGTACATCATCTGCATACATATGGTATTTGCATGTTGAAGATGACACTGAAGGAAGATCTGCTGTTAAGATGGCAAACAGGAGAGGTCCCAGAATACTTTCCTGTAGTACACCCTGAGGTATACAAAGAAACTGGGATTGAGATTTAACTAATTTAACAGATTGATACCTGTCCAAGAGGTAATTTGTAAACCAATCTAGGACAGTTGCCCTGCATCCATAGTAGTGAAGCTTTGCTATCATAAGACCATGATTGATAACATCAAAAGCCTTACTAAAATCTATGAAAAGTAGGTATGTAACCTTTGATTCGTCAATTGAGGTTGTTAAATCGGTTACAACTTTGGTTAGTGCTGTAACAGTACTGTGTCCTGTTCGGAAGCCTGACTGAAGTGATGGTAATATACTACATTGCTTGATATGCTCCATTATTTGAATATATACCAAATGTTCAATAACTTTTGATAGGATAGGCAATATGCTGATCGGCCATAAGTCAGAGCAGCTTTTATCGTTACATTCTGGCCCTTTTATGACCCAGTCTCTTATTCTCCAAACTTATTGGATTTTTGGGCTGCGCTCATAAGTTCGGTAAACTATTTACCATTGCTTGTCTTGTTTCCGATTAAATGCTAACCCCACTCAGCCAATAATGTCCAATCTGTCCCCTTCTCGTGTGCAACTAACTTGCGCATTTACTCATACCGGAGTTGATTTTACCGGACCCTTTTTAATGAAAACATCGTTTAATCATAATGCTTCTAATTGAAAATCTTATCTATGTGCCTTTGTTTCCATGTGCAGAAGAGCTATGCATTTAGAACTGGTTTCTGAACTTTCTAGAAACGCCTTTATGGCATCCTTTAATCTTTTTGTTTCTCGTTGCGGCACTCCCGATTCCATTTATTCAGACTGACAAAAATTTTATTGGCTTCGCTCGTATGCTGAAAGAAGCCAGTGAGTTTTTGTGTCAAAATCAAGAGGAAATATTTTCTGCAATGACTGTTCTCCAAGTTAAGTGGCAATTTAACTCCCCATATTCACCTAATTTTGGTGGCATTGGGAAATTTGCATAAAATTCACTAAAGCCTTATTACTACGAACTATAGGTCAACAGCCACTCACATTTGACGAGCTCGCCATTATATTTGTTTGTATCGAAGCCGTGTTGAATAGCCGACCTCTATCTTTCTATTCCTTGGGCGCTACTGATAGCCCTGATTACCTAACCCCTGGTCATTTTCTGATTGGGGGCCCAATTCTAAGTTTACTAGAAATTACTCTTCCCGAGAACATCAAATTACATTCACGTAGGCAACGCCTATGTCAAATCATTCAATCTTTCTGGCGCTGGTGGTTGAACGAATATTTACTTACTCTCATGTAGCGGACAAAATGGAATCGTTCCTTGGATGCCGACCTAAAGGTGGGTCATATGGTTTTCCCTCTAGGAATAAATACCTCGCCTTTGTCATGGCCGCTAGGTCGCATCGAAAGACTATTTCCCTGTTGTGATGGGGTGACTGGTGTTGTTTCGCTAAAAACATCTCGTGGTACTTTTTTTCGTCTTGGGAATAAAGTTATTCCTCTTCCTTTAGAGAACAAATGCTTTAATTTTCGTTAGGATAGTTTTAATTTACAAAAGTAGTCTTGCGTTTTTTTTCCTTCTTTTTGTTTTCTTCTTCCCACCTGAGTACCGACATGTTAACAGTACTCTGTGGCTAAGAGGAAATGCCTAGCTCTAATTGTTTCTTTTTTTGTAAAATTCTTCTTTTAGGTGGGCGGTATGTACGTGCCATATCCATTCCCGCTCGGAGCATTCTGTGGAATAATACAAATGCGTGTATGTTGGAAATCTAACTTGACTTTATGTAATTGTAATACTATCTGTTTAAATAAAAGGCAACCACCATTGTAACAAATGTATTTTATGAGCACACATTAACCACCATTTTTGACACGACAGCCATCTTTTCTCTAGTGTCCACCTACTGGTAAAAAAACATGAACTTATAAATTGTAAACATAGAATTCAAATTTGCATGTTCTCAAATGCTACGAATTTTTGAATTTTACAACGCCAACCAAGATAAACACCACCTAGTGACCATATATATCCACTAAACGATCGTGAATCTAAAGCAGTAGTCCAAGAGACGTTAGTATACATAACTAAAGCGTGCGAATTAGATTGTGATAAATTAGTACTATAATCCTTAGTACTTTCCAAATATTTAACAATTCTTAACAACTGATTATAGTAATCAGTTGTATGATTCGGTGGGAATTGTGCAAAATAAATAATGGAAAACATTATGTCCGGGCGAGTTCTGTTAGCCACAAACACTAAAGAACCCAACAATTCTCTAAACGGTACCTTACTATTGAAATCACTGTGTTTATGAAAAGCAACACCAACTTCGATGGGAGTGAATATAGGTATACTTAGGTCAAGGTCAAAACGTCCTAAAAATTTCTAAATATATTTACATTGATGTATTCTGTAACAGTGTTCAATATTTTCAATTTCTACACCAAGAAATTCTCGTATGGGACCAAGATGGGTTTCTCAAAATGTTCAATAATACTTATTTAGGTCATTTGTAAGATTTTCTGGTTATGACAAAACGCAGCCATATCATCAACATACAACAGTATTATGCACTCTGTATCCAACCAGAAAATACAAGGGCAATATTCTGAAAATAAAAATCCTTTACTTTTCAATATATCGCTAATATGATGATGCCAGTTTCTACTGGATTGTTTTAATTCATAAATGGATTTTCTTCCGTAACATAAGATTGATTATATATGTTCTTATATCGTTTTGGTATTTCCATATGAATCACTTTATCTAAGTTGCTATATAAGATAACACAAGTGACATCCCAGTGTCCATGCACAACAAGTAAAACAAAAAATAATTTAACTATATTAAATTCAACTACAGAAGTGAAGTCTGAAAAAATCAACTCCATAAACTTGCCTAAAACCATGAGCCACTAAACGAGCCCGAAAACGCTTTATGGTACCATCAATATTTGTTTTTAAACTAAAAACCCATCTACATGTAATAATTTTATGATTTGGTGATCTAGGTACAATTTCCCATACATAACGTTTTTCGTTTATAAGTAACTCTTCATCTATGGCCTTTTCCCATTCGTGTCTATATTGAGAGTTGACTACACTTTCATAATTCTCTGGAACTTGTACAAAACAAGCTAAGCTAGGTTCATCTTCATCAAATTCTCGAATTGTGACTGATTTATCTCCCTTTGACGGATCATTGAAATCAAAGTCATTAAGGTCATATACTATACCCGCTTCATTACAGAAAATTTGAATTTCGTTTTTGGATCATCATCTCTTTGCACCATAGTAATAGTAAACGTCAACACAATAACCATCTTTTCGAGGGATTTCTTTACGTTTCCATTCAAGATTGGTTTTGTCAGCAGTAACCTGCTCAACAGAAGTACCAATATTTTCGCATTGATTGTCTGCACTAAAAATACCAGTAGTAGATTTCTCCCCAACATCTGGAGTACTATCAAGAATTGAATCATTTGAATCCGAGTTTTTATATACATTTATGATTCCGCTGCTGTTACTCATATCCGATGCGGAAACAGAAGTAACTAATTGTTTTATACCTTTTATTCCTAAAGTAGATTCATCTACCTTTATATGTTTAAGTTTGATAACAGTATTACGAATCGGATCAAAAATCGTATAACCACGAGTAAACCTCGCATAACCCACAAAAATACATTTTCTAGGTTTAGATTCGAATTTGGATGTATATCTTTTAAGGAATATGTATAAAAGCAAGTGAACCAAAAACTCTAATAGGAAACACGAGCTTTCTGCCCTGTCCATAACTCATACGGAGTCATTTTGAGGTCAGTCGATTGTGGAATTCGATTTTTAGCATGAACGTAATATTGTTGTACCTTGACCCAAAATTTGGGACCTATTTGAGATGAAATTAACAAAGTTCAAACTGCATCCGTCGCATCTAAATTAGTCTTTTCAGCGACTTAATTTTGTTTGGGGCTGTAGACACTAGTACATTGATAATTAATACCAATACTACAAAAATAATCTTCAATTTCTGTAGCACAAAACTCCATTCTGTTATCAGAACGAACTGAAACTACTTTTAAATTCAGCATATGCTCTGACCGAGCAACAAAATCTTCGGCGATAAGCTTGATCCTTACTTTTAATAGGATAGATAGCTATCCATCAAGAAAAATCATCAATGATGCTCAAAAAATACTTGGCACCACCAGCACTAATTACGGGTGCTTCACCCCACAGATCCATGTGTAGCAATTCAAGAGGTCTACTTGATTGTATACCTGATAACCTTTTAAAAGGTCGTCACATGTGTGACAGTTAACATTATCTTTATTAATCCTGTCTATTCCTAATACTATTTTATCCTTTATAGCCCTATAAATATTGTCTGAGCTGATAGGTGCACATCTTTCATGCCACAACATCAAAAAGTTTAAATCTAATGATGTAACATTTAAATTGGGTTGTAAATTCAACATCTGCTGGGTTTTCTCTGCTTTAACAGCATATAAACGCTTAGATATATGAATACGAATAAACAACTTATCATCTGGTGTATAAACTTCGAGGAATTCCCTTCTACCAACAAAGTAAAAACCACTTTCAACAACGGTCCCTAGGCCAATCAAATTTTTAGACAGTTCTAGTACATGAAACATTTCTTTCAAATTGGCGTGTACCTTAGAATTATTATCACTATGCAAGTAAACAACTACATTACCTACACCTTTAGCTTCTAAACTACCTTTCCCTTGATTAACACTTTTATTTATTTCTCTAAAATCAACAAAAAACTCTAAATTATTAGAAAAGTGGTATGTTACACCAGTGTCTAATACAAATTCATATTCTAACACTGCTTTTTCCACATTATGTAGCTGCAAAAACCAAGCGCCTTCTATATTATTAACTGAACCCTTAGAAGAGGAGGATACATAGGCCCCTCTATATCTATTATTACTACCACCATTATTGCCAACAAAAGAATTATTCTGTGCTTAGACTTTACATTATTTGAAACAAACTGTTTATTATCAAATATTTTCTTTACTTTGCAATTCTTAGCAAAGTGACCCATTTTGTTACACTTAAAACACCTAATATTGGATTTTGCTACTAAACCCGCCTCAAAAGAACTTCTTACGTCAACTGCGAAAGTGCCTGAAACAGAAGGATTACCTACAGTTAAGTTTGACAACGTATTCTGTAGACGTCCTTCTTCTACCAACATAGCTGTTGCAACAGTTGTAGATGTAAACTTGTCGTCCGGTAGCTGGTACAAATTCTGTACGATTATGTCATACCGTTCAGGTAAACCACTAATCATTTTGTATGCCACATACAGGTCTTTAATCTTACAATTAACACTGCTCAAACATCGCTGTAAATCTCGTAGGCAAGCAATATATAATGCAATCGTATCACCGTCTTGCATAACAGCTAAAAAGAATTCCGTTAATAGCCTTCCTATCATTGCTTTCGACGATGGTTCAAAGTTGGACTCTAATGTAGACCATGTATCTCTCAAATCCACCATACCATTTACAACTGGCTTAACTTGTGCACACAATGACAGATATACAATAGACAACGTTTTGTCTCGACGACATTTGTATTCGCTTTTGTCTGTGGTTGTAACTAAGGAAGATAAAACTTTTTTATCATGTTCTGTTATAAATCCATATAGTTTATTAACACGCAACAGCATTTCAATATTTATTCGCCATTCGCGGTAGTTTTGTGTTCCTAACAAGCACGTTTTTCAACTCTTGACTATTAAGTGCCATTTTTAATAAAAATAAAACACTTAAAATAATTACTTTTACTTCAGACTTTAACCAAAAATCAATTCCAAATCAATTAATTGCACTTTCGACCGTTAATTAAAAATCACTTTCAAGACAATTAATAATACGTCTGGCTTGACACGAGTTATAAATTCTAACCAAAAAAATACGAAATCTGCTATTTCATTTGCATTATCAATTCACGCAAATAATGTTCCAAAGAAAAGTATAACAAGACATAAACATCAAAAACTTACAATATAAGCTATTTTTATCGCCGAATTCCACAATCTTTACAAAACATGTGTTCGAATTATTTGCAGTTTAACGTAATCCTGGGCCCATAACCTTGTGGAATAATACAAACGCATGTATGTTGGAAATCTGTTAACTTGAGTTTATGTAATTTTAATACTATCTGTTTAAATAAAAGCAATCACCATTGTAACAAATATATTTTATGAGCACACACATTCCCTCTCTCCGCACGCGCGAGTCCAGATATCGACAGTAGTCGGTCGGCAGCTCTCGTGATAGCAATAATTATATAATATAAACTGTTGCTAGCTGTGTCTAATCTTCCTTTCCTCTCGCTATTTTTCTTCAACCCCAGGCCAACAGTTAAAAAGAGTGATTAGTACCGCTCTAGTGCTTCAGGACTTATTGGTAAGTGTTATTATGCCTTTGTATTGTAAACTCCTATAAACTGACCTCACCCTCTACCCTTAATTAATACAGTCCATGCTCTACATCGGAGCCCCTTGTTTACGGCCATTAGCACTCAAGGTGATTCTATTTGCATCCCGTTACGGAAAACGGGTATTCTGCGACATACCCATAGCATGATTATTAGAAAACATTTTAAAATCCCTTAAATTATAACTAGACTTGCTTGTGTCTTCCATAATAATTAGTTGATATCAAATAAAAGGGAAATACGCAAATTTTATCAGAAATATGAAAACATAAGTTTCACCAAAAAATGTGAAATTTGATAAAATTTTCTTAAATTTTGTTCACTTCAATGCTTATTGACCCGTAACTCCACAACTGAGCTGTAAGATTGGCCGAAAAATTAAACGCGAATGCCAATTTAAATAATTGCACATGATTTCATAATTTATTCACATATTATTGTAAGCTGTCAAGTTGTCAACTGCCAAATATAAAAGCCACACTGTCTGCGCTTTATCAAAAGATGTGAAGGCTATCAGGGTTGCCAGTGGCTCAGCTTGGCAAGTGTATTCAAAACACCTACAAACCTTAGACCTGAATTCATATGCGAAAGTCGTTCATCCTTTTAACTAGGATACAAGGTTAGAAGCAAGATACATAAGAAACATTCAAGATTGCTACTAGTAGAACTAATATAGGCAAAAAGCACCGATAAATGTAATGTGTAAAAATTTCAACAAATGTACAATTAGCAGAGACATGTGTGTTGGTGCGTATTTCTCATCCCAAATTTTTCTTATTAAGTACTTATGGTATGTATTATTGTAATAGCTGTGCAAGATTTAGGTAAAAGGAAAATTAGTCTTCAGAGGTTAGGTGTAGGAACAGCATTATGCTGAACCTCGCCTTGTAATTTGAATATTGTTTATTTGAATAAAAGTTGTATTATTATTATTAGTATTATAATTATGTTAAAGAACTATGTTGGGAGCTATTGTATGTTTTACCATTTATCATTTGAAACAATATAACAACTTTATAACAAAACCTGGATGACCAAAAAATATTAAGGTAATGAAATTTAGGTAATACATAATATATGTGTAGGGTAATTTAGTTCTGAAATGATAAGAATGTTGGCTAAAAAGGATATTAAATCTATCTAGTCTTGTAATTTATTAGGTAGATATTAAGGCATGCTTTAGTATTTTTGGATTTTTACATATCTTCTGTTTGAGAACCTAATTTATTGTTTTAGCTGGTTTTTAATAATTTTTTTCTGTATATTTAGGAAAGAAGCATTGGTCGGCGTCTGAATATTATTATTGTTGCTGAAGGTGCAATTGATGTTGATGGTAACCCAATTACAGCAGAACAAATAAAAAAAGTAGTTGTTGATAATCTAAAACAGGATACACGTGTAACAGTACTGGGCCATGTTCAACGAGGTGGTAACCCTTCGGCTTTTGATCGAGTCTTGGTAAGCTATTGTTAGATGTACTTCATAAATTTAGGAATACCATGTTATAAATTAGAGCTGCCGTATGGGCGCTGAAGCTGTAATGGCACTTATGGACAATGATTCCAGTAAGGAAGCATGTGTAATATCTTTAGATGGAAACCAAGCAGTTAGAGTACCATTGATGAGTTGTGTTGAACGCACGAAAGCTGTATCAAAGGTATATTAGTACAAAATGAATGTATTATATTTATGTCATAATTAAATGTGCAGGCAATGGCTGATAAGAATTGGGATTTGGCTGTTGAATTAAGAGGAAAGTCTTTTAAACGCAATCTGGAAACGTTTAAGCTTTTAACACGTATAAAGCCCCCATCTTTTAGTCTTGATAAATCAAAGGTAAGCATAATCAAAAAGGTATAAATTGTTTACTACACAGTAAGCAATTGTTCTTTTATATAAATACACTAAAACATTTTAAATGCATATAGATGTTAACATATTTTCCAAAGTACTTAGATTTTTATATGCAACTTTTCTGTATAAATATTACAGATACAAACTTTAGTATTGTTTATATTCATTGCAGTTTTCCATTATCCTTCATAATATTTTTATATTTGATAGAGGCAACTATGTCATACACTTGTAGAATTGATTATTTATGAAACCTGAAACATAGAGTACAATTGTTGCTTTCTATTTACACCAGCTGAGAATGGCTTAAAATTAGTTTAGGTGAAAAATCCAACCTTACCTAATTTTATTTGCATTTGATTATTAGAAGGTACAACTTAGCATTTTAGCTAATTAACTTATAAAGGGTTTGAAAATAATATTAAAATCAACTGATTGATGTTACGAATCGACTTGATATTAACTATTATGTTATAGTTGCTTTTATAAATGTGCAATTAAAATTTATATCATACACAACACGAAAAATATAACCTCAATATAAACTTAGGGATGGAAGTTAGTATCTAAGGTAGATCTATAGGCACCTTATTTGGGGTAAGGGGATTGCAAAAGATCTAACTTTATCTAAGTTCCTTAGTAGTAAAAAGAATGTGTCCTCAACTATGATTATTTTAACTTAGGTTAGATTATCTTAGTTTTTGGGCAAATAGAAAGCAACAAATATTGTAACTATCAAGTAAATATGAGAGCTGTTGCTAAATAAAATGTTCATAATTAAAAAATTACTTTATTGCTTTTTAGATATTTCTATTTACAATCTATACATTTTTCATGCGAATAAAACAATCTCTCTTGCTGTTTTCCAAGATTTAGATAAAGCATTTGACTGTTAGTCAATCAGTAACTACTGGAAGCTTTAGATTATTTGGGAATACGAGCTCCTAATAAGCTATTGCAAAGCTATCTGGAACAAAGAACACGTTGTCAAAGTAGGCTTACAGTAGTGCTCTAAGTATAAAATATGGGGTGCCTCAAGGGACTATTTAGAGCCAATTTTATTTTCTATATATACAAGGCGTTCCTAAATATTATGTACATATGAAAGGGTGTGATTCTTTGACGAATTTTATGACTAAAAATTTATATAAAGATAGGTCCATAAATGCTTCATTTCTGATATATAGGGTGTTAAAGTATCAAAAATTTTTTGGGTTTCTCTTTATAGCTCCTGCAGTTTCGAGATATTAATATCAAATTTGAAACATAGGTTACACGTAGGACTTACATTATTGGGCATGTCGAATGGCTGTGAGAATCTACAGCGTGATAGTTTTTCAGGGGGTCATGCTCCATTTTCTCCCCCTAAACTTTCTTGAGGTGTGCCACTGGTGGATTTGTTACGTGTAGCTTTCCAGTTTTGAAGTTATTCTGTGTTTTCTGCAAAATCTTATCCGGTTCTCGAAATTAATTTCCAACTCGCTTTAATTCTTTGTCTATTTCTATTTCTGAATGGGTCGATTATATTATCTAGCAGGTGTAGTATGCATGATTTTGATATTGATTGTTTGTTTGAAGCTTGTAAAAGAGTAAAGTGAACGCTCTTGGTTTTGTTGTATAATTTTATAAGTGCGTATTGAGCATTTGTTTTAGGGGAGGACCTGTAATTATACGACAGAAGTTAGTGGCGTTTGTCCACTTCCGTTTGTGGAATTTATTTGCTTCTCCAACTCTTCGCTTTTGCAATAAGGCCGTCCAACGTACGTAATTATTTAGGTACAGTATTTGTATTCTAATTATTTTTCTCTCATTTTAGTGGCCTTTTTTTTGTACCATCTTTTAGTACTACCTGCTTTAGACTGCCGTCGGTACTACTCTTAGTAGTACCTTGTGTTTTTGCTTTCGATCACTGTTCCTGCTTGTTCCTTGCTTTTGTTTACAAATTTAAATTTGGTGTTCTGGAAGGAAGCAATAGTCGCCCCGCCGATTATCGAGCCCAGAGCTGTGTTGCTGCTACTAAGAGTACTCAGGACACCTGGATCTCGAAGGTCGTATACATATTTACCTTCATACCTGTTTTTTTTTGGTATCGCCTCAACAACCAATTTAAACTACGTTATCAGCTAAATTTATTTACGCTTTAATTATTACAAAATCCAGTTTTATCACAACGAAAGTTATATTTTTACATTCTTGGAAATTAGAAGTAACGTTTGATAAATTCTTGTGCTTTCCCCTCGGTGTTTACATATTTAATCACTATTCAGGCGAACTATTGTGTGTACTTTTTCTTTAGATACCGAAGTTTTGTAGTAACAATTGTGACCTACGTGTGTTTATCCTTTTTTTTGTGATCTGCTTTACTATTAATTTCACCAGATTTATATGCTACGTATTTTGCCTTATTTTTCAGGTTTATTTTTATGCTACGATATTTTGTTTTGTAAAAGATCCACCAACGGACGCAATATATTTATAAATTTTAGAGATTATTTATCTCCGCGCCTTTATATATAACGGATGAGCGGCATGCCTTTCGTCGCGTTTTAACTTGCGTTAGTTACATTCGCCTATTTTGCGGCACCCCGTGTATGTACCGAACCGTTCGTGTGTCTCCACGCACCACCTTATTTTCTCTTTTTTGGTATTGTACCACCTTAGGTGCATTATTTACACAATATTCTTATTTTAAGAGGAGCATCATTTTCACCAGTTTTGATCAATATTCACCCCCCTTTATATACCGTACTTTATATATATATTTTTTGTGCATTGTGTCACCTGTATTTGTGCCAAGTAAATATTATACGTGTTCCTTGATTTTTATTTTTATTATTGTTTTGAGTTAGCGCGTGACGATTGTGCCGCTTTGTGCTGCGTGGATATGGTATTTGGGAACTTGTGTATGAGTTGGAACCTTTGAGTCACAGTTCTATATTTTCTTTGTGGCAAGACTCTGGCGCCCTTACTCTTCGAGCTTCGCCATTCTGGTCCTTAGTCGAAGCCGTCAGCCCACGACCTCCTGGCTGAGCAAGCCACCCTCCCCTTCTGCCATCGTTACAACAGGGACCAATTACCTATCGTTCTATTTCTGGTTTACCATCAGCGGTGACAGATTTTAAAACACAAAATGAATTTTCTGTTTTGTTTAGAGACTTTTTAGTCTTTTGCAGTTTTTTCATATCTGACTGTTATTTAGGAAAATAATAAGAAACTATTTTCTGTAAATCGTTATATTAAAATTAAAATTTTTTAAGTGGTTCTAGTAGGCTCTGAATTAATTGTACATAATCTTTGTTTTTATTAATTTCGACAACATGTTGTATTATCAAACTTTTATTTGAGAGCGTGGCTCACACAGTCCCTAACTTAAATCTCCCTTTGTTGAGTAAGACATTTTGATATAGTTTATATCAAATATGTGAGTTTATTTTTTTGATAATTAACCCCATTACTAATTTCATTATTTTGTTTATCTAGGGTTCAGCCTGTTGATCTTGTCTGATAGTGCATAGATTTTCCTACAACTGCTTAAATCCCTGGGTTGATTGAATGAAAACCACATCGAGTGTAGTTTTATTACAATCTACAAAATTGTTTGGTGGACAAGGGTAGCTTGATAAGGTATCCACTAACACATTGTCTCACAATTGCAAATGCCAATTTCTGGGGAAAATATGATTCAAGGAACCCTAAGTCTAAAGTACGCCATTGATTGTTACATTCAATTGTTTAAAAAACATTTGTAACGTTAAAGCAGACGGGTTAGAATGAAACAGAAAGTAGATCGAAATAAGGGCCTGCACGAATCACGGTCACATATAAAAGTTAAAGGAAATTTGGAAAGACCAGGCTAACTACAAATGCGAAGAGTGGGATCGTTCACATAGACAAGAAAAGTACACCGCCGTTGATTTCTTATATTTACAATAAAAATAAAAATTTCTGTTTAAAAAATAAAGAGTTATAATCTACATACACTTTTTAAAATGAGATTCGAAGTGCGCATTTCGTATTGTAACATGTAAGCAAAACTAAACAGTAGTAAAAAGAATAATGCTTGGGCTTTCTTATAAGCCAGCATGTTAAGTTACAAATTTGACAAACCCAACGTGTGCCTCGATTTTCTTACTTAACTTTACCCCGGCTTTTTTTTTACTTAATTTTTTGCTCTGATTTTCGTATTTAGCTTTTAGCCCCCATTTTTTTTACTTAACTCTCTGCCTCAATTTATGGTTATGCTCTACGTTCTGTTCCGGCACATTTCCATGTAAAACTTGTTCTAGATTTTTGTTTATTTCAGTGTAACATTTTGGTAGGAGTTTTTTTTTCTTTTATCTATATACCTACGGATTATCAGACTTGCGTTTTCACTGGTAATCCTAATTATAGTCGAAACCGCTGGCACCCTACTTCTATAATGCTTAGTCGTAATCCTTTTGTTACGTCCTTACTAAATTTAATAGTTTTGTTTTTAGGTAAAATTTAGGTTTATTATAATTTATTCTACTGTTCTGTGGGATTTTTTATTTATTATTTTTTTTGTTTCTTCGTCACAATGGTTACTTGGGCGTTAGATGTCAACAAACTGCTACAACTGGAGTTGCAGTACGAACTGTCGTCTCGTGGGTTCGATCCGGATATTAAAGTAGAGGGAGTTGCATAAAGCGACTCTAAACGCAATTAAAATAGAAGCGGACCAATCATTACTAAAATTGTGTATACCATCGCTTTCGAAGACGATTATGAGGCTATTCGATGCGCACTTACGGAACTTTGATCATCCTCTGACGAATTCGCTTGAGATATCTGTTGTGTATTTTGTAATTCATAGCAATTGAGGTTGAACTAATAATTTATTGTAATACAAACATACAGCATGATGTATTAGATCTCGTAAGATTACAACAGTTAAGAGTACAATGCGAGAGAAGATTGACCATTTCGTATACGCGCTTCATATCAGAAGTGTCTCCACTGTTTCCAACGCGTTACGTGTATGTAAAAATATAACTAATAGCAAGTTTGCGTCTAAATCTGATGAGAAAGCCCTTATAAAAATAAGTTAATGTTTGCTCTACAAACCATCCGTTCCGATGTTGAGACTACCGTTAAAAAATTAAAGCATGTCACCTTTTTTGATTTTTCTCAGCAGCCTGCTTTTAGCCCACAAACTTTTAATGAATCCGCTACATCTACTGAGAAAGTCTCTTATCTTTCTTCGGATTCCGAACCAGATATGGATACTTCCGCTGTTACCAATGCTATAGTGTCTGCTAAATGGTATTCTATTACTATATTGAATATCTCATTCTCAGATGAAGGAATTCTACTTGAATTTGTGATACGTATAAATGAACTCGGCATTTCTCATAATATTTCTACTCAACAACCTTTTCTTTTTATTTCTGAACTACTTACAGGAAAGGTTCTACTAATCTTCTAAGCGCATCAAAGTTCTCTCACCTACTTGGGACGACTTCCATTTATTAAAGGCCGAATTTCTACCTGTTGATTACAATAAACGAAATAAATTCCCGAACTATGGGTTCTACTGAGACAGACCATTGGCTTTTACGTAGCGACAATGCAAAGTTTATTCTTACGACTGTCCGTTCCCCTATCGGAACCGCAACAATTGGAAATTCTGCGACGCAATTTAGCCCTCTATTATCAATCTTCTTTAGCACTATTAGAAATTACTTCCATTGCACAATTACTATCTCTGGGGAAAAGATTAGAATTTAGTAAATATTTTGTAGACATTTTCCGACTGCTGCTTTCTACTACTATCCCTAATTTGTTGGAACCCTCCTCAGTGTACACGCCTTCTGCATTTACGAATACCTCTTCTGTAGTTACTCTTACTAATCCTACCTTGACCAAACCCGCTTCTCGAACCAGTTTACTCCCTATTGCTGCCACCCTTCACTTAACCCAAAACCTTCTATTACTAAAATTCAAATACTACGTGTGGAACTTCAACCTCGAACATTAAGTGCTGGAATTGTGGTCAAGCCAGACACAAGTCTCCTCTCTGTCCCCACTCCCAACGTCCACATTGCTGTGGTTGTGACAAACCCAATGTTACCTTCCATAACTGTCCTGATCGTAAGAAGTCTTTAAACTCCAGGGCGAGTTGTTAAATGAAGGTCGCAACTCATTGGCACACGTTGGACGCCAAATTTGTAACTTATCATGCTGGCTTATATGAAAGCCTAAGCATTATTCTTTTTACTACGGTTTCGTTTTGCTTATATGTTACAATACAAAATGCGCACTTGGTATCTAATTATAAAAAGTGTCGGTAGAATATTAATTTTTTAAATAGAAATTTTTACTTTTATTGTAAATATAAAAAATTGATGTTGATGTACTTCTCTTGTCTATGGGAACCATCCCACTCTACACGTATCTGTAGTTAACTCAGTCTTTCTAAATTGCCGTAATTTTTTATATGTGACCGTGATTTGCACGGGCCCTCATTTCGCTTCCGTTCTGTCTCTCTGACCCATGCATTTTAGTGTCACATGTTTCAAAGCAAATACGACTGCTAATGTTGTTTTTTTTCGTGAATAAGTCTAGATGCGACATGGTTGTTATCTCCAGAAAGGCATTCTTTATTTAGTTGAATACTTGTAGGTACTCTTTTTGAAAAGTTGTCTTTAAATTTGAAAAATTATCGTAAAACTTGGGTTCATAATTGATGAAACCTAACCAGCCTCTGAGCTTCTTGACATTATATGGAGTGGAGAAATGTTGAATGTACTCTATTTGCATGGGGTTGACATCAATACTGTGTTTGAAATAATGTGACTTAAAAATTCAACCTTCTGTCTTGTTGAAGTGTGATTTTTTTAAAATTTAATTGTTAGATTAAAGTCACGTAACCTTTCCAATACCCTTTGGAGATTTACAAATACTCTTCTGGATTAGGTTAAAAGAATAATGTCATCTATATAAAGATAGGACAAAACTTTCAAAGTTCTTTTTCTTACCTACTTGCTTCATTCTTCTGACATTCTATGCTCTGACTCGCAGAATGTTCCCGACTCTTTTTCTAAACTTTTCGATCACATCCTCTGAAGTAGTCCCTTCCCGTAGATTCGAATGGGGGACTATTTTAACTCGGGAATTTTTTACCCCAGAGGCTGCCAACATCTTAAATAACAATTTAAGTACGCTGTGTACTTGGAAGGTAATGTGGTGGTTCCCATTGCCTTCCACATCGCAGTAGTGAGTCTTAGAATGCTATACAGACCCCTATGGTCTTGCTACTCTAAGTACCGAAAGAGCTGCTGTGCTCTTTCGGGAACCTGTCTTAGTCTGGTTCCTTACTAATTTGGTTAAACCTGTAATTTGGCCCTTGAAATCACTGGAACTCTCAAGCCATTCTACCCATTTTAGTAATCTAGAACTTCTTCAAGGTGCGGGTCCATTCAGAACGATATACTCTATTGATGCCTCTATATTAGTTAGGGCAGTCGTGGATTTTTGCTAGTGGTATGCAGGCATTGTAAATATAATAAATATTTATGGTTCACATTGGTTTAAAACTTGCAGGAGCTATATACACGTAAATCATGCAATTTAAACTGAAAGGACTAATCTTAAATGTTCTTGTGTCTTAGTGTGTTTGTACATTACCTTTTAACTTCGTAGTGGTGGGGCAAGGGCAGCCACGAAATATTTTTAATAGCATATTTTGTGATATGTCACATTTATGTTTATTGTATATTTATCCTATATTTTGCACTGAACTCGTGTTTTGAGGGAATTAAGTATTTTTTATTTATTATGCCACCTAAAAGGTTAGAGTTAGAGTTTTCTAAAATTTGTACATTGGAAATTTGTGAGTGTAGGCAACACGATACAGGGCAATCTTCATGCATTACCATTATTTAGATCCATGCCAAATCAATATAGAAAATTTAACAATCATTCTTACCAAACTCATTGATGCTTTCAGTGCATGCAGTGCAGATTTTAAGAAAGAATGTTAACATTGCCAAGTATGGTGTTTTTATTGTGCTTAACCACTCATGATACTTCGGTGCTGCTAAAAATGGAAATTTACTACTGGTACTGTAGCAAATCTATTGCATCTACAGTGACTGTATTCATTGATTTGCTTCAGAATCTTGCCTATAATAATGTTTTACTACCCAATTTTAATAAACTACACTACCTTTTAAGTAAGTGCAGTACAAGGTATTGGAAATTGCTTTGAGTGCAAATTTTTTTGGTGTATTTATATTACTTTCCATAAGCAATTTAGTAATTCTGTTTAAGAGCAACGTTGCATGGAAGGCCATTAAAAAATCGGAACATAAAAAAGACATTCATCGTTTGTCTTTTAGGGAATCGAACGGTTCGTAACTAACCTAATTTTTTTACAAACCATTTGAACTTTATTGTAATTGATTTAAAGCACGACTCGTTCATTAGGAGCTGCTTTAAACTCCAATATGATTCAATGCAATATCCAATCTTAATGGTTTGAAATACTTTTTAATACAATGTGCAATATTGTCATTCTTTTTTCAACTGATTTTACTCTTTATTCAATGATGGTATATATGCCAATGGCAAAATTGTCACCAAAGACATCGTTGGAATTTAACGAATGGTTTTGTCTAATGCAGTTTCAGTGGATTTAGAAATACCAATCATTTTTAAATAAAACTTTGTCCGAACCTTGTTCTATTACCAATTGAATGTGACTTTGTATAAATTGCTTAAGTACAGACCATGTTTCAAACAATGCACTTCAAATATTTTGACAAACTTGTTCCAAACCACAATATTTCATACATTTCATAGCACAAACTGGTTCCACCCATTGACTAATTTCATTAATATGAATGCATGGACACCATTATGCCTCTACAACAAAAGCTTACTAATTTGGTAGACAAATAAGTTTATTGGTCGATAGGTGTACCATATGCTTTTTAGACTGAAAAATTTTTTAGCAATTACAATTTTTGTGTTTTCTTCAATATCTAGTAAGTACATTAAAGTTGCTAATAATTGAGAACAGTTAGTGTCCTGTAACTTAGAATTTGTAATATTTTTTAAAATAATGCGAACAAATTTATTTACATTTAAATTTCCCCTGTGTCCTCAAGCCTACATAACCTGACACAAAGTTGTATGCTTCAAATTGTGCTGCATGAATGATGTTGCCGGTAAAATACTCAAATTAATAGTGGTAAAAAACTTACTGGGTGGAGCGATAAAGGCCCAGTTGGTTTTGCATCTCAGGTGTAGATCATGGGCTCATGAATTCTTTGGTGTGGTTCCCTCGATGTGGTCCAGCTGTCCTCGTCGACTAAGCCAAGATATTTTTGTAGATATAGGAAAGAGGTAAGGAAAGGAATCACTTCATCGAACTCGAAATTTCATGCGTGCATGTCCGTATTCATCCACAGTCAATAGTCAGGTGCCACTTTAAGAGGTTTAGTTCTCACCAACTACAGTCTCCCATCATTTCTTTCACATGCTCATATGGCTAAAACCGCTACATGCAACTGCATTTTAAATGCCTGGAACCGCAATGTTTATAGTTTATACAACACAACTCGTAGGCTAATGCCCTGAAATGCATGAGAACTTGATACTCCTGGGTTTTACACTAATAACCTTAAATTAAAAATGATAAAGTAAAACTTTCTCATGCAGGGTTTTAAAAATCCCTTAAACTTAAATAGTAAAATAAAACGTGAAGCCTTATATAAAAAAGAAACGAGACAACAAACCCAATAGAAACCAAAGATAAACTTCTTGAAGTTAACAGTTGTTTATTTGTTATTAAAGGTAGCATTATACAAGGTAAATTTTTAAAGTCTGTTGCCATTAATTCAACTTCTCATTGAACTGTTATTAGTTCCACAAGAAGTTTGCAATCTGATACTGTTCAAATATTTTTTGCTTCTGTAGAACACCTTATGGATCAGACTCTTGGGCATTTTTGGAAGATACAGAAAGTTGTCACAAACCTTATGCTTCTCTCGAAGACTTGATATTAAAGATGTAGGATAAAATTGTATTTATAGGTTATACTTTACTTAATATGTTTTTCAATGTACCTATGGATATGTTATTTGTATTTTTGTCATTTAAGCGTTATTTGTTTTAATCTTAATTGGCATTAGATAGGAGTAACATTATGGTTACAGACAATTGCGTTATCACTTCATGGGCGAGAAGTTGAGCTGATTTTGTGTAATGCTTGGAGAGAATAATTTAAGTTTTTAATAAAGACACCAAAGAAACTAAAAAAATTTGGAATTTTTTCATATTTTAATTTACTACAAATGAAAGTTAAAAACTACTTTCAAATTCAGATTCATGATATACTAGTGAAAAACATCTAACTTAATATTTTTATATGTTTAACTTTTGGACGAAGTTTTGTTCTATTCATATCGTACCTGCACTGATTATGTGTCTTTCATTATCTATTTGCAGATTTTTATTTTTTTTCTCTTAAGGAATGGATACTTTACAAATTGTTATATTATTGATTTGGTACTATGATGAAGTAATGAAATACTTGCTTTAAATTTACAGGCAGGTTTCATATTAGGTGTAATGAATGTTGGGGCACCAGCATGTGGCATGAATGCAGCCGTTAGATCTTTTGTTCGTAATGCTGTTTGCCATGGAGATACAGTGTATGCTATTCAAAATGGGGTTGAAGGACTTGTTACTGGAAATCTTAAAAAATTAAGTAAGTAAGCATGAAATTTGTTTAAGCATGCTATTGTTTTTGTTTTTTTTCGTATTCAGGTGTTGGTGTTCTATAGATTACAATTTAATGATAATAGCATGCGTCGTTATGCTAGTTACATTTTTGGTTTGTAATGTATGGTGTTTAGTAGAGCAGTTGTAATGTTTGCAGTTTTTTTATTTGTATGTTTAGTTTACAGTGTAAATATTTTTTTTGGTCACAAGTTGGGCAAGAAAATTAAACGCCACGTAAAAGTGCAATAAAAGTAACCTGAAAAGTTATCTGCATTTGAACAGTGACAATTATGACAAATTTTTTTATGAAAATAACTTTGAATTAATAATGGTGGTAGTCTGTTTTGGCTTAGACTAGCAACATACCCGACGACATCACAATTCTTATATAATTTAGCTTCACACATCAATCTCCACATAAGGCGAAAATGACTCATTGAATTGCTCATTAATTAGAATTTGCGTTAAAGTTGTCGTAAGTGTTAACAAACAGTGATAACTTACTTTCCTTTTAACTTTTTGCTTACAGCTATTCAAGTGGTTAACAATAAGTAGATCAGACAACTACTGATATAATACAGGGAGTTCATAAAAGAATTCCTTGATTTAAAGTTTTATTTGTACACAGTAAAGTTAAAATAATAGTTATTAAACCTATATAGTATTAAAGAGAATCTTCTCAATTTTTTTTTGATACCTAGTAAAGTTTATATGTGCACCATTTGTTGCTCTGGCACCGTCTAAACGATAATCAGTTTCTTCCCAGGTATTCAGCAGCATATCAGGCGTGATGGATGCTACAGCTGCAACAATCCTCTCCCTCAAATGAGCATTGTCACGGATCTTTTTGGAATAAACATTGTTTTTTACATGTTCCCAAAAAAAGAAATCTAGTGAAGTCAGATCTGGGCTCCTTGGTGGCCATGCACCACGTCTACCAATCCACCTGTAAGGGAAACGCAAGTTTAACGCATTACAGACACGATTGCTATTGTGAGTTGGCACGTTGTCTTATTGCAGACAATCGGTCCCTTTTCTATTTCGATATTTATCTGTGGGAAAACGTATAGTTCAAGCATTTCACAGTAAATATCCCCATTAATTGTCTTCTCTGCGAAGATGAAAGGTCCTACGATACGATCATGCATTAATTCACACCAAACATTGACTTTGGGAGAGTCTCGCTGATGTTCTATGAATTCATGCGGTGACTCAGACATCCCAATCCTACAGTTGTGTCGGTTGACAGATCCACTACGTGAAAAGTCGCCTCATCTGAAAACGTAACATTTTGTAGAAAGTTCTCATTTTCTTCAATCCTGTTCAAAATGTACACTGCTAAATCGAATCTTTTCACTTTGTCATTGGCCTTGATTTCATGCAGAAGTTGAATCTTATGCCCATGTAATTTAAGACTCTTTCGCATCACTTTGTACATGGTAGACTTAGGTATTCCCAACACCAAACTTCGCCTTGCCAATGACTTTAGGACTACGAATACAAGATGTACAGATCCATTCCACATTCTGTTCAGAGTCTGAAGGCCTACCCGGTGGCTTAATTTTTAAGACACTACCTGTTTGCCGAAAGTGATTATACCACTGCAGAATAATTTTGTTAATAGGTGCGGCACCGCCATATTCACGTCGATAATTACGCTGAACTGTGATCACTGAACTCGATTGAACAAACCAAATCACACACTGAGCTTTCTGCTGTGGCATAGCCATGACTGGTGAGTGGCGACTGCCGGCTGGCGGAAGCAGTAGCACGCTTCCCCCACCATGCTCGCTCTAAGGCCACGCACTACGATTGAATATTAGCAAAACAATATTGGCAATATACTGACCTGAAAGTTTATTACTGGTTTTGTTTTTTATTATGATTTTTTTTTAATCGAGGAGTTCTTTTATAAACTCCCTGTATATCACCATTCCATGTATAATATCTCTCGTAGCACATTTCATTCTAAAATCCAGCCTGCTCTAACCAGTTTGCATTGAAGTGTGTTGGTACAATCTGTGTATGCATAAAACCATACACCTGCAGATTGGTTGAGGGTAATGGATGTGACTCATCGTATGATGCCTCAGCTCTTACTAACACTCAGTCAAGCACTCAACCAACAAATCAGATGGAGCACCCTGATTATTGTCACAAGGGATTTTGTCACCCTTAATGGAATCAGGCTTCAGAATAAAGTTCCAACATTTGTTTGAACCATTAGGGATTCTCCTACATTCAAACGTACACACAGCCAACTTGAGTTAACGTATGCTATCCCATCATATGCAGGGATTAAGTTAAAAGTTGTACTTTTCACAGATCTTTGCCCAGAGTTAGTGTGTCATACAGCAGTAATTGTAAACATTATTGTAGTTTTTTTTTTATATGAATTTTCTTATTTATATGTGTTAACTGTTTCTATAAGTATCGCCATAGTTCAATAACTAGAGAATGATGAACTTCTGAATGGGAGTTTCCGAATAAGTCAGCAATATATATCTTGTTTAGAGTCAAGATTAGCAGTAAATTTCCAGATTACAGCATTTTGGTTGATATACTTCAAACTTCATTAAGATTATTTGTGAAGTATTTACCTGATTTTCTGAACTGAAATTGTACATAACAACCTATTAAGTATAATGTTAACCTAATTTATCATTTGAAAATTTTTTTTTTCTTATTTAATGACCTCTATTTCAAAACCATGACTTTCAGTAAAAAATTGTTTTAGATTAGGTTCCTAAGCTCAAATTCCATTGACCTAGTGATTTTTATGGTAATCGGGTAAAGGGGGAGTATAAGTAAATCAATGACAGAAAAGCAAAACTATTTTGAACATTAAATTTTATATCTGTATGCTACAAACTTAATTTGCTAACCTAAATTGACCATATTAATCTAATGAACACTAAACTAACATGTTGAAAGTGTGTATTCATCAATGACATTTGCCTCTGACATACATCCATCTAGGCGTTCGAGAAGCCATTTGAAAATCCAGTTTTTTTTAAATTCAGTCTGTTCGGTCTTTTTTATTATTTTATTAAATTTAATTTGAAGACGACTCGCTCCTGTAT
The DNA here is from genome assembly GCA_036346225.1 of Platerodrilus igneus. NCBI lineage: Eukaryota > Metazoa > Arthropoda > Insecta > Coleoptera > Lycidae > Platerodrilus > Platerodrilus igneus. Next base: position 5,898,071 of record JARFIW010001690.1, read on the forward strand.
CCTATTAATGTAGACATTGGAAATATGCATCCTGAATACCTCACCCTTTTATTACGAAGGTTACGCGATCAGGTTTGAACAAGTAGAAACTTGTTTTCGACGTGCCTGCACCCCTATATACAGTGTAAGAAGGAGTCGTAATTAATCGTTTGAAACGTGAAGACGTTATTAACGCAACATACAATTCGGTATGTTTTCAAGCTCGTTTCATGGTTCGTTATGTAAAACATTAATTATCGTGTAGTGTTCGGAATAAAGGGTTGTAATTACACAAGTGCTATTTATGGCCATAATAGTGCGAACTTTGTAAGTGAGAATAAACTGGTCGTTTAATGGATATTTCGTCTCGGCTTGCAGAGGAAGCACTACAACATCATAAACATACAGTCCATTAATTCGCGATTATTAATCGTTGGACCAGCAAATTTCGTCCTTCAATAATATCTCCAGGTATGTAACTTGATATATTCTAGCTACAACCTCATAGGTATGTCCATTGGTCGCTTCGCCAGTATATCGTTAACGGTGTAGTTAATGAACTTTGTACCCTCAGGGTATAGTGCAGCTGTCGTTGGTGTCGGTTGTATTCGTATCACGTGATTGGTGCGTGAATAATTCGTCGTTTGGTGCAGGTTGTAAACACTTGTGTTTGTTTACTTCAATAAAATCTTGTTATTCCTTACCTACAAACTTGGAGTCGCTTTCAAATATTAATATAATTAGAAATTTCGTCGTTTTAATAACTTAGATAATTTATGCTTGTTATTTAATATTCAAAATGAGTAATAAATTGGAAACGATTATTTTAGAAGCTAAAACAGCGTGGAGTAGATTAAATAGTATTCTTGAGAATATGAGAGAAATTGGTAGAGCGGAAAATAACTGTTGTGTGATAGACGTTTGGCTGGATTCTGCGAAGAAGTCGAATCAGATTTTAAACTTTTGTGTCAGACGGTCGTTGTGGAAGAGTCCGTGGAATTAGAGGAATATCGTGCTTTGAGGATAGAGATAGGTAATCTAGTTACGGAAATTAAAATTTTCGCTGCTAAATTTAAAGTGGAATTCGTGAAAGATGTTAAACCGCTTATTGGTATGTCAGCTACAGGACCGCATGATGTTGTTCCCGTTAGTGGTAACCTCCCCCTGCCTTTGTTAAAAATAATTCGCTTTTCCGGTAAGATTGTCGATTGGGAAAGTTTTCGATCAGTTTTTGAAAAATTGGTTCATGAGAATGATAGATTGTTGCCAATTCAGAAATTCATGTATTTGTTAGATAATATTGATTCGAGTACACATGCTTTGATTAAACATATTCCAATTGGGAATGATTCGTATCAAAAGGCGTATGACATTTTAGTAAATCGTTTTCAATCCAAAAGGTTATTAGCATCCACTTATTGGAACTCGCTTGAGAGATGTTCGAAAATTAGTACGGTAAATTCGCATAAACAATTAAGAAGTTTGATTAATTGTATCGATGAAAATTTGTTTGCATTGGAAAAATTAGAAATCGACTTGTGGGATTTCGCACTTTTTAATTTGTTATCCAAAAAATTAGACAGTGAAACTCTAAAAGGTTTGAGTTGGAGAATGTTTTAGATGTTCCTACATTTAAGGATTTAAGAGCATTTGTAGAAAGGCAATGTAAGGTGTTGGAAGTTAGTGAGATTGTTTCATTAGATACTTCTTCGAAAACTCGGGAAAGCATAAAATTCGGGGCTTCAGATAATAGAAAATTCGCTAGCGCATCGTCGGCGCCTAGAAATTCGTTTGTCGCTACTTCTACTGATAGAAAGTGCATTTTGTGTCAAGCTTCGCATCCATTGTATAAATGCAAGCAATTGTTGGATAAATCCCCTCAAGAACGCTATGAGGTGGTAAAAGGCACAAGTTGTGTATTCGTTGCTTAGGTGATGCACATTCGGTGAAAGATTGTCGTTGCCAGTGGAATTGTAGAGAATGTGCCAAAAATCATAATACCTTATTACATTTTGGAAATCGTCGGGCACCAGTTTCTCCGCAGAGAACCACATCAATTAATAGTTCGTCATCTTCAACTGAAGAAAGTTCGGTGGTTAACCAACAGGTTATTCAACAACAAACCACTACTAATTCGTTATTATCAACGTCGTTAGACCATACCACCACGTTGTTAGCTACAGCGGTGGTTTCGCACAAGATTATTCGGTCAATTACATTCTGTTCGAACTTTAATCGATAATGGAAGTATGGAAAGCTTTATTACAGAAAAATGTCGGCAGAAGTTAGGGTTAAGGAAAGCTAAAACTGAAGTCACGGTTCAGGGATTAGGTTTGAAGTCATCTTCAGTGTCTGGCAAGGCACTGTGTTTTGTTAGTCCACTTGGTTTATCGTCACCTCTATATAAGACTGAATGTTTTATCTTGCCTACGATTTGTGATCGATTGCCGTCTACTAAACTACCAATAAATAATTGGCCACATATTCAAGATTTACAGTTGGCTGATGCAAAATTTGATGTTCCGCAGCCAATCGAAATGCTTTTGGGAGCAGACGTATTTGCTCAAATAATATTAAATGAATCACGTTAGCAATGCATTTGAACCCGTTGCCATTCATACTACTTTGGGGTGGGTACTAACAGGTAAAGTGGTATCTCCTACTCATTCGCTTACTTCATTCTGTGCAGTGGTAGAACCACTTGATGTGGACATTAGTAAATTTTGGGAATTGAGAATATTCCTTCCACAGTGCATCGTTCGCCTGAGGAAGAGAAAAGTGAACAAGATTTTGTGAAAATTATTCGAGGATGAAACTGGAAGATTTGTGGTTTCATTGCCATTGAAAAATTCGGAACCTTTGTTTTGTAATTCTAGAGAAATTGCAGTTCGTAGATTTTGAGTTTGGAACATCGTTTATTAAAGGATTTGGATTTGTATTCGAGCTACAAAGAATTTATGAGAGACTATCTTGACAGTGGTCATATGACTAAGGTTAAGGTCCCTTCAGTAGATTCTTTAAAATGTAGTAATTTGTATTATATACCGCATCATGCAGTACATAAAGTAGACAGTACTACCACTAAATTGAGAGTAGTATTCGATGCCTCGTGCAAGGATGCTGCAGGTAATTCTTTGAATGATAATTTGTTAGTTGGTCCTGCTTTGCAAAAAGATATAATTGTATTATTGTTGAATTTTCGTGTACATCGTGTAGTCATATCTGCAGATATAAAGCAGATGTATAGACAAATTCTCGTGAAAGAAAGTCAGCGTAACTATCAACGCATTGTTTGGAGAGATACGCCCTCGGAATCTATTTGTGACTTTCAGTTAAATACTGTCACATATGGGTTGGCATCATCGCCATTTTTAGCATTACGTACCATCCAAGAACTAGCAAAGCTACAAGCATCTAATTTCCTCTTGCTGCAAAGGCCATGGTCGAAGATACTTATGTAGATGACGTAGTAACAGGTTGTGATTCGATTGCAACAGCAAAACAACTTGTCATTGAATTAAATGCCCTTTGTAAATTTGGAGGATTCGAACTGCGCAAGTGGTGCAGTAATTCGGTACAAGTTCTCGCAAGCTTCTCAAATTTAGGTCAAATGGAAACATCGTCATTTCAAGATAATGTAAACAGTTCTTTAAAATTTTAGGTCTTCAGTGGCGACCTTCGTCAGATGTTTTTGCATACACTATTCATGTGCAACAAAGACAATGTACTAAACGTAATATTTTGTCAGAAATAGCTAGAATTTTCGATCCGCTTGGTCTTTAGCGCCAGTGGTGTTTTTCGCTAAACGGTTTATCCAAGAATTATGGTTATTGGGGTTAGATTGGGATCAAGAACCTCATACTAAGTTCGTTCAAAAATGGAGAAAGTTTATATCAGATTTACAGGAAGCTTGAATATAGAAATTCCTCGTAGATTCGTTGGAGATAACTTACAAAAATAGAGTTACATGGTTTTGTGATGCCTCTGAGGCAGGATATGCTGCGTAATTTATTTTCGTTGTGTGGATATGGATCATAACATTGTCGTTTCTTTGGTATGTGCTAAGTCAAAGGTAGCACCACTCAGCAAGATAACATTGCCAAGATTGGAACTCTGTGCTGCAGTATTATTATCGGAATTAATTCATTTTGTCATGGTGACATTTAAAGATATTTTGGAGTTCGCAGATATTTTTGCTTGGTCGGATTCAAAGGTGGTATTAGCGTGGATTCAATCAACGCCGAATAAATGGAAAACCTTTGTTGCAAATCGGATAGCTCGTATCCAGTCATACGTAGCTCCTTCAAAATGGTATCATGTGGAGTCAAGTACAATCCCGCAGATTGTGCTTCTCGTGGTTTATTCGCTCGAGCTGGTCAACCATCCCTTATGGTGGGCGGGTCCTCCTTGGTTATTGGTTGCAAAAGGAATTGGCCTTCCAGTAAGGTATTAGAAATAGAGGATACGTTGCCTCACGGAAGAGAGAGTTACGAAAACATGTTTGGTAATTTCTCAGGAAAATTTCTTTGATTGTTTGTTGTACAAATTCTCAACATTACAGAGACTATTAAGAGTACTTTCGTTTTGTAGACGTTTCGCATGTAACTTGAGAGTTGCTCGTTCAGAACGATTGGTGGAAACATTTTATGTCAGGAATTGCAATCTTCATTGCATATTCTGGTGAAAATGTACAGTCGGAAGTATTTCAAAAGGAACTTGACAATTGTATTCATAAGAAACCTATATCAAAGCCGTTTCGCCCTTTGAGCCCATTTATTGATGATCGGGGTTTGCTTAGGGTGGGCGGCAGATTGAAAAATTCGCAGTTAGGTTTTGATGCCAAATATCCGTTACTTTTACCAAAGTCGCATAAATTGACGGAACTTATTATTATGGATTGTCATGTCAAATATTTACATTCGGTGTGCGCACTACATTATTTTGCTCGCTCAAAATTTTTGGATTATTTCAGCAAAGGGAGCAGTAAAAGCTTGCTTGAAAACTTGTGTTCGTTGTTTTAGGACTAATCCTCCCTTATTATCGCCTTCGATGGGAAATTTACCCTCTCCCCGAGTCACTCCAGGAAAGGCTTTTCTCAATTCGGAGTTGATTATGGTGGACCTTTAATATTACATTCAATAGGACTAGAGGCCCACGGATTACTAAAGCTTATATTTGTTTGTTTGTGTGTTTAAGCACAAAAGCCATTCATTTAGAATTGGCATCGAGTTTATCTTCGGAAGCATTTATCGCAGCTTTACGGCGATTCATCGCCGACGAGGTCGTTGTTTAAAAATATATTCGGATTGTGGAACTAACTTTGTGGGTGCCTCTCGAGCCTTGAAAGAAATGATGAAAATTTCAGTGGAGTCGGAAAGTATTGAATTCGTTTTAATCCGCCTGGTTCTCCTCACTGGAGGTCTCTGGGAATCTGGGATTAAATCTGTGAAAGGTCACTTATATCGTGTAGTAGGTGATCAGATTTTAACGTATGAGGAATTGTGCACAGTATTGGCGCAGATTGAAGCGGTGCTGAACTCACGCCCATTATGTGCGTTGAGTACAGACCCTAATGACCTTTCGTATTTAACACCAGGTCATTTTTTAACTCTCGGTCCAGTCTCGGCTCTACCGGATCCAGACTTATTGAATACCAAAGTGTCTCGGTTAGATCGGTGGCAACTGCTACAACAAATACACCAAACCTTTTGAAAGATGGAGTGTAGAGTATTTGCACACTCTACAACAAAAAATAAATGGTTTATTAATCAATCGAATCAGGTGAATATCGGTTCGTTAGTGCTTCTTAGGAAATGAACACTCCTCCATTAAAATGGCGTTTAGGACGCATCGTTGAAGTGCATCCGGTAATGATGGAGTTATTCGGGTTGCTACTGTAAAAACTAGCCAAGGGTTAATCAAACGACCACTGGTTAAGTTATGCTTACTGCCTGTACAGTAATATAGTTTTTGTTGTTATATATACTTACGTATAAACCTATTGTATTATCGTTTATCTTTAGCTTAAAAATAAGTTAGTTTCTAATTATTTTTGGTGAGCGGTATGTTCGGTCTTTTATTATTTTATTAAATTTAATTTGAAGACGACTCGCTCCTGTATCCTATTAATGTAGACATTGGAAATATGCATCCTGAATACCTCACCCCTTTTATTACGAAGGTTACGCGATCAGGTTTGAACAAGTAGAAACTTGTTTTCGACGTGCCTGCACCCCTATATACAGTGTAAGAAGGAGTCGTAATTAATCGTTTGAAACGTGAAGACGTTATTAACGCAACATACAATTCGGTATGTTTTCGAAGCTCGTTTCATGGTTCGTTATGTAAAACATTAATTATCGTGTAGTGTTCGGAATAAAGGGTTGTAATTACACAAGTGCTATTTATGGCCATAATAGTGCGAACTTTGTAAGTGAGAATAAACTGGTCGTTTAATGGATATTTCGTCTCGGCTTGCAGAGGAAGCACTACAACATCATAAACATACAGTCCATTAATTCGTCGATTATTAATCGTTGGACCAGCAAATTTCGTCCTTCAATAATATCTCCAGGTATGTAACTTGATATATTCTAGCTACAACCTCATAGGTATGTCCACAGTCCCTTATCTTCAAAACTCTTGCTTCCAACAAATATTCTTGTGTATTTAAAATCCTAAGGAGAAACTCCATCATTTTGTTGATTTTTGTGCCAATATGCAGATCGGGTTGGGAGGTATAAGCAAAAGAAAAACAGGTATTTCAGTCATTATTAGTATAACATTTTATATCTGTATTCTGCAAACACAGTTTGTTAAAAATTCAATAGTCAGAGCCATCATCAACTTACATTTCAATTACTATTTTTTCTATACTTATTTTTGTTCTGTAACAACTTACCACTTTAGAGTGCATTTGAAAAATACATAACCTTTCATTATCATGTGTAATGATACATCCATTAACCGTAAAAGAAAGCAAAACTTAATTAACCTCTTCTGACCAGGTTTTAATCTGAAAGTAATATCACCATTCCATTGCACTAAATTCGTAAATTGCCTTATACGACATATTGTAGAACCCAATTATTTAACAACTGACTAGAAATACCTAGCACAATCCCAACTTCTGTTTTCACCATTTCGAGGTCCATTTAAAATATTAAATTTACTCACAGAAATTTACTAACGCTACATCATCATCATCATTAAGTCTTCAGTCCTGGAACTGGTTAGACACGTACTTTCATTGTTTCCTATTTTGAGCTAACCTACACATTTGCATGAAATTCCCACAGACCACATCTTTCACTATCTGTGTGCAGTAGTCTAATCTAGGTTGACATTTGCATTTCTTTTTCCTATATCTGCTTGTAATATAGCTCGTACTATCCCCCAAAAAGTCTTAGAACGTATCCTGCCCTTCTATATCTCCTATTTTTTTGTTTTCCACAGGTATCTTTAATCCCCTACTATTTCTATAACATATTTGTTATTAACTTTGTCTGTCTATGTTATCATCATACATCTGAAGCATAACATTGCAAAAGGCGTCCTTTTCCTGTCTGCTTCTCCTACTGTCCCTATTGCATAGGTGTGCAGTGCTGTACTCCGCACATTTGCTTTCAACAATATTTCCTTGTTTCTATGTTTGTCGTCCTCGAACATAGCCACTGCTCTTTCTTGTTAGATACAGCTCGGTTCCTCTTCTATTGTGTTGTAAATATATATATGTTATCATACAACACCTTAACTAACACAGAGTAATTTATAGTTTAGAAATTATATGTGTACAAATTTTAATATTACCCAGTATTAAAATTCAAAAATAAATACAAAAAAATTTTTTAGCACTTGACAAACAGCCATATAGCTGTACTACAAAAATATATAAGAATCATTTAATGTATACAAACCAAATAGTGTACATAAATAAAAAATTTTTAAACTGTTTTGTATAATCCTAGCAAGATATGGATTAACATTATTGAAACCAAATGATTGTGTAGGCAACTTAATTATTGGTAATCTTATATTTGAGACATGAATATCGATTGAAAAAGGCTAATATGTTCAGCTGAAACGTTTGGAGTGTAATATAAAAAATAAACCATCCTATTGAATATTTACGTAGTTAATTAGACCTTAATACCCAAGAAAAAAATTAATTTCTTATATTATATATATATATATATATATATATATATATATATATATATACCTCCTATATTCAGTAGTATGCGAACGGAGTTAAGCAGCCTGCGGCTACCAAGATCCCCCAACATTTGCCGAATTGATAGTTTTCCAATAAATCCTTTCGCACAATCAAGATTAGTTGAAAATATTGCAAATCCAACACCTGTATTTGTTTATAATAATCGTCAGGTTTAAGTGCAATTACATTTTCTTCATTAGGTTTTCTGTCGTGGAACTGGTTGGACGCGTATCTCCACTGACTTCTATTCTGAACTAGACTACACAGTTCCTTGAAATTTCCACACCCTATATCTTACAATTGCTTGCATGTCACTTAATACGCATTTTTAGCATTTTAAAAGTTTCAAACTTCTTTTTTAATAATCTTATTCTTAAATGTAAACAACCAATTCTGTCGCTCTTCAAACCAATTATAATTATATTTAGAAGTTTCTATGGACATATTTTTCAAGCGTCAACCAAAATACAATTAAAAAAGTTCAGAAGAGTACAAAGAATTTGTAATTTAAGGGTTTCCAGATTAATTTCACTGATGAACTAATTATATCTTCGGCATGTTACGACACCTCGTTCTCGTGATTTATTCAACATAAGTTGATAAGTGAAACTTCATTTATGAACGTTTTCATTCACCAATGGATTGTGATCGAGGGCGTTTGGTCGGCACACGTGCATTGCCCTTGAACCATATTTTTGTTCTCCTTTTCATCGAAAGGCCTTCGTTTGCATTCGTTCTCAGTAATGCATGATTTTGTACTTGCCTACTTTTGTATTAATTTCATTCGCACTTAGTCCTTTTAAACTATCGCCCTTTGTTAAAATTCCACATTCCATTCACAGCCAATAGCGAAAGATTTCTTAAAAGTTCAATGTCTTCAGTTCCCATGAAGAATCATTAATTTTAGGGCAGCCAATTGTGATGGTATATGTTTTAATCATTTTGTACCATAGGTTGTATTTTTTCAAATTATGTTCACTGTTCTCGAATATTAAAGTAATCGAATTTCTCAACAAGTTGTAGGTAAAATTCGGTAACAGAATATTCATATTAACAAAAGCAACTTCAGTTATTCTGTTTTTGTATATAAAAAGTGAAAAGAGAATAAAATTACAAATATATTTTACTCCCGGTTTGTGTGGTTATTTTTTTCGCACTATAGGCATATAAATGTTAGTTTAAAATAGATCCTTTGGTGATATTTATTAAAATGTTAAAAAACATTTTTTGCATTCATATTTCTGTACAGTACAATTTTTCTATTTAGGAAAGCTCTTTAATGTATTGTAATATGACTGGGACATTAAAATGAAGAAATACTGCAGTGCCCAGCAAGGGTTTGGCAAAATTCAAAATTTCCTTGTAAACGAAAACTCGCTTTCTGGCTAATGTAGTACCTTCGGGTGGAGCATTGGAAAATCAAATGTAGTGTTTCTGTTTCTACATTAGGTTCTACAAACTTCAATAAAACCACTTCAAAGAATATCTCACTCGATCCTAACCTCAATAAAAATAACAATTTATTAATGTACAAAAATAATGTTGACTACAAACAAAGTGCTGAAAAGTCTACATTTATTTTTGTATCTATCGTACAGTCTAAATTTAGTAATGAGGATATCTTGGGTTTGCTTAGTAAATACAACATCGAAACTTCATCCTGTGGTGAATTATCTAGCAAGCTTAATAGTTATGTCTTTAAAGTTGGTGTAAATAAATTACATGTAAGTAAGAAATTATCAAATACTTTATGGAGTAATCATGTTATTGCCAAATTATTCAGATTTGAAAGTAGTCAGGCTCCTGGTACGGTTTTCATTAAATTTTTACAAATCAGTTTGTAATAGTAATACTCCTGAGGATACTTTTCATAAATTTCTTTGGTTCACAACCATAAATATTTTTTGTATTAATATTTAATCTTTAAACAATACAGTCAATGATCTGGAAGCCTTTTTTATCTCTATTCTTATTAAATATGACATATTATGATTAAATGAAGTGAACATTAAGAAGGATGCACTACAATTTGTTAAAATTAACGATTTGGTGTCAATTTCTACCTTCACCAGATCTAACTTTTTATGGGAACAGACTACTATTTTTGTTGACAAGAAATTTTATAACACTCATTTTGGAGTTGATCAATAAATACTCAATTCAGTTACATGCTGAACTGTGTGCTGTACATTTTAATCTCTCCATTGCAATTTATAGATCCCTAATAAAGGATCAATAGATATATTTTCTGAAACGCTTCACAACGTATTTAAAATTTGGGTTTGGCTTTCCAGCCACATTTGGTGGTTTGTGGTGATTTTAAGGTTATTTTGAATCTATCGAGAAAGTAACTTTGACATTGATAGATTTTTTTTATTCCTTTGGTTTGTACTGTGCTAGTAAAATAGCTACTCACTCGTCTTTCACATTGTTTGGAGACAATTTTCACCAACATATCATCTCTTTCTTGTACTGTGGTGAAGACTGGCTTGTTTGATCATTGTGGGCTGGCCACTCAAACAAACCTTAATGATAATGTTGAACTAATTAACACTCTTAAATCTTGCCGACCGTATACAGCTTTATGGCAAATAAATTTTTTAACCATCTTCTACTAATCCATTGGAATTTTATTGACGATATTAGTTTGAATACTAATGACAACTTTATTAACTTCATTTCCATAACTGCTTTTGCAGTTGATCGTTGTTTGCTAGTCACGCTTTATAGAGTAATGAAAAGCACTTCAGAAAAGTGGTCAATTGGTTTACAGATGACCTAAAGAACTTGTGTAATAATTACATACTTTTTGTTGAATTCAGCACTGCTTTTCGTAGTGCAGAACTCAACTACATGATAGAACATTAAAATATATTTAGCATCATACTATCAAAATGCAAAAATTAGTGCCGATGACAACTATATTCGTAGTGCTAAAAATAACAATAAACATAAATGGGATTTGATCAACGACTTGAATGTTTAAATTTGAAGAAGTTTCCTCCAAATGTGTCCACGATCACATCTTGTCCATAAGGAATTAGGATCAAAGGATAATATCTCTGGTAAAGCTTATTATTAACATTATCCCGTTAACTAAACTATTTAATATTAGTATAAAGAAAGCAGTATTTCCCAATATCCTTAAGCAAGCGAAATGCATGAAAAGGTTTATCTAATGACATTAACAACTATCGTCCAATTTCCTAATATTACTTTTTTGAAAATTTTGTATATATTTTAAATACTCAAATTATTTCTTATCGTGAACATAATAGTTTGTCATGTGCCGAGCAATTCAGTTTTCGCAAAAATTTGTCTACTAGTGATGTCTTAATCAAATTCGTAAATAAAATCTCAGCCGTCTTTGAGGATGGTAGCTATCCTACCGTTAAGTTTTATGACTTGACTCAAGCTTTTAATTGTGTTGATCATAGTGGTTTAGGTTACAAACTGAAATGTTTAAATTTTATTGACAATAGTACTAAACTAATCGTATCATATTTGTAGGTCCCAAAGTGTTCATTATCAGAACTAACGGTCTAACAGACGTGAAGTTTTTTTCTGAAGTTCCTCAAGGCTCCATTCTCAGTCTGATTCTTTTCTTATGCTTCATTAATGACTTACTCTCTTCTTTAAAGGCAATATGCTGACGATACCATCCTCTACAATCAGGACGATAATATTGTTCAACTGGTAGCTGATAGAGAGATCCTTATGCCTCACTGAATCATGGTTTAATGGTAAGAAGGATAAACAAAACTAATGATTTTTTCATTAAAAAAGAATTCTCTTACTATGGAGCAATCTGCTAGTTTCCTTGGTGTCACTTCGGATAGTAAATTAAGCAAGGACACTCACTGATTTGTTTTGCAAAAAACTTTGTTGAACTATTTACTTCATAAATTCTTTAGAAAGATAAGTTTTACCTGATGTTTTATTCTTGTTATCATGGCATGTTCTCCTGTCATATTTCATATGCAATAATTGTTCAGAGTCAATGTAGTGCTTCTTCAGGTGCATTCAAGCTTCAGCGTAACGTTGTTCGTATTATATGTAAGCTTGGATACCGTAATGACTGTGGTGAATGTTTCATCATCATCATTGTCTTCAGTCCTAGAACTGATTGGACACGTACCCTCATTGTTTCCTAGTCTGAACCAACCTACACATTTCCCTGAAATTTGCTCAGTCTGCATCTATCCCTATCTGTGTGCAAAAGTCTGATCTCGGTCTACCCCTACCTGTTTTTTCCTATCTCTGATTGTAATATATCCCGTACTATTCCTCAGAAATGCCTTAGAACGTATCCTGTCCTATTTTTTTTTCATTTTCCACAGATATCTTTATTCCTCTACTATTTCTACAACCAATTTGTTATTAACTTTGTCTGTACATGCTACCATCCTCATACATCTGAAGCCCAACATTCCATAAAGCTTCTATCTCTTTCTGTTTGCTTTTCCTACTGCCCCTATTTCATAGATGTACTGTGCTGTGCTCCACACTATGCTTTGAACAGTTTTCTTCTTGCATCTATGTTCGTTGTCTTTGAACATAGCTGCTGTTCTTTCTTGTTTGATGCAGTTCGGTCACCTTCTATTGTTTTACAGTTATGTACCCTATTTCCCTGATACTCGGTGGTATGTTGAAGAAGGATAAGCAGCCTTTGGCTGCCAAGTTCCCCCAGCACTTGAACCGTTGTCGAATTAATAGTTTTTCCAATTTATCCTTTCGCACAATCAACATTAGTTGAAAATATTTCACAACCAACACCTGTAGTTGTTTATAATAATCATCAGATTTAAAAGTACTTATTTTTTCGTCATTGGGTTTTACGCTTTGAAACTGGCGGACTTGTACCTCATCTTATTTATGTTCTGAACTAGCCTACCCAATTCCTGCAATTCTCCCAACAGCCTATATACAACTCGATTCCTTCTATTGTTTTCTAATGTTTCATAAAGTTTAAAATTTTAACTTTGCCCAGCCTATTTATTTTACAGCGTTTACATTTTGTTAAAAAAATATAAATCATGCAATATCAATACCATTCCGATATCCATCAATTTGACACTCGCAGTAAGGGTAAATTAGTTGTACCTTATCATAGACTTCAATAAAAGCAGAAATGACCTCAATTATTTTAGTTGTATCTTTTACAACACACTTCATACTAGCATAAAAGATTTGCCCTTTCATCAGTTTAAAATAAATTTAAAAAGATTTATGTTGGAAAATACTTCATATACATATCCGATTTTTTAGCTTTGGCTAGATCGTTTAGGTTGCATCTATGATATATTTCACTCTGCCTATCTTGTGTTGATTGTTTGATTTAAATTATGTATTTTGTACATGTATGCATATGTTAAATTATGATGACGAATTGTAATTCACATTGGTGATTCACACATGCTTAAATTAAATTACACAACTACTTTAAAGAATATAGGTGCATGCTCACTTTCTGTTCTCCGATATTTTTTTCAAAGTTCTTGTAACTATCTGTATGATATATTATAAAGATTTTAGTATAGATTTCACTTTTCTTTTTAATTTAACAATAAATTCTTTGTCATGTTAATTTTATGAAGTACCTGAGTTTATAGCATTTTCTGATCTTTTCTTGTTGCATTAAAATTTCAAAGCTTTGTTTAGAAAAATCTGAGTAACCAGTAAAAGTTTTTCAGTAAATCTGAAAACGTTTCTTTTAGTTTAAAATGAACTATAGTTTCTAAAATACATTTTAAATGGTTGGTTGCATGCTTATAAAAAGTAGAGTCATCTCTCACTTTTATCTGTAACTCTGTCTCATAATATATACTTATTTTATATTTTTGGCTTTTATTAATGCTTTTTATGCAACAAATACAAACAAACTAGGCATTTAAAGAGTATAACAAACATACATAATATAATTTAACAATTTAGACTGGAGCGATGTATCTGGATGGGTTAGTACTGGAGGCAGCTTTATTGGTACAAAACGCACTTTACCAGGAGACCGCTTAAGTATTATTGCAGCAAAATTATCAGAATTTGGTATCCAAGGACTTTTGATAGTTGGTGGTTTTGAGGTATCTTATTTTTTCTTTTAAATATGTATATAATACATTTTCTTTTGTTTTTAGGCCTTTCAAACAGGTTTAGAATTTTTAGATGCTCGGGCACAGTATCCAGTCTTTCAAATGCCAATTGTTGTTATACCATGCACAATTAGTAATAATGTACCTGGAACAGAATTTTCACTGGGTTGTGATACGTGTGAATGAAATTACAAGTATTTGTGATCGATACGCCAGTCTGCACAAGGTACTAAGCGCAGAGTATTTGTTATTGAAACAATGGGTGGATATTCGGTTATCTTGCTACATTAGCTGGTAAGTTTTCTTTTAATAAATTATAGCAACTGGTTTGTTGTATTCTGGTTAAATAGTAATACTCCTGAGGATACTTTTCATAAATTTCTTTGGTTCACAACCATAAATATTTTTGTATTAATATTTAATCTTTAAACAATACAGTCAATGATCTGGAAGCCTTTTTTATCTCTATTCTTATTAAATATGACATATTATGATTAAATGAAGTGAACATTAAGAAGGATGCACTACAATTTGTTAAAATTAACGATTTGGTGTCAATTTCTACCTTCACCAGATCTAACTTTTTATGGGAACAGACTACTATTTTTGTTGACAAGAAATTTTATAACACTCATTTTGGAGTTGATCAATAAATACTCAATTCAGTTACATGCTGAACTGTGTGCTGTACATTTTAATCTCTCCATTGCAATTTATAGATCCCCTAATAAAGGATCAATAGATATATTTTCTGAAACGCTTCACAACGTATTTAAAAATTTGGGTTTGGCTTTCCAGCCACATTTGGTGGTTTGTGGTGATTTTAAGGTTATTTTGAATCTATCGAGAAAGTAACTTTGACATTGATAGATTTTTTTTATTCCTTTGGTTTGTACTGTGCTAGTAAAATAGCTACTCACTCGTCTTTCACATTGTTTGGAGACAATTTTCACCAACATATCATCTCTTTCTTGTACTGTGGTGAAGACTGGCTTGTTTGATCATTGTGGGCTGGCCACTCAAACAAACCTTAATGATAATGTTGAACTAATTAACACTCTTAAATCTTGCCGACCGTATACAGCTTTATGGCAAATAAATTTTTTAACCATCTTCTACTAATCCATTGGAATTTTATTGACGATATTAGTTTGAATACTAATGACAACTTTATTAACTTCATTTCCATAACTGCTTTTGCAGTTGATCGTTGTTTGCTAGTCACGCTTTATAGAGTAATGAAAAGCACTTCAGAAAAGTGGTCAATTGGTTTACAGATGACCTAAAGAACTTGTGTAATAATTACATACTTTTTGTTGAATTCAGCACTGCTTTTCGTAGTGCAGAACTCAACTACATGATAGAACATTAAAATATATTTAGCATCATACTATCAAAAATGCAAAAATTAGTGCCGATGACAACTATATTCGTAGTGCTAAAAATAACAATAAACATAAATGGGATTTGATCAACGACTTCGAATGTTTAAATTTGAAGAAGTTTCCTCCAAATGTGTCCACGATCACATCTTGTCCATAAGGAATTAGGATCAAAGGATAATATCTCTGGTAAAGCTTATTATTAACATTATCCCGTTAACTAAACTATTTAATATTAGTATAAAGAAAGCAGTATTTCCCAATATCCTTAAGCAAGCGAAATGCATGAAAAAGGTTTATCTAATGACATTAACAACTATCGTCCAATTTCCCTAATATTACTTTTTTGAAAATTTTTGTATATATTTTAAATACTCAAATTATTTCTTATCGTGAACATAATAGTTTGTCATGTGCCGAGCAATTCAGTTTTCGCAAAAATTTGTCTACTAGTGATGTCTTAATCAAATTCGTAAATAAAATCTCAGCCGTCTTTGAGGATGGTAGCTATCCTACCGTTAAGTTTTATGACTTGACTCAAGCTTTTAATTGTGTTGATCATAGTGGTTTAGGTTACAAACTGAAATGTTTAAATTTTATTGACAATAGTACTAAACTAATCGTATCATATTTGTAGGTCCCAAAGTGTTCATTATCAGAACTAACGGTCTAACAGACGTGAAGTTTTTTCTGAAGTTCCTCAAGGCTCCATTCTCAGTCTGATTCTTTTCTTATGCTTCATTAATGACTTACTCTTCTTTAAAGGCAATATGCTGACGATACCATCCTCTACAATCAGGACGATAATATTGTTCAACTGGTAGCTGATAGAGAGATCCTTATGCCTCACTGAATCATGGTTTAATGGTAAGAAGGATAAACAAAACTAATGATTTTTTCATTAAAAAGAATTCTCTTACTATGGAGCAATCTGCTAGTTTCCTTGGTGTCACCGGATAGTAAATTAAGCAAGGACACTCACTGATTTGTTTTGCAAAAAACTTTGTTGAACTATTTACTTCATAAATTCTTTAGAAAGATAAGTTTTACCTGATGTTTTATTCTTGTTATCATGGCATGTTCTCCTGTCATATTTCATATGCAATAATTGTTCAGAGTCAATGTAGTGCTTCTTCAGGTGCATTCAAGCTTCAGCGTAACGTTGTTCGTATTATATGTAAGCTTGGATACCGTAATGACTGTGGTGAATGTTTCATCATCATCATTGTCTTCAGTCCTAGAACTGATTGGACACGTACCCTCATTGTTTCCTAGTCTGAACCAACCTACACATTTCCCTGAAATTTGCTCAGTCTGCATCTATCCCTATCTGTGTGCGAAAGTCTGATCTCGGTCTACCCCTACCTGTTTTTTCCTATCTCTGATTGTAATATATCCCGTACTATTCCCCAGAAATGCCTTAGAACGTATCCTGTCCTATTTTTTTCGTTTTCCACGGATATTTTTATTCCTTTACTCTTTCTACAACCTATTTGTTATTAGCTTTGTCTGTCCATGCTACCGTCCTCATACATCTGAAGCCCAACATTCCATAAAGCTTCTATCTCTTTCTGTCTGCTTTTCCTACTGCCCCTATTTCATAGATGTACTGTGCTGTGCTCCACACTATGCTTTGAACAGTTTTCTTCTTGCATCTATGTTCGTTGTCTTTGAACATAGCTGCTGTTCTTTCTTGTTTGATGCAGTTCGGTCACCTTCTATTGTTTTACAGTTATGTACCCTATTTCCCTGATACTCGGTGGTATGTTGAAGAAGGATAAGCAGCCTTTGGCTGCCAAGTTCCCCCAGCACTTGAACCGTTGTCGAATTAATAGTTTTTCCAATTTATCCTTTCGCACAATCAACATTAGTTGAAAATATTTCACAACCAACACCTGTAGTTGTTTATAATAATCATCAGATTTAAAAGTACTTATTTTTTCGTCATTGGGTTTTACGTTTTGAAACTGGCCGGACTTGTACCTTCATCTTATTTATGTTCTGAACTAGCCTACCCAATTCCCTGCAATTCTCCCAACAGCCTATATACAACTCGATTCCCTTCTATTGTTTTCTAATGTTTCATAAAGTTTAAAATTTTAACTTTGCCCAGCCTATTTATTTTACAGCGTTTACATTTTGTTAAAAAAATAAATCATGCAATATCAATACCATTCCGATATCCATCAATTTGACACTCGCAGTAAGGGTAAATTAGTTGTACCTTATCATAGACTTCAATAAAAGCAGAAATGACCTCAATTATTTTAGTTGTATCTTTTACAACACACTTCATACTAGCATAAAAGATTTGCCCTTTCATCAGTTTAAAATAAATTTAAAAAGATTTATGTTGGAAAATACTTCATATACATATCCGATTTTTTAGCTTTGGCTAGATCGTTTAGGTTGCATCTATGATATATTTCACTCTGCCTATCTTGTGTTGATTGTTTGATTTAAATTATGTATTTTGTACATGTATGCATATGTTAAATTATGATGACGAATTGTAATTCACATTGGTGATTCACACATGCTTAAATTAAATTACACAACTACTTTAAAGAATATAGGTGCATGCTCACTTTCTGTTCTCCGATATTTTTTTCAAAGTTCTTGTAACTATCTGTATGATATATTATAAAGATTTTAGTATAGATTTCACTTTTCTTTTTAATTTAACAATAAATTCTTTGTCATGTTAATTTTATGAAGTACCTGAGTTTATAGCATTTTCTGATCTTTTCTTGTTGCATTAAAAATTTCAAAGCTTTGTTTAGAAAAATCTGAGTAACCAGTAAAAGTTTTTCAGTAAATCTGAAAACGTTTCTTTTAGTTTAAAAATGAACTATAGTTTCTAAAATACATTTTAAATGGTTGGTTGCATGCTTATAAAAAGTAGAGTCATCTCTCACTTTTATCTGTAACTCTGTCTCATAATATATACTTATTTTATATTTTTGGCTTTTATTAATGCTTTTTATGCAACAAATACAAACAAACTAGGCATTTAAAGAGTATAACAAACATACATAATATAATTTAACAATTTAGACTGGAGCGATGTATCTGGATGGGTTAGTACTGGAGGCAGCTTTATTGGTACAAAACGCACTTTACCAGGAGACCGCTTAAGTATTATTGCAGCAAAATTATCAGAATTTGGTATCCAAGGACTTTTGATAGTTGGTGGTTTTGAGGTATCTTATTTTTTCTTTTAAATATGTATATAATACATTTTCTTTTGTTTTTAGGCCTTTCAAACAGGTTTAGAATTTTTAGATGCTCGGGCACAGTATCCAGTCTTTCAAATGCCAATTGTTGTTATACCATGCACAATTAGTAATAATGTACCTGGAACAGAATTTTCACTGGGTTGTGATACGGCTGTGAATGAAATTACAAGTATTTGTGATCGTATACGCCAGTCTGCACAAGGTACTAAGCGCAGAGTATTTGTTATTGAAACAATGGGTGGATATTGCGGTTATCTTGCTACATTAGCTGGTAAGTTTTCTTTTAATAAATTATAGCAACTGGTTTGTTGTATTCTGGTTAAATTGTAGATATTGGACGTGTTTGTGGTATTTTTATAGTCTTTATAAACGTCTCCTTTTAATAGAAAAATATTTAATTTTCGATTTTGATAATTTTGCTAAATTTCATAATATAGGGTATCTCTCTTGTTGTCCAAAAAAATTATGCAAAAATTTGCACTTACATGCAGTTGATGCATGCTGAAATTCATAATTATTTTAATTCTTACCAAAGTCTAAAACCTATTTTAACTTGAGTTTACTAATAGACAAATTATATTGTAATATTTATGTGATGACATTTATAGATTGAGTTCTTTCTCACAATTTCTGATATTGGTAGTGCTTCACCACCAATGCAGAAATGAAAATGTTTTATGCACTCTGGTTAAGTTACAGCACAACGAAAATAATAATGTAATAAGTTGTAGCGCCGTTTTTCACATGCGGACAAAAAATTAAAATCGACATGTTGCACTATATCAGTGTAAATATGTTGTTTAAGAAGCTTTTGTATTTTGTTTAAAAAGCTTTACATTTTATTGTATTATTTACTTTCAGGGGATTTTTAAACCCCGCCCGGGGAATTGTCAAGTATTATTATGTTAATTATGTGTTGCGTAAAAATCACACAAAGATTGGTTCTCACACAAGTCTAGACATTGATTTATAATTTGTGGTTTGGTAAAACGCATGTAAGACAGCTGTGTCCACCAATATGTATGAGATTAACCTATTGTGGCAAGGGATGATGATTCGTGGGAGTAGATGTGTTGAAACAAAGGGACTTTACTACCAGGCTTCCTCGTGTGGACGTGTTTGGTGGATTGGACAGTCGGCAAAGTGGTCCATTTTCCTTTTACCTTTTCTTATACCATTAAACAAAGTTCCGATTCTTCTTCAATAAAGGTTACCATACACAAAATACGGGGACATCTGGACGCTACCCACAGGGTAAGTGTATCTTTAGAATTTACATGACACATTTGTTTCCCGGGGAATTTGATCCCCGGTAAATTAGATTGTAATTACTTGTATGTAGCATTATTGTAGTGAAATTAATGTTTCAAAGTCAACTTGCATTGATAGGCAACATAGAACCATATAAAATATTCCTAGAACAACATTGGTATCTGTCAAGTGTAAACCCACCATAGGGTCGCCTCAGAACCATGTTAAAATCTGCCAAAGAGGCAACCTAAATCATGAGTTTTGCTCCTTAAGTTAAATATAAAAAAGTCCCTATGGTAACGTATTCGCACACTTCTTTAATAATCATCCTCTCAACCGTATAAATAGAAACATGTTAAAAAATGTTTTCCAATCCTCAAGTTATTGAATTTATATGAAATTTAACTATATAAAAATTAATCAGCTGATTTCACGTTAAGCATATTGGCTATCTCAAAGTTGCTTCCAGGAAGCAACACAAATTGAAGGCACTCATTCTTTTAAACTTTAAAACTTTCACCTAATGTATTCAAACCAAATATGGTAAATATTAATAAATCAAAGTCACCTTCAATTTATGTCATAAATGTCAAACTTGAAATATTTATTATTTTGACAATGATCCTAGGTAATGGATCGAAACATAAATAAAGACGATTTAATAACTATGACTGGTTTAATTTCCAAAGAAGATCAAGAAAAATACAAAACAAATCACAACAAACATACAGGGAGTATTTACTAATTCACCCTTGTATCTACGTTTACCCAGCAGATGGTAGACTTTACAAACATGGACATGAGAAAAAGATATTTGCACATTCATACTTATGGTGTGAATGCCATTCCTGACAAGAAAATGCCACACAAACATGATGTAATTATGTTATGCTTTGTATCACAGCATAACAAAATAAATTTCATCATCCTTATATCAATCATCATTAAAGTTGTTATGCTTGAATTCGTTAGTCAACTTTGCATCTTTGAATTTGACTCGCAATATACAAGTTTTGTGGTTTTGGCATAGGATCGCATAACATTTAACTTTAAAACTTGTTTCTACAACTTCGAAAGTGTTGTATATAGTTCTTTTTTCTTATGTAGTTTAAAATATCTCACAGAAGCAAACATGATACCTAGAAAATACGTGAACTAAACCGTGTCATCAACATATGTAGCAAATCAATAACCGATCAGGTTGAATGTACATTACATGTCAGAAGTTAGTGTACCTCTTTTCCAGTGGAGCACTAAATTAATAATTGAAACGATGGTTAAAAACATCAAGATGTGTAATTGGCAGTATTGTACCTTGTGCACGTGATACACAATTAATAAATGAATATCTACGATGTTTTGTTTTTAACCACTAATTTGCACTTTTATTTGTTAGTATACACCAATATTAAGTTGAATTCCCAAATATAATAATTCGATACTAATCTATCAAATCGAAGTTTAAACCAACACCCATCACTATAACTGCGTCCTTGGACATTGAATTATATAATCAATATATTTTGTTGATTTATTATTATTTGAGGATTGTCCATATTTTACATTAATAATTTCTGCATTAATTTACTTTTATTCAACAGTTTTATTTTTAAAACTACTATTTCCCGCACTTTTATACAAGGTAGGTTTAAATATTTTATTAAAAATTCTTTGCATAAGTCTGCTTAACCTAAAACTGTATTCTAATCTTACAATAAATTGGAGAACAGATTTTGTAAATGTTCAATATTATTTATATCAATTAAAACTATAATAGACCAATATGAGTTTTTGTAGGTTGTATTTAAGTATCAACCAATGGATCCCAAATTAAAAAAAAACGTTCTTTCTGAAAATAGGTCGATGATTAAATCTGTGATTGACTTTTTTGATAAACAGAAAGCTGCTGCCGCATGGACATTACTGTTGGATGAAGCAACTGAATTGGCTGGAGCTGCTGCTGGAAAGTCTATAGTATTCATAAAAAGAATTCGAAAAGAAGCTACTTCGAAACAAAATGACGGCATTAATAAAGTTACATTTGACGATTTTGATTTGGCTGTGTTACGACGAACAATTCACGAGATGTACAAAATCGATATGAAAGTTCCGACAATGCAAATTTAGTTGAGAAAATAACTGACAAAGTTGGCTACACATCTGAACCTGATACTCTCAGAAGAAATTTAAAACAAATTGGGTTTAGATTTAGAAAATGCAATGATAAAAGAATATTCTTAAGAGAATGATATAATATTGTGGCTTGGCATTCTCGTTACATACATGCATTGTGGGAAACAATGCCCTTTGTGAAAACAAGCGGCCTGTTACATACTTGGATGAAATGTACATTCATCTTTAACGTATGGTGTTTCCAAGTGCCCCGCAGTCTGAAGAAGAACCTGGCCTATATAAAGCTGATCAATGGTATATAATTCTACATACTGGTGGATGTTATGGTTTTTTAACAATGGGCTCCTAATCGTTAAATCAAAATCTAAGTCTGGAGATTATCATGATGATATGAATCATACTAATTCCATGCAGTGATTGGAATAACAGGTGATTCCAAATTTCCCTCCTGATGGAATTATCTTCATAGATAATGCCCCCTATCATAGCGTCCAAATCAATAAACCATCTATGACAGTTTCACATAAACAAACAATTTGTGATTGGCTTGACATTCAAGCTATACACATAACACATGATATGCGGAACGCAAAATTACTGGGTTTGGTTAAAAATGGGGTACGTAGTAAGATGTAATATGTTGACAAGATTATTAAGAATCATGGTCACACTGTATTACCTTTACCACCATACCATTGGAAGGTTAATGCAATTAAATTAATTTAGAGTTTGGTTAAATATAAGCTTGCTATGAATAATGTTGCACAATGAAATGAATGAGTAGAAGTTCTGTTTAAAAGTGCATTTGCAGAAATAAGTCGGTTAGTAGAGTATTACTGCAATTATAATTGAAAAAGTAAGACAGTTATTTAACAGTGCGGTATATTGTGGTATGTTGTATGTAATAAAGTAATTATTCTGCATTATCTTGCTTATTTACGATTTCTGCAGATAATTTTTTTAATTACCATACTATTTACACTTTCATAGCTTTAAGTAAAGTAAGATTAAATTGCAACCATACTGATAATTTTATTTGACCTTGAAATTTTTTACTTTTACTCTGGGTGTACTCTAAAACTAGCAGAGCCATTATACCACCCACCTCCAGGTCTCATGTTTGCTTCTGTGGACTATATGCATCTTCTAATCTTTGTAGAACCATCTTTTTAAACCCTTAGGTTCATTTTAAAATGCCTGTATTTGTTTTTATCCAGCTTTCTAGTGAGTCTTGTTAATACAACGTTACACTTGAAATCAATATTAATTTATTCTTTTCTGTACTCTTTTTTATTAATAGCCACTGATTATTCCTTTTTTATTGTTGAAAGCTTTTCATTGCTGTATGTGATCTTATCTTTTACTTGTATATTTACTTGGGATTCAAGGTATCTAAAACTTTCTCTAGTTAATCTTCGTTTTGTATAATTTTGTTCCAATAATTGCTCCTTATTGCTTTCTATGTATCGAATTTCATGCCATATTTTCTCAGACCTTTCTAAGTTCTATATATATTTACAATTATTTTCTCGTCTCATGACCTCTTCGGTAATATTAAATGCTTGTGAGCACGACACTTTTTTTTATATTTACGTTATAAAAATTCAATTTTCAGTGTTTGGAGCTTTATAACTATTTCTATTGCTATTTGTATTTTTACTTCTATTTTTATTTATCTTTTGTTTATATATAATTTTTCTTAGTTTCTTCGTTTGGAACATTGTGCGTTGATAGATAATAAAAAGCACCATGTATGAGTTTTTATTAATCTTGTAAAGTTTTCAAGAGCAACATCTAAAGTGCAATATTTTTTGTGATTCCTATCTGTACTAAAAGGGCAAGATCATAATTTTAGTTTTTAAATTCGTTTGAGTTTTAGTTTTCTGTTTGACTGTTGTCTCTGTGCACTACTGTGAATTAAGAAGAAATGCCTTGTGGCAGCAATATCTGATCTGTGAGCGAATTTTGTTTTTAAAATGGTCACTGCCACGGACAACACAGTTGACCTCAAATGTAATGTAGTTTTACTTTTTTCAGTATGGTTGCTGATTGAGAGTGTTGTGTTTGTTGGCTTGTTAGGTAACCTATATAATGTATTATGCAGTTGGTTTTTGTATTTGTGAATATGGTATTTTGCTATGGAGGACCAAAACCTGCTATGTTCTAAACCAAAGCGTTTGCAATATGAATATATTAAGCCATTAACAGATATTAAATTGAAACTGTGCAAATCAAGATTTGCTGGTTGATTACGAGATGTAAAATTGTAAACCCATTACCCTTTTTAGGATCTCAATATTTTTACTTGAAATATATTGTAACGAGGCGCCGCTTGGTCTACACTTGGCCAGAATAATACAGCTGAATGTAAATGACGCATCTCCACACAGGATAATTGGTAGCCACCCTGTGGTATGACATCTTCAGATGGACTTCATTGACAATTTACAAGAGGTTGCATTTAAGAACTTTATTAAGCTTACGATAAGAACCTTCTAGATGTTATCTGCACAATTCCAGTACTTTTTTTTAATAGTCCAGAATTATTGATTATATAGGTAAACTGCCATTCATGAACATCGGTTAGTTTAGTTTCAGTTCAGGCTTTGATCATAAGACTAGTTTTTATTTCAGTCTTAATCTATAAAGTTATGATATCAAATAAATTAGCGTTAACACGGTTTTAAAATAAATAACTCTATGTGACATAAATTATTGTAGTGATCGATATAAATTAACACTTAGTGCTTCAATAGTTAATTATTGCAATTTGATAGTAATTAAGAAGAGAGCATGCATTGTAGTCTTAAGAAGTTAGTACGCGTACTGTTAGCGATTACTAGAAATAAACTGTTGTGCGTTAGAATTTTACTGTAGCTATGAGTAGTTGAAGAGGCTTGTACAATCAGTCGATAATAAAAAACCGGTGTTATTGCAAAAGAGTTATCATTACAATGTACAAGTAGTGCCTTACTTGGTAGGTTGACATTGGTGTTATACCAGGTATTGTGGTATGCATTAGATTTTCATTCAATGGTGAGATGTTTTTGTTCTTTTCAGAATACTCACAACTTACATCAGGTCTCTCGGAAATAAATCATCCTCTATTCAAAAGTAAAATGAACTAATTATTTATTATGCTCTACATCGATTGGTTGTAATGTGGCTACTTAGTTGCAAGAAAAGAAGAACATTAAGATATCTCAAAGTATGTAAATACATATCTTAAGACCTATTTTAATTTTTATTGGTATAAATAATTCCATTTAAGCTAGTAAACCCGAGACTTGAGTTTAGCAACGAAGGTTCTTGGTTGAGGAGCAATATTTTTTTGTGTCCTGGTATCTGTAACATGTAACCTTTTGGCAGTGGTGTAGATTTAACTGCATAAAGTCTAGTCCCACCATTTCAATTAATTACTACTTACAATTATACATCAGTACCCAGTGATACTTTGCTGCACTCTTCTGCTAGCCACTTGACTAGAAGAGGGTCGAATTTTGCTTTTCCCATTCTATTCTCTGTTTTTAAACTCTGAGGAATGTTTCAAATGTTTTGTGTTAAAAGCTGCACTTGTGATTCGCTACGTGGAAGGCAAGTTTACACTGTGAAATTACCGACGTTTTCTGGGGAAACTGTGACTGTATTTCCATAAATGTGAAACAACATCTTCTAAATTATAATTGAATATTGAGCACGTTCGGTAAAAAAGCAGCTTTCATTACCGCTATCAACTAATAGCATTTTCTGTTGGACACACAGTTCTGTTACACGAAAACATGATCCTTTTATATCTTCTGAATCTACAAGGCTATAGGAATGCATGCACAGTTACTCCTTTCAAACACTTGGGCCGTCATCGTGCTTGTGTCGAAAATTATGATGAAAGTGTTATTAAAACTTCAATTCGAAGATTAATACGTAGTTTCTTTTTTGAAAACTAACTGCCTACTTTAAACAAAATCGTTCAAGAGTTGAGAAACACTCCAAATTTACCACAAATGAGTCGTTCATTTTTGTACAAATTTTTTGAAACAAATTAATTTCCAATATTTAAAAGGCAGCCACAATAGTGTGTTAATTGAACGTGACGATATTAGAAAATATCTGCTTATTATTAAACAATTTAGGAAGGAGAGTCGACCTATGTATTACAGTGACGAGGCATGGATTAACTAAGGCCATACAAATCAAACACTGTGGGTAGACGACAACATAAGAAATCGGAAGCAGACGTTTATTGAAGGGTTATCGACTGGAATCAAACGACCATCTGGAAAAGGAGAGCGACTTATTATGGTGATAAGGTTTACAGAAGGTTTTGTAGAAGATGGTTTGTTGTTTAGGGGGTCATTAGTTATCATAGTGCTGCCTTCAGTAGCCTGTTAGGCATTTAAGGGACTGATCGTCCTTGCACCAGATCCAAAAGATCTTGCACAAGTACATCCATCTTTTGAATATAGGTAGAGTGTAATTATCAAAAATGGAGAACACATATTCAATGCCTGGATATAAAACTTCAGCCTGAGCTTTTGCTATTTTACTCCACGGTTCGCTTTGTGTAACACAGCCACGTGGAAGTGCCCATAACCTGTCTGCTCATGCCTGCAATTAGAAAAGCAAGGAGCATTGTTCCTACAGCCCTTTTTCAGGAACCCGACTTGTGGTGGGGCATTGCTAGATTTAAGCTTCTTGTGCCTACCTGGTTTGGTATTATGGGTTTCTGAGGTGGATGGTTTGGTAATGGAAGGTGTTTGTCTGTTACCATAGCTTGACTAGCTGCTGAGTCAGCTGTCCACACAGTGAACGCATTGTTGGTAAATGAATTGTCTCTTTTCCCTTCTGTACTGTCTCACTCGTATGTTTGTCTACATAGTGAATGCCTGTGTTGTTAAACGAGCCGTTTTTTTCTCCTCTGTTCCTGTTCCACTGATACATTTTCTTTGTAGGCATTCTTGTCACATCATTTAGCTGATATTGCTGTCTGGGTTGATGATGTTGTTTGTTGTGCCTTTTTTGGCTTTACATTTTAATTTAATATTTAAATTTAGAGGATTTTTAAACCCAGTATTTTTTTTTCACATCCTTAATTTAAGTTTTTACATGTATGTTTCACGATTATATCTTCCCACGCAGTTCAGGACATTAACATGCAAGTTATAGTATGTAAACTGCATATGAGTGTGCTCCCAGGCTACAAAAATGCGGCTGTGGTTAGCAGTTTTGGCATTTGGAGCTTGAAAGAATAGTGAGATTGAGAAAGCTCGTGAAGTCTTTTAAAAGAGGGAACTTTGCTGTCGACGTTTGGCGAGGTTGGATGTATGTGTGGTTAAGTTTGGCGAAGTGATTCCTCTTCCTACGTCTGTACCTTCGTATATTTAAAAATACTCGTGCTTCGTCGTGCTAAATCTGGACCGCATCAGAAAGAAACACAAAGAACCCATTAGTTTATGAATTGTACCTGAGAAACAGGAGATAGCTTTGGTTTTAGTAAAAACCAGGTAAGCTATTAAGTTGTTTTTATTAATTTGTGTCGTGACGGTTGCTCAAGCAATCGAATTTGTGGGCGTATAATTCTTTTTACGTCAGGGTCAAGCGCGATTAATCAACACTGAGAAGTACAGATTCATTGAATTTGTACCGGAATTACCGTAAATATAATGTTGATGCACGTCAATAAATTTAACACTGACGCTCTCTGTATATTTATTGTTGAGAATTAATGTTCTATTAGTGTCTAGTTGGTTTTGGTTTACTGTTCTTTGATAATTATAAAATGTATTTGATCAAGGTGCTTACAGTAATAGTTGTTATGGTTACGGGTTTTTTAGGTACAAGTTCTATTTGTTATGTCAAATAATGTAATTTCAAATTAATTATATATTTACAAGCAAAATGTGTTTTTTGTGCTAACAACAACGAATGTATACAGAGCTATCGATGGAAAACATTTTGTATACCTTTCCCTCAGGATTCATCATATGGTCGACTTCGAACTGGATATTTTAGGTCAGGAAAACAAGGAGTAATTGGCACAAAGGCACATACAAACGGTCCTTCACAAGCAGCACTTTTATACAAGAACTCTTCACTAGTAACGTCTTAAGCCATTAAGGATTTTCTTCGACAAGGCAATGGTTTATGGATTGTTGCAAGGATATTTACAAGGGTGAAGATTCTACACACTGATTCAGTTACAGGTTAACACTGAACAGAGGATTATAAGGTCAGATTCGTCCAGTTATTTACGTAGTTGCTCTAATGCTTTATTAAGGTTGGGTTCACGAACTTGTATCGTGGTACATTTTTACATAACAATAAGGTATAGGATCTTGGATACAAAGGGCAATTTACAATTCTACATCTGTATCGGTGTAGTAAACAAAGGCTTAAGTTACACTAACAAAACCAGGTCAATAAACGTCAGGGGCTTTGTCACAATTGGTGGTTTTACTACAAACCGTGCCAAGTTTGCAAGCAGTTACTACTAAAGAACATTTGTTTCTAAGGTTTATATTGAATACATAAATATTCACAATTAATTAAGGCTAGTTGTTACAATAGGGATTATTGTAAGGCTAGATACCTGTATAATAGGTTACTACAAACTAACAATTTAAACGTGGTATACAAGGGGTTAGGAGCTATTTACAATTCTGCCAGTGTCACTGTAGTCTAAACATAATGGCATATAAGGACATTAAGGTTCAAAAACGAGGTAGAATTAAGGCTAAAATAACTAGAATGGAAAACTATGTCAAAACAAATGAGCATAATTTAGAGATTGATACTAATGAATTTCTAATTAGGGAATCTATGCTAGTTAAAATTTACGAAGATTATGATTGTATTCAGGATCAGTTAGAGGAGCAGGAACCTGCCGAGGAGGAGGATAGAATAGCTGTAGAAGTACAATATACCTCACTGCACAGTAAACTAAAAACAATTATTCAAACTAGGATGGGTTCAAACAATGCCAGTAGAGTACAAGCGGGTGCGTCAGGTGTAAGCTCAAATAATGCAGTTACCCAGTCAACATTCCCCACCTCTCAGGTAAGGTTACCCAATATAAATATTCCTATCTTTTCAGGTCAGTATGAAGATTACAATTCATTCATTGAACTTTTTACGTCATTAATAGATTTAGATGTTCATTTAAGCATCATCATCATTAGGTCTTCAGTCCTAGAACTGGTTAGACGCGTACCATCATTGTTCCCTATTCTGAACTAACCTACAGATTTCCCTGAAATATGCACAGTTTGCATCTATAACTGTCTGATCTAGGTCTACATCTACCTCTTTTTTCCTATCTCTGCTTGTAATATATCACATACTATTCCCCAAAAATGCCTTAGAACGTATTCCGCCCTACTATTTCTCTTTTTCCCCAGATATCCTTGTTCCCATACTATTTCTGTAACTTATTTGTTATTATCTTTGTCTGTCCATGCTATCGTCCTCATACATCTGGAGCATTTCAAAAGACTGCTACCGTTTTGTGTCTGCATTTCAGCCAACATTTTTAACATGTTTCTATTTATACAATTGAGAGGATGGTTATTAAAGAAGTGTGCGATTGCATTATTGAAAGGCTTAAGTAGTCGTTTTTTTTATATTTATTTTGAGGGGAAAATTCATTATGATTTAAGTTACCTCTTTGGTAGATTTTAACATGGTTCCGAGGCGACTCTATGGCGGGTTTACACTTGTCAGATACCAATGTTGTTCTATGAAGATTGTATATGGATCTGAGGCGACCCTATGGCGGGTTTACACCTGTCAGATACCAATGTTGTTCTATGAAGATTGTATATGGATCTGAGGCGACCCTATGGCGGGTTTACACTTGTCAGATACCAATGTTGTTCTATGAAGATTGTATATGGATCTGAGGCGACCCTATGGCGGGTTTACACTTGTCAGATACCAATACTGTTCAACGGAGATTGTATATGGTTTTGAGGTAACCTTATTGTGGATTTATACTTGTCAGATACCAATGCTGTTTTACAAGGATTGTTAATATGCTTATTTTTATGTAATTAGTTATTTTATGTATAAATAGAAATCATGTATGTAGGGTGTATTTCATGTTAATATTGCAAGGAAAACCCAGGAAAACTTGCAATGCTACCTAGATATTGTGGGCATTTGATTTTCATTTGTTATTTCTTTTGTTATTTCTTTTAGTAATGGAATCCATTGTTTACTGAAAGTCACGGATTCGTTTGCAACGCAGTTATTTTTATGTAGGGTTATATAGGCAGTTTCTTTGATTTTGCGTTTTGGTGGTTTTCTTCTTTTCTTCTTTTCAGGAGTATGTTCCTTTCTATTGTTTTCTAATTTTATACCCTATTTTACCGAGATTCAGTGAAGGAGGTTAAGCAACCTGTGGCTACCAAGATCCCCAACACTTAGACATTTGCCGAAATAATGGTTTTCTAGTAAATCCTTTCACACACTTAACATTATTCGAGAATATTGCCCAACCAATTCTTGTAGTTACTTATAATAATCATCATGTTTACGCACAGTTATCTTTTCGTCATTAGTTTATCCATCGTGGGATTGGTTGGATGCGTACCTCCATTGATTTCTATTCTGGGCTAGCCTACACATCTCCCTGAAACCTCTACAGCCTACATCTTTTACTATCTGTGTGCAGTAGTCTAATCTAGGTCTGCCTCTTCTTCTCTTTTTTCCTATCTCTGCTTCTAAAATATTCCGCACTATTCCCTCATGCCGTAGTATGTGGCCTATCATCCTATCTCTCCTATTTTTACCGTTTTCCACATATTTCTTTCTTCCCTACCATTTTAGTACCTCTTCGTTCTTAACTTTGTCTGTCCATGATATCTTCATCATACGCCTGTAACACCACATTTCAAAGGCTTCTACCTTTTCTTGTCCGCTTCTCCTACTGTCCAGGCTTCACAGCCGTACAGTGCTGTGCTCCACACATATGTTTTAAGCAATCTTTTCCTTGTTTCTATGTTTGTGGTCTTTGAGCACAATAGTTGCTTTTCTTGTTAAATGTAGCACGACCTTGTGCTAATCTTTGTTTTATATTTTTGTGCTTTTCCCATCTTGCGTTATTTGGCTTCCTAGGTAGCAGAAATCCTTAACCTCTTGTAAGTTCGTGTTAAATACTTGTATTCTTGTTTTGATTTATTTTCCCACCTTTGCAAACTAGAACTTTAGTTTTAGTTTTGTTAATTTTCATACCGTATCTCTCTGTTAGAACCGTTTCCATTTCATTAAGAGCCGCTTCTAACTCTTCCTTGCTAGATGCTAATACCGCTATATCATCTGCAAATCTAAGCATATCAATTTTTGTCCCTGCATAGTAATTCCAAATGTCTTTCTGCATTTGACAGTATTCATTGCCTCTTCTATGTACAAGTTAAAATCAATGGGGATAGGGCACATCCCTGTCTCACCCCTTTCCTAATGTTTACTTCTATACGTTCCTGCTCTAATTCTATTACTGCTGTCTGCTCTTTGTATAAGCTATGTACTATTCGTCTATCCCTATAACTCATTCCAATCCTTTTGAGTATTTCAAACATTTTTTCCAATTTACATTGTCGAATGCTTTTCCAGATCTACAAACCCTATATACATGCTTTCCCTTTTCTATTGTTTTCTCCATTATCACTCTCAGAGCTAAAATAGCCTCCGTGTTCCCCTGTTTCGCCTAAACCCAAATTGGTCTTCTCCTAGTATTTCTTCAGCTCGTTTTTCCATTCGTCTTTGCACAATTCTAGTTAATATTTTTGACACGTGTGCTGTCAAACTTATTGTTCGAAAATTTTCACATCTATCCGCCTTTCTTTTTGGTATAGTTACTATGATGCTACGTTTGAAATCTTTGGGTATCTCGCCTGTCTCATACATATAGCTTACAAGTTGGAAGAGACGTTCTGTTACTGCTTGTCCAGCGGCTTTTAGAGTTTCTGCTTGCACCTTATCTGTACCCGGCGCCTTACCATTTTTCAGACTCTTTAATGCTAATTCAAACTCGTCTCAAGTATAGGATATCCCAAGTCATCATTTTCAATGTCTGATTCCTGTTCTAATGCAGTTAGTTCCTCTCCTGCATATAAATTCCTATATATTCTTGCCATCTACTCACTTTCTCTACGTTTTCTATAATGACGTTTCCTTGTGCGTCCCTTATATTTTTGCTATACGGTTTTATATCCCTAAAATTCATTCTAATTAATTTGTATGCTTCGTCTGTCTTTCCTATTTCCATCTTAGTTTGTACTTCTTTGCACTTTTCATCAATCCATTGTTCTTTAGCTTTCCTGCATTTTCGAATAATTTCCCATTTTATGGCTTTGTATCTCTGTTTTCCTGTTTCGTCTGATTTATTTTTGTATTTTCGTCTTTCTTCTATTAAATTCACGATATCCTTTGTTATCCATGGTTTCTTATTTTCTTTTTGTGTATACCCCAAAATATCTCTGGCCGCCATGTCTAGGCTGGATTTAATGTTATTCCATTCTGTTTCTACTTCCTAAGGTGCTTACACTAATAGTTGTTATGGTTACGGGTTTTTAGGTACAAGTTCTATTTGTTATGTCAAATAATGTAATTTCAAATTAATTATATATTTACAAGCAAAATGTGTTTTTGTGCTAACAACAACGAATGTATACAGAGCTATCGATGGAAAACATTTTGTATACCTTTCCTCAGGATTCATCATATGGTCGACTTGAACCGGATATTTTAGGTCAGGAAAACAAGGAGTAATTGGCACAAAGGCACATACAAACGGTCCTTCACAAGCAGCACTTTTATACAAGAACTCTTCACTAGTAACGTCTTAAGCCATTAAGGATTTTCTTCGACAAGGCAATGGTTTATGGGTTGTTGCAAGGATATTTACAAGGGTGAAGATTCTACACACTGATTCAGTTACAAGTTAACACTGAACAGAGGATTATAAGGTCAGATTCGTCCAGTTATTTACGTAGTTGCTCTAATGCTTTATTAAGGTTGGGTTCACGAACTTGTATCGTGGTACATTTTTACATAACAATAAGGTATAGGATCTTGGATACAAAGGGCAATTTACAATTCTACATCTGTATCGGTGTAGTAAACAAAGGCTTAAGTTACACTAACAAAACCAGGTCAATAAACGTCAGGGGCTTTGTCACAATTGGTGGTTTTACTACAAACCGTGCCAAGTTTGCCGAAGCAGTTACTACTAAAGAACATTTGTTTCTAAGGTTTATATTGAATACATAAATATTCACAATTAATTAAGGCTAGTTGTTACAATAGGGATTATTGTAAGGCTAGATACCTGTATAATAGGTTACTACAAACTAACAATTTAAACGTGGTATACAAGGGGTTAGGAGCTATTTACAATTCTGCCAGTGTCACTGTAGTCTAAACATAATGGCATATAAGGACATTAAGGTTCAAAAACGAGGTAGAATTAAGGCTAAAATAACTAGAATGGAAAACTATGTCAAAGCAAATGAGCATAATTTAGAGATTGATACTAATGAATTTCTAATTAGGGAATCTATGCTAGTTAAAATTTACGAAGATTATGATTGTATTCAGGATCAGTTAGAGGAGCAGGAACCTGCCGAGGAGGAGGATAGAATAGCTGTAGAAGTACAATATACCTCACTGCACAGTAAACTAAAAACAATTATTCAAACTAGGATGGGTTCAAACAATGCCAGTAGAGTACAAGCGGGTGCGTCAGGTGTAAGCTCAAATAATGCAGTTACCCAGTCAACATTCCCCACCTCTCAGGTAAGGTTACCCAATATAAATATTCCTATCTTTTCAGGTCAGTATGAAGATTACAATTCATTCATTGAACTTTTACGTCATTAATAGATTTAGATGTTCATTTAAGCAAGGCTCAAAATTCTTATATTTAAAATCGGTTTTAAAAATGAGCCGCTATCATTAATAAAGGATTTACAGATTACAGATGCAAATTATGATGTGTCTCTTGATTTGCTGAAAAAGCGTTATGATAATAAGCTGGTTACAATAAACT
Source organism: Platerodrilus igneus (assembly GCA_036346225.1). Classification (NCBI taxonomy): domain Eukaryota; kingdom Metazoa; phylum Arthropoda; class Insecta; order Coleoptera; family Lycidae; genus Platerodrilus; species Platerodrilus igneus. Next base: position 5,932,402 of record JARFIW010001690.1, read on the forward strand.
GTCACATACGGAACTTAATGGAAGTTCAACTAACAAAGGGTAATCCAGCTAGTTTAAGAGAATTTATAGTCAAGATCAAACAGCATTACAATGCGTTAGAAGCGATAGGTATATCTGTAAAGAATGGGATCATATTTTAGTTTACATTATGTCCTCAAAATTGGACTTTAATACTCACAAGGCATATGAGTTGGAAAGAGATTCACAAGTACTGCCAACTTTTAACGAATTTCTAGATTTTAGAGAAACGCTGCCAAGCTCTAGAAGCCTTGGCGACTCCTGAATCTAGGCAAAGGTCACTAGGTCAAATTATCATTCAGTATCTGATGCAAACTCAGATTATAAGGGAAGGTGCGCATGTTGCAATTTAGATTATCATCCTCTTTTTAAATGCAATAGATTTTCAAAATTAGCTTTGATTCAAAAAAGGGAATTTGTTGCAAAGCATAGGTTGTGCTATAATTGTCTTGGTTCTAAACACAGAGTTAGCAACTGTAAGTCAAGTGGATGTCAGGTTTGCAAGGGCAGACACCATAGTACACTCCACGAGGATAAGGAACGTAAATTTGAAGCAAGTCAGGACCCATATAAGAAAGGTTCTGCACAATCAAATAATCAAGAAACAAATACTCATGAAAATGATCCGCTTCCAGCGACGTCATCTTCAGTAGCAAACACGTTGGTTGAGGTAAAATCCTCTCCAAACACTCCATGTTTGATGTCTAACACAAACAAACAAATTCTTTTAGCTACGGCTATGGTAAATTTAGTAACTCATAATGGATCTAAGGTAAAGGCACGAGTTCTATTGGACTCTGGCTCACAAAGTTTGTTTATAACTTTGCACGCTGCAAACAAGTTAAATTTGCAGATCAGCTCCACGAGCATTCAGGTTTCAGGGATCGGACAAAGCACTGTTCGTATTTCAGAAGCCATTAAGGTTACAATTGATTCTCAGAGACCCAAGAAAAAGGTTTCTACGGTTTGTGGCATTCTCAAGAAAATCACTTGTCCTTTGCCGCTTACTTACATCAATATAAACGAGTTACATATCCCAGATGATTTATTCTTGGCTGACGAAAGGTTTTTCGTACCTGGTGAAATAGATGCTTTATTAGGAGCGGACGTGTACTTTGATATAATTCAATCAGGACTTTTAAGGTTAGGTGAAGGTCTTCCTGTCCTACAAAATAGTTTGTTAGGCTGGATTGTAGGTGGAGGCATTTCTAGCACACAGAACTCTTGCTCAAACTTGAGCGTGGCTTTATTTTCACAAGGGATTGATTTAGATACATTAATTTCGCAATTCTGGAAATTAGAAGAGGTTTCTAATAAAAGACACATGGCCCCAGTAGATAGAATTAGTGAGGAAATTTATTCTAACACAACAACAAGGATTGAATCAGGTGTTTTTGAAGTAAGATTACCGATCAACCCTGATTACAGTGTCTCCTGTTTAGGTGACTCACTTTCAAATGCTGTTAGAAGGTTTTATTCACTAGAAAGGAGATTTGACAAAGATCCTAAGCTAAAAATGGAGTATAAGGCATTTATAGACGAATACATAGCTCTAGGGCATGCAAGGGACATTAGCTTGGAAATTAGTCAACTTGAAAAATCTATTATGCCAACTAGGTACTACTTTCTTCATCACTGTGTTGTACGCGAGGATAAGCTCACGACAAAATATCGTGTAGTTTTTGATGGGTCTATGAAAACCACATCAGGCTTAGGTCTGAATGACATTATGCTGAAGGGAAGCCCGGTACAGCCGGAGCTGTTTGACATTATTTCTAGGTTTCGAACATTTAGATATGTGCTTACAAGCGATATACAGACAATGTATAGATGTATTAGAATCAATTCACAAGATCGATTCTTGCAAAACATCATTTGGAGAGATGATACTTCGCGTCCACTAAGACACATTGAACTCCAAACAGTCACGTATGGAACTAATTGTGCACCATTTCTTGCGACAAGAACTTTGGTTGAATTAGCTAACAGGGGTATTAATGCCTTTCCATTGGCAGCAGATACGTTGTTGAGGCAAACATACGTAGATGACATTTTGGGAGGTGCAAGCACACTTGAGGAATTAACTCAGCTACAAAAAGAGTTAGTGTAACTCTTAGAGTCAGCTGGATTCGTATTGCATAAATGGAATTCAAACGATAGGGCTTTATTTACTGAGTGGCAATCTGAAAATTCTAAGGTTTTAGGTGTATCATGGAATCCTATTTTAGATTCATTTCAAGTATCTGTACCAGATTTAATTGACAAAGGCAGTTTTACAAAACGAGAGGTTTTAGGAATTATTGCAAAAGTCTTTGATCCTATGGGCTTTGTTGGTGCAGTGATCATTGTAGCAAAAATTATAATGCAAAAATTGTGGCTCATTAAAATTGATTGGGATGAGGTTTTACCCGAAGATTTGTTACATGAATGGCTGCAGTTTTACAAACTTTTACCTAGACTGAAAGATATCAGCATCCCACGTTGGATATTTCTTCCAGAAAGGGTTTTAAGTATTCAATTAATAGGGTTTTCGGACGCTTGATGCAAGCATACGGCATTTGTTTGTATGTAAGGGTTTTATATCAAGGCAATGGGGTTTCATGCAATCTTGTCTGTTCCAAGTCAAGAGTGGTTCCACTAAAACGGTATCTTTACCAAGGTTGGAATTATGTGGATTTTACTGCTTGCTCGTATGTGTAATAAATTCATCTCTTGCATGAATTTTAAATTTGACAAACCTATCCTATTTACGGATTCGCAAATAGTTCTTGCTTGGCTGCATTCGCCACCGTCTCGTTGGACAACGTTTGTGGCTAACAGGATATCAGAAATACAAGATCTTTCCAGCCACATGGAGTGGAGGCATGTTTCGTCTGAATCAAATCCCGCCGACTACATTTCTCGCGGTCTTTATCCTAACAGTTTAATAAATTGTAAGATCTGGTGGGAAGGTTCAGATTTTCTGCTAGATCATAATTGGAATTTAAGTCTGATAGAACATACTACATTGGATATAAGTTCCTTACCAGAGAAAAAACATGTGTCTCATGTTCAAACTAATGTCGAAGGTGATCCTTCAATTTTTCTTAGGTTTTCTTCATTTTCTAGAATGCAAAGATGCATTGCATTTATGCTTAGGTTTATTTGTAATTCAAAAAATACTTCAACAAAGGTTTGTGGTTCCCTGACGGTTGAGGAACTAAATCTAGCATCAAATCAAGTTTTTAAGGTCATACAACATGGATATTTTTTGGATGAGATTACTTGTTTAAGGGATAACACGTCATTGCCAAAAAAGAGTTCTCTTTTGAAATTAAATCCATTTCTGGATTCTAATGGCTTGCTAAGGGTTGGTGGAAGATTGGATAACGCACCACTGTCGTTTGCTGTTAAACATCCAATTATTCTTCCGTCAAAATGTCATGTAACTGACTTATTAATTGAACATCAACATAAGCAGTTGGGTCATGCTGGACCACTTGCTGTGCTTAATAGTCTCCGGCAACGCTTTTGGCCCATCCATGGGTTAAGACGTATAAAAAATATATTACTTAAATGCATTACATGTCACAGGTTTAAGGCACTTTTAGCCAAACAGTTAATGGGTTCGCTACCAGTTGAACGGGTTCAATTAGTTCGTCCATTTTTACACGTTGGAATAGATTTTGCAGGACCAGTCATGGTCAAGCAATCAAGGTTACGTAAAGCACTTGTGTCCAAAGCTTATATAGCTTTGTTTCTGTGTTTGGCGACTAAAGCTGTCCACATCGAGCTGGTGTCAAGTCTTTCGACCGAAGATTTTTTACTAACATTAAAAGATTTGTTTCACGTGAGGTAATCCACTTTCGATTACTAGCGACAACGCTACTTATTTTAAAGGAACGGATAATAGTTTAAAAGAGGTATACAGATTTCTTCAAGTTCTTGGCAGTAAAATTCAAGACTTCTTGTCAACGGCGGAAATTAGTTGGAAGTTTATCCCTCCTAACAGTCCGCACTGGGAGGTATCTGGGAGGCAGGTATCAAGAGTATTAAGTACCATCTAAAAGGATTGTGGGAAAATCAGTTCTGTCTTTTGAATGTTTATCAACTGTTTTGGCCCAAATCGAGGCTATTCTTAATTCAAGGCCACTACAGCCTATGTCAAACTCAATTTCTGATTTGAGTTGTTTGACTCGGGACATTTTCTTATCGGTCAGCCGATGACTGCCTTTCGAACGTATTGGTTTAGACGTTTCAGAAAACCGTCTGAATTTGTGGCAACATTGTTCTAAATTGAGACAAGATTTTTGGAAAAGGTGGTCTATGGACTATCTAAATCAACTACAACACCGTCCAAAATGGAAGGTGTCTGAAAACAATTTAAGGATTGGTGATCTAGTATTGCTTAAAGAGGATAATATACCACCTCTAAATTGGGGTCTAGCTAGGGTACTAGAAATAATGCCTGGCCGTGATAACAAAGTACGGGTGGTAAAAATTAAAACTAATAAAGGAGAATTCATTCGTCCTATTCGTAAACTTTCTCCACTTCCTCTTCAAGGTGAGAGTTGTGAATTGTTGAGGACGACGCCTCAAGAGGGGGAGAATGTTGATGCACGTCAATAAATTTAACACTGACGCTCTCTGTATATTTACTGTTGAGAATTAATGTTCTATTAGTGTCTAGTTGGTTTTGGTTTACTGTTCTTTGATAATTATAAAATGTATTTGATCAAGATGCTTACACTAATAGTTGTTATGGTTATGGGTTTTTAAGGTACAAGTTCTATTTGTTATGTCAAATAATGTAATTTCAAATTAATTATATATTTACAAGCAAAATGTGTTTTTTGTGCTAACAACAATGAATGTATACAGAGCTATCGATGGAAAACATTTTGTATACCTTTCCCTCAGGATTCATCATATAATATGTTGCTTTTACTGATCTGTGGGAATCTGCAACATGGATTGGCCTTCTGAGTTATTGATTTTTACATTATGATTTGTGTTTATGGTAAGGTTTATAACTCATATTCCTAGCTTACTATCCACCACGGAGCCAAAAACTTGGATGCCGAAGATCGACACCACAGTTACTAAGAAATTTATAGTTTCCAAAAGGTAAATTGCATAAGAACCCAATTGCCCGTGTAGGATGTGCTGCTCACTGCATTACACTTACTTCTAGGAACTCATCCAGTTGGTAATCTGGGCCAATGGCAGCTAATTGCACAAGATGAGTTAATATCGACCGTTAATTTAGGTAAAATTAGGGTCAAAGTGGTGTGTTGACAGATGCCGAGTTACAAAATTTACCTCACGTCTAGCTTAACCACCAGGATCATGTCATCCAGTGGGTATAGTTCTCTCACAGATACAAACATGAGGTGACATTACCCCATGCAAGTGTGCTAACCCTAATATCGGAAGAAGTTTGATGGTTTGGTATGCGATGTGAGATTCACTGAATAGCTCTAGTGCAGGGTTTATTCCATTTAGGCATAAACTTATTCCCCTGTACATTGTAGGTTTTATGACACTCAACTTTCTGGGTCACCCCAAGTGCTAGGCTCATTCTTCCACAAAACCACATTGACAGCAAATGGTTCATTTGGTGGCACTTGATTTCTCCCAAATACCATTCACTTATACATCTGATGGATATTCATCAACTACGGAGGAATATTATAACCATTATGGTATATGCAAAGCAGATAGTAGAATGTTACCCACAAACTATAAATTTACTGTTAATTAAACTATTAATATATATGTACAACACGTTAACTCCCAAAAAGAGTATAGAAACGCGGAGTAAAGTAGTGCTAAAATGTAATATAAGCTACAAGGAATTTATTATGTAATGTGCATATATTGAAGTGCCAAGTTAGACAATATAAATTATATAAAGGCAGCATATTTTGGTGCTGAAAAACTTGATATGTATTTCTTTTAAACCGATGATTTACTAATCAATCATATTGGATTTTGAAACTGTTGCGTGGACATCACTTAAAGTTTTACTGATTATTAATAGAATATTTAGGTACACATTCTTACTTGATATTTTAAATTTACATGTGCTTAATAGACTAACTAGGTTAAATGGTAAAATATGCTGCTAGCAATTTTACAAGGCAGAGAGATGTCGATGGAGCTATTTTTGCACGAGAGTTGGGGATTCGTCAGTAATCATGAGTCAGTGGATGGATACACAACTCGCGTACGTGGTCAGAGTGTTTTTTAAGAGAAACAATTCTCCTTAAGGGCACACTGCATATTTTGCTTATAGTACAGAATTCACCGTTTAAGCAATGAACTGGACAGCCATTTGATTTCTTTATGGGGGTGAGACATTTTATAGAAATTGGCTCTTCCGACTAAGCTAGAGATCTATTCCTCGAGTAAAGCTTATGAGGAGTGGTCGTGGGTTTCACAACAAAGTTATTATTTTCTGTGCTGAGTCTAAAATACAAAATAAGGGTGCAAAAGGGGTGCCACCAAGTCTTAGAATTATTAAAGCGTGGTTTACCCTAAGGGGGAACTTGGAAATCCTCAGGGGGAAAAATCGCTTTCACTGCAAACACGCAGGATCTGAAAAAGAACAATGTTATTGTAATAACGAAGGACGCAAGAGATACACTCTTGCTACCTTATACAATAAAGAAAAAGAGTAGTTATTAATACCAAAAATTTAAGTATAAATAGCAAAAGGAAATTTAGATATCAAATTTCCTAAAAGCACCGTTTGGTACTTCTTTATTGACTCACAGCCAATAACCTATTTTTTATAAAATGGTATATTTTCTTATACCTTTTAACTCATTTATTTCTACCTTTTGGACGCACTTGTCCAAAATAAAACAATTGTTCGATTAAATTATATGATGATTCTTTAATTAAATTTACTTTTTTTCTGTAGTAAAATTTTATATACAAAAATTTACAACAATAAGGCAGTCTAATCTTTTAGGCTCATTTATTTAAATATGAAAATTTTGATAATCTGCACAAGGAATCAAAATAACAACAATAAATTAAATAGGACCGTAAGGTTTCTAAATACCCAAAATGCACAGATCTGTTTACCTTGGTTTACAAATATCTGTTATATATTCAATACTAAATAAATTAGTTCTCGTAATTACTTTATGTGTTATTATACTTCAATGCAATACGTTTCCGGTTTAAATAAAGAAAATTTATAATTTTAATTATCCTCAGTAATATCAAATGTAAGTAATGATTTAAACAATAGTGAAATCCAAACGCTAAAAGTTCAATCGACTTCCTTGTAAAACAAATTAATAAACGCTACCATTTAAGATTCAGATATTCGCTTCACTGTCAAGTTATTTAGAACAGCTGTTACCTTAGCAACCCGGTTGTACTTTGAATTTCATTGGAACAAGTACCATGTCGAGACCACATGTGATAGTCTGCAATTCTTCGACAAACAAGTGACGTCAGCGAACTTCCACATCTGCGTTTACAAAGTGTAAGCTTGACTTTCTTCTTTTGAACCGAGGACTAATAAAATGCATTATTGCATATTATACTGGATTATTACTGGGAACCATTAACATCAACTTGTTGTGCAATCTATTTTAGTAAATCGAAGCAAAATCTATCCATAAAACTTACAACAATGTGCATCGCTTTTGACTCTTCTTTAACCTATATTAAAGTGGGTTTATTTAACGATAAATTGAGAAATTAAACATGCCTTTTGAACTTGTAGGTTCGTAACCTTATAAGTTTGTGAATTAGCGAAATTAAAAATCGATATAGGCAAGGGTGAGCGTGAGCTTGAGCACGTTATTAGAAACAAACAAAAGTCAAGTGTCTTCAGCACTTGATTACGCTGCCACGTTTATAGCTATGCGTAGATTGCTAGCTTGGACCTTAGAGGTCTCCATGATGCTTGTAACTGCAACGAGTGGTCGAGCCAGACTAAACTCTACTGTCGACGGGATGCGCACAAGGCACAAGAATCGTCTGACATTGGAAGTGCAATTCAAATAACCAACGTTTACGAACGGAGCTTAAACTATTATTATTAATTAATATATGTCTCGTGATTGGGCTACACGGTACCAATCTGAACATTTATTAGCATTATAAAATTAATTGTTTATTTGAATAAACAGTGCAGTGTATTTTATAAATAAATTTATAAGCTTTTATAATCGTCAAAAAAATTGTTACACTATATATAAGTATTTACTGGTTCTTAATTTTTATCAGGTAATTTTACCATAACTGTGTCTTAGAAATATTATATTTCTTTAGAGTGTAGTGAAGTCTATAAACGAATAAATCAAAATAGACCACCGATAATATTTTAGTTAATCTCCTTCCATTGAATTCTGTACTACATTGTTTGCCTTTAAGTTGTTTTAAATCTTTTTAGAACCTAATTCGTATTTTTTGTAGGATTAGCTAGTGGTGCTGACACAACTTATATTTATGAAGAAAAGTACACTGTTAAAGATTTGCAAAAGGACATATGCCATATGGCTGCAAAAATGAACGATGGCGTTCAACGAGGTTTGGTATTACGTAATGAAAAGTCATGTGAAAATTATAATACAGATTTTATTTATCGCTTATATACGGAAGAAGGCAAAGGCTTGTTTAGTACACGAATGAATGTCATAGGTTTGTGTACAGTCATAGAAATTTTGTTCCTCAATTATGCTCTTTTGAAGGTCACATGCAGCAAGGTGGTTCACCATCTCCTTTTGATCGCAACCTAGGTACCAAAATGGCAGCCAAGTGTGTTTCTTGGATGACAGAATATTTAGAAACAAATGCTGATGGCGATGGTAAAACTATATCTAATACAGATGAAAATGCTGTACTTTTAGGAATAGTTAGGCGCCAGTATAAATTTACATCTCTACGTGAACTCAGGGAGCAAACTATTTTTGAGTAAATAATTCTGTATCTAATGACGATATTAAATAATATTTTTGTAGCCATCGAATACCCAAACAACAGTGGTGGTTGAAGTTGCGTCCCCTTTTAAGAATCTTGGCCAAGCATGATTCTATGTATGAAGAAGAAGGCATGTATATGACTGCTGAGGAGAAAACGTTTGATGATTGAACTCTTAGTTATGAGATTGTTGATTAATTAGTTATTAATTAGTATTATTGCATGTGTGTACAAAGCTATTTGTTGATTTTATTTGAAATATAATTTTATTTTTGTTAGCAAACTGAATACAAAGAGTAATACCAAATTGTTTTTAGTGGATTGTAGATTTTTATTGTGTTATTTTGTTCTGCATTATATATTTACAAATAATATGTAATAAAGATGTGTACCTTGTGAACATATTTTCGTAAGCTGTTTGCCTAACTGCTTTATTAAAAACTCTTCCTGTACTATATCCCTTGTATGCTTCTGGTTTTCCTTTGAAATTTTGTCCAATTACTTATATCTCCTGCTCTTCTTGCATTTGTAAGAAATTTTCTTATCCACTTTCCTTCTCTTTGAATTCTGTATGAACGATGGCGTTCAACGAGGTTTGGTATTACGTAATGAAAAGTCATGTGAAAATTATAATACAGATTTTATTTATCGCTTATATACGGAAGAAGGCAAAGGCTTGTTTAGTACACGAATGAATGTCATAGGTTTGTGTACAGTCATAGAAATTTTGTTCCTCAATTATGCTCTTTTGAAGGTCACATGCAGCAAGGTGGTTCACCATCTCCTTTTGATCGCAACCTAGGTACCAAAATGGCAGCCAAGTGTGTTTCTTGGATGACAGAATATTTAGAAACAAATGCTGATGGCGATGGTAAAACTATATCTAATACAGATGAAAATGCTGTACTTTTAGGAATAGTTAGGCGCCAGTATAAATTTACATCTCTACGTGAACTCAGGGCGCAAACTATTTTTGAGTAAATAATTCTGTATCTAATGACGATATTAAATAATATTTTGTAGCCATCGAATACCCAAACAACAGTGGTGGTTGAAGTTGCGTCCCCTTTTAAGAATCTTGGCCAAGCATGATTCTATGTATGAAGAAGAAGGCATGTATATGACTGCTGAGGAGAAAACGTTTGATGATTGAACTCTTAGTTATGAGATTGTTGATTAATTAGTTATTAATTAGTATTATTGCATGTGTGTACAAAGCTATTTGTTGATTTTATTTGAAATATAATTTTATTTTTGTTAGCAAACTGAATACAAAGAGTAATACCAAATTGTTTTTAGTGGATTGTAGATTTTTATTGTGTTATTTTGTTCTGCATTATATATTTACAAATAATATGTAATAAAGATGTGTACCTTGTGAACATATTTTCGTAAGCTGTTTGCCTAACTGCTTTATTAAAAACTCTTCCTGTACTATATCCCTTGTATGCTTCTGGTTTTCCTTTGAAATTTTGTCCAATTAATTATATCTCCTGCTCTTCTTGCATTTGTAAGAAATTTTCTTATCCACTTTCCTTCTCTTTGAATTCTGTATTATAAAAAATCCATTAATTTTTCGCTTTCAATCTTTTCCATCCACTTAGGTACTCAGCCCTCACATTTTCAGATTTGTGCGTAATTTTGAAGTTGTCCTGCAAGAATAATGTGTATGTATGCAATCTTTTGTACACAAAATCCTTTTTTTCCAAAACATACAATGTTGTCAGTCTATTACAAAACTGTTACCAATAAATAAAATATTGAACCCTCACTGTATGCGCAATTGCTAATATCTCAACCACAACTGCATTGTTTTGCAATTGTGTAGCACACATGAAATGAAATACATTAGCACTTCTAATCCTTTTTTAAGTTATACTAGTTCTGCTCTAGCGGCCATCTGATGTGCTGTGCAGTAAAATAAATTTTGCCTTAAAAATTAGTTTTCCAGCATTAATTCATTATAAAATAATATTTATATATCCTAGAATGTCCGTTTTGCACTTCTGTTTCTCATTTTTATGGGGGGGGGCTGATCGTATGTATATATAAAAAACAAGTTATTTGCTATCCGCAATAAGAAAGTGTGTAGAACAATATATAAAATAAGATGTTTGTATATATATATTGCTACGATATTCTCACAATTATTCGTGCGCCATCGTTTGGGCGGCCATATAAATTATGCTATGAATTAACTGGAACTATCGTGGACCGACCTTGTATCGTCCAATAACATGATATGAATACGCCGTGCTCGGTGCCAATGGTGTATTCTTGCATGACTCCACCTCTTAGTGTTTATCTCAATCAAGTTACACTCCCACAAATTTTATTATTCTGCCTCGACTTACTTTATTTTGAATCATAAAATGAAGTTAATTCAATTAAAACAAATATTATGTACAGGTTTTGAAAATTAATAAAATACACTTTTCAATCAATCAATATTATGTCTTATTTATCTCAAAAATTTATGTTTTGCCATCAATCTAAAGTCACCAAAAACTATTCTTTTATTTTCAAAGAAGCCTGGAACGTTCAAAACCCCTTTATTATTTTACATACTTTCAACGTATGCAAAAGTTCGTTGCTGACTCTGTTACACTATTTTACATTAATTAATTAATTCAATATTCAAACTCAAAATAAAAAAATATGTCTTAAAACTAAAAAGATGTAACATGGTTTGTGAGCTTCTTTATTTCCTTCTCGCAACCAAAATTATCGACGCATCCATTAGAATTCTCCATGCATTATTATACCATCCATCGTATTCGAAATTATTTTCCACCAATTCGGAATTATTATATACCCATTTGAAATATTATCTATCCACACGCTTGAATTATTACATTTAAATTATTGTCGTCACCCTCAAACTTGGATTATTATACACCCTCCAATTATTCTCATCAGCCTCAGACTTTGAATTATTATTATTACACATAGATTTATTATCGTCCAACCTAGAATGTTATCGTCCCCCTCTGGATTATTATTGTCAGACTTAGATTCATTACATCTCCCTTGAAATATTGTCGTCAAACTTGAGCCCTATTATTATTATATTGTAGTTTAAATAAATTCCCCAAATTCTACTTACGTTCATCGGCATTAGAAATTTTCATCTTCGTCGCACTATCTGTCACTAAACAATTTTCACTTTTAAATATTCTTACGCGTTACTCTCAGGTTCAGAGTGATGCACTTTGGCCTTTGTTGAGTTGAGAACTAAGCTTCGTTATCATTCCTGCTGTTAATATATGATTGATATCCCACTTCGTCTGTGGGTTTGGCTTACAAGCCTGTTGCTAAACTTGACCAATCAAGTCTTTCCATTTCCTACACTTAAAATTGTTTTCTGATGTAACATTCTCGGCCTTTCGAGTAATTGCTGTTTGCTTACAGCTGCATTGTTATCAGACATGCGGTGTTTTGAGAAATATAATCGCTTTTCCATATTATACACAAATACCTGATGCAATTCGACTTTCAATTTTCATATATGCTTATTTATTTACGCAATTTTAATTACCTTTACTGATCAAAACTTGTTAATTATTTGTACGCACTTACATTACCCTTCTTTAACCTTTATCTCTTATCTCCGTATTATCATAACTGATTGGAATTCTTTTGAATGTGTGTTTAATTACCTTTATTATGCTTACTTCTAAATACGCGTGCTTCTACTGAAAAATATCATTGTTTGCATTACCTAAATTTACTGAAACTCTATATACCGGGTGTTAAACATTTACTATTTACCTAATGCATGAATTACTTATTTCTATGCTAACTATGTGTCCTATTGTTACTATTTGCGTCGCTTAAAACTACTTATATTCTATATACAGGGTGTTAACTGCTAACTATTTACAAACTATCCCAATTACTCAATTCTCTCCTAAACAAATGCAGTTTTCTGCTTACTATTGTGATTTCTGATTACTACATGACCATTGCTATAAAATACACCCTTAAACAACCCCTTATCACAGTATTATTCCCCCAAATTAAAATATAAAATTTTAGAACAATGTCCTTTTTGGCGCCCAATATGAACTTGAACTCACATTGGTCTAGAATTGTTATATTTTTATTTTCTTCTTGAAAACTAACTCTTCCTTTATTAATCCCTATATTTACATCTATCCAATCTCACACCTATGTCCTATTATACTACACTATTCATACCTATACCTATATCCCAATCCTATTCTATTACTCTATGTATTCCTATTCATAAATTTATTTTACATTTCATTTCATTTATTCATGTTCCTTCGTATGTGTTCATCAAATTTATTTCTAACTTCCCCCTTATTACTCTTGAATCTGGGTCCTTTTAATTCGTATTTCTTAATTGTACTTTTAAATCTGGGTCCTTTTAATTCATGTTTCCTAATTGTACTCTTACTATCTATCCTATATCCTAAAAATTTAACCCTATCCTGAAAAAATTCACACTTTCCTAAATTCAAAATTAAACCAGCTATATTCAGCTCTAACAAAATCCTATCTAAATATACTAAGTGTTCCTCTACACTATCACTAAATATTAATACCTCATCCACGTAGTGGATACTAAATTCCTCATACGGTCCCAAAATATTCTGTATCGCCTTCACTAATGCATCCGAACTGGAGGACAAACCAAACGGGATCACCCTAAATTGATATCTTTTTCCTTCTACTGAAAAACCCGTATACTTCCTTGATTCTCGCGCTAATGGAATCAACCAAAATGAACTCTTTAAATATAATTTGCTATAAATTTTCCTATTACCTATTCTCCCTAATATCCTATCTATCGTTGGTGGATAACTGTATTGCGGCTTCGTTCGCTTATTAATTTCTCTTGTATCTAAACATAACCTACTGCTATCATCACTTTTCTTCACGACAACTAATGGATTCACAAAATGTGTACTGGAGCTTTCTATAATACCTTCACGTAACATTTCTTCAATTTCTTCCTTCACTCTATCCCTATATGCTACTGGAATAGGATATATTTTAGTGTTAAGCGGTTCTGTATTTATTACTTCTAACTTGTGCACATAACCCATGGCAATTCTCGACTTCGACCCAATTAATTGTGAATGCTTATTTAATAATATATTCACCCTATTTCTTAAATCATCTGGACACTTAATATCTTCATTTTCATTACCCTCATTATCTATTTCATCACTAAACTGATTAATATTCGCGCAGTCGTCTTCTATTTCAATATTACCTTCTTCATACCATTTAATATATTTACCATTACACTCAATCTCTCTGCATTCCGTATTTATCTTCAACCCCAACTTATCTATAATATTCACCCCAAATATAACATCTATCTTTAGTCCAGGCACTGCCATAAAATCATTTTCCCATTTCACATCTCAGAATTACCATTTCATTTATTATACTAAATCTCTTATTATTTGGTGCCACCAAATTATACCTCGTTATAAGTATCGCTTTATCCCCCAATTTCTCTCGTTTAACAAATTCTTCCGCAACAAGTGATGCTTCTGCCCCAGTATCAATTAACACTTTAACTATTTTATCTTCCACCTTTAAATTAATTATTGGTAATAAGTTCCTTTCAAATCTTCCTAATATCCGTTAATCCGTAGAATTCTCCTTGGCTCGTCCGTACTCAAAAATCCTGATTACGCATTGAGGGTCCTGCCCGACTCGTTGTCCCTGCATCTGTGCGATTCGTATTCCTTATTTGCGTGCTATTAATATCCCTTGCTTGTGTCCGTCGATCATCATTTTCCTGCCTATTTCTTTCTCTATTATTATTACCTTCATGATTCGTTCTCTCTATTTGTCGCCTTGGTATCTGACCCGTATTCCTGTTTTGCCTAAAGTCATTATTAAAATTGCTATAGTTCCCCCTATTAAAATTTCTTCCACGATCATAATTATAATTGTTTCGTTGATAATTATTCCGAGTCTCATTATTATTTCTCTGCGTCCTTACAAAATTCGTGCGTCGATCCCTAATATTATCTTCCATTTTATAATCAGATTCTAAATCATCATATCTCTGCAAGTATTCAATAAACGTATCCCTATCTACTATATTTTGCGTCGTTATGTATCTCTTTACTTCAGCGTTGAAATGCCCTGCTAAATATTTTATAATATGTTTATCTTGTAAAGGAGGATCCAATTGTTTCGCTACAGTAAACTTCTCAACAGCATATAATTCTCGCGTTATTCCTTTTTCTGAATTGTATCTTCCCATACTCAGGTTATTCCTGACCCTATCTTGCTGATTGTCCCCCCAGAATTGACATAGAAATTTCTGATCAAACTGTTGAAATGTTTCGATTTCACTCTCAACTAAATTGTACCATGTTTTAGCATTTCCTTTCAACATTGATTTGACTAAATTTAATTTATATAACTCATCTGTAGAACCTTGTATTAACATATTAAAATTTTTCAAAAATAACTTCGGATTTAATTTTCCGTCCCCGTAAAATTTAGTAAACTGTTCAATTGAAAGATTTGGTTGGATAATCCTAATTGGTTCCCTATTGTTAAAATTTCCAGAATTACTTTTTAAATTATTTATTTCTCGATTTATTGTTCTAAACTCGGTTTCGCAATTTTCCTCAATGTTCCCCAATTTAATATTTAAATTTGTAATTTTATTGTTTGAGTCACTTTCATATTTTTCCTGCTTTGATTTAATTACACCAATATGATCCCATACGCATTCTATCTCCTCAGTAACCCTGACAATCCTCTCCTGCATTTGTTCCCTCATCTCAGCGATCGTCTGGTTAGTTTCCTTTAATCCATCACTAAGAATTTTAAATTTTATTACCTAGCTTTTCGCTGTTCTCATCCATTTTCGTAGATATGGTTTTCATGACTTCTTCGTTCTTGTCCATTTTATCATTTAATGCCATTAGGATTTCCATCATCTTAGTTTCTTGTGAAGTCCGTCTTTCTTCGCTCAAACTCCTTTCAAACGCTATGCTTTCTTGGGATCCTTTCTCCATTTTGAAGTTATTAATTTTACTCTAAACTTTTAAATACTGAATAAATCTATCTAAATTTAATTACTGTACAAATTCGTTAATTAAAACTCTTTAAATCCCCAGTTTAATTTAATTATTTTATTTTAAATTTCAAGGTCGTATTTTTAAATTTATTTTTAATTTAATTCGTGCCCTCTTAATCTCAGCTTGTATTATCAAATTTATTTTGATTTAATTCGTGCCCTCACGTTGTTGCGACATTTTAATTATGCTATGATACTCTCACAATTATTCGCGCCCCATTGTTTGGGCGGCCATTTAAATTATGCTATGAATTAACTAGAACTATCGTGGACCGACCTTGTGTCGTCCAATAACAAAACTTGACATGATAACGCCGTGCTCGGTGTCAATTGCGTATTCTTGCTTGACTCCACCTCTCTGTGTTTATCTCAATCAAGTTACACTCCCACAAATTTTATTATTCTGCCTCGACTTACTTTATTTTGAATCATAAAATGAAGTTAATTCAATTCCATATAATGAAAACAAATATTATGTACAGGTTTTGAAAATTAATAAAATACACTTTTCAATCAATCAATATTATAAGTCTTATTTATCTCAAAAATTTATGTTTTGCCATCAATCTAAAGTCACCAAAAACTATTCTTTTATTTTCAAAGAAGCCTGGAACGTTCAAAACCCCTTTATTATTTTACTTACTTTCAACGTATGCAAAAGTTCGTTGCTGACTCTGTTACACTATTTTATATTAATTAATCCTTAACTGATATGTCAAAAACTTAATGTCAGATATGATTAACAAAAATGTTAAACATAATTGAAAGTTAGGTTTATGTATAGTTTTGTACACGATTTAAATTTGTAAATTTCCCAATTGTTGTCATCAGTCTCAGTGGCGTAATTGGTAAACGCATGGTCCTGGCAAGACCAAGATACAGGTTCAAGTCCTGTCCAAGACCTTATATTTTCCATCTTTCAATTACTAGCTCGATTTGAAATGACCACTGGTCTTACACGGGTAATTTCAAAAGCTTTATTATCTCTATTATCAAAACATTTGTCCAGAAAGAAAGCACGAAATCAGTAACAGAATACTTGTTCGGTTCATAGTAACAAAAGGGACAGAAAGAAAATGAATGCCGTGCTAATATAGTCGCAGGGGGGGGGTGCTAAAGAGCAAAACAAAGGAACAACCCAAGTTGCCTTGGAAAAAAATTGATTAGTGTGTGTGTGTGTGTAGGTGTGTGTAGGTGTGTGTGTGTGTGTGTATATATATATATATATATATATATATATATATATACAACATTTAGTATATGTACAACATATACATACGGACAGAACACATCTGTCCAATACAATAAAATATAACCCTCAACTAAAAATATTGTAAAAATAAACAAAATTATAGGGTTTATTCCAGCATGTTTCTAGATTTTAACACCATAATACATATCAAAAATATATCACATTAATGACTAGAATCTTACTTGCTTATTTTTTACGTTGATAATGAGCTCATGTCTAATAGAATCTACTAAAACCTAAGAAACAAAGTACATATTTACAAATGTCTAGGCGCAATAGACACCAATAGCTAATCAAATACCACAGCTGATGAATAACTATCAAGTCTATATATAATTTCGAAACCAATTCACTCGATTATCCATCAATATAAAAAACTACCACACAGAACCTACATTAATATCCTTATTCTAATAGTAATAACATTAAATAAAAAAGAATGATTTGCTCAGTAAATTCTTGATATTTCTATGATACAATTAAAACCCAAAAGAGTAAAAAGTTATTCGTTATCTGTTGTTTTTGATATTCCTTCACATAAGCTGTTAAGATTTATTGGTAGCTGCAAGGTCCTTATCAGGATCTGCATAAGGAAACGGTATACATCCAGCTAGTAGATCAGAATATGTACGACTTACATAATGTAATGTTCTCATGTTAAATTGTTTTTGAGAGTGCCTAACTTATTTAGATACAAAAGATGAATTAATACGAAGAATTGAGATGACATATGGGATCCTCCATAGTAATCAGCATGAAATCATTGCAGCTGCAATTTTTATACTTTGACGATGTAAAAAATCCATAGAAGCGAATGGAATGCACTATGACAAAAGCTACGAGAAAATGTGTTACCTTTATTTTAATCATTATACCTTCTTTAAAATATGTTCCACTTTCGTTTTTTTATTGTTACATAATCAAAGATGTAACAAAATATAAACACAGTTTTTTGAAAATTTGTGTACAAGATCGAAATTTATGAAGTAACATGTAAAAATTGAAATACAGAAAATATTTGCTAAATTGATTTTATTTATTCCACTAATATTTTTGAAACAAAGTAAATCTGAATTTTTTATAAGGGCATCATTGAAAACACTAAGTGTTTAGTTACAACTTCGTTTAAATTACAAATAGAAAACGAAAGTGAAACATTTTAGATAAAGTATATAAATGAAATAAAGATAAAATACTTTATTGTAGGTTTTGGCAAGGCATTCTTTAAGTCGCCAATGCACCAAATTTACAGCCTTGCCGATCATTATGAATGATCACATATGCTGTCCCAGTTCTTCGTATTATTTCATGTCTCATATCTGTTGCAGTAAGGTAATACAGATCGACAAGTGTATCCGATACGAAAAAGTTTAAAACGTTGAAATCAGAGGATTTGACGAAGTTTTATGAAAACCAGTATTAGGAATATTCTGTTAGGAAATCTTCTGTACCTTCCAGATGCAGTTTCACAATTAAATTTTAATAATTTAAAAATTGTGAGATACTTTTTAAATATAAACTTGGTTATTTATAATATCGAATAAACAAAATTCCATAGCCACCTACTAATAAGTAATATTATTTTATACTCCCAACGTTTCAACTTGCGACGACCTTGGACCTTTTTAGCAAATTATGTTTTCACAGTTTTGTTCAGCAAAAAACTTTTATGTACAAATTTGTTTCACTTTCTGGCAAAGTACCAGAGCAGTTAAAAAATTTCTTTCAAGAGACCCCTTTAGAGCGTGTTAAGGGTGAAATAGGCATTAAAACAATTTAATTTTGATTTGCCCCGAAGGGACAGAGAGCTCGTAACAATGAAAGGGTGCATCGGCTAACTGCAGTGGTGTGGGAGCGGGTTCGTATGGACAAATGTCAGAAAATATAAAGTAAGATAAAGAAATACAAAAATGCTAAATAACAAGGTTTCAAATTCAAAATTCTATATTACGTTAACACCTGCCCCGAAAGGTCTTGTCTTTGTCAAATTCGAGGGTGCCAAACAGTCTGTCACCGCAAGACTTTTGATGTCCTTTCTATATCGAAGACTGTTATTTCACATAAAACTTCCTTGCTTTGGCGTCCTAAAGTTGGAAATAATTTAAATTTCTCTGTCAAAGTAAAATACTCCTTCCATCCAAATACTACTATCACTGGGATAGTTGAATATCCTTTACAATTCGCTAGCTCAGATTACTTCCTAAATTAATTAAATAAAAATCAACCTAAAATTAACCTCTATTAACATAATAAATACGGGCAGTTTGAAACGCAGACAGAAAAACGGTTGCAGCCTTTTGAAATGCTGTGCTTCAGATGTAGACCAAGATCAGATAGTTATAGATGCAGACTGTGCAAATTTCAGGGAAATCTGTAGGTTAGTTCAGAATAGGAAACAATGATGGTATGCGTCTAACCAGTTCCAGGACTGAAGACCTAATGTTGATGAACATAATAAAATAATTTCCAAATACATACAAATATCCTTCTTTAAAATAATTTCCTAACATCAAATCAGGCTAAGTGTTGTTAAAGTAAAACCCAAAAGAAAATCTTAACAACAAAACTTAATCTAAGCCATCAACAAAACTATTCTGCATTCCAAATTTTCCTGCTTTCCTATTTCATTAAAGACAAATAAATCCCAAATTATTAGCAATATGGTGCATAAAACAAAAAAAATTCAATGCTCATTTTGTGCTATTTCATTGTCATTTCCAAAACCTTTAACGCCGACATATTTTCTATTTATTCTTAAATTTAATAACTTCATTCAGTCGATAAATCCTTAAATCAACAAAAAAAAGTAATCATTGTAATGTTCACTTACTGTCCTACATCGAAAAATGTTAAACATATTTACGTTCACACACATATAAATTATATCACAGTTTAATTTACTTATAACCGTTCAAGAATTTTCTTACCTCACTACATTTTTAAATCCCAACTAACATCCCTTAATTTTTACCTTCCGAACTTGACTTGTATATGGCCTCATAGAGATCCCTGTTTGCGACCACACTTTCTCGTACTCCTACAAAATTGATGTTTTCCGGGCAACGGGTTCTATACAGGGTGGCATTAGTTTTATGTCATTAATTTAAAGGGAGCATAGAGACCAATGAAACAAAAAAAATTGTTAAACCTGTGGTATAAAGCGAATGGTTAAGCTATATACGTACAAAAAGTGTCTAAGTTGTTTTAGAACCCCTGCAATTTTAGTCACGAATGAAATATGCAATAACATCCTCCTTTAGAGTCAATCAACAAAGTTGTGACAGTATGCAAACATAAATGAGTGAAATACGGCATCTGTGAGCTGTAAAACGAAATAATTCAATTCACTTTAGCTGCTACTAAAATCAGTTTAAAAAAATTTTTAAAGTATAAGGAAATTTTGATAATCACAATAAAGAATAAAATTTCATTATGCTGAATTGGTCGACTGTATTAGGTTTCTGACGCCGTAGTCTTGATGTTCGAGCAATTTAGCAACTTTAACTTGATTGTACTTTTTCAATGAACGATGCAGTTCCATTACTTGCTTTGGTAATACACTTAAACGTAGTGTTGCGACTTAACTGTAATCATACTAGGTTTTAGGTAATTATAGATATTTTGTGTAGTTTAGTGAATTGCATAAAGGCGGTTGTCATTTGGAACACTTGTAAAATCATGTGCGTGCTGTGATTCACGATAACATTTGCATAGGTAAGTTTATTTCTTAATAACATGCAACAAACCAGCAGTCCTAAAACTTTTACTTAAGTTGACTTAGATCGAGTATTTAAAAATCGGTCCAAGAGTAAAATGCCTTATAGATTTTTGTTTAGCCAATTAATCTCTATCGCCTCCCCAATTTAATGATATAAAACTAATGCCACCCTGTATAAATGACTAATTCAACTTTTGTTGGGTTCATCAAACCTGTTTTTTTTTATTATGGTTCAGCGTCTGGTTTTTCCAATATATTAAGTTTACCTTATGCTTATTTCACCATTCTCATGACTTACAATTTAGTACCATGTATTTATCTGTGGATGTACTTGTCACATTTCAATGTCTACTTTGTGGTTTTATTAATGTCTTCGCCATTTCATTCTCACCAAACAATGTAGTTAAAAATTAAAATTGTACTTTCCTATTTGAATTGTTTTTCTTTATAGCAACAAAATTCAAATATAAATAATTATTTATGAAATTTTCTTATACAAAGCGTGTCTATATAATTAGTCCCTTCAAAATTAAATTTTATTTCTTTCATATTGAATTTAATATTAACGTAACGCGTATTATAAATGTTTTAGAAACGTTAGGCGGCATTTTCATGTTCTTGTTATTTTTAATAATAGTATTCACTCTGGAAGCTTCCTATAAATAATTCGAAGCACCCTGTATGTACGATAAATTACAATAATCATTCTCCACTGTAGAAAATGCATATTCAATTCTTGTTTATTAAAGCATTATCTGACATTCGAACTTAATTAATCTTTGTACAAGAACATTCCTATCAATAGTCTCAAAAATCCATTTAAATTAAGCAAATACTGTAACTAGAACATTATACCTTTTATGTAATCACATACATTTTGATAGAACTAGTTAAGGAGATGTGGTTTTCATGACTTCTTCGTTCTTGTCCATTTTATCATTTAATGCCATTAGGATTTCCATCATCTTAGTTTCTTGTGAAGTCCGTCTTTCTTCGCTCAAACTCCTTTCAAACGCTATGCTTTCTTGGGATCCTTTCTCCATTTTGAAGTTATTAATTTTACTCTAAACTTTTAAATACTGAATAAATCTATCTAAATTTAATTACTGTACAAATTCGTTAATTAAAACTCTTTAAATCCCCAGTTTAATTTAAATATTTTATTTTAAATTTCAAGGTCGTATTTTTAAATTTATTTTTAATTTAATTCGTGCCCTCTTAATCTCAGCTTGTATTATCAAATTTATTTTGATTTAATTCGTGCCCTCACGTTGTTGCGACATTTTAATTATGCTATGATACTCTCACAATTATTCGCGCCCCATTGTTTGGGCGGCCATTTAAATTATGCTATGAATTAACTAGAACTATCGTGGATCGACCTTGTGTCGTCCAATAACAAAACTTGACATGATAACGCCGTGCTCGGTGTCAATTGCGTATTCTTGCTTGACTCCACCTCTCTGTGTTTATCTCAATCAAGTTACACTCCCACAAATTTTATTATTCTGCCTCGACTTACTTTATTTTGAATCATAAAATGAAGTTAATTCAATTCCATATAATGAAAACAAATATTATGTACAGGTTTTGAAAATTAATAAAATACACTTTTCAATCAATCAATATTATAAGTCTTATTTATCTCAAAATTTATGTTTTGCCATCAATCTAAAGTCACCAAAACTATTCTTTTATTTTCAAAGAAGCCTGGAACGTTCAAAACCCTTTATTATTTTACTTACTTTCAACGTATGCAAAGTTCGTTGCTGACTCTGTTACACTATTTTATATTAATTAATCCTTAACTGATATGTCAAAACTTAATGTCAGATATGATTAACAAAAATGTTAAACATAATTGAAAGTTAGGTTTATGTATAGTTTTGTACACGATTTAAATTTGTAAATTTCCCAATTGTTGTCATCAGTCTCAGTGGCGTAATTGGTAAACGCATGGTCCTGGCAAGACCAAGATACAGGTTCAAGTCCTGTCCAAGACCTTATATTTTCCATCTTTCAATTACTAGCTCGATTTGAAATGACCACTGGTCTTACACGGTAATTTCAAAAGCTTTATTATCTCTATTATCAAAACATTTGTCCAGAAAGAAAGCACGAAATCAGTAACAGAATACTTGTTCGGTTCATAGTAACAAAAGGGACAGAAAGAAAATGAATGCCGTGCTAATATAGTCGCAGGGGGGGGGGGTGCTAAAGAGCAAAACAAAGGAACAACCCAAGTTGCCTTGGAAAAAAATTGATTAGTGTGTGTGTGTGTGTAGGTGTGTGTGTGTGTATATATATATACAACATTTAGTATATGTACAACATATACATACGGACAGAACACATCTGTCCAATACAATAAAATATAACCCTCAACTAAAAATATTGTAAAAATAAACAAAATTATAGGGTTTATTCCAGCATGTTTCTAGATTTTAACACCATAATACATATCAAAAATATATCACATTAATTTCTAGAATCTTACTTGCTTATTTTTTACGTTGATAATGAGCTCATGTCTAATAGAATCTACTAAAACCTAAGAAACAAAGTACATATTTACAAATGTCTAGGCGCAATAGACACCAATAGCTAATCAAATACCACAGCTGATGAATAACTATCAAGTCTATATATAATTTCGAAACCAATTCACTCGATTATCCATCAATATAAAAAACTACCACACAGAACCTACATTAATATCCTTATTCTAATAGTAATAACATTAAATAAAAAAGAATGATTTGCTCAGTAAATTCTTGATATTTCTATGATACAATTAAAACCCAAAACAGTAAAATGTTATTCGTTATCTGTTGTTTTTGATATTCCTTCACATAAGCTGTTAAGATTTATTGGTAGCTGCAAGGTCCTTATCAGGATCTGCATAAGGAAACGGTATACATCCAGCTAGTAGATCAGAATATGTACGACTTACATAATGTAATGTTCTCATGTTAAATTGTTTTTGAGAGTGCCTAACTTATTTAGATACAAAAGATGAATTAATACGAAGAATTGAGATGACATATGGGATCCTCCATAGTAATCAGCATGAAATCATTGCAGCTGCAATTTTTATACTTTGACGATGTAAAAAATCCATAGAAGCGAATGGAATGCACTATGACAAAAGCTACGAGAAAATGTGTTACCTTTATTTTAATCATTATACCTTCTTTAAAATATGTTCCACTTTCGTTTTTTTATTGTTACATAATCAAAGATGTAACAAAATATAAACACAGTTTTTTGAAAATTTGTGTACAAGATCGAAATTTATGAAGTAACATGTAAAATTGAAATACAGAAAATATTTGCTAAATTGATTTTATTTATTCCACTAATATTTTTGAAACAAAGTAAATCTGAATTTTTTATAAGGGCATCATTGAAAACACTAAGTGTTTAGTTACAACTTCGTTTAAATTACAAATAGAAAACGAAAGTGAAACATTTTAGATAAAGTATATAAATGAAATAAAGATAAAATACTTTATTGTAGGTTTTGGCAAGGCATTCTTTAAGTCGCCAATGCACCAAATTTACAGCCTTGCCGATCATTATGAATGATCACATATGCTGTCCCAGTTCTTCGTATTATTTCATGTCTCATATCTGTTGCAGTAAGGTAATACAGATCGACAAGTGTATCCGATACGAAAAGTTTAAAACGTTGAAATCAGAGGATTTGACGAAGTTTTATGAAAACCAGTATTAGGGAATATTCTGTTAGGAAATCTTCTGTACCTTCCAGATGCAGTTTCACAATTAAATTTTAATAATTTAAAAATTGTGAGATACTTTTTAAATATAAACTTGGTTATTTATAATATCGAATAAACAAAATTCCATAGCCACCTACTAATAAGTAATATTATTTTATACTCCCAACGTTTCAACTTGCGACGACCTTGGACCTTTTTAGCAAATTATGTTTTCACAGTTTTGTTCAGCAAAAAACTTTTATGTACAAATTTGTTTCACTTTCTGGCAAAGTACCAGAGCAGTTAAAAAATTTCTTTCAAGAGACCCCTTTAGAGCGTGTTAAGGGTGAAATAGGCATTAAAACAATTTAATTTTGATTTGCCCCGAAGGGACAGAGAGCTCGTAACAATGAAAGGGTGCATCGGCTAACTGCAGTGGTGTGGGAGCGGGTTCGTATGGACAAATGTCAGAAAATATAAAGTAAGATAAAGAAATACAAAAATGCTAAATAACAAGGTTTCAAATTCAAAATTCTATATTACGTTAACACCTGCCCCGAAAGGTCTTGTCTTTGTCAAATTCGAGGGTGCCAAACAGTCTGTCACCGCAAGACTTTTGATGTCCTTTCTATATCGAAGACTGTTATTTCACATAAAACTTCCTTGCTTTGGCGTCCTAAAGTTGGAAATAATTTAAATTTCTCTGTCAAAGTAAAATACTCCTTCCATCCAAATACTACTATCACTGGGATAGTTGAATATCCTTTACAATTCGCTAGCTCAGATTACTTCCTAAATTAATTAAATAAAATCAACCTAAAATTAACCTCTATTAACATAATAAATACGGGCAGTTTGAAACGCAGACAGAAAAACGGTTGCAGCCTTTTGAAATGCTGTGCTTCAGATGTAGACCAAGATCAGATAGTTATAGATGCAGACTGTGCAAATTTCAGGGAAATCTGTAGGTTAGTTCAGAATAGGAAACAATGATGGTATGCGTCTAACCAGTTCCAGGACTGAAGACCTAATGTTGATGAACATAATAAAATAATTTCCAAATACATACAAATATCCTTCTTTAAAAATAATTTCCTAACATCAAATCAGGCTAAGTGTTGTTAAAGTAAAACCCAAAAGAAAATCTTAACAACAAAACTTAATCTAAGCCATCAACAAAACTATTCTGCATTCCAAATTTTCCTGCTTTCCTATTTCATTAAAGACAAATAAATCCCAAATTATTAGCAATATGGTGCATAAAACAAAAAAAATTCAATGCTCATTTTGTGCTATTTCATTGTCATTTCCAAAACCTTTAACGCCGACATATTTTCTATTTATTCTTAAATTTAATAACTTCATTCAGTCGATAAATCCTTAAATCAACAAAAAAAAGTAATCATTGTAATGTTCACTTACTGTCCTACATCGAAAAATGTTAAACATATTTACGTTCACACACATATAAATTATATCACAGTTTAATTTACTTATAACCGTTCAAGAATTTTCTTACCTCACTACATTTTTAAATCCCAACTAACATCCCTTAATTTTTACCTTCCGAACTTGACTTGTATATGGCCTCATAGAGATCCCTGTTTGCGACCACACTTTCTCGTACTCCTACAAAATTGATGTTTTCCGGGCAACGGGTTCTATACAGGGTGGCATTAGTTTTATGTCATTAATTTAAAGGGAGCATAGAGACCAATGAAACAAAAAAAATTGTTAAACCTGTGGTATAAAGCGAATGGTTAAGCTATATACGTACAAAAAGTGTCTAAGTTGTTTTAGAACCCCTGCAATTTTAGTCACGAATGAAATATGCAATAACATCCTCCTTTAGAGTCAATCAACAAAGTTGTGACAGTATGCAAACATAAATGAGTGAAATACGGCATCTGTGAGCTGTAAAACGAAATAATTCAATTCACTTTAGCTGCTACTAAAATCAGTTTAAAAAATTTTTAAAGTATAAGGAAATTTTGATAATCACAATAAAGAATAAAATTTCATTATGCTGAATTGGTCGACTGTATTAGGTTTCTGACGCCGTAGTCTTGATGTTCGAGCAATTTAGCAACTTTAACTTGATTGTACTTTTTCAATGAACGATGCAGTTCCATTACTTGCTTTGGTAATACACTTAAACGTAGTGTTGCGACTTAACTGTAATCATACTAGGTTTTAGGTAATTATAGATATTTTGTGTAGTTTAGTGAATTGCATAAAGGCGGTTGTCATTTGGAACACTTGTAAAATCATGTGCGTGCTGTGATTCACGATAACATTTGCATAGGTAAGTTTATTTCTTAATAACATGCAACAAACCAGCAGTCCTAAAACTTTTACTTAAGTTGACTTAGATCGAGTATTTAAAAATCGGTCCAAGAGTAAAATGCCTTATAGATTTTTGTTTAGCCAATTAATCTCTATCGCCTCCCCAATTTAATGATATAAAACTAATGCCACCCTGTATAAATGACTAATTCAACTTTTGTTGGGTTCATCAAACCTGTTTTTTTATTATGGTTCAGCGTCTGGTTTTTCCAATATATTAAGTTTACCTTATGCTTATTTCACCATTCTCATGACTTACAATTTAGTACCATGTATTTATCTGTGGATGTACTTGTCACATTTCAATGTCTACTTTGTGGTTTTATTAATGTCTTCGCCATTTCATTCTCACCAAACAATGTAGTTAAAAATTAAAATTGTACTTTCCTATTTGAATTGTTTTTCTTTATAGCAACAAAAATTCAAATATAAATAATTATTTATGAAATTTTCTTATACAAAGCGTGTCTATATAATTAGTCCCTTCAAAATTAAATTTTATTTCTTTCATATTGAATTTAATATTAACGTAACGCGTATTATAAATGTTTTAGAAACGTTAGGCGGCATTTTCATGTTCTTGTTATTTTTAATAATAGTATTCACTCTGGAAGCTTCCTATAAATAATTCGAAGCACCCTGTATGTACGATAAATTACAATAATCATTCTCCACTGTAGAAAATGCATATTCAATTCTTGTTTATTAAAGCATTATCTGACATTCGAACTTAATTAATCTTTGTACAAGAACATTCCTATCAATAGTCTCAAAAATCCATTTAAATTAAGCAAATACTGTAACTAGAACATTATACCTTTTATGTAATCACATACATTTTGATAGAACTAGTTAAGGAGATGTGGTTTTCATGACTTCTTCGTTCTTGTCCATTTTATCATTTAATGCCATTAGGATTTCCATCATCTTAGTTTCTTGTGAAGTCCGTCTTTCTTCGCTCAAACTCCTTTCAAACGCTATGCTTTCTTGGGATCCTTTCTCCATTTTGAAGTTATTAATTTTACTCTAAACTTTTAAATACTGAATAAATCTATCTAAATTTAATTACTGTACAAATTCGTTAATTAAAACTCTTTAAATCCCCAGTTTAATTTAAATATTTTATTTTAAATTTCAAGGTCGTATTTTTAAATTTATTTTTAATTTAATTCGTGCCCTCTTAATCTCAGCTTGTATTATCAAATTTATTTTGATTTAATTCGTGCCCTCACGTTGTTGCGACATTTTAATTATGCTATGATACTCTCACAATTATTCGCGCCCCATTGTTTGGGCGGCCATTTAAATTATGCTATGAATTAACTAGAACTATCGTGGAACGACCTTGTGTCGTCCAATAACAAAACTTGACATGATAACGCCGTGCTCGGTGTCAATTGCGTATTCTTGCTTGACTCCACCTCTCTGTGTTTATCTCAATCAAGTTACACTCCCACAAATTTTATTATTCTGCCTCGACTTACTTTATTTTGAATCATAAAATGAAGTTAATTCAATTCCATATAATGAAAACAAATATTATGTACAGGTTTTGAAAATTAATAAAATACACTTTTCAATCAATCAATATTATAAGTCTTATTTATCTCAAAATTTATGTTTTGCCATCAATCTAAAGTCACCAAAAACTATTCTTTTATTTTCAAAGAAGCCTGGAACGTTCAAAACCCCTTTATTATTTTACTTACTTTCAACGTATGCAAAAGTTCGTTGCTGACTCTGTTACACTATTTTATATTAATTAATCCTTAACTGATATGTCAAAAACTTAATGTCAGATATGATTAACAAAAATGTTAAACATAATTGAAAGTTAGGTTTATGTATAGTTTTGTACACGATTTAAATTTGTAAATTTCCCAATTGTTGTCATCAGTCTCAGTGGCGTAATTGGTAAACGCATGGTCCTGGCAAGACCAAGATACAGGTTCAAGTCCTGTCCAAGACCTTATATTTTCCATCTTTCAATTACTAGCTCGATTTGAAATGACCACTGGTCTTACACGGGTAATTTCAAAAGCTTTATTATCTCTATTATCAAAACATTTGTCCAGAAAGAAAGCACGAAATCAGTAACAGAATACTTGTTCGGTTCATAGTAACAAAAGGGACAGAAAGAAAATGAATGCCGTGCTAATATAGTCGCAGGGGGGGGGGGGGTGCTAAAGAGCAAAACAAAGGAACAACCCAAGTTGCCTTGGAAAAAAATTGATTAGTGTGTGTGTGTGTGTGTATATATATATATACAACATTTAGTATATGTACAACATATACATACGGACAGAACACATCTGTCCAATACAATAAAATATAACCCTCAACTAAAAATATTGTAAAAATAAACAAAATTATAGGGTTTATTCCAGCATGTTTCTAGATTTTAACACCATAATACATATCAAAATATATCACATTAATGACTAGAATCTTACTTGCTTATTTTTTACGTTGATAATGAGCTCATGTCTAATAGAATCTACTAAAACCTAAGAAACAAAGTACATATTTACAAATGTCTAGGCGCAATAGACACCAATAGCTAATCAAATACCACAGCTGATGAATAACTATCAAGTCTATATATAATTTCGAAACCAATTCACTCGATTATCCATCAATATAAAAAACTACCACACAGAACCTACATTAATATCCTTATTCTAATAGTAATAACATTAAATAAAAAAGAATGATTTGCTCAGTAAATTCTTGATATTTCTATGATACAATTAAAACCCAAAAGAGTAAAAAGTTATTCGTTATCTGTTGTTTTTGATATTCCTTCACATAAGCTGTTAAGATTTATTGGTAGCTGCAAGGTCCTTATCAGGATCTGCATAAGGAAACGGTATACATCCAGCTAGTAGATCAGAATATGTACGACTTACATAATGTAATGTTCTCATGTTAAATTGTTTTTGAGAGTGCCTAACTTATTTAGATACAAAAGATGAATTAATACGAAGAATTGAGATGACATATGGGATCCTCCATAGTAATCAGCATGAAATCATTGCAGCTGCAATTTTATACTTTGACGATGTAAAAATCCATAGAAGCGAATGGAATGCACTATGACAAAAGCTACGAGAAAATGTGTTACCTTTATTTTAATCATTATACCTTCTTTAAAATATGTTCCACTTTCGTTTTTATTGTTACATAATCAAAGATGTAACAAAATATAAACACAGTTTTTTGAAAATTTGTGTACAAGATCGAAATTTATGAAGTAACATGTAAAAATTGAAATACAGAAAATATTTGCTAAATTGATTTTATTTATTCCACTAATATTTTTGAAACAAAGTAAATCTGAATTTTTTATAAGGGCATCATTGAAAACACTAAGTGTTTAGTTACAACTTCGTTTAAATTACAAATAGAAAACGAAAGTGAAACATTTTAGATAAAGTATATAAATGAAATAAAGATAAAATACTTTATTGTAGGTTTTGGCAAGGCATTCTTTAAGTCGCCAATGCACCAAATTTACAGCCTTGCCGATCATTATGAATGATCACATATGCTGTCCCAGTTCTTCGTATTATTTCATGTCTCATATCTGTTGCAGTAAGGTAATACAGATCGACAAGTGTATCCGATACGAAAAAGTTTAAAACGTTGAAATCAGAGGATTTGACGAAGTTTTATGAAAACCAGTATTAGGGAATATTCTGTTAGGAAATCTTCTGTACCTTCCAGATGCAGTTTCACAATTAAATTTTTAATAATTTAAAAAAATTGTGAGATACTTTTTTAAATATAAACTTGGTTATTTATAATATCGAATAAACAAAATTCCATAGCCACCTACTAATAAGTAATATTATTTTATACTCCCAACGTTTCAACTTGCGACGACCTTGGACCTTTTTAGCAAATTATGTTTTCACAGTTTTGTTCAGCAAAAAACTTTTATGTACAAATTTGTTTCACTTTCTGGCAAAGTACCAGAGCAGTTAAAAAATTTCTTTCAAGAGACCCCTTTAGAGCGTGTTAAGGGTGAAATAGGCATTAAAACAATTTAATTTTGATTTGCCCCGAAGGGACAGAGAGCTCGTAACAATGAAAGGGTGCATCGGCTAACTGCAGTGGTGTGGGAGCGGGTTCGTATGGACAAATGTCAGAAAATATAAAGTAAGATAAAGAAATACAAAAATGCTAAATAACAAGGTTTCAAATTCAAAATTCTATATTACGTTAACACCTGCCCCGAAAGGTCTTGTCTTTGTCAAATTCGAGGGTGCCAAACAGTCTGTCACCGCAAGACTTTTGATGTCCTTTCTATATCGAAGACTGTTATTTCACATAAAACTTCCTTGCTTTGGCGTCCTAAAGTTGGAAATAATTTAAATTTCTCTGTCAAAGTAAAATACTCCTTCCATCCAAATACTACTATCACTGGGATAGTTGAATATCCTTTACAATTCGCTAGCTCAGATTACTTCCTAAATTAATTAAATAAAAATCAACCTAAAATTAACCTCTATTAACATAATAAATACGGGCAGTTTGAAACGCAGACAGAAAAACGGTTGCAGCCTTTTGAAATGCTGTGCTTCAGATGTAGACCAAAATCAGATAGTTATGTCAGACGTCAAATTTCGGAAACGTATCTTATTCAGCAATATGAAACATTGGTATCTTACCATTCCAGGCTGATCGACCCTATATTTCGATTACATGATACCAAATTTGAAATTTAAATTTCACTTCAACTATTTAACATTTCATTTCCAATAAATTTTACATGTTTTTAATTTCTTTCAATATTTATAACTTATTAAATATAACATTTAAATCGATTAACATTTAATTAATTTTAAATTTTCAAATACTTTAATAGTTAACTTTGTCTAAAATTTGTTAACATTTCAAATTAAACTTTGATTATTCTAATTATTTCTAGTATTTCATGTTCAATTATTTGAATTATTTATTTACATTTATTTTTTGATATTGATCACATTTCTCTAATTCATTATCCCATCTAATCATTTTCTATCTCTTAATCTTTAATTTGTTTATTATCATATTGTTTACTCATTATTCAATTTATCTTTACTCTTCTATTTTAATTCCATCTTCATCCTTCTTGCTTTTCATCTTTATCTTGACTTCTTATTTACCTACTTATTTGCCTTCTTTATATTACTTCTCTTAACTTTTCATATGATTATTATTCTATTAAAGTTTAATTTATTCATTTTAATTCTTTAATCCTAATTGATTTTAATCATTTATTTCATTTTAATCTATCTTTAATTTATTTGATCTTATTCTGCTCTATCGTACTTTAATTTATTAATTTAATTCCTTCATTTTGTTCTATTTACTTTAATACTTATACAATGTATTGGCCATTTATTATACTTATTAAATATATTGCTAATTTCTAATATTAACTACATTTAAGATCAATCTAAATTTAATATCCTTTATTGTAACTTATCATCTAATTTTCTCATTACATAATTATTTATCTACAATTTATTTCTTATTCTACTAATATTATTCATTTCATAACTAAATTTAATTATTATATATTACTTTGCATAATTAAATCTATTATTTCAATTATTACTAATATTATCACTAATTTATTAGTGCTACTTTAATTACTACTTATTATTTCAATCAGTTCATATTATATTTATTATCATCTTTATCCATTTCATCATATCTTAACATTATTAATCTCAATTACGTTCAATTATGTAATTATTATTATATTCATTTACATTTATTAATTGTAACGTCTATTCATAATTTATCATTATAACTTCAAAATAGTATCATAATCTTCAAACTAATTATTTTCACTAATTAACTACCGTAATTTATTCGTTTTAATCAAAAAGTTATCAATCATAAAAATCTATGTATTTCATGTACTAGACATGAATGATTTATGTGTATGTGTAATTAGCTAAAAATTAATAACTAATTTAACATCTATATTATATGGGTGTAGACATTGTATATTAATTAACTAATATTAATTAAAATTCAATGTATTAATCTGTCAGATTGTACCAATAAATAAAATATACTTAATATAATTATAGTTTTAGTTACCATAATGACAAATAATCTACATAAATTAATTCTATTAAATTCAATAGTCATAACTATGATCTACATAGTAATTATATAACAAATCAATTACATAGATTATATACACAATCTAGAATACACAATAATATAAGTATATTATATTATGAATTATATATATTAACAGTTAATGTTTAATACTATATATATCAATAATCTAGTATTTACAATCTAAGTTACTAAGAAATCTTATCATTATACAAATTAGTACATTATAATCTTAGATACTATATGATTATCATAGTTAAGTACAATTTTAACAATGATATTAATCATTACGTAATCTAAATCTACAATAATATATTGTATATAGATTAAAATGTTAAATCATGACTTAGAGTACAAGTATGAATATTAGCTTACTTTATCAAATATAATATTCTAATCAATACATATTCTAATCATATTACGTTAATCAAACATTATCATATTAACAATAATAAATTTATAATTTTAAATCTTATACATAATATAAAAAATAATATTCAAAAAATTTCTATTCTTAATTATAATAATAACGTAACGCGTATTATAAATGTTTTAGAAACGTTAGGCGGCATTTTCATGTTCTTGTTATTTTTAATAATAGTATTCACTCTGGAAGCTTCCTATAAATAATTCGAAGCACCCTGTATGTACGATAAATTACAATAATCATTCTCCACTGTAGAAAATGCATATTCAATTCTTGTTTATTAAAGCATTATCTGACATTCGAACTTAATTAATCTTTGTACAAGAACATTCCTATCAATAGTCTCAAAAATCCATTTAAATTAAGCAAATACTGTAACTAGAACATTATACCTTTTATGTAATCACATACATTTTGATAGAACTAGTTAAGGAGATGTTTCACATGAATAATGCTCCCACAAACCTGATTAATTTGCAACCGGTAAATTGTAGCTCCTCAAAATTGAATATAGACAACTTTTTCCAAGAATTTCTCCAAAGCGTTTTGCATCAATACTATTTTGAATTTTTGGAATTGGAATCAGACACCTTTTTCTATTTTTTAGGAAAAGCACTAGTTTCTATTTAGGTTTGAATATCAAATTTTTCAACATAAATTTGCTCTTAGTTTTATTATTGCATTGTTAATGTAAATGATTGCCATAAAATTATTTTTTTTGACACTTCTAGTGTATTTTTCTTAATCTCCTAGGTCGTGGATCGAAACGTAAATAAAGACGATTTTATAAACTCTAAGTGGTTTAATTCGCAAAAAAGATTAAGAAAAATACAAAACAAACCACAACAAACATACAGGGAGTACTTCTAATGTAATTGTTCGCAGTTTAAAACTATTGTTTTCACTAGGTAAAATTTTTATATTTAGATCCTTCTTGGGAGATGCCAATTCCGCAGTGCTTTTAATATTAAATGTATTGTACCCTTTAGCTATTTAGTTTGTTAGTCTATATTGGACTATTTCAATAACTACATTTTTTATACTTATTAACATTTCTTTGATACTTACACTTTGGTAGAAATTTTCAACTTAATATCGGTTTTTTTCTTCACTAAATGGTTTGATTAACGAAATTTCTTCTACTTTGAAACTTTTTCCAAAGATCTGTAAATTTTAGGATCGTTGCACATGCGTATTCTTGGTCTATTAAGTACCCACTTTTTGAATTGCACACCAATTTTTAATTATTTTGTTGGCATTGGCAGCTGTGTTCTTGTCATTTATAGTATTTCTTGTTATTCTGATTTGTTTACGTTGTTGTTTTTTGAATATTCAGTTTCCTGTTACCGAATGGTTGACAAGTGAACAACACAATCTTATTGTAAAAACTTTTTGTCAAAATCGCAAATATGTGGCTGAGATTGTATGACGACTAATTACTGTTCTCAAGAGAACAGTTTAGCGGCTGATAAGGAAGTTCGAAAGAACTAGTTCTGTAGCAAATCAAAATTGTATCCAATGCAGTGAGCAAGCAACATGTGGGTGTCATGCAAGAAAGTGTTACACTAAGTCCACGAAAATCAACTTGTCGACAGTCATAGCAGTTGTAAATTCCCTGCGTGTATACATGTACTGTACAATTAGAATATAGAAAAATAAAGGAAAATATAACTCTAATAAATTTCCCAATCTTTTCATTCTATTGATCTGCCCATTATTGATATGTTGTATAGATTGAAATATTAAATAACTTGTTATTTCTAAGTACCCAGCTTGGTATATGAAAGCCAAACTTTTGAAGAGCTTCGCTGCAGTCTATTATTCTGTTGATAATTCTATACAGAATAATAAATCAAAATAATTCCATCTGCTGTCCAGATTCGCTATTTTACAAGTGTTCAAACGAAATGTATACCAAAAGGCGCCGTTGTTGATGTTTAGTTTGAATCCAATGAATCTTAAACATTTTCTTTGTATTTCCTCTATCTTGTATTTTTAGAAGTTTGCAATGTTTGGGCATTATGGGAAATAAAATCAGACGAGATAGTGGGGAAAATAATTTAAAACGAACAACTAATCATTAAAGCAGCACTTTGATAGGCATATTACACATGATACGTATATATTAATAGCATACCCCTCTGAAGCAGAAAAGTGGGGGATAATTGAATTCTTGTGAAGTCATCAACACAACAAATGAAGAGTTAGAAAGGTAAAGGTTTCGTTTATCGCAAACACCCTGTAAACCACGTGGTTGATCATTGATTTTTGACACAACTTACAAACCCAAGGAGATTGAAACAGTTAGTTTCCCAGCAAAAAAGGATGACATGCTATCTCATGGTTGAATGGAATTCATGGTGATTTTCAGACGAAACTGTAGAGTATAGTTGTTGTAGAACTAAATGTGTAATTTGAACTGTATTTGTGGTTATCATTTATAAAGTATTTCCCAATGTGCAGTGTTACATTATTAGAAATATATGGTTTGGACATTGTGAGTTTAAGGATAATTAATCGAGATATTTAACCCTAAAGGTTAGATGCTTTAATGAACAGATAATTAATTTCACCATTTTTGTTTATTGTATGTACTTTATTATAGAAATATCTCTGGGTCATTAACCCAAATATTAATGTAAGTACATTTAAAAATTTTATATGTCTATTTTACAGAAATGCTAAAATAGTATTATTTTATAATAGATTTAAGCAAGGTGAGTTGAGAGTGGTTTTATTTGTTCAAAGAGACAAGTGACTTTTGTAAGGAAATCCATTTCACCAAGTGAATACCCCAAAAGTAGCAATCCTCGGGTTTACACGTCAGCCAGAGAAAACCCTAAACCCAGATGAGTCGGTGCTCTTTAAACTTGACAGATTGAATAGCTAACAGAGTAAGTGGTAGTAATAACGTAGCTGGAAAAAATTTGGATCGTCACTCCAATTTCTGCCATTTATTGCTCTAGGAACCCACTCTAACACAATTGTAGTTGTCAGGTGCATCCTTATTTTGTGATGAGATTCCTGCCCCTTTTGGGCAATTTCAAATTAAAAAACTTAATACTTCAAGCACCACTAAAAAATTATAATGGAGTGATCAGATAGTAAAAGAAAACTTGAGTATTGATCTCGATTAGGCAGTAGTAGAGAGCTACACAACTTTTTATATTGTTAATTTCCTTCATATATTTTTATAACAAATCCCAACATTTTTATAGCCATGTTATAATGTTCTCAATATGCCAATTGAAAGTTAACTTTGTGTAGAATGTTATGCCTAAGTCGATTATGTTGGCCACAGATTCAAAAGACATGTTGTCAATTGTATAGTCATGCTCTATGACATGTGGTTCTATGGAATAGAATTAATTTGCATTTTGTTAAATTTAAATTCATTCCAGTAGATTTACACCAGCTCGATAAACTATTCAATTCATTTTAAAGTCAAGTGCAATCCGTTGGTTAAGTTTTGACAGCAAACAGTTTCAAATCATCAGTAAATAATAAGGGGTGACAAAATTTAGAATCATTTGTATCATTAATAAAGTAATTAAATAGTAGTGGTGCAAGCCCTCTGATTATTTCTGATGTGATTTCGATAGTATGTGATAGGTAATCATGAATTTTTACGATTTCTATTCTGTCGCTTTGATAATCTTTGATCCATTGCAGTAGCGTACCATTTATCCCAATCATTTTTAATTTTTCGACAAATATTTTGTGATTAACTATATTAAAGGCCTTGGCAAAATCAGTGTATATGGAATCCACCTAATGGTAGTTTTCAAAAGCATTGAGAATTGCCTGTTCATAAATTAATAGATTTGTGATAGTGGACCTTCCTTTTATAAACCTATGTTGCATTATGATAATTGCATGCTTGAGGTCTAAGGTAAGTTGTTGGTTGATAATACTCCCTAATATTTTTGCAATTTGTGATGTTATTGAAATTGGCCATTAGTTTTTTAGAGTTGTTTTCTAGCCATTTTTAAATATCGGTTTATATAGGAGATTTTGCACAGGTCTGGATATACTTCTTGACTAAGGGATAAATTTATAAGATGGACTAGATTAGTACAAATCTGCAATTGTATAGTAATATTGGAGATAGTCCATCAGGTTATGGTTTTTATTGATATCTATCTTTTCCAACTGATGAAAAACATCCATGACGAACATTTTGCATAGTTATGTAACCTGTGGGATGATGGTGGAGCTTTGGAGCTATAGTGCGTTTAACGAGCAGATTCAGTAAATGCTCCGCCCATAAATCAGCGCCAAGTTTAAATAAAGATTTTGTATTGGTTGGCCGGATTCAAACAACCACACATTTCAATTTGTAACATTAACCTACAAATGTCAATTAGTTTTTCGTGTTTGTCTTTGCTTCATTTTTTGTTCACTCGTCTTTCGTAGTTTTTGCTCTTGTACTTTTTTTTTTTTCAAAAACAGTATTTTTCAATACTTATTACATTTGTGTAGGTTATTTACAATTAATTACGTGTAAATCAAGCTTATGCTCAGTTTGTACTGCGCAACTAAGCCCATCCTATTATTTTAATTACTGAATCTGTTCGTTAAACGCACTATAGTACACATTGTTTAGAGTATACTTGAGCAAAGTGTTAGTGATATTTGATGGGCAAGATCCGAGTCTATCATTGAGTTCCACGTAGTTGCGTATTGAGTTACATTTTTTTTAATTAACATAATTTCAGAATGTTTAAGGCTTAGGGTCAAATTCTTTACCGAGCTTACATACATAATTATTATAATATTCTACTGATTTTACTTTACATCTTTCTCTAAGGGCTGCAAATTGCATATAGTCTGTCCAGGTACGAGATTGCTTTTACTTTTTGTGAGCCAACTTATAGCTTTAACTCAATGATTAACTATTTTGGATAATTATCATTTTTTTTCTTTTTTGGAATAGATGTTTAATGCCTCATGTAAAATATTATATAACCTTTGAGTGGAAGGGTGACATCATTGACAATAATTTGTTCCCACTTAAAAGAGGATAAGAACTCATTCATCTATCTATAGTTAGCCAATAAAAAATTGTAATCCCAATATTTGTATTTTAGCGGGACTGGTTGAACGCTGTTATCGACATTTAAATGTAGAGCAGAGTGATGGACTTGGACGGGAACCATTGGATGTTTGGATGACTGAAGTTTGTGAATATCATTTGGAATATATTAAGAAAGAGTATTGTTTCCTCTAAGCCTGTGCGTGTTGAGAGTTACTCTGGATCATACTACGTTTCGAAGCTTGAAGTCTCCACATAAAATTATTTCTGTATCACTATATGAACTTGCCAAATTTAATACCTCGTCAATAAAGTCTCGTAAACTTCTAATTTTGAATTAGGTGGGAGTATGTTGTTCTAATAATTATATTTATATTATTTGAAATTAGTACTATGTATATTTCAATGTGTTTGTTAACAATTGTAAGTTGTTTGGAGGGTAAATTATCTCTTATTATTATTAACACTCTCCCTTCCCTTTTAAATTATTTGTTTTAGTAGATGGGTCGAA
The DNA here is from genome assembly GCA_036346225.1 of Platerodrilus igneus. NCBI lineage: Eukaryota > Metazoa > Arthropoda > Insecta > Coleoptera > Lycidae > Platerodrilus > Platerodrilus igneus. The sequence continues at coordinate 5,971,566 of JARFIW010001690.1, forward strand.
TCTGTAAATACAACACACTATTAGAATATTCTAATGATTTTAATTTAGTTCTGGTAATATAGAGAGAGTGAAATTGTGCATTTACATATTTTTTGAAGTGTGACTTGATTTTATGATGGTTGGTATTTCTTTGATATGCTTAATGTATAACTACATTTCCCCTTTTGCACTTCTTTCTTCTAATTCTGTTCTGATTTTTTTTATAAAAGTCCCTCTGCATAGGGATTTTATTCATTGATATCTTCATTTTAGAAGCATTACTGTGTATAATCAGACTTGCCTCAGAAGCACTGCCCAAAATTGCCTTAAGTGGTCAATTTTTGGATAGATCTTACCCAAGTCGAATAAGTTTTTTAACTGTAATTTGAGCATTGCATACATCATCAAATATAGTATGTATCTTTTTCAAGTTGTGTGCAATTTGCTTTTCAATATTGGTTTCCTGTCACTCAGGTATATCGTATAACAACATTGTTGGATCTTAGTTGTTGTTCTGAGACTTGTATAATTACTTCCTTGCAATTGATATGGGAATTTATCTGAGCAACCTTTAGTAAAGCAACTTCTTTCTGTAGTTCATCAATTAATTTTATAAATTTTGGTATTTGGAGCAACCCTGTTCACAATCTTTGCAAAATAATTTAGCACCCGGGTTCCTTTCAAATTAATACATTTTATTTCTGAGGCACACATCCCTGAGCACATATAATGGGTGTGGACCTTTTACAACCATCACAGTCAGAGCCTTATTTACTTAACGGCAGACACGGCGGTCGCCGGAGGCCCCGTACGGAGGGAGCCTCACTTTGAGCCTCCTTTGGCGAAAAAAGTACGTTCAATTTTTAAAAAGGCAGCATGTACACGGGGAGAATTTAATAATTACAGTTGAATGTAATACAACTCAGTCGTTATGTACTTTTAAAAAGTCTTAGGTAATTATTTGGGGATGAAATTGGCTTTTGTTCATTGACAGTCGTAGGAAAGCGAGTGGTTGGAGGGGTATTCTCCTCTCTTACTTCTTTTCTTCATTCCACCACTGCAGTAGACACAGTCCCCTTTTTTTTAGAGCATTATTCTTATGAGGAACAAAATTACTAAGAATCTGATTATTGATTGAATATGTATACAGAGTGTTCTATTATATCTACCATACCTACAGCTTTGAGTTCACATGAATAAGTTTTATACGCGTGAGTAATAAATAGTTTTTAATTACTTATGAACAGAACAAACCTCTTGACTGTACTTGACACTGGACAGGGCAGCGGCCGTGTTCTACGCGGCAACTCTTGTGAGAGACAAAAACAAAGCGTCAAAAATTATTGTTTATTTTTGGCGGTTAGCAATTTAGGCGTTTTTAACATAAATTTCTGCTTAAAGAAAAAAATGTAGAGTGTTGAACATGATTATAAGAATGGGTTGTTTTTCGTAATCTATCAGAACTTGTACTTTTAATCTATTGAAACCTATCAAATACTTGTTTGTTGCTGGTAAACGACATTTTTTAAATAAAACACAAGAAGCCTATAAAATGAAGCGAACATATGCAAGTGGTGCTCAAAAGAAAAAAAGCAAAGAAGGAATGTGAAATAATAGCAAAAATTCCTAAAGTAACTAATTCTGTGTTTCTGTAGCACAAATCCCATGCTTTTCTGCTAGTAATACATGTGTTTTATCAGCGTCTTCGGGAATTACAACAACAAATGAAACTGAAAACACTTATATTGTTTATCAAGAACAGTGTTCTTTAAAAAACAATTTTGAATTTCCCGATGCTGCAATTGATTCTAGTGATATTGAGGATCATAACTATTCACATGAACAACATAAACAATCAAAAAGGGAAGCAGAACTTAACCCAGATATAGGTTTGTGGGACTCATGTGGACTTTCCAAGCATGACCTTCAACAATATTAGATAAGGAAAGGGTATTTACAATGTCAAAATATCGACAATGAGTATAAACAGTCTGTTAGTGTATACAGCACTATTCACGACGGAAAACAAATTTCTGAATCTCGTAAATGCCGTTCCACATTTTTTAAAAAAAATAAAAAAATAATGAGAGTGAAAAGAAATTGGCTCTTATACTCACCATCAACAGGCAGAGTTTTTTGTTTCGTGTGTAAGCTCTTTGGTTCCATTTCAATGGCGTCAAATCCATTTTGTTCAGAGGGTTTCAATGACTGGAAACATGCAAGCCAAAGCATAATCTATCATGAAAATAGTAAAGAGCATCGTAGATGTCTGTTCATATTCATAAAGCGGTCTACAGAAATTGGAAGAGTCGACAGCGACCTTCAAATTCAGAGTAACAAAGAAAAGGAGTATTGGCGACAGGTTTTAAGAAGATTAGTGTCGGTTATTAAGTGCATTGCTGCAAGAGGGATGTTGGCAGTGGCAACGCTTCTTACTTATCATCTTCCACGTGTTATGAACTTATTGAAATTATGGGGGGACGAGTTTTAGAAGAAATTGTTAAAGAAGTAAAATTTGCCAAGTATTATTCCATATCTGTTGACTCAACACTGGATGTATGTTATACAGACCAACTTACATTTATTATTCGCTATGTTAAAGATGGAACACCTACTGAGACATTTTTGAAATTTATACCAATTCAAGGAAATACATCTGAAACTCTCTTAAATGAAGTGTCAAGCACTCTTGTTGAACACGATATTCCAATTTTAGATTGTCGTGCACAGTCTTACGATAACACCTCCAATATGAGTGGCAAATACATTTAATTTTTTTTTTTCCAATGCTCCACCCGAAAGTACTACATTGGCCAGGAAGCGAGTTTTTTTTACCTGGAAAATTTGGAATTTTGCCAAACCCATGCTGTTCCAAGCAAGGTAGGGATCTTTAACGTGCATGACAACACTCACACACGGGACCTCCATTTTACCTCTCATCCGAACGAGGGTGTATTTTTGTGAAAAATGCTCGCCTAACATTTTTCAAGCGGACCGTGTCGGGATTCGAACCCGGGACCTTGGGCATAGCAGTCACACACATACCACTACGCCACAGTGGCAAATACAACGGTCTTCAAGCTAAGATAAAGAACTTAAACAATCTTGCTGAGTATATCCCATGTGCTGCTTTACACTCACTCAATCTAGTCGGGGTTTACGCTACTGAGTGCAATTTAAACGTTGCAAAGTTTTTCGATTTTATACAGTCACTGTACACTTTCTTTTCTGATGGCCGGCTCCTGCAAATGCAGTTGCAGCTTTAAAAGAAATCTATACTACAATCAAACTTGCACTGCAATCGATGATTGATTGAAATGAGCAACCGGTTGATACAAAGGTCAAAGCTATGGGTTTGAAAAAAACCATGGCACAATTTGAAACAATTTTCTAATTTGTTTGTGGAACAACCTACTACAAAGAATAAACAAAGTCAACCAAATTTTACAAAAGTCTTCTTTAACCTTGTCGACATTCGTTTCAGTGTTGGATTGACTCACATGCTACATAGAAAAAAAAGGGACAGCTTTGAAACCTTGATCAACCAAGCAGAACAAATGAAAGGAACTTATTATGATGAGTCAGATGAGGATAGTCAAGCTCGCACAACCAAGCGCAGTGCCCGATTTACATTTTTTGATGAGAAGAAAACTCCAGACACTGTTCTTAAAGGAAAAGAAAAATTGAAAATTGGAACATTCATGCCAGTAATTGATAAGTTGGTGGTACAACTAAAGCTACGGTCCGAAAAGTACAAAGAAGTTGCTAACAGTTTTGGATTTTTTGAGGAGTTGAGTACAATAAATGAGAACAAACTAAAATCTTTCTGTGACACTTTTGCACTTAAGTACAAAAATGATGTATGCCAAACAGAGCTCTTTGAAGAATGTTTACATCTTCAGTGTTACTTGAAAGAAGACGGCCTTGTCTTCAAGAATTTATATTATATAGATGAAGAATGTGATGAAGATAAAAACCAAAAAGAACCTGAAGAAAACGGTTACATTGACAACGATGAAGTTGACGAACCATCAGAAGATGATACACAATCTCACAATGTTACGGCTACCACAGCTAAATAACTGAATTTAAAAGTATTGAACAAACATATGTTAGATAACAGTCTCTTTTCCGTTTTTCCTAATATTGAAATTAGTCTCAGAATGTTTTTATGTATTATGGTTTCTGATGCAACAGCAGAAAGATCTTTTTTCCAAATTAAAACTTGTAAAGAACTTTTTAAGAAATAGCATTAAGCAACAACGCCTTAATCAGGTAAGCATACTAAGTATTGAAAATGATGTTTGCCAAAATCTTGACCTTGAAGACATTATCGAAGAATTTGCTACAACAAAAAATAGAAGGAAGAACTTTTAAAACACTAATACTAACCATAAGGAGTAGTACTGACTGTCAAAATATGTTTAATTTCAAGTGGCTTTTAACTAATAAAATGTATTTTACTTTACACATTACACTGTAAAATTGAATTTATACAAAGCTTTAATTATGAGTACCTGCATCAATAAAGGCAAAATTCATTTACCAAAAAGAGAACATTTCTAATTTACATATTAAAATATAAACGTTCTTTATCCTGGGAATAAAATTAAATATGGAGGGGCCTCACTTCAATATTCCACCGGGGGCCACAAAGACTCTAAATCTGGCCCTGATCACAGTTGAAGAGTATCATTTGTTTCAGAGATTGCACTCCCATTACATGATAATTAAGTCGTAATAAATATAATATTAAAAATTAACGATCAAATTTGTTGTTTCGATCATGCACTATTTTCTGTATGTAAATGTTGTATTTGTTTATTTTGGAATTACTAATAATATTATTCTAATCAATTTCCAGTTTTAAATATGTTCCAAGTTGTTCTGCTTGTAAATAGATAATACGAGGGCCATCCAAAAAGTAATACCCATTTGTACCGTGTGGAGCGCTGATGAGTAGAGTAGCATCCGGACTAGTTATAACATGTTTAGTTATATTGCAGCTGTCTATGTGCAAAGTTACGCCTCGCTGGTACTGACTGTGTTCTTTCTGTGAGTGTTTATAATGTTAAATAAAATAGAGAACGCCGCCAGTTGTGAAATTAGGGCTGTGATTAGATTTCTCAACGCAAGAAATGTGAGACCCTGCGATATTCATCGTCAACTATATGGAGACAATGTTATGGATGAGTCATCAGTATGGCGTTGGTGTCGTAATTTCAGTTTGGGCAGAGACAATACCCATGATGAAGAGCGTTCTGGACGACTGTCAGTAATTACGGACGAACTGCTGAGTTTAATTAACGAATTCGTGAAGGCTGATTGGCACGTAACAATTGATGTGATCCGTGAAAATTTCAGCAATGTTTCACGAACAGTTTATTCATGAAATTGTTAAGGAACACCATTATGCGAAGATTTGTGCAAGGTGGGTTCATCGCATGCTTACTGACGAACACAAAATCACCCGTGTCGCTGCAGCACTGACGTTTTTGGACCGTTATTCTCGTGAAAGAGACTCTTTCTTGACTCGCATAGTCACTAGTGACGAGACATGGGTTTGTTATGTAACACCTACAAGAAAAAGGCAATCAATGGAGTGGCATCATGCTCATTCACCAACCAAGCCGAAAAAATTCAAAACGGTCATGTCTACTCGAAAATTCATGGTAACCATTTTCTGGAATCGGCGAGGTGTACTGCTCATTGATTTCATGCCCCGTGGGGACACTATAAATGCTGATACATATTGTGCAACATTAAAGAAATTACGGCGAGCAATTCAAAATCGACGGCTGTTGTCTAGCGGCGTCCTTCTCCTCCACGACAATGCCAGGCCTCATACTGCTCGAATAAAAGAACAACTTGTTCAACAATTCAAATGGGAAACTTTTAACGATGTATCCTACAACCTAGACTTGGCACCCTCAGATTTTCATGTGTTTACAAAACTCAAGAACTTTTTGACAGGAACGAAATTTGAAAGTGATGATGAACTGAAAACAGCTGTGACTACATATCTCATACATTGGTGGCAGAGGAGTACGAAGCTGGCATACAAAAACTCGTCTCACATTATGATAAATGCTTAAATTTGCGAGGTGACTATGTGGAGTAGTGTAAGATTTATTCTTTTCAAATAAAACATTAAAATTTGTTAAGATGTACTAGTTTATTTTTTATTCAAAAACGGGTACTACTTTCTGGATGGCCCTCGTAGAATTCAAGGTAGTAGATTACTTTTCGGTTTTATTTCTTTTTACAGTAGAATAGGTTAATGATTAATTAGACTCCAGATTCATAAATTGTTCCCTAATTTCTGTATGTTCTATGAACTTGTTTACAGGTGTTGGTGAATTTTCAAAATTATTCACTGTATTTCCAATTAGGCGGCTCCATTGGTTTGAGTATGACTAGTCAGCCCAAGTGTTAAGAATTTTCCTTTTTCTAACAGAAAAGAGTCTTCTTCGATTACTACGTCGTTGGTAGCTGATGCAGTACAACATGTAAATCACAAGTCGTTAATTATATCTATTTAATACAACTCAAAAAACAAATTACAATGACAATCTTTTTTATACTTTTGTCTAGCTTGCTATAACAGCTTTACAACAATCAACTGTTTTGTGCCTTTCACTATTACAAAAAGCACACTCATCTACTTTTCGTTTTTCTGATTGAATAGCTTAACCTGAAACAGTTGGAATTTCCTCTAACAGCGCATTTTTCACGTAGAACTTGCTCTTTTTATCTGCATTAACATTACTGAACGCTTGGTCAGCTAATACTATCTTTTGTTCATTGGTAACTTCTTCATTCATAAAATCCACTTGCTTAACCACACCGTCTCAGGAATTTTAGGCAGTTGTTACCATACTCTTAATGTGTCTACTGGTAAATATGATTCGACTAAAGATGTCTTTAGAATATTGCAGTAACTAACTGCGAATATGCCTAAAGATTCTAGCGCCTTTTATTACTGAGCATGTTATCATATAAAGAACTGATCGATGACTTGTCCTTTACTGTACTTCTATCAACAATTAACGCTATAAATTCACAAACATAGAGTTAAAAAAGCAACTCATTTTTCTAAAATCTCGCTTTTAGTACATTAATTACTTTTGGATAGTTTTCGCTAGAATGCGGATACCCCCTACTAATTTCTTAGCTTTTGATCCTAGGAACATGCTTTGATCTAAGTACTGAAATTTATCAACTGCATGTAACTTTTGATCCTGATGAATCTTTTCAAATCGAGTCCACCAGGGTATCCAATCTTTTAATTCACCTCCAAACTTTTTAACTCAATCTTTGGAAGTTTATAGAGGCCGTTATGTTCATTAAAATCAGTTGACTGTCCTATTAATACGAGCCTCTAATTCTTTAATACGGTGAGAGTGCGTGGTATGACATGTACTACATTACTTCATACTCTACACTTTCCTCGATTGCCACAGCAATTTCAGCTTCCATATTTTACCTGTTATGAACGTTAAAATCTTTTCATCATAGGCTTGAATTTTCTCAAACCGCTTTTTTAAGATGTCAACACGGTTAAAAACTATCAGTGCTTAACTCAGTTGCGCCAACTTTAAGAATATCTTCAAACTTTTGCACATCAGTCATGAACTGAGCTCTTAAAGTTTTACGAATTGCTCGTTTCGCCTCCATGCCAATCAATCAACCTAAATTTTCTTCACCAGCTACCAACCAATTACAACTAATGCTGTGACTGCTACTAAACTGAAGCGATCACATCGAGGTCACCAAATGTTAAGAATTACCCTTTTCCTACCAGAAAAAGGTCTTCTTCGACCACTACATTGGTATATGATGCAGTATAAGCAGTACAACAAGTAAATCACGAGTCATTATTACATCTATTTAATACAACTTATTTATACTTCTGTCTAGCCTGCTACAAAATTTATTATTTTTACCATTTTCATAATCTCAGCAGGATAGACCTTCTCTATAGAAGTTTTAACACCGAGGTCCATGTTCAAATCCTGACACGGTTCCACTTGAAAAATGTTAGGCGAGCATTTTTCACAAAAATACGCCCTCGTTTCAGATGAGAGGTAAAATGTAGGCCCCATGTCTGAATGTTGTCAAGCACGTTAAAGATTACCTTGCGTGGAACAGCAAAGGTTCCGCAAAATTCAAAATTTCCAGTTAAAAAACTCGCTTCCTGGTCATTGTAGTACTTTCGGGTGTAGCATTCGAAAATCAAATGGTGAACTTTCAACTGAATTTTTATTCCAATTAAAAGCTCACAACTACACCTGCACAAATATTCAACAATGTTTATTATTTTTTTGTCTAAAAACCTTCACATGTATATTCAACTAGTGCAACAACTTGCCTGTGGATCATTTAAACACAAGACGATATTGTGAATAAGTTGAAAAGACTAACAGAAAATGAAAATTTCATGCAAAGATCACTTTCAGCTTGTGAAACCCACTTCAACCTCAGTAAATTTGTGAACAATCAGAACTGTAGGATTTGGGAGACTTAAAATCCACGAGCACGAAATACATTTACTAAGGACGATTGTGGTTGGTTTTTGGGTCAGTAAGGTGATAGGTCTGCTTTTCTTTGAGGACGATGGAGCTTCAGTTACCATAAATGAAAAACATTATCGTTATGTGGTAACCAGTTAGTTATGACCATTTTTAAAAATTTAGACATTGTACATCTTTGGTTTAGTAGGATGGATCAACATGTTACGCCGCATGAATCAGTCTTCTTATTCCAAGAAAAATTGCCAGAACAAATGATCTGTTTGCATAATAACTATTAGGTCTCGAGATTCATCCTGCGATTTTTCTTGTGGGGTTATGTTAAGTCACAGGTGTATGCCAACAAAATACACACAATTCAGAAACTTAAGGTGAAAATCATGTGTCTGTTAAATCCTGCCAAACACCTGCAACAGGGTTATTGGAAATTTTATTGAGAGTTAACACATGTCAATTCAGTGGGGAAAGGCATATGCCAAAGGAAATGCTGAATGTAAATTTATAAAAATATATTTTTATTAAAATTTATCGTATACTAAGTAACATTTCTATTTATAGTCATACTCCCATCCGTACTCATTTTCAATTGTTTGTATTTGAGTTAGACCACTTAAAAGGTTGTACCAAATACTACATAATCTATCAACAAACATATTAAACGATATACACATTTCCCTATTGTTACACAGTTTCATACTGTCTAGTAGATTTTTATTGTCTGAATATTATTCATTTTAAATGCATTGTTTTAACCATTTTCTACACAAAATTTTGCTTCCTGTATAGTATGTTTTTAAAGTAAAGCTCATCGACAGAAACATGTATCAGATCACTTTACACTTTTCGCCAGTCCTAAGCATAATTCTTCCTGTACAGAGCAATGTGACGAAAGGTTATGCTTCCCTCACTTCCATTTATGCCCATCTAAATGACGTAAAGCACACAGTAAGCAATTGACTTAAAATATACTATCACTTTATGATAATGGTGAATTGAATGTTGAAACAACAAAAATGGTAATAAGCACTTACAAAGATAAACCCAATGGATATTAATTTTAGAAAGTAAACTTCAGTAAAGTATAATACATAACGTTATCAGATAAAAACCATAGCTGGACGAGTACCATGACAAGAAATAGCAGTGGTCTTATTCACACCAAGTTTCATATTAAAATAAATTATATGCCTTATTCTTTTATCATTTTGTAGAGTAATGATTAATTATACAAGATTTCACAGTGATCAAAAATTGGCAATATACAGGGTTAGTTTAAATGAATCGTCGGGTTTTAAAAGTCTAAGTAGCGTCACAACCCCAGTATGCAAAATGGCAACTGTGCAGCAGAAATCGTTTTGTGTTGGAGTATGTGCGATGTTTAGCCGTTGTTACAGTGCAGAATGCATTCTGACGACAATACAAAACTGATTCTACAGGTTAGCAGAGCATTCTATGATGGTATCAACAAATTCAAGAACGTGTTCCATTACTAAACCTAAAAGCGCATAAAGACCATGAGCTCCTGACAAAATGGTGGACGCAGTTAGACATATGGTTTACATACTACCATTGTCAACAACATTGGATGAACTACTGCTGTAAACAGTATTGATTGAGGCACATTGCAGCATCTTTGGATCAAATTAGGCTATTATTTGGACATGTCGTGTGACATGAGGAGCTCACATTGAACATTTGTATGATATGCTCAAAAACTTGAATATTTTCCCTTTCTAGTGATGTCAATTACAATTCTATCTGTAACACTTTCTGACCTATATATTTTTAAAACCTGATGATTCTTTTATAGTAACCCTGTATAATACGAATGTTAGAGTACTTTTACTACTAGGGTTCATCACCAAAAATGAAGCTTGGTAGAGCAAAATTACCATCAATTTCATATGTGAAATATTTAAAGATTTATTGCAGTATCAACAACACCTAGTACACATTTAAATAAAAAAAGATAAATTGTTATATAAATATTTATTGGTATCACATATTAAAGATAAAGCAACCAAGTAATAAAGTTATATTTATAAATATAAACTGAAAATAGGACTAAAGTTGCTCAAGGATTATTATATCAAACATTGCTTATAATTTAATGTAGAATATTTATGGTACAATTTGTTTAGAGAAAGAAAAATCTTCTTACTATTAAAAGCATTATCACTAAAATCAAAACCCAAATAACAGCACACCATAATTTATCCCTGAAAATAAAAAAATATTTCAATACTCATCTAACTAAAGATTGCGATTTTATATTAATAAACAATTTCAGAAATGTTTAATTCATTATTAAAACGTTACAAATGAATGTTTTTAAAACTTTCCCGTCTCAAATTTCTAATTATAATTTTAGCATACAATATTTTTCTTCCAGATATTTATTTGTTAATTGTCCAAGAGCAAAATCCAATAATTACCAGAGCAAAAGTAAAATATACAAGGCGATTGCTGTAACTGTTCATATGAAGTTTTTAGGCAATGATAAAAAATATGGATCTAAATTTGATACTTCTACAAGCTAAGGGGGGTCTATTTATTCAAATATTTTCATAACTGCGACATATTCGGTTCTACCGCAAATGCACCATTACATTGTTATTTTAAGTGGTTTAACCTTTTCTTTTTCAATTTTTTGAATACTTTATTAAATTCAAAGTAAACTTTTATGAGAGTGACTAGCATACATAAAGCTGATATTTTTCAAGTTTTCTGAAAATCAACTACGTACTTACTGTAGTAGTAACTCTATTGTTGTATAATGATAGTGTACTATATAATAAATCTATTCTATTCTACAATTGCTTTAAGGTACAAATTTTAGTAGGACATCAGTTACACAAAAATTAGCTTGAAAACCAGGAAAGTTTAGAGTTTCCAATTGTTCTCTAAATAAAAGCATATTACCTTAGGGCTTCTTCCCATCTGCATGTTTCTCATATTTTGAAACACAACTATAACTCATTTGTGTGTTAAAGATTCAGTCAATCTTAAAAAACATAAAATACATTCTTTTTCGATTCTAACGGTTCAGGAACTTTGCTCAGAGGATAATCTGAGACGCATTACCTTTTCTAACCATTTCTATAATTTAAAAAATTCTAACTTTTTAAAAAGAATAATTAAGATTGACGAAGTAAAATGTAACAGGGAGAAAATTACAATTCGATGGAATTGGTACTATTGGGCAATAGAAAAACCTATAATTTAAAAGAACTAAAGATTTGAAGAGCAAATATAGTTTTAACATATTTTATTTTGTCTTGAACAATCAAATGCAATTTATAATCTATGACAAGCTCTTAACAAAGTTAAAAGTACTTGAAAATTATAAGAAATATCGTTTGATTATTTGTACGAATTACCTCTTAACGTTCGTCAATGTGCCTGGTACCAAATGGATGCAACATATTCTAATTTTACTAATAACATTTACCGAGATTCACAGTTATGAATCAGGATCGTTAGTATGGGTGGAATGGACAATGGCTATGGTCAGTCAGATCATCTGATTTGACTCCATTTGACTTTTTGTATGGGTTTATATTGAAAGACAAGTTTACCAGAATGCAATAGAAACATGATAGGTGCTGGAACACCTGAGTTCAAAATAGATTTCAGTTATTATCAGAACAATACATGTACACGCTAATCACTGAGATTCCAAAATTTCATATAAGGTTTCTTTGGGCAATTTTGAATACAGATTAATATCTTCAGTTTGGCAAATTCTAAACCGTTTTCTGTGATATAGGAGATAAAGTTGGAAACTCAGTACTTTGATTAACTACACATTGTCAGAAAAATTAAAGAGGCTGCATATGCCCATCATCTTTCTCTATGCAACTTGTTTGCCACCTTTGCAACTCATTCTCAAACGTAATTCTGCATATTATCGCGAATAAGTTGAAACATGCTCTGTATTGTTTCTTAATTCATTTTTTGTGACTGGATTATCTGTCCTATACGCAATGGATTTAAGATAACCCTAGATAATATACACTATGCATGTCAAATCTGGCAAACGAGCACCCCAATGAATCCGCCCCTTTCTTCCAATCATGCATGTACATTATACATTAGAAAGTTCGAACTGGCACATCATTCAACAATGTTGGCGGTTTCGTCTCTAAAAATGCTCTCCAGTCTGCACTTTTAAGATTTCCGTCAAAATATACGATCTAACTAAAACGTTTCTGATTAGTCCCCCCTATACATTGACAGAAGAACGATACTGAAAATGTTACAGTCACTGTATGCAGGTTTTTCTCATTCCATACGTATTCGTTGCATAAATTGTTTACGCCATCACGAGTGAAAATAGCTTCATTACAGAACAAAATTTCTCATAATTTGTTTAAATTTGCATTCAGCCATTCATAGAAGCCAATTTGTAGAGTGCACTTTCTGGTAGTGGTATGGATGCAATGCATGTTCATGCAGTTGCTAAAAAGCTTGATTTCCTTTGATTATTGCAATTCTCATTTGCCTGAAACTTCTTGGATCGCTTTCAATGCATCGCAAAACTGGCAATACTGGTCATGGCGACTAACTTCCAATTTAATCTGAATATTTGTAAAACTGACAAAGGTTTGCAATGACGTATACACGGCAAAATGCTTTGTTGCACGGTTTGCAGTGTAACATAAGGTGGTGATGAGATTCTATCGTTGCAATATCTGTAAACACACACCATATCTGCATATTCAATGTTAGACAACTCATCGGGTATGGTGAGACACAAAAGATAACCACAATGACATATACTATGAAATGAATTAGTTTTGAATTAAATGGCTTTAACTTTAATCAAAGCCTTAGCAAGAGAGATCGATCATATTTCAACTTACTACATTGAATTTGAAAATTTACAAATAAACTCAACCAGATCAGCAACTTTGATCTGTAATATCTCAGAAACGGTTCAAAATTTGACAAAACTGAAGAGAATCATTTGTAGTCAAAATTACCAATGAACCCTAATACGAATTTTTGGAAAAACCTCAGCGACCCTGTAGAAAGCTTATAACGTTCAACCATATCCCGATAAAACATGGGTAAATAAATAGTCTTGTGGTTTGTTGATTGCTGCTAAAGATGCTGCTGCTGATGATGCCTTGCTGGACAATACGATAAGGATAGGTAAAAAGGGTGGGAATGACGATAATCAAAACATTCACATCAACACTACACAGCAGGTGGTAAGGTAGTGTTCACTCTAGGAAGCCGGTATGGTAATTTCTGAGCTATACTGCATTCCTCACAAAAAATGTCTATTTCCTCCAACCGAGGTCGATGCACTTTTTCTCGTGCTGGTGGGAACCAAACTTGTTCCCATGGAGAACTGTAATGTCAGCATGTTTGCAACTGGAAAGATAGTCAATGACGTCAACAACCATGCAAACACCAACAAAGCAAGGTTTTCACAGCAACAGCAGTATAGTGGTAATCTGCGGGGAATTTTCCACGCAGAGTTTTAAACAAGTCCCTAATCCTAAATTAATACACTAATACCTAGGCGTTTTAAAATAAAGTGTAACAAGCTTGCATCAGCGAGATTAATAGTAGGATCTTAAAGTATTTGCAGCAACATAGTAGCTACTATAAAAATCTAATAAAAAATTCTGTTACTTTACATGTGTGATTATATATTTTTATTTTATTTTATGAATAACGTTGTATTATTGAAAGTTTTCTGTACATTTGCATTCTAGAAAGTTATTCATAATTTCTACAAAATAAACAAAAAACCCAAATTTCTAAAAAGATTCTCTTTGAGATAGATATCAATAAATATCAAGAGAATTCTCTTTTTTACTCTATTCATTGGTGTTGTCAAATGGCATTTTGAGATTCTTGTGATCAGTTTATAAGAGTTAACAATAGTAAGCTTCACAAGTAGCCGTTAAGTGCCTGCCTCCATTTAGAAAAAGGATGAAAGCTCTCTTTTCTGGTTCCTGAGATTTTTTTGTTACTGACGTTTCTACTTGAAGTAATTTAACTTAAATTTTATCGGCTTTAAGAGTATGTCAGTTTAAACTTATATTTAAATTTAATAAGGCATTCAAGAAAATGAAAAAATTGGTTACTCTATTCAAAATAACGAAGTAATAGCGTACTTTCGATAGTATCGGAAATGCCAGTTTCCAAAATATTTTTATTAAATAGACTCCCGTTAATAAATTGAGACCTGCTAACTTAAATAAGCCCACTTCTAAGAACACCTCTTTAAATTCTAACCTCAATAAAAATAATAAGAACTTACTAATTTATGGTAATAATGCAGACTCGGACATTCAAGGAGTTGAAAAATCCAAATTTATTTTTGTATCTAGAGTACATCCTAAATTTAGTAAAGAAGATATCTTGGGATTTCTTAGTAAAAACAGCATTGAAGCTTCATCTTGTGTTGAATTAACTAAAGTCTTTTAAAATCGGTGTAAATAATTTACATGTAAGTAAAATATTGTCAAATAATTTATGGGGTAATCATGTGATTGTCAAGCCATTTAGATTCAAAAGTAATCAGGCTCAGAGTAGGGGTTTTCAATAAACTATGACAAATCAGTTTTTAATAAAATACATGAGGATAAACTTAGTAAATCTCCAGGGTCTCAACCTTGAATATTTTTGTTTGAATATTCAATCATTAAGCAATAAAATTAATGACATGGAAGCATTTTTTATCTCTAATAAAATTAAATGTGACGTATTATGTTTAACTGAAGTGAACATAAAGAATGATGCTCTACAATTTGTCAAAATTAATAATTTGGTACCTATATCTAGCTTTGTCAGATCTAAATTTTCTTGGAGAGGAGTGACTATTTTTGTAGATGAGAAATTTTACGCCACTCCTAATGTGTTGGAGTCAATCAATAAATACTCAATTGAGTTACATGCTGAATTATGTGCAATACATTTTAATCATATCAATCTTACTATTATTACTATTTATAGATCCCCTAATAAGGGATCAATTGACATATTTTGTGAAACGCTTCACAGAGTATTTAAGCACCTTGGTTTGCCTTTTAGGTCTCACCTCTTGGTCTGTGCTGATTTTAATGTTCATTTTGAATCTACTGAGAAAGCAGCTATAACACTGATTGATTTTTTTGTTTCCTTTGGCTTGTACATTGTTAATAAAACAGCTACTCGTCTTTCTCATTGTCTTGATACAATCTTTACCAATATTCCATCTCTCTCTTGTAGAGTGGTTAAGACTTGCTTGTCTGATCATTTCGGCCTTGCCACTCAATTAAATCTTAACGATAATGTTAAAGTTGTTAATCATCATAAATCTTATCGACCTTATACAATATATGGGAAATATAAATTTTTTAATCATCTCCAACTAGTTAACTGGAACTTTATTGATGATAATAGTCTGTCCATTAATGACAAATTTTCTAACTTTATGTCTATAATTGCTTCTGCAGCTGATCTATGTTTTCCTATCAAACACTTAAGGATATTGAATAACTGTTCCAAAATAGTTGTCAATTGGTTTACGGATGACCTACGAAGATGCGTGATAATTACTTACTTCATGTTGAATTCTATGATGCTTTTCCTAGTGCAGAACTCAAACTGCATGTTAATAAATTAAAATATGCTTATCGTCATGCACTCAAAATGCTAAAATTAATGCCTATGACAACTACATTCTTAGAGCTAAAAATATTAATAAAAGAAAATGGGATTTGATTAATAATTTCAAAGGTTCTAAAAACAGAGCCAATGATATGAACACTCGTTTCTCAGCCGATGACTTCAACTATTCTTTTATTGATTCTGTTGCAGAAATCTTATCCAATTTATCTAATACTAACACCAGTACCACAACTACTTATACACATTGTTTCTCTGGTTTGGTACCCTCTTTCTATTTTGAAGAAGTTTCTTTCAACTACGTACGAGATGTTATCTTAGCGATGAGGAATTCGATCGAAGGATTTGTTTAATATTAACATCTCTTTAGTTAAATCAGTTATCAACAGTATTCTTATTCCGCTAACCAAATTACTTAATATTTGCATAAAGAAAGCAGTTTTTCCTGATATTCTAAAACAAGCAAAAGTGATCCCTGTTCATAAAAAGGGTATGTTTGATGATATTAAGAACTATCGACCTATTTCTCTTTTACCCACTTTTTTGAAAGTTTTTGAATGTATATTAAATACTCAAATTACTTCTTATCTTGAAAATAATAGTTTGTTTTGTGTTGAGCAATTCGGCTTCCGAAAAAAATTATCTACTAGTGATGCATTAGTCAAATTAGTAAATAAAATTTCAGATGTTTTTGAGGAGGGTAGTTATCTTGCCGTTAAATTCTGTGATTTGACTAAGGCTTTCGATTGTGTTGATCATGCCCTCTTAGTTAACAAATTAAAAGGTTTAAATTTTGATGATGATAGTATTAAGCTAATTGCTTCATATCTGACTGCTAGGTCTCAACGGGTTTTTTACAAAGGCAAATTGTCCAGCATGTGTGAAGTTCTTTCTGGTGTTCCTCAAGGTTCCATCCTGGGTCCGCTTCTTTTCTTATGCTTTATTAACGACTTACCTTTTTTTCTAAAAGACAAGTGTGATGTTGTCCTTTATGCAGATGATACCACTCTATATAATAAGAGTGATAATATGGCTCAACTGGTAGCTGACAGTACAACATCTTTATGCCTCACTGAATCATGGTTCAATGATAACAAACTTGCCCTGAATAGGAATAAAACCAAACAAATAATTTTTTCATTAAAAAGAGATTCTTTTTCAAAGGAGCAATCAGCTACTTACTGACCAACTATTGTATACTATTTTTTGCACAATCATGTAAAACTACACAA
The DNA here is from genome assembly GCA_036346225.1 of Platerodrilus igneus. NCBI lineage: Eukaryota > Metazoa > Arthropoda > Insecta > Coleoptera > Lycidae > Platerodrilus > Platerodrilus igneus. The sequence continues at coordinate 5,988,937 of JARFIW010001690.1, forward strand.
AAAATAGAAACAATACGGAAATTCTTTACAAATTTTGAGTATTCTTAACATTCTATAGTGGGTTAGCAATTGCTATGCGATTGCTATGAAAGAGTAAATAAATATTGTAATCTGTGAGAAAATCCTTATTTAAGTAATTATAAGTAGCTTTAGGCTTTTTATACTTATAAAAATGGAGTTAAATATAGAGATGTTTGAGGAAGAAACAGAAATGGAAAATATCGACATCAAAGAAGGGTGGAAGAGGGTTGTGGACAGTTAATCCTCATAAAATCTCGGGAAAGGTACGAAGAGACGTATAAACTGTGACTACAAGAGAAGAGTAGTGTTATCTATCAATGAATATGCAAAAATCTATAATTTGATGAAAGATCAAAGATCGTTATTAGTGAAAAATATTATTTGTAAAAGCAGAATTCATAGAGTCGTTGTTAATCATCTTAATTTTGTTGTGTATGCATTTTTTATGTTCTTGAAAATGAGTAGTAAACTTCCTACCTGTTTTTCCTGTGTAAAAAGAAGACAAGAGTTACAGAAAAGTTGCTAGATTTCTGATTTATCTAATAATGGAATCTTATCTTTGTTTTTTTACAATAAAATTATTTAAATTGTTGTTACTGAATGTTATATTAATATTGTATTTTTTAAAAATATTTTTGAGATGGGAGATATTTGTTTATAAAATGGTAAGGTGTAATATTTATTAGTTTCGTTGTTATTGATTGGAACTAGATTAGTATTGTTAACTGAAAATAGAAGTTTGTTATATAAATTATTAATTATGTGTATAGAGTAACTATTATTGATTGCTATCTGTTTTATAATATTAAGTTTTCTTTATTATGATTCTTGTTAATGAAGTATTTGTAAGTTTCTTAATAAAAAATTGAAAAATGCTAATTTTTGAGATAAAGGATTTAAGGAAAACGATATGGTACACTGCCTGCAGTGGTTGATTTGCGATAAATCTCGAATTAAATTTTGTGGTCATAATTTATTAAGACTAAATCAAGAAAAGTTAACAAACTATTGTTTTCATATTCTACTGTAAATTTAATGTTTTATGTATATAATTAAAAAATTGATGGACTTGTTCTTTGCTAGCAGTAATAATAACCAAAACGTCATCTGCGCAACGACTGTAATAAATTATGTGGTCAATGAAAAATGTATCCATACTAATAATCTGCATTTCTAAATTGTTCATGAATAATTCTGCTAGTAGGTTTGAAAGGCTGAAACCCGTCAACCCATTAAGTTGTTTGTAGTGAATGTTGTTAAACCTAAAAATTTTTTTGCTTATGTATAAATTTAGTAGTGTTAATATTGATGTGATTTGATCATTGTTAGTATCTGTTTTTAATATTTCTGTAATAACGAGGTTTAGACATTCTTGAGGTGGTATACTAGGAAAAAGATTTACAATGTCAAAATATAAAATCATGTAGTTCTTTGGTAAAAGTAAGTTGCGTAAATCTGTAATTAAACTAGACAAATTAGTAATACTATATTTAGAGTTGAAAAGTAATATATTTCTTATTGTTAAATTTAACCATTTACATAACTAATCACCCAGAGTGTTTGTAAACGAAACTACCGGTCTGATAGGGTTATCCATTTTGTGCAACTTCGGAAGGCCATACAAGTAGGGGATTTGAGGGTTCATAATAAGTAAATTGTTGTAATTAATGTTTAGTGATTTAAGTATATGATTGTTATATATTGTAGTTCTGACTTTACTGACAAATGTTGTTAAGGGATCTTTGGTTATTTGAAAATCAGTGGATCTCAAAAAATTTTCTACCTTCGATTGGTAATTTGATTTATTGAGAATACAAATGGCATTGCCCTTGTCTGCCTTTGTACAAATAATTTTAGAGTTTGGACTATTGAATTTAGCAAGTAGTTTAGATTGTTTATTAAGGAATTTTTATAAGGTAATTTGTGTCTGTATTTTGAATTAAAATGTGATAATTTATTTAAAATTTCTCGTCTCAAGTTTTCTTGGCTATCAGGTTTATTCAAACGAATAATAGTTTCTGTTTGAAGTGAGAGGTTGTCAATAATTTTATTTAAATTTTCTTTTGTAGGAGGAATATATTTTAAATCAAAATTGAATATTTTAAACTCTAAATCATCAAATTTTACATCACTTAGATGCAGGGTTGCATAGGTACCAGATTCTTTAAAATATAGATTGCTTTTCCATGCGACAACACAAAATTCAATGGAAATCATTATAGAATGTCTGTTTGCATTAATTGGTTGTTCTTCGAGGAATAATTCGCAATGTTGTTTGGAATATATTTTTACTTGCGTTTGCAGAATATTTCACACATTATCAGTGGGAAGGGTTTTATATTACCTTCACCCATCATTCTCAATCTGTATAAATACAAGCGGAGCTTTTGAAAGACTCTCTATTCTATTCTACTCAACTCTACACAACGTGCTATTTGATACAACATCCTTTTAGCAAAAAGACATGTTGTAAGTCGCGATTTTAAAATGCTATTTGTACGTGTTCTAATCTAGTTAAATTGGTTGATCCCGTATTCATCCCATCGATGAGAGCAGCCCGCACTTCTGAATTCTTGAAAATGACACCAGAGAGGCAGACAGACACGTCTCGTGATGGTTATGTAGTTTCGTACTCATGATTACCCATTAAATTGCAGACTGTGCATTACAATTTCACGTTCACTATGCACGAGCGATTATGTAATTATTCTCCAGGTCAAAATTAGTAAAATCAAAGCTTACTTTAGAAGACTGTTTACTGTTTTCTTTTTTCTTTGTACATGAATGTTAACATCGACAACTTGATTACCAAATTAGTTAGCATTTGTTTCATTTAAGTTAGGGTTACATTATTTAGGATTAATGTTATGTTTTAATTCTTACGAACTGCACTTCCCAAAGCAGGTACCAATTACTATATATTTTGTGTAATTATTTCTTGTACGCATTTAGGGCTGGAAATATTGTGTAAGTATTCTTGTATTTTATATTTGCTTAAAGGTATATTTTGATATTATGGAATATGCAAATTAACGCTCGTTATAACAGGACAATTACGTAAATGTGCATTTTTGACTTTTGTAAATAATCGTTTTGGGACTGTATGTTTAACTAACAGCCTGTAAGAAATTTATTTGCCGAGGTTTCCAATTTTTCTTTCTGTAGGACCCAACCCACTCTACGATATTTTAAGCTAGTTCAAAATCTAATTATTTTGGATTTCTATTCTACCCTTTTACCTGTTTTGTTGCGGTATTCGGTGTAGACAGATTTTCTTTACTTACTTTACTACTTTCTTTCTTATTTGCACGGAATACTGTAACAGACTACTTACTTATTGGTGCGTTCAATAGAAACTTGTAACAATTCATCTCTGATGGAAGATTGGGGATTTTCTTCAACCTTTTGTTGATCAGTTGAAGATAAAATCCTTTCCCGTACTACAGATGTTATATCATCTTCAACTTGCTTAAATGAATTCAATTGGATAGTTTCATTGGATGTTACCTTATTTGGGGTATCTTCTTCTGCCTAAGAACATTCAATTAATTTTTGGACATTATTACAGATGTGTCTTACCTTTAAAGCTATTTGACTAAGTAAAGATGTTTCTTCTAATGTAAGTGGTGAACTAGTATTGGAAGAAAGTTTATTATCTATTTTTCCACAAATACTGCATTCCCAATTTTTCGATTTCTTTGCTAGGACCTCTCTTTCTTCTTTGGTATAATCTAAGGAACCAATAGTGCCTGCAGCTGAAGTTGGCATAAATGCTATCAAAGCTAAAAGCGCAGTTCGTATCGACCACGAAGGCTGCCAACTTTCAGGATGGTAACCAGATATCGAGAGACATATCTTCTTATTTACTTCAAATCGACCATTAGGCTGGTAAAAAAAATCACATGTTAAAAATAAAAACCAACAAAACCTATAAATATTATAGAAATATTCCTTTAACACTCCAGTAAACAAAACAATAATTCAAATACACATATAAAATTCGTGTTGCTTTGACAAAGGAAACAGCTTCGATAATATGCACCTGCATAGTATAGTGTAAGCAGGTAGGAATTGCTGGTTAGTTTGGGCTTCTTTGGTGAAGATACCAAATTCAATATTTATCAATATTAGTTTTGATTATTGAAGGAACAAGAAAGTTAATAGAACTAATTATTTCAGATTCAATGGTAAATTTGATGTTTCTGCTGATGCACGATGTCAAGTATTAAAAGCATTATCTTTGTTGCTTTATATAAAAACTAAATAGTTGTCTATGTATCTGAACCAAAAGAGAACATTTTGGATGTTTCTAATAACGAAAGCGTTTTCAAAGTGATACGAATTCAGCTCGGCCATTTTTTAAAATCCTACAATCAATCATGTACATTTAGTTAAAAATTATCCATAAGAGTAATTATAAAACTTAATATGGTTTTTAATCTGATGTCCTACATTTAAGATTGTTCCTATGTTCATTAGAGTAACCACTTCAGAAACATGTACTGCTGAATTTGAAATACAATAAAAGTTATGCAAACAGTATGTTACCCTCGGTAGTTTGGAAAGTAATATGAAAATTTCGTATAACAATATTTCATGCTGGTTTCCGTTAAAAAAAACTCCAGAATTTGGTAAACAATAATATTCATAACTTCAAAAGATCCTTTAATAATTGTAATAATAATTAGGTATTCATTAACAATAAATTTTACAATAGAGTAAATAATTGATCTTCTGCTTAATTTGGTAATAAAGAATTAGAATTATTAGAAGTTGATATTAAATTTTCATTATCAAAACCATTACCTGATGGTGTCCTACAAAGGTTTGCTATTAAACTAGATAAAGCTATTGAAAACTTAAACATATACCACACACAAAAGCAAATTAGGGTAAAGTATCACACAGCATCAATAATCTCATCAAATACATATTGTCGCTACAAAATATAAAACAAAAATTATAGATGGTAACCTGGAGTTTTTAAAATTTACGGTTAACCACATCGTTATCATCGACAAATCCAAATAAAGCTGAAATGTAAAAGCTTTTCTGGTTGAGAATAGCATAGCATCTTTTCAATACAACTTTGTGCAAAAAACAAAGCAGTTAATTAATGTACGGGTCAATTCATATCCTTTTCCTGTCACTAAAGTCGTTTCTCCTCTGACATATGAACTCACTAATTCTTCAGGTGCCAAAGACATTTAGCATGTTAAAGATCTAAAACCCGCACATCCTTACGATCCTAATGTCTCCAATATTGCTCTGCTCTCTTTCTGGCTCCAAATTTCTTATGCTGACTTCGCTCTGTTCTGGTATTTTCTCTCAGTTCTTATACTTGTTGCTTAGTGTTTTTGATTATGATTTTGGTTTTTCGTTTTCTTTTTCTTTACTCGTTCCTTTCCTTTCACATTCCTCTACTTTTTCCTGTGGCTGGTCTTACTTTCTGTCGGTCTTCGTGTTGACTTGGTTTGATTTTTTCCTATGGTGTATACTTTTTACACCTTTAGTTTCTTTTCTTCGGATATTACGATTTAGCAGACTTCTCGGTCTATGAGCGTGTCTTCTTTTTTCTTCTTTTGGATTATTCATCTACGACAATTTCCTATTACCACAGTGTAAGTACTTATATATTTTAGTACTCCAGCTCTGTTTGTTCATGTACATGCTTAAGGCTAGACAATACTGTCTTGTTTTGGTTACCGCTAGTTTTCTTCCTAGTTTACTATCTTACTTTTGGTTTGCTGCAGAAACCAACCTCTACAGGTTGAAAACTTTATTATTTCTTTCTTAAAAATATCGGTCCTTGGACGACTTTTGTGGTGTTAGGCCATTTCAACTTTGCTTTCGACAATTACTTCCCCTAGCTTTTTCCTTTCCAAATGATTTTTGTTATTGTCTGATACTTTGGACTTCGAGTCGAATAAAAATTTATTTTTTCGTTGTGTTTTCTGAAAAATTTTGTTCTTCCATTCATTCTATTAGTATATAGTGGTCTTCGAGCCGGATAAAAATATTTTTGTTTTTTTGGGTTTTCTGAAGAATTTTTTCTTTCATTCGTTCTATTAGTATATAGTGGTCCTTCAAATCGGATAACCTGTTTTCTTTCTTCTTTTTGTTCTCTGAAAGAAATCTCTTGGTGATTTGTTCTGCTGGGTTGTTGGTTGATCCGTTGCTTCTGATTCCTACCCTGGCCTTTTAATTTTGTGGGGGTTTGTTTCGCTCAATTACATCTTGTCGAATGGTTTTTGTTCATTTTAAAGTTCCTTATAAACACTCGTGTGCTTTCGTTTCTATATTCCATAACTACCTGTCAAAAGAAACGCCCCTGACTGTACCTGCTAATCAAACTTATCAATCTATTTCTTTAAAGTGCATTCTAAAATGCTGGAAATGCATATTAAACATACTGTGTTTTAATTTGTACAATTATTATCTTGTGGATATAACCATTGCACTTGTAATAGAACATCAGTTTATTTATCAAAGACGTGGCTCTCAGAAATATTATTCTAACAAATATATTGGATTATCTACAATTGGTGATTTCCAAAGAATGCATTCGTTCTATTTTTAAACAGGAATACGAGTTTGAATAACATAAGATTCCTTCAAAAGTACTTAATAAGTGCCATTGTAGTCAAATTTGCCGGTTTGAAAGTGTTTTGGTAACACATGTTAATAAAATATGGGGATTGCTTATCTTTTCCTGGTCTAGAATTTCATTCATTTTCAATCTTACTCTCGGCAGTGAAATACACACCCTCTAGAGGGTTAACACCGTTCTTGTCTTCAGGAGCAAACACCCATTTTGCAGTTTCACCAACAACATCTTGCTTGGTGCATTGGTAAGTCCTGGAGCATTGACTCATACTAGCAAGGTGTTCTCTTTTAGCTCTTCGGCATAGTCTGATCTGTCCGTGGTCACAACCCCCTTTGGATCTTCACCGTAACCACTAAAAAGCTGGTTACTGCCGCCCAAAATGCACAGTCTACTAACAAACAGTCAAACAGATTAAAGCCGATCTTTATGGCATACAATAGCAATTACAGATCCTATCTGAACCTTGCCAATCTTCAACTAAAACAATCACCGTATATTATCAAAATGTACATGGCGTCAATACTAAACTTAATCACTTTCTCAATGGTGTTGCAATGAATGATTTCGAAATAATTGCACTAACAGAGACATGGTTTGATAGTAATACCTGCAATACTGAAATTTTTACATGTCCCTATGAAATATTCCGTTTGGATCGTAAACATCAACAGCTAGGTTTGTCAAGAGGAGGTGGTGTATTATTGGCATTCAACATAAAGTATGCAGCATGTGCATAGATACGATCCAATATTTCTATAATATCCCAGAAGCAGACATTGTTTCTGCAAAATTAAAATAGGAACTAGAACATTACTATTCTTTTGTTTATACTTACCTCTAAACTTTAATTCAGCTCATTACATGGCTCAGATATCCTCATTTTAGGAGATTTTAACCTCACATACTATATATCTCACCAGAACTCATCAGTATCGTCCACTACTATCTTGACACTACACAATTTTTTGGACACGTTGCAATTATATCAGTGTAATTATGTATTGAATGCGATGGATAGGATTTAGTCATCTCAAATAATAAACATCCTGTTGAAGCATCAGCAATGACATTGGTAAAAGAAGACTCCTACCACCCTGCTTTAATAGTTTATTGTACACTATCACGTACGCCAGGCAAACTGGGATCAAATTTCATATCCCATTCAAATCCATATAACTGGAACTTTAAAAAAGGTAATTTTAATATGTTATATGATCTGCTTTTGCATACTGATTGGCATGACATCACACATTGTGATGACAATGTTAACACTGCTTGTGACTTACTATATGCCAAATTAGTGTATCTCTTTGACATCATCATATCTAAAGCAAAGGCTGAATCACGTTTCTATCCTCCATGGTTCAATCGTTTGATTATTTACAAAATAAAAGTAAAAAATAAGTTATGGAAGAGATATAACGATGACAGGAATGATATGGCAATTCTACAAGAATTTAAAAATCACCCTGCCTCCATAAAGAAAGAAATAATGGAAGGGTAGAAGATGAAATACCTTGATTAGGAAAAGAAGTCTACTGCTATACCACAGGTATTTAATATTAATGGAGAAACTTCCACAAGTACTTGGTTAATTGTTGATGCTCCTAAATGAGCATAAAATGGTATCTTCAGATGTATCCACTCAATTTCATATAGAACCCATCACCAAAGAAGAGGTAGCTTTTTATATAAAGAAAATGAATAGTAAACCTACTGCTGGACCAGACCAAATACCTGCATTTCTTCTAAAAGATTGCTACTTAATATTTGTTAAACCATTAACTGTTATATTTAACATGTGTTTAACAAAAGGAGCTTATCCGGAGAGTTAGTAGATCTCTAAAAAGATGACAAATCATTGAGAACTACAGACCAATCACTATAATCAATAACTTTGGCAAAGTTTTTGAATTAATATTGTACGACAAGACATGCATTCGTTCAGCAGAAGCTTATTGAACAGTAACACGGATTTGTCAGAGGTCCATCAACAACAACTAATTTATTTTGTTTAACCCAATATGTTGCTCAGTCATTAGATAACAGGTATCAATGTGATGTGATATACACAGACTTTTCAAGAGCCTTCGATCAAATTAATCATGAATTACATTTACATAAGTTGCAGAAATGGAACTTCTCTCTGGTGCTGATCACTCTTTTTAGGAACTTCTTCAATGGACGAAGCAATTTGTCACAATACGCAGATTCATTCATCTAGTGTGACACAAGGCTCTATTTTGGGTTCACTATTTTTCAATATCTATATCAACGATATCGCTGAACTTGATCCCGATATTAACTCCGTTCTATATGCCAATGACCTTAAATTATGTTCTTCGATCATCTGTGTTAAAGACGGCCAACGACTAAAACTTAACATCAATAAAATTCTGACATGGTGTCAACAAAATAAATTAAACCTCAATATAAGTAAATGTTACATAATGTCCTTTAGCCTGCTATAAAATACAATAATGTACCCATACACGATCGAGAACACAATTCTGTCAAGGCCAAAGACAATTAGACATTTAGGAATAACATTCGATCCTAAATTATCATTCATTGATCATATTAACCAGACTGTGTCCAGGGCCTATAAATCTCTTGGTTTCATCATTAGAAACTCTCGTGATTTTGAAACAAAGAAACATTAATTTTACTATATAATTCATATGTAAGATAGATTCTTGAGTTGTTACGTGCCAATCCAATCGGCACTTAAACAGTGTTTTTAGGTTAAGTTTCGATGTACGGAAGTTTCGCGCCATAATTTCAAAAGACGCGATGCCCGGGAATTTTAAATAGACTAGGCGTGTACTTCCGTTACGTTAGAGTGCATTTGCGCAGTTCGCGCCAATGGGAAAAAGACAAGGAGTGGAGACAAAGTGGTGAGTGGTTTTGGTGACGCTCTGAAACGTGGCCTTTTGCCTTGGTTCTTCGAGTGAAGTGGTCGCTTTGAGGTATCGTATCGTAGCTTTACCTATGTAGATTTCCTTTGCTAATTATCTTTGTTGTCGCCCTTTACCTGTTTTTTCCTGTCTATTCCCTGCATAGGTAGGTAATTGGCAACCTTAGGCGAAACGGACTCCACGACCCGAGATGATGAGTCACCATCTTTGATTACTCCGAGATGGAGCCCTGAGGAACCCTGATAGAAGCCAACTTTGGTTCAACCCAGAACGTCGGATTCCGGTAAGTAATACCGTGTTTAATTTGTTCACGAATATGAACTTTTGCTTAAATTTTTATATTTCCGGTTATGGGCAATATAATTTGGGGTAATGATGACGTCATGGTAGTTGGCAACGCGAAATCTGTAATAAGGTTCGCGCTTCCGGCCGCCAGGGCGTTGCATTGCTTTCCTATTCATTGCGCTTGCGCGATGTATTTCATGAACTTTGGTAACTGTATTATCGGCTTTTAACTGTATTACCGACTTTTAAGAACTATCACCATATAAATGTATCACCGAATAAAAATGTAATAGAGTATGCAGCTTTAATCTGGCTATAACAGACATATTAGCAGCGTTGAAGCAATACAATGTAGATTTCTGAAGTTTTTAATGCATAAATTTGAAGGATTCTATCCTGCTATTGGTTATCCACACAATGATCTTTTGGAACGACAAGCCTCTCAAAGTCTATCTGTGAGAAGGTGATATTTTGTACTGGTGTTTCTGCACAAGTTACTTACCAATAAAATCAACTGTGCTAATATACAACAAATGCTTATCCACCATACACCAAGATCTTCATCAAGACAGGCAGTACTATTCTACTTACCGACACCTAGGACCAACGAGCTAAAATTCCTCCATTGTACGTTATGTGTGACACCTACAACGAAGTTCATACAAAGATTGATTTCGTCAATTGCAGCTTGCCATCATTAAGACAACTTATGTTTGGTGTTTTTAGTTAATACTGTGTATGCTGACACTATCAATTGTTTCATCTATATGTATATGTGTGCATATGTATGTGTGTGTGTGTCCTAGTCTGTAAATGGACATTTTGCCTGTAGACTAGTGTAATATTAAATAAATAAATAAATATTTCCATCGCGGACTGATTTTGATTTTCGTTATTTTATTTGCTTATACCACACATTTCTCTTGTGCAAATTATAGCTCGTAAATGAAATTTATACCCAGATGCCACCTGCTTTTTCCTAAGTAAGAAAATTTAGCACACTGACACCCCACTCTCCGCTTTTGTAGCTAGCCCAGTTTATCTAGATTTCATTTACTGTTTTTTTTTTGTTATACGTTTTTCCCCTCTTTTCAAAGTAACGAGGTATCCCCACAGAAAATAATCTAGTGGATCAAGCTCTGGTGTACATGGTGGCCAATGGATAGTGCCACCTCGCTCCATCCAGCGATTTGGAAATTCAATATTTAAGTGATGCCTTACTTCTCGAGCATT